>PVHT021183634.1:1415883-1461433 GCA_004024745.2 Catagonus wagneri
CAGCTGAACCGAGCCCCTCCAAGGACCTCACAGAGGGGACCGTCCAGGGCTGCCGCGTCCTTTACTCGTCTGAGCAGATCTGTGCCAAGAGTGAACAGAAAGAAGTCCAAGGGGTCTGAACGTCTTAGCTGAGCCCCAGACCCCAGCTGGTGTTGCAGCCTGGCTCACGGTCAGTGCTTAGTGCACATCAGCTATTAATAAAGATTCTCGCAAGCCGCTCAACCCTTCCATCCCGCCTGGGTACCGTTGTCGGCACTTACTGAGTTGACAGCACAGACGGCATGTAGTCTAGCACCGTTGGGCAGGATTCCAGGCTATCGACCACATTCACGAGAAGGTACCACTGGCCGGGGGAGGGGAAGAGAGCTGGTGATCTGCGCAGAAGCGAGGTCAAGGCTCTCTTTAAGAACCGCGAGGCCAGGAAGACCCTGTTAGATGGAATGGTGCCTCTGAGCGCTGTCCCCTCAAAGTTGTCACCGTAAGGTCTCTGGTCCCATGAGTGTCATTAACACATCTCTACGTGAATTTAGGATGTAGTCGCTGTGGGTTGGTTGGTTGGTTGGTTTTTTGATGCTGTGACACTAACATAGGTAAGACCTGTTAGTGATTTAGTATCATTTCCAGGAAACACAGAAAAATACAATACATTAGTAGGTTGATTATAAAACAACACAGCCTGATTTCAAAAGTTAAACTTTGAAGAAGTATACATTTTAGAATCAAGGAAATACGGTATTAATCATTGATTCATTCTTTGAGCTGGTTTCTTGAGTACCTGCTATCTTCAGCTGGTGACAGTAGACGCCAGGACACAGGGATAAATGCCAGGCTTCTGTTCTCACGGAGCTCCTGTGCCTGGGCCAGGTCCCCACTTCAGGCGGGGTCCGGCCTTTGACTGTAGAGTATTTCTTATAAACGTAGCCCTAGTCTAGCCTCCCAGTCAGATGTCTGGACACTAGAGGAAGTCTGCTTTGAGGATCACTGGGCTGGTGTAGGCCCGCCAGATGGGGTGGCGACCTCACATCCTGGCTCTCGCCCGCTGTCCGGGCGTGGTCGTTAAAGCGCCCTCCCCGTCACTCTCAGGTTGTGTGTCCTGGTTTGGGTGCAGACACAGAGGGAGGAATCATGGACATCACCGAGTCCCACCACTTGTTCGTGCAGGAGAGGGGCTTGGTTTCGCGGTGAGAGAACTGTTTCGGCTGTGTGGCCCGCTGACAGGCGGGGTCAGGCCTCGAGCGACCACAGGAGGGTCGGCTCAGTTTGCTTTGGGTCCCTTTCTCCCCTTGGGCATCTGCCACCTCATCTGTTCCAATCACTCAACTCATGGACGCATCAAAATCTGGGACAGTTCGGTTTAAAAAACAACAAGCCTGTACATACTGCAGCCAGAACTGTTTTCTCTGTGATAAAAATTAGATTTGCCAGATCCTTAATTCACACTCTTTGGAATGGATGGAAAGTATATTATTAGTGTTTGTGTCAAGGCTTATAGAGCGAACTGGAAAAGTAAGTATATGGGAACAGTAATGTAGATTAAGCTGGAAATTTTATTTTACCTCTTGCTACAGAAAGGAGTATGGCGGTTGGATTTTTGTAGGAGGTTTGTTTTTATTCAGGTGCTGTGTGGCTGCCTCACGGCCCCAGCGTGAGCGGCGTGGGGAAGACCGCCACGGCACCGCCCAGCCGGCTTCCGGGTTCCCTCTGGCCTCACAGTCGTCAGTCTTCAACAGCCGGAGGGGTGAATCAGATCAAACCTGGCCCGATGACAGTGGTCCAGCGGCTTCCCGCTGTACTGTCAGGAAGATCCAAGTCTCTACCCGGCCCGCGTGCGGCAGCCTGTACGCTGTCTGCTGCCGCTCCGGCCCGGCCGCCCAGCTCTCTGAGCTTCTCCTTCCGGTTTCCTGGAGGATGCCCGGCATGCACACTCCTGCCTCAAAACCTTCGCACCAGCTCTTCCCACTGCCTGGAGCGTTCACCCCCCAGGAACCGGGGTAACACCTGCCGAGGGCCCCTGGTAGGAAGCCTGGCTTCAGATGCTGCCTCCGCTCTTCCCTGGCTATGACCTTGGAACAGGCGCTCACCCCACTTCCTCTTAAAAACTGGGTTTCACATGGATACGGTAGAGCCAGTGTTTGCTCCCAACTCCTTTAGGTCTCCGTTCCCAGGTCACGGAGCGTGTGCCCTCTACCACGGGGTAGCACTCCTGTCACTTTATCTCCTTACTGTCCCCTAGCCTGCCCTTTTTTTTTCCAGTATAGCATTTTACTTTTTTTCTTTTCCCTTTTTTTTTTTTTAACTATCTTCTCTCTCATTTGGAGGTAAACTCCTCGTCAGCTGCTGTTTCACCAGAGCTCAGTAGGGTTCGGGCACGCAGTTGAAGCTCACTAGTTCTCGCTGAATGAGTGGATCGAAGCGCACGTTGGGTGTGGGCTCTGCCTCTTAGTGGAGGGGCCGTGCATCTCAGGAGGCTCGGGGCACTGACCGCGGCGCGCTGCCCTGACTCAGTGGAGAGCCTCAGCGGGTCGGTTGCTTAGTCAAGTCGGTGACCGTCTCCGAAACTAGGGCGCTGTAATGGGCAGGAAGCCACAGATCTCGCGGGCTTAGTGGGTGAGTGGAAGGCGGCGAGAGCCTTTCCCCGGTGAGGGCATTGCCTCTTCTGACCCTGTCACGTTCCAGGCAGAGCAGAGGTTGTGGGTCCCCTGGATGGCTGTCCCTGGAGAGTCTGCTGGATGGGGACTGCTAGGTTTCGTTTGCATTGCTGGAGAGGACAGAGGTGAGGTTCAGGGCAGGCCGGCAGGCGGGAGTGGGTTCACACGGGGGCCGAGTCTTTGGCCAAAGTAAAGGCCTCTGAGTGCGGGTGTGGGAGGTGAGGACGGGGAGGGCGGTTTGGGGGCTGGACTCCCAAAGCCCCGGGTGCCAGTTCAGGCCCCTGAGACTTCCTCCTTTAGCTATTCCAGGAAGCACCAGAAGTTTAACAGTGTCCTCCACACATATTTATACCTTCCCTGAGGACTCCACGTATTATGAATTAAGTGGCGGAGGAGAACATTACTATTTTTTTCTCACTTAAAAAAGAATAGTTCCTGGGGTTCCCATTGTGGCTAAGAACCTGACTAGTATCCATGAGGATGCAGGTTCAATCCCTGGCCTCACTCAGTGGGTTAAAGGATCTGGTGTTGCTGCATGCAAGCTGTGGCATAGGTTGCAGATGCGGCTCAGATCCTGTGTTGCTGTTGCTGTGGCTGCAGCTCCGATTCAGACCCCAGCCTGGGGACCTCCATATGCCACGTGTGGCCCTGAAAAACAAAAAAAGCTCAGCCTCGACTGCCCTTCCTTTAGGGAGCCAGAATCATCTAGGAGGGTCTGCAGAAACCCGGAAGCTTCCCCGTGGGGGTGCCTTGGGACTGGAAGTCCTGACTTCCCTGCAGGTTAGCTCAGCGCCCAGGAAGGCGGACCAGCAGCCTTTCCAGTTCATTTCCGTGGAGTGTCACTTGGGGGCCTGCCTGGCAGAAACAAAGCAGCCTTGTGAGGGAGACAGTATCAGTATGCAGTGAGGATTAGCACTTTGCTGTTGTTGACACACCCCTGCCAGAAGTAAGGCAGCTGGCTAGCTGTGGAAAAACACCAGGCTGGGATTCAGTGATCTGGGTTCTCTGGCCGTTGGTCCGAGGGTGGGGAGTGTGTGTCCTTCAGCAGGAGGACCTTGGTCTCCTTATTTTGAAATGAGAGGGCCGGCCTAGCCCTGTGGGTGTTCACCTTTTGGAACTCTTGGAGACTGTAATGAAAGCCGTGGACTTCTCTTGCCAGGAGAATGCACACGTGATTTGGCCGACACTCTAGGGCCCCCGAAGTCCATGAGATGAGGCCCTGGGCCTCTAAGGCTCTGCCACCTGACCGCCGTGCACCTCCCGCGCTGGTGTGTCCCCAGCCACACGGGGCCTTTGCACATGCCGCGCCTGCCCGGCTGCTCTTCGCCCGCTCGCAGGTCAGCCTGCTCCTCGTCCCAGGCTCACCCTTCCTCGACCTCCCACGTTGGCTCAGGCCACCCTGCTGGACCTGCGTCCCCTCCCGGGGCTTCTCAGCGCTGGTCACGCTATGACCAAGGAACCTTTGCTTGTGTTGTCTGAGTCCCCCTAAACTCCCTGTCGGTATTTGTCGGATGAACCTGAGGCCACCCAGGCGTCGAGATTCCGAGACTGGCCTGTGAGTGGGCACACGCGTGTGTCGTAAGGGAACCTGGTCTGTGCTTCCCGTGACGCGGTGCCGGAGCTGTGCCTCGCCTCCAGGGATTTCCTCCACGCTGGGCAGGAACGAGACTTCAAAGCAGGGTCTAGGGCACCCAGAAGACCGGCTCCCGGGCCGTCTGCCTCAGTGCTCTGCCGCCGGACCTCCAGGCGGGTCATTCCCTTTGTTTACGATCTGGACCGAGCTGGAACTCCCACTCTGGAACATTCCCACAGTGCTCGGCGCTTCCTTGTATTGTTGTATTTCTCTCTGGAGGGGAAGTGACCGACATCAGACTTTCCTCCCAGCAAACACATTCCATGCACGGAGCTTCACGTCAGGAGCGCCCAGCTCCTGTCTGCCTGCCTCGGGCGGGTTGTGGATGTGCGCGTTACAGCCGTGACTGGGCCACTGGCCTTTCCCTTTTGAGCTGTGACTTCTGCCTCTGTCTCCCTTGAGGAGTGAGCAGCGCCCTGCTGTCCGGTTCTTCTGAGCCCTGTGCGTCCTGCGTTGAGGGAGGGCTCCCTCTAAAATGCGTCAGACTCTGGTGACCACGGTACTTCCTCCCTGCTTTATGTCATTTTCTTTCCGCAATCGAAATATTATTCTGATGATACAGATGTTTGCAAGTGAAATCTTATTTGCAGTAATGGGATCAGTTTTTTTCTGGAATGTTGCAGTGGATCTTACTGCGATATGGAAAAAAAAAATCCCTTGTGCGGGTAAATAATTTTTCTTTCTTCTTTTTTTTTTTTTTGGCTTTTTAAGGCTGCACTTGTGGCATATGGAGGTTCCCAGGCTAGGGGCTGAATCGGAGCTACAGCTGTTGGCCTACTCGACAGCAGCACCATATCCAAGCCGCATCTGCAACCTACACCACAGCTCATGGCAACGCCGGATCCTTAACCCATTGAGCGAGACCAGGGATCAAACCCACAACCTCATGTTTCCCTAGTCGGATTCGTTTCTGCTGCGCCATGTCGGGAACTGCTAAATAATTTTTCTTTAATGTATTGTCTCTAAAGCTGGATGTTCATAGATGATAAAATAGTAAAAACAACAAAAGTTGTTATTCTTTGAATAAGAATATCTGCTGTGTGCCAGGCACCTTTAAAACATCATGTTTAAGCTCTGGAGCGCCCTATGCAGTAGGCAGCGTATACTAGTACATATTTTATGTAGGTGAAAAAATCAGATCGGGGAGGTGACGTTCCCAGCTCAAAGTCGCTCAGCTGGGAAGCGCCCACATGGAAACTCAGACCAGGCCAGCTTTCCTCCAAAGCCAGCACTTTCCCTCCTCCTCGACACGGGGATGTGGATGCCAGGTTTCCCAGCCAAGAATAAAAATTCTGGGACTGGATCAGGCTCTCCGTGTGTAGACCTGACCCCCCGCTAAGGAGGAGGTGCGTTTGTCGGCCTGTGTCCTTGGGGCCTGCTGTTCTATGAGTCAGCGACCGGCCTTGTGGGAGTAATACCTCCGGGCGTAACTTCGGTAGCGCAGGGTCAGAGGTGGTTCCACTGAAGGCAGTCCTTGCATCCACAGCACCCCCAAAGCATTTGCAGGAGGCCTGGAGATGTGTTGGCCGTGCAGTGAGCCTGCCCCTGCTGGCATAATTTGGATTTCGACTGTGAGCAAGATTGACCCTGGGGACGTCTCTAAAAGACATTTCTGAGCCGGAATTAAGGAGGACTTCTCAGGACTAGGCTGTTCTGCTTTATCTTCCACCCCGACCCCCGTCCGGTCACAGCCACTCGTCTGGGAGGCACGATAACCTGAGGAGCAGTTGAACCCCAGGGTCCCGATTTCAGAGCTGCTCTCTCGGGGAAGGTTCTAGTTCATTTGGAAGACACATCAATGAACTAGTTGTTTGGAACTTAGGGTGCTTTTTCTCATGGAAACCATTAGAATGAGATTCCCGCCCCCAGCTAAGAAAGGACAGAGCCAGCCTTAAGCCCAGATTCCCACCGGACTCTTGCCCGTGCACTCACAGGTCCTGGCTCCGAGGCTTTGCAGACTAATGGGCCTGAAACAGATATGGGTGGACCCCACGTCTTGGGGACTTTACCTGGGGGTGGGAGGGGAGAAGGTGGATGAAACGCATTCTGCACCTGCGCCCCTGGCTTTTGCAGGAAGGAGTTTATTTACGGATTAGAAACTCTGATTAACCCATTGGGGGGGTGGAGGGGCCTCATTTGTTCATCCATGTGTTTATTCCTTCATCTCTCGGCCCGTTTGTTCAGCAGAGAGCTATCAGGTGCCTCCTGTGTGCAGGCATTCTGCTAATGCTGGGCGGCATCGTGTGCAGATGAGCTCACCTGAATTATTTCGGTGAAAAGATTCATTAGGATGCAGGCTCCGAAGTAGAGTCTTTTTGATCTATTATGCTTTTGTAGATGTACTGAACTAAATGTCTTGTGGAAAAAATGAGGTCAGATATAATATCTGGGATTGAAAACTTGCCTAAGGAAAACTGTTAGGGTTTTTAGAAGGAAACCGAGCTCTCTTCAGAATCTATCAGAAGGGAGGGGCGATTATCATTGGAGCTGAGGGCGGGGCATTGAGTCGAATTGGATGTTTTACCTACCAGCTCTTAGGTTTCAGAAGCCCAGTCTGCGACGTTGGGCCTTTGCTCAGGGCGCAGTGTGAGGGAGCGGGGGTGGCAGTGGCCATCACCGAAGCGTTTGCTCTCTTTCCTGCCCTATTATTGGAGGAGAGAAACAGACACATGCTGTTTGCTTTCAGAGGCTGGAAATTTTGGGCTGTGATTTTGTAAAAATGATTTCTGTGTTGGTCGATTGCAATATGAAATCTTAAGGTCTTGTAGAGATCCGGAGGTCCCTGGTGGCACAGCAGTGAAGGATCCAACGTTGTCATGCTGTGACTTGGGTTGCTGCTGTGGCACAGGTTCGGTCCCTGGCCTGGGAAGTTCTGCATACTGCAGTTGCGGCCAGAAAAAAAAAAAAAAAGATCTGGACTTGGCTTCATTCATTTTGCATGTGTTGTTAGGATGGTTTCTCTGTCCCTCAGCGTAGGCGGGGGCTGGGCAGCGCCTGGGAGAGGCAACAGAGCACGATTAGAACCTGAGTGTCTTTAGTGCCTCTCAGCCTCCAGCTCTTTGGTTCTGAGAATCTTTTCTGGAATATTGTCCTTATTTTTTAATTTTTTTGGCCACACCAACGGCATGCGGAAGTTCTTGAGCCAGGGATTGAACCCATGCCACAGCAGTGACAATGCCAAATCCTTGACCCCCTGAGCCACCAGGTACCTCCTGGAATATTGTCTTTATTTTTTATTTTATTTTTTTATGGCCACACCCTCGGCATATGGAAGTCCCCAGGCCAGGGGCTGAATCTGAGCCACAGCTGCGACCTTCATCACAGCTGTGGCAGCGCTGGACCCTTAACCCACTGCACTGGGCCAGGCATTGAAACCCTAGCCTCCACAACAACCCAAGCTGCTGAAGTCAGATTCTCAACACACTGCCTTACAGCGGGAACTCCCTGCAATAGTGTCTTTCAATTTTACTCTTATTCTGTAATTTGCTTCCACATTGTACCCTCCAACCCCATAGAAGGAAATTCACTTCGATCGTGTGCCTTCAGCTAAATTGACCGAAGCCAGATATCTGCCATCTGAGCTAATAACAGTTTTACAATGAAAGACCGTAATAGTGTTGGTGGTAAAGGTTTACCGAGGGATTCCTGGTGTCTCTTTTATACGATCCTCATTGCAGCACAGGGGATGAGTCTGGCGAGATGCTGTTTAGCAGGTGTGGGAGCAGACTCCCGCCCGCGCTCCATGGTCAGAGGCAGCACTTGAACCCATGTGGCGGGACCTGCCGTCAGTCTCACCCGCCACGTGTGCCCCAGCAGCTCATTAAGGGCTTTTCTACCTGCGTACCCGGTTCAGAGTCAGTGGAATCTTTCCATGTACCATGACATTTTCTTCATTTTTACCAAAAAGCGTATGATTCCATGGCCTTGTAGTGTAACACTTGTTTCAGAAAAAAATATTTCCAAAGTAGAGTGTTAGATCGGAGCACAAGCTTACAACTCCCAGCTGTTTGTCCTCTGTCCTCTTTTCTCCTTTGGAAACTGAAGTAGAGCTTGCATTCTGTTTGTTTGTTTTTTTCCCTTGGAAACAGCATTAATGAAATCAGTTTGTTTTCTCTGATGGAACTTGTCATGTGATACACACCAGTCTGAGGGCCAGAACCTTTTAAAAAAAAGTGTGGCATGGGGTCTGTATGAAAATGTTTCTTCTGGCAAACCTCAGCTTGGTCCATTTTTGACTTTCAGCTTTTTGATCACCACTCCTCCCCCAAGGAAGAGCAGTGCTGAAGTGTTTGGAAGTCGAGTTTGTTCCCTGAGGCTGCTGCTGTGGCAGTGAGTAACACAGTGGCAGAGGAGGGCTGAGGAAGAGCTTCCTAAAATAGACGGTCCCCGAGCCCCACCGGTAGGGCGATGACCAGCCTTTTATTCTGATTTCCTCCCCGGGAGCAAAGAGAGCTTGAAAGGCAGGGGCCACAGACCTTTCAGAGCAGAATCCCAGCGTTCTGGTGGGGGTTTGCCCGGGCTCCCGCTGGGCCTTGGGGTGTCTGGGAGATGAATCCCCTTCCAGCTCGCGACTTGGTCCTCTGTCGAGGTTCAGCAACGGCACCTGGGCTCACAGGGGCCCTGTGATCCTCTGGCCTTAGAATGGGCAATGCTCTTGAGGAGCAGAAGCCTGTGAAACGAAGCCGTCTGTGCCCCGGGAGGCAAGGTAAGCAGGCCCTGGGCTTCGTCTCCAGGAAGAAGGAAGGAGGCCGCCTTTGTCGGGATGCTGTGGTTCAAACCCAGAGCTGCAGCTCCTTGGGGAAGTAGCTTTCGGATCAGAAGATGCTTGCCGTTCGACATAGTTTAGACAGACAGGTCTAAGGAATGACACGATTTGCCTCTCAGGGGGATGGCATGGCTTGACTGGAACATAGTTCAGTTTGAGATTTTTATTCAGGGCAACGTGTGTACACTGGATGAAATTTTTCAGCTTTAAAAAATATCCCAAGTGAAACTTGATATCCAGGAGTTTGAATCTGGATATCAAGTTCGTTTTAGAGAATGTTAGTAATGGATTTTAAATATATAGCCCCCTTCTTCCAAAGAGCTCAGAGTACCTTCTGTAAAAAAAAAAAAAAGCAAACAAACAAAAAGCTCTGTTTATTCATCCTAAACGTCCGTGATACGGGACAGCAGCACCTGGTAACACCTACACGGTGTCTCTCAGGAGCTGAAGTTAGCGTCAGCTTTGAGGAGGAGGAAGCCAGAGGGATTGCACAGGTGCCGTGGTGCACCTGAACTTGGAGGGCCTTTCAGCACAGTCCCAGGCCGCGTGGGTCTTCCTGTGCACCCGGCCGCCCTTTGTCAGTATTAGTAACCCCAGAGCAGCAGTTGGGCACCCGCAGGACTTGATTAGGCATTGGCTGTCTTCCTCCACTTGTCAAAGAGAGCACCGCCTGACCTGTAGCAAGACCGTAAGCCTAAGGACGGTGGGTGTTTATGAACAGGAGGAACAAACTGGAAGACAGCACATGGAAATGGTCATGACGGTTGTCTTCTGTGGTTAGATTAGGGTAATTTCTTCTCCTTTTATTAGGGGAAAGTACGTGGGATGCCAGTTCCAGCCCCTGTGACTTTCCTTCTGTCATTCTTTGTCCAACAAGTTACTTTGAAAAAGATCCTCCTCTGTGGTTCTTAATCAAATTCTAGTTTGAGCAGAACAACAATAAGACATTTGGGGGACGGTTCAGGGAATTTGAATATGAATTAGAGGATAGATGATATTTGGGGACTGTGGCTTTTTTTTTCTCTCTTCTTTTTAGGGCCGCACCCGCGGCATATGTTCACAGACTAGGGGTTGAATCGGAGCTGTAGTTGCCAGTCTGCACCACAGACACAGCAACTCGGGATCCAAGCTGCTTATGGCAATGCCTGATCCCTGACCCGCTGAGTGAGGCCAGAGATTGAACCCGCATCCTCATGGATACTAATTGGGTTCATTACCATTGAGCCACGACAGGAACTCGCGCTGTTGTTAATTTTATTACATGTGGTAATGGTGGTGAGTCATGAAGGAGCATGTCCTTTTTTGGGTAGTCATACTGAAGTGTTTAGGGGTGAAGGGCTGTGTGGTCCATAATTTTACTCTAAAATGGTTCAGCTGAGTGAATGAATATATACATTCAGCTAAGAAAAACAGGGTCATTTCGACAAGTGTTAGACTCCAGGTAATGGAGGTTTGTTATATTTTCTTTCGTGTACTTAACTCATGTGGTGAGGGGAGAGCATCAAAAACCAGTGCTTACAGCATCACAGAACCCATGTCCTTCAGAAAACTGACCTGCACAGGCAGGAGTACGTGCTGGTGGGCTGAGATGGGGCACCCTGAGAAGAAGACTGACATCGATCCAGGAGCTCCGTTCAGCACTCTCAGAACGAGAATTTAACGTATTTACTCGCTTTCGGGTTGTCTCTGGTTTTCCTTAGACAAATGTAGGAGTTAAAACTTCTTAGAATTTCCATTGGAAGCAGCTGGGCTTAAAGACAAAATTAAAGCTTTCGGGTTTCGTTTTGTTGTGTTTAGTTGTGTTCAGAAACTTAAATGAGAGGAATTGAAAGCAGGGATTTCAGGATCCCAGAAACTGAGCATAAAAAGAAGAGCAGTTAATTTCTAGGTCTTTACAGGGCCCGTTGACCAGGGCATGTCTCTGCCAAGTGTAGGGATTGGTGGGATTTGCACAGGATAACCCTGGACCCGCAGTTTGTTCTCCAAACCAGAATCCCTCATGCCTTGCTAAGGACCCGCAGCAGCAGTGGTGGGGGGTTTATCTGTTCTTCACAGTTTAGCTATGTGCCTTTGTCTTTAAAGGTTGTTTATGTTTTGGAACAGTGTTTAGGACTGGTTCAGTGAATCCCAGGCACCACTCCGACCCTGATATGAGGCTTCCCCAAGTCCAAGCTCAACACTGCTGTGCAGTCTCAGGGGATGACTGATGGCTCCAGGCTCTAGGGCAGGCAGCGCTGTATCATGTCTGCTTTAGGGCAGGTGAAACTGGGCCGCGTCCTCGTGTGCGTTTGCTCCAGGCAGTGGGACAGCCCAGGCCTCCCCTGACTTCTGTTCAGCCTGTATTTGACCTTCATCGGCAGGCTTTAACCAGAGCCAGACGACTGTAATTGGGAAGGTCAAACCCAGAATAAATTCTGAAGGGACATTTAAAGGAAATCATTATCAGCCTTTCGGATCATTTACATTTCTGTTTCCGTGTTGCAGACCTTGAAAGTTAAAAAAAATTAGCTGACAGAATACTAGTTCGAGAAATGTGCATCTCAACACTTCAGCTCCCTGTCGCCTGAAAGAGCTTTTCACGCCTGTAGGGAAACGGCTCTCTAATGGTTTTAAATGGAGCAGGATGTGCACCCTTTGAGGGGACCAAGGTTATACTCTTGACTCTTATAGCTCTAGTTTTTCCTACATCTCTCAAAGCCCAAAGCCTAAGAAAGAAGCAGTACTGTCTTCTTTTTGTTGTTTTTTTACAATAATGGGTGCTTGTATTACCGTAGTGAGTTCTACCAGGCCCCTGTCCGAAAAAAGAGGATGGGGACATAGGAAAAGGCAGTGGCTTCCTGTGATCCTGAATAGTCCAGCCCGCCAGAGCCCTGCCCCTGACTTGCTGTCTGACCTCAGCAGGTGAATTTTGTAATCCCATAGCGTTGCGTCATTGTCATTATCTCCAGGGGCCTTTTCCAAATGACTGCATCGCATTGTGTTATTTATTTCCCTACAGCCCTCACCATGAGGATTTTTTTTTTTTTTTTGGCAGGGGGAGGGGAATCTGTTTACTGTACAACCTGATCGTTAACCTGAGGGCTGTGTGTCGGGATCATTGTTCTGTCCTCCCACTGGCAGTGTGTGGCACCTGGTGCCCTCCGTGAGTGTACCCAGTGACCAAACTGAGTGCTCCCTGGCTCCCTGGGTAACTGTGGGTACAGAGGAGATCCGGAAGGTGTAGCATGGTTCCTGGTGCATAGCAGGTGCTCAGTAAACGGTGGTTCCCACTGCCGGCTGGCGTATGGAGGTTACGTGGACACTTTCCTGCTTTTCTCTGCCCACAGTGGAGACGTCAGGGGCTGAAATAGTTACAGCTCCCTCTATCCCACAGCAGTTCTGAATTTACAAAAAGTGAATTTATTGATGACTGTTCACGTTGCAAAAGATTGCTTCACAAAGGCATTTTAAATCACAGTCAGTGTTTAGTACTTGATTCCTTGACCCAGACACCTGGGGAAACTTCAGTTTAGAGCTAAATATACCTGCTGTCTAAAATACACCTGCTGTCTTGTTCTTTATTTCTCCTTTCTTTTTCAGGGATAATTTGAAGGGATGCTTACAGTGGTCATTTTTGGCTTTTTGGACTACAGCATGGGCAGAAGTTTCCTCGGGAATTAAAAATCGCAGCTGTGGAAGCAACGCCGAGTAGTTATGTTGTGAGCCACAGTAAATCTTGAAGGGACTTAGGACTGAAAGATTTTGAAAGTATGCTAAGAGTTTTATTGTATGGAAAACAGTGCATTTTTTGGATCGTGATGTGCTCTGTCACGTGGAAACATTTTTTTGGATACTTCTGTAACCATCTGTAGAGGTTAGATCATTGATTATACATAAATCAGATTGAAAAAATAATTTTGACATTATCTTTCCTAAATACCTTGCTTCTATGATATGGTGTTAGCTTGATCACATCATTACAAAGAAGTTTCATAACTGGCAGTTTAAAATATGTATAGTAAATTCATTGTTTATGATTTTATTTTAGTATTGTCTGTTGACATGGAAAATTTTAAGAACAGATGATCAGTGTATCCTGAGGATAAATGATTTTTTGTGTGCCTGGAATAAAAGATTAATTTTAATAAACACTTAAAAAAAAAATCGCAGCTGTGGTCGCAAATCGAACTGTTAATCTCCCTCAGAAATCCCAGCAGCTCAGGGCCCCACGGGCCTGGTAAATGGAGATGTTAATGATTTGCATGTTTGTACACAGTTGGGTGTGAGCACGTGAGGTTGGCGCCCTCCGTGGAAGGGCTGACTGTGAAAGTGTCTTTTCCAGGGCGGGGCTGGCACTGGCTGGGGTGGGGGTGGGGAGTCAAGGATTTGCATAAGTTCCGCAGGCTCTCTGGTTCCTCTGCTCTAGGGGCAAATCTGCAATTGTTCGGATTCCAGTCAGCAGCGGTGTTTAGACTTGCCCCTGCAAGCTTGTACCTAGCTTGGTAGCGAAGAAGCATCTGGGGCCACTGGGTGCCCGTGTGCCAGGTAATTGGCATGGTAGCTTTCCCGGCCCCTCCCCCCACCCGTCTTCGGGTCTTTATTCCGTGGCGTTGAGGTGCCTGGTGTCAGCCTCTCCTGCAGTCTTCCAGAATGTGCGAGAGCCGCACGCTGCACTGCTTCACCTGGCTCAGAGCCTTCTAGCTGAGTGAGGCCAGCCACACGACCTCGCATTTCCAAGCCTGATTCCTAGTCTGTCCGTGAGATTAATAAGAACGCCTACCTCGAAGGACTGTTGTGCGAAATTAGGTGAGATAATTCCTGTAAAGGAGCCCTGGCCCTTGGCACCCACAAGCACTTAATGAGTGACAGTAATCGTTATCCTACCTGACAACAGGAAGAAAGAACCCTGGATTCACCAGGTCCATGGATCTGTCCAGGTCCCACCTAGCAGTGCGCGTTTGGCCCACTCCACCATTTCCTTCTCTCAGTGGAGGGATCACACGCCCGAGGACCTCAGAGGTGCCTTTGGGGGCTGTGAATCCGTGACAGTCTACACTTGTCATTGTGTGAACTCCCCTGGTGTTCAGTACCTGTAGAGGCAGGAGCTGTGCTGAGCTCCCCTGGTGTTCAGTAGCTGTAGGGGCATGTGCTGTGCTGAGCTCCCCTGGTGTTCAGTACCTGTAGAGGTAGAAGCTGTGCTGAGCTCCCTGATACTCAGTACCTGTAGGGGCATGTGCTGTGCTGAGCTCCCCTGGTGTTCAGTACCTGTAGGGGCATGAGCTGTGCTGAGCTCCCCTGGTGTTCAGTAGCTGTAGAAGGCATGTGCTGTGCTGGGCTCCCCTGGTGTTCAGTAGCTGTAGAAGGCATGTGCTGTGCTGGGCTCCCCTGGTGTTCAGTAGCTGTAGAAGGCATGTGCTGTGCTGAGCTCCCCTGGTGTTCAGTAGCTGTAGGGGCATGTGCTGTGCCGAGCTCCCCTGGTGTTCAGTACCTGTAGAGGTAGAAGCTGTGCTGAGATCCCTGATACTCAGTACCTGTAGGGGCATGTGCTGTGCCGAGCTCCCCTGGTGTTTAGTAGCTGTAGAAGGCATGTGCTGTGCTGGGCTCCTCTGGTGTTCAGTAGCTGTAGGGGCATGAGCTGTGCTGAGCTCCCCTGGTGTTTGGTACCTGTAGGGGCATGTGCTGTGCTGAGCTCCCCTGGTGTTCAGTAGCTGTAGGGGCACGAGCTGTGCTGAGCTCCCCAGGTGTTCAGTAGCTGTAGAGGCATGAGCTGTGCTGAGCACAGTGGTCACAGAGACCCTTTTTATGGTGTCGCATTTCTTGGAAAATAGTTACTGAAGGACCAGACGTAGTTGAGCTATTCCTAGCTAACTTAGAATATTAAAGTAACCAATATAATCCATTTTCCTGTTTGGAATACTGTTGAAGTTTTTTCGTAATTACGTAGTGGTTAAGAGCCTGCACACTGGAGCCCAGATGCCGGGGTTGAACCCTTGCTCCCCGGCTTCTAGTTGGTGGATGTTTGATGAGTTAACTTCTGGACCTCAGTTTTCTCATTTGTAAATGGCACCTACCTCGGGTGCCATGAGGACCAAAGGGTTTATACATGTAAAGTGCTTAGAACAGAACTTGGCACATAGTATACGTTTAGTAAGTGTTTATTATTGTTGTAAATTTTTAGGTTAAGTACAGGGAAATTACATTTTATTTTAGTTGAAAAGATGTTATGCTATTAAAGAAGAAATTGAAAAAAAATTGACAGAATGCAAAGAGGGAAATGTATATTCAGTGTCTAGATCTGAAGGGCCTCGGGGTTCCCGTTGTGACTTAGTGGAAACGAATCTGACTAGTATCATGAGGATGCAGGTTTGATCCCTGGCTTCACTTGGTGGGTTAAGGATCCGGTGTTGCTGTGGCTGTGGTGTAGGCCGGAGCAGCTGTAGCTCCGATTCGACCCCTAGCCTGGGAACCTCCACCTGCCACGAGTGCAGTGCAGCCCTAAAAAAAAAAAGCAAAAGACCAAAAAAAAAAAAAAAAAAAGGATCTGAAGGGCCTAAAACAGAGTGAGCAGAAGAATTAGCTGTTACTGTTCTTTTCCAGAGCTGCTGTCCACGCGTGCTTATTTTTCATATAGTCGTAAGTATGTGCAAATCATTTTCTTCTTTAATTCCATGCTTCTTTGTGGTCTTCAGAGCTGGTGTTATGACTGTCACATTCTATCATGTTACTATTCCAAAACTTATTAAATCATTCACCTCCTGCTGGATTTTGAAGTGATTTCCCCTTTTTGTTGTTATAGGTAAGGCAACGATAAGTAGCTTTATTCATATATAGTTGTAATTCTACTGGATGATTTCCTTAGGACAAGGTCCCAACATAAAGTCCCCAGTCCAGGAACTTAAGAATAGCTTGAAGGTTCTCACCATCTTGTTTTTTCCAAAAGGGATGTTAACATTTTTGTGAGTGATACATAAATTTATCCATTAGCCACAAGCACATCAGTGTTGAGTATTATCATTTTGAAATTGTGTGTCTTGTAGAACTTAGAGTGTATTTGCTGATGCCCCAATGATGGGTTGCCTAATGGCTTGGGGCTCAGAGAAGGGTATGGGAGTTCAAAAGCCTGTATTTGGACTAAGAATCTGTTTTTTTTGTTTGTTTGTTTCAGATTTTATTTTCCCATGGTTCTTTGCATTGGGCTTGGCTGAATCTCATTCAGGTGTTGAGTTTCACAGGAAAAAAAAAAGGCATGAGATTTTATTTAAGGGTACTCATTCACCATCACAACTTTTTTTGTCTTCTGCCTCCCAGGGAGCAATGGTTATTAAACACTTTAATTTACTCACATGAAAGGAACAGAGTGAGCCCAGAAGTGTTATTAACATTGTTGGTGTGATGCTTACTGTTCGGTAGCGTGACTGATGACCTGGCTCTTTGTCTTCGTTTCTCTTGAGGGCTGATTCATTGCCATTTTCCCCAGATGCTTTGGATGATGGGGGCACCAATGCAGTTGCTATTAAAATGGATATTCTGCTATTAAACAGCTCCTGCGAGGGCAGTTTGAATTAACAAGTGCCAGGATGTTGGAGTTAATGTGATGGACAAAGATGATATCCACACCTGTTCGTGATGAGGTTCTAAGTCTTGATTGACATGGCTGTGAACAGGCCTCGGGGCAGGAGAACAAGTTCCAAAACAAAGGTTTTTTTAACATGCTTTTGGAATCCCAGTCTTGAGCTAGAAGAGAGTGGTAAAAACCTAAACCAATTCTCTCATTTTACCAGTGAAGAAATTGAGGTTTAGAAATAAGTGAGGTAGGGAGTTTCCGTCATGGCTCAGTGGAAACAAGTCTGACTAGCATCCGTGAGGATGCAGGTTCGATCCCTGGCCTTGCTTAGCGGGTTAAGGATCCATCATTGCCATGAGCTGTGGTGTAGGTCTCAGATGTGGCATGGCGTGGCTGTGGTGTAGGCCGGCAGCTACAGATGCAATTTGGTCCCTAGCCTGGGAACCTCCATATGCCGCAGGTGTGGCCCCAAAAAGACAAAAAAGAAAAAAAAAGAAATAAGTGAAGTAACTTATTTGGCTTGGTATCTCTTGCATCAAGATAGTCATATAACAATGATAAAAAGCAATACAGCATATTGTATATATAATGATTATATATTTATATTATGTATTTACGTTATAGAATATATGTTCAATACATTGTCTATACAACATGCTATATGTCATCAGCAATATATATAGTATGTAATATGACACGATAATATATGAAATAATTATACAATAATAATATGTTCGTAGCAATATTACAATAATGCCGAAAGCTTCCTGTACGTGGGGCGTGGAACTAAAAAATCTGTATATGTTATGGGCTTCCATAAATTGTTTTTTTGTTAAGTGAGAGATCAGATGTAGGAAATTGAAGGCATAAGTGTGAAGGAATTTTTCTCATGAGAAATGGGTGTTGTTTTGGGTGTGGGTAAGAAAAGGGAAGGAAACGTCTCTTTGTTATGAGATGTTTCCAAATTTAGAACAATATCTATCGCTAGCCATCGGCTTTAGGATGTGCTTTACCCTGGGAATGTGCGTAAAAATACGTTTCTGTGTCTGCTTTTTTCCGGCTGCGTAGAGGGTGTCGCAGTATTTAAGGCAGTAGTAACGGCCACTTTATATCTGACTACCTTGTGGCGGCTGCTTATAAAGGTACTTGATTTTGGAAGTCGCGTCACACTGAAATACTCAGATGACCGTTTTGGGAGATTCTGTGGTCTGCAGCTGAGGAAATTACCCCAGGAGGGCTTGTCTGTGTTGGGGGTGGGTAAACTTAAAGAGTCAGGTTGTCGTAGGCTTTGCAGGACCCTTTTGTAGGTGCTTATATAACCAGCTAAAACGAAACCATGTAAATGCGTAAAAGCCATTTTTCACTTGCAGGCTGTAAACGAGGAGCCTGTACAAACCACCAGGAGGCTGGTGGGATTCAGGCCGCAGGCACAAGTCTGCCGAGCCTGGGCTACGGCGGCGTCTTGGTTTGCTTCTCTCTGCCATCCTTACTCCTCTGGACCTCAGAAGCAGGTCATTCATCAGCTACCAGAAACCTTCCCATTTTCAGGCCAGGAAAGGACTTAAATATCATCCTCCTGCTGCCTCTTCTTTTTTTTTTTTTGTCTTTTTGCCTTTTCTAGGGCCGCACCTGCGGCATATGGAGGTTCCCAGGCTAGGGGTCTAACAGGAGCTGCAGCCGCCGGCCTTCGCCACAGCCACAGCAACGCGGGATCCGAGCTGCGTCTGCAACCTACACCACAGCTCACGGCAACACCGGATCCTTAACCCACTGAGCAAGGCCAGGGATCGAACCCGCAACCTCATGGTTCCTAGTCGGATTCGTTTCCACTGCGACGTGACGGGAACTCCCAAAATTTTTATCTATAAAAGCAGTTCTCATCACAACAGTGATGAGAAATGGGATGATGGAAGTTCTGAAGAACCTAGTGCTGTGAACAGAGTCCTTACGTGGTCTTCCTCTGCCATTAAGGGGGCGCCGTGCTAAAAGCACTGCACAGCCTCTGTCCTCATTCATCCATCCATCGACAGGTTTGCATTCGTTCAGCAAACACTGATCAAATGGGTCCTATGTCAGGCACTGTTCTAGGCACGGGGATAACTATGAAAAATCAGGACATCACTGCCCTCTGAAGTTTACAGTTTAGTATAAGCAGTAAAATATCTAGTCTGTTGGAGGACATGCATCATAGAAGGAAGTCCAGGACTAGGAGAGGGTTGTTGGTTTGACAGAGGATGGGGAGGGGAGAGTGCTCCTCCCGAGGGATGGGGGTGGGGGCCAAGCTGGCCAAGCACGAGCGGGAGGAGAGGGGGGGCTGCACCAGGGGCCTGTGCCCGCCCAGCGTGGCTGCTGTAGAGGAGACTCGGGGGAGACTGGTAAGAAGTGAGGCCAGAGGGTGGCGAGTCCTGTGAGCCTGGTCGGCGATTGTGAGGAGTTTGCAGGGGGGGCCAGTGGGACTTGCCAAGGGGTTAAGTCTAGGGTGTAAGGAAGGGAAAGAGTCAAGGTTGACTCTGGCGTGTGGGCCTGAGCATTTGTCTGTTATAAGCAGACGGAACAGTTCCCGGGGAGCCGAAGCGGGGTGGGGGCGGTCAGGAGCTGTGTTTGGCACAGATTGAGTTTGAGATGGCTGTCAGAGGCAGCTGAGTGTAAGAATCTGGAGTTCAGGGGTTCCTGCGGTGGGTCAGCAGGTTAAGAACCCAGCTAGTATCCACAAGGATGTGGGTTCGATGCCTGGCCTTGCTCAGGGGTTTAAAGGATCTGGCGTTGCCATGAGCTGTGGCGTAGGTCACAGATGCGGCTTGGCTCCAGTGTTGCTGTGGTGTAGGCTGGTGGCTACGGCTCCGATTCGACCCCTAACCTGGGACCCTGTGTGTGCCGTGGGCATGGCCGTGAAAAGACAGAAAGAATCTGGAGTTCAAAGAGGAATGTAGGCCTTTTTGAGCCTGGATGAGGTTTCCAAGGGCGTGAGTTAGAGACGAGGAGAGGCCAAGGATGGAGCCCTGGCGATACCAGCATTGGGAGGATGAGATGAGAAAGACCCTCCTGGGGGTAGGAGGAAACGTAAGGACTGTCCTAGGAGCCTCGTGTCGTTAGTGGTGACCAGCGGTGGTGAGTTGACTTGACCATGGGGTTTAGTAACATGGTGTCCACTGGAGACCCTGACGGGAAGTTTCAGGGCCGCGTTGGAGGTGAAGGAGGACGTGAAGGAGTGCGGTCAGGTCGGGGAACGAGGCACAGCGAGCAGGGACAATTCTTTGAGGAGTCTCACTCGAAGAGCAGAGACAAGGCGATGGTGGTTAAGGTGGTGGGGTCGAGGGAAAGCTCGTTTAAAGGGAGGGATGATAGCGTGGCTGGATGCAGACGGGAGTGGTCAGTTGGGAAGGAAAACCTGACGACAGCGGCAACTACTGGAGGCGTAATAGCCCCTTTTTATCAAGTCCTGCTCTAGCAGCCGGCCAGCAGGAACGCATCACCCCGGTTTTAGTGACCTAGCAGCACTTCATTTAGTTCACGCTCCGCGAGTGGCAGATTAGGCTGGAGTCCTGGCCTCAGCCAGGCCCCTCCTGGGTCTGGGGTCAGCTGCCAGGAAGGCTTATCCTTCGCCTCCGGCAGGTGAGCCCAGGTCACTCCGCTGGCAGCTGTAGGCTTCCTAGACAGCGAGGCCCACCAGGCCCAGGCTCAGAACCGGCACAGTGTTTCCTCCACTTTATTTGATCGGTAAAAGCAAGTCCCAGGCCAACCCAGGTGCAGGAAGAAAGAGAGACCCCACCTCTTGATGGAAGGTGCCCACAGTCCTCTTGCAAAGAGGTGTGTCTACAAGGAGGGGGTCTGCCAAGTGAACCGGGTGCGGCACACCTGAGCCTCACAAGAGCTGTGTGGTAGGTAGTGTTTTATCTGCATTTCCCGGGTGGGGAACTGGGGTCCGTGAGGGTCTGGTAACTTGCTCGAGATCACACAGCTAGTAAGTGGCAGGGTGGGCCCCAGACCGTGGTCTCTGATGCCACAGCCCCTTTCTTCCTGCTCTCCCTCCCTGACAGTGCTGGTCACAGACGCAGAGCAGAGCCTGTTTCCTCTCTTTTCTCATTAGGCAGGGAATAATATTTTTGTTAGGTGATTATTATCTCATAACGAGAACAGACTAAGGGAGGGGGTGGTCTTCTCGTGGTTTGCATGTTTACTGTGGGGATGGGGCAGCTGTGTTTATTAAATTCCATTGAGGTCACAGTGGGGTGTGTAAGTGGGTCCTTTATTGACACAAATCCGTGTTTCCGTGTGGGCTCAGGTGGCCCGCCAGTGCCCTTTGACAGTCTTTGTGCCTGTCCTCGCTCAGCTGACTGTGTTCCTTGTAGCAGCCTGGCCAGTTTGTCACCACTCTACAAGACCTGTGTCTAACCTCCTTTGCCTCCAGGCCTTCTGAGTTTCTCTGTCTGCCTTTGTCCCTTGCTGCTCACTTTCTGTCCCTGATACACCCTGTCTCTAGTCCAGGAGGCCTCCCTCTGCTCAGGTCCTCCTCCCTCAAGAACCTGTCTCCTCAACCAGCTGGGCTTCAAGCTTTCCAAGAGCACAGCCCCAAAAGTGGAAGAATTAGCCTTAGCAGCAGGGAGGTCTGGCTCTGTCTCTGGTTGGGTGGCCTCAGGCAAGTCACATCTCCTGAGGTTCATGAATCTGAGAAGAGTGGACAAGTCCAGCCACCTCAGAGGCCGCTTGGGGAGAGGTCTGCTTGTGTTCGCCTAGGATGTGCTTGGCCTCGAGCTCAGTTCGCTGCGCAGTGGTTACCAGTGCGTCCTGAGCCCTGTGCGTACCTAGCTGACGGCCCTTCCGTGCATTGCAGGACATTCTCTGCCCGATCCTCATTCCAGTGTCAAACCCTTGTTGGCCCCGGGGCTCGAGCCGCCCACCTCTACTTAGCTCATTAGGAAAGCAGCCGGAAGGATGGCTGGCCCGGGTGCCCATTACAGACTCAGAAAAGATATTTGGCTGGAAAGCAGTGACCACAGTGAAAATAGTTTTTAAAGCTTTCTTTGGGTAAAGGGAGCAGATACATGAGTAATTAGGTTAAATGCAGCGTTTCAGGTCTCGCTAACCTTGCTTGTAGGGGACCCGGAGCTTCACTCTTCTTTGAAGTCCCTAGGTTGGGATTTGGGCACGCTGAGTTGGGGGCTGAGTGGGGGCAGAGCGCCCCGAGGGGCCGGGCCAGCAGGAGGGCTGCTGTCTGCCTGCCCTGCTCTCTGCAGCCCCGATGCTCAGACAGGAAGATTCAGGGTGCAGAGCTGGCCTTGATTCTCACACTTTACTGTGAGAGTAAATAGTCCTGTGACTCATTTATCAAGTAACCTTGGGGAAGTTCCATAATGTCTGTCCACCTCAATTTGCTCATCTGTAAAACGAAGGCAACTAATAACCCCTGCCTCACAGAGCACGCGGAGGAGTGAGTGAGGGCATATTTGCCATGGAGTTAGCAGTGATTGTAATTATTATGTAAAATTCACATTTGTCTTATGTCATAAATCATCGCCTAAAGGTTTTCCATACTTGCATGATTATACTTTGAAGATGTGTCCTTGTAGCATTTTGTATTAGTCCTTCATTTGCTGAGTTTGTACTTTGGGACAAGGCACCGTTGATCGTTTTCTTTCTGCTCTGGTTATGATGAGCTGTTCACTTATTAGTGGTTGACTTTATAATATTCAGAGCGAGCCGCAGTTTGCCGAGTAGCCGCCTGAGCAGAGTTGCTTACCCGGGGTTAGCTGTTGGAGTCAGGGCAGAAGGGAAGCAGTGATATAGTCAAAAGTGCCCTTAAAAGTCCCCTAAATCGTCTGTGACAAACAGTCTACATGGGGGGGAGGTCATCAAACTTTTTCCATAAAGAGCTGTCTGTCTGGTAAATATGTTGGGCTTTGCAGGCCATGTATGGTCTCTGTCACATACTCTTCTTCATTTTCTTTTTACTTCCCTTTGAAATGTGAGAACCATCTCAGCTCTGGGCTGTTTAAAAACAGGCCACGGTCTGCACGAATAGCCTGGGGTAAGCAGTGCCCAAGACGGCCACAGGGATCCCCGCCCGCCGGGCAGTCGCAGGCCCAGTGCAGTCCCTCCCTTTTGGGCTCAGCCTTGATCATGTGACCAGTAGAAGCCCGTGGCAGAGTGATGGATGGTTTGTCACTTCTGACTGTGGGTGGGTTCTGCCTCCTGCCTTCCTCTTGGATCTGCTGCTTTGGGGGAGACGAGCTGCCCTGTCATGAGCTGAGGAGCTGAGCTGCACAGGACTGAGCTCGGAAACGGCTCCTCCAGCCCTGGCCACGTGCGAGCTGCAGCTTCATCAGAGACCCTGAGCCAGAACCATCATTTTGTCTTTAGGTAATTATTAAATCCTCAGCAGTGCAAGGGGGAACAGTGAGAAATTCTAGAAAATGCCTGCTTGTCTGCAGAGTTTAATCCATTCCTTTTTAATATTAAGTGTTTTTACCAATTATATATGTCAACAAATCCGTTTATGGATAGGTGGTTAAGTTACCTGAGTGTGTGATGAAGCTCCTCTGGGTGGGCCAGGTACTGCAATGTACCACTTCATCTGCACAGCAATGCTAGCTAAGGTCAGTATTGAGCGCTAAATGTCTCCTTTAAGCTGACCCCTTCTAGGCTTTCGCTGAAGTTCATTATGACGCTCTGCTATGATATAGCAGTACGCTGGTGATCTATGGAGAGCTTGCGCTCCCACACTGAGTAGCTCGAGGTGGCTTTGCTCTTTTTCAGTTTTGCCCAGAGGACCTTCTGTACTTAATGGCTCATGCAGAGGCAGCTGGCCATTGACCTATGTCATGTGGCCTGCTTTTGGTAAATGAGCTGGGCCACGTGGTTCTGGCTCAGGAATTCAAACCAGGAAGACAGTCCAATCATTAGTGGGCATTTGCGCTAAAGAGTCTTAAACAGTTGAGGGCAGCAGCCATGGTGCGCTGGAAGCCAGTGTAGTAATCCAGGGGAGTGTAGTGCAAATGATGGAAAGTGGTTGGGTCTGGAGATACTTTGAAGATTAGGGCCACCAGGGCTGTAGGATAAAAAGAGGAGTCTAGGATGACTTCAGGGTTTCCGACCTGCACGTCTAACTACTGGAGTTGCCATCACTTAGATGGGGAAGTCTGTGGGAAGGTCAGGAGTTCACTTAGCTGTGCTTTTTTGGCCACGTGGAAATACCGAGTGGACAGTTGGGTGTGTAAGTCCTGGAAGCACACAGATCCAGATTAGAGCTTTAAACTTGGCAGTTTGGCCTGAAGATCGCCTTTAAGGCCGCAAGAGTGGATGAGCTCCCTAAGGGAGTGAGCCTTGATGGGAAATGGGGGCCGGGGCAGAGAGGCCCCGAAACAGGAGAGATGGAGGAGGACGGGTTCTCAGAGCCGCCATCTTGGTTCTTACTCTTCCTGACGGTTGGATGTTTAGCTTTCCTTGGATTCCCAGGAGTCTTCTTGTGCTCTTATTTACCTTAAACCGTTCTTTTTATTTGACGTGTTTCGTAGGGTTTCTGTACCTTGCTACCAAAAGAGCCGTGGCTGAAATAGTGGTATCAGCCCCCTTTTCAGGACAGAAGCAGATTCAGAAGTTCAACTTGCTCATGGTTTTACCCAGTGGCCTAACTGGGATCGGTGTCCACCTCCCTCTGGCGTGAGTGTGTGCATAGCGTGTGGGGTCCCATTGTCACTCCTGGGCCACCGGTGGCTGTTGTGCTGCGGGTGGTGATTAGAGTGATTTGGAGGGTTTGGGTCGCCTTATGCAGTTAGGTGGGATGAAGCACCGGGCTGAGACTGTCACTGGCCTGAGTTTTAAATCTCCTGGGTCCCTGTGCAGTGAAAAGATTTTAAGCATTGGATGGGTAGTTTATTGACTGATTTCTTTGTTCATTTTCTATCAAAAAATATCTTAGCACCTGCTACGTGAGATACTGTTGGGCACAAGTCTTTCCAAACCTGAATTCTCAGTCTGAACCACAGAACACAGAATTATTTGAGTGGCTGTTTTCTCAGATCTTCCAGGACGGTTCACAGCTAGAGTCACTCTCAATGCGTAGAAGGCCATCATCCAATGAGAGTGCCTTAGGGTCTCAGACTTCGTTCTCTCCTCCTCAGTGAAAAAAGGCAGAAACCAAAATAGTCCGCAGGCAGATACTAATTACAGGCTGGCAGGTACTGTGGAAAGCTCAGAGCTGAGGTCTGAAGGTTAAGTCAGAGTTAGCTGGTGAAACGAGGTAGGCCTTCGGGCAGGGCCAGGACCCAGCACTGTCTACAGGAAACACCACGCCCTGAGGACAAGGTGTCGGGTGGCGAGAGGGCCACTCAGCGGGAGTTGCCATGTGCCTGTCTAGTCAAAGCCTGAGTTTAAGAGCATTGACAAGCCGAGAAGCCATTGGGTGTTACCTATGTGTTTTGCGAAAGAGATTGAGAGAGGAGGTGAGATTTGTGCTTTGAGGATTACCTGACCTCAGTGGGAGAATGCACTGGAAGGGGCAAAAGTGGACTCGGAGGCTGAGTTAGTCATCCCGGCAAGTGATGGCTGCTTGGATGAGGGTGGTGGCCGTGGGACAGAGTCACTGGATATTTGGAAGGTAAAGTGGACGAGACTTGGTAATAGGAGGGATCTGGGGATTCACAGGGTATGAAGCAGTCCACAGATGACACGCAGGTTTTTGGCTCATGTTAAGGAGTGGCCACCATCCTCTGAAATAAGAAGTACGAGAGGAAACCCATTCTTGTGTATTTGGTTTACATACAACAGTGAATTGTGGTTCTTTTAAGTCTTTTTCTGTTTTTATCAGCCACTGCTGGTTTCAGGTGTGTGCAAACTCAGAGTAATTGACTGAGTTCTCCCTGAAGTTCTTAACCTGCGGGATTTGGGGGATTTTAAAAGGAGCGCCTTAGAGGGACAGTGCTCCAGGTCGTCTTGACAGGTCTGCCTCTTGCCTGGCATGGCATCTCTCAAGGTCGTGCTGCCCAGGGAGATGACTGCACGTGTCCTGACTTTCAGAAGGGAAAAGAGACTTGGCTGTGGCTCATTTTCATTTCTCTTCATGGGCAACTGGGCTCCCAATGAGAATGTTTTCCATTAGGAGGTCCCAGGAAGCCTCCATCCACGAGTGACGCACATGATGTAGTGGAAGTGTGTCCGTGCGGGTGGCTGACACCTACCGGAGCAGCCAGAAGGGTGTTCTCATCCCACGTTTGGGACCGTGATGATGGAGTGTGAAGACTGACAAGTTAACCTTCTAGTTATGTGAAAATTGACTTCTTGTAAGGCGTGGGGTGGAGACTCCTGGGTTGGGTGGCACAGAGGGAGAAGACAGGGTCTCCTCCTTGGCGGTAAGTGCCTGCCGGCAGCATTCAGTCATCGTTCGCACAACCCGGGGTCTGGGCGAGCTGAGTTCTAAATGGGAGGGTGGTTGTACAAATGGCTAAAGTCCTTCTGTGTGTCTCCTTTGCTTCTTCCACTTAAGAAAAAGCTGAGGACCACCTGGCTCTTGAGAAATTAAAAAAAAAAAAAAAAAAGAATTCTGAGGGGAACATAGTTGAGAACAGCTTTGTCTGGAGGGGTGAGTAGAATTCCCACTGCAAGTTACTCGGCCACTCAGAAATGATTGGTTATTAATTGAATCCTTCATTCAGGCTTGCCGTCTCAAATTTTCCAGTATTGTTAAGAATCCAGCAGCTAGCAACTCGATTTACCATAACTGATACTATTGGTAATTTTATTATCTTTGTATGATTTTGAACCTCAACAGCTGAACTGTTCAGTTTGTTTTTATCTTTCTTTTCACCCCCAATCATAGCCCCTTCACACCCTGTTCATAGTTCGACTAAATAATTATAGTACAAGCACGTAATTGTGTTCAGGTGCTATGAATGAAATGTGTCCCGGGCTGAGAAAGCATGTAATGGGACCTAATCTTTTACTTCATTCAGGATATGTTAAATGAGGACTTTCTGGGTGGCCAGCACTGGGCTGGGCACTGGGAATGCAGCCACAAGCAAGACTGGCACAGCCTTGCCTCTCGCTGCCCAATGGAGAGAGTGGTGGTCGCGTCCCCTGCAGTACCAGGCGTGAGCTTCGTGCAGGGTCGCTGACTCGGTCACCTGGTCTGTCTAGGAGGTCAGGGAAGGTCAATGAGAAACGACAGATATTTCAACAGCAGGAGCCGAGCGTATTGTGCGTAGACGGTCTGGGTGGTGACTTTACATCGATTTCAGGACAGATTTGACAGCTCTGTGTGTCAGGTCCAGTTATATAGCAGAGTTGCCTCTTATACAGATAGAGGGGTTGGTTTGAATAAAAGGACATAAAGCAACAGTTAAGTATAGTCAGATTACCCTTGAAAGTTCCTGCTGGAGACCAACAAAGTCAGCTATCCTTTCAGCACTGAAACAGAATGCTGTTTCTTTAGAGCAGGGGTGTGCAAACCACCACGCCTGGGGCCAGATCCACTTGGCTCCCAGTTTTTGCAAGTAGTTTTATTGGAACACAGCCACGCCCATTCATTTACCGTGTCTATGCTGCTTTCCCTTTAAAATGCAGGGTTGAGTACTTTGACAGTCTGCAAGCTCCACAAAACCGAGAATATTTACTCTCTTGCCCTTTAAAGAAAAAGTTTGCTGACCCCTGCTTTGGCACAACTGTAGGAATTAGCTTTATATTTAGGCATCACATGGTAAAAAGAAAATTGTTCTCTTTAAACACCGGAATCCTATTAGTGAGGTGAGACTCACACCACAGGAGGCATGCAGGAGCTGAGGAAGCCATCATTGCACCTCCCCGTCTTACTTTCACCCGGGGTCCTATGCTCATTAACAGACATGGATAGTGATTTGCCTAAAGTATTTATCCTTTTCCCTTCCTCCCTCCCCATTTCTGTCTGTTTTTCTTTTTTTGTCTTTTTAGGGATGCATCTGCAGCATATGGAGGTTCCTAGGCCAGGGGTTGAATCGGAGCCGTAGCTGCTGGCCTACACCACAGCCACAGCAACGCCAGGTCCGAGCCATGTCTGTCACCTACACTGCAGTTCACGGCAGCGCAGAGTCTTTAACCCACTGAGCGAGCCAGGGATCAAACCTGTGTCCTCATGGATGGCTAGTCAGATTAGTTTCCACTGAGCCATGATGGGAACTCCTCTGTCTGTTTTTCAGGTGTACAAGCTGAATTCATCTCAGGCTATGGAATCCATCCTTTACTCTTTGTGCTTCAGTTGTGAGGGTTGATGAGGAAAAAACAAGTAAACAGAATAGTGTAGACGATGCATTTGTATTAGCTGCAAAGCTAAAATGGTGTCATTGTGACCTTAGTGGAGAAAAGTGGTGAGAATGAAGCATCATTTTGACATAGTTCAGCACCCTGCCCCCCAGACGCTGTCCTGCAGCTCTGCACACTGGGCACGTTGTAAACTGCTGATGCAGACTCAAGAAACCAGTGTCCGTGTGTTCAACCAGTATTGTTAACTTAAATGTTTTTTACTTGCATTGAATTATAAATTTGGTTTTATTATTGTATAGGAGCTATAAGCATGTGACAGACTTTCAAGTGGCCCTCGGAGTTCCCGTTGTGGCGCAGCGGTTAACGAATCCGATTAGGAACCATGAGGTTGCGGGTTCGATCCCTGGCCTTGCTCAGTGGGTTAAGGATCCGGCATTGCCATGAGCTGTGGTGTAGGCCGGCGGCTACAGCTCCAATTCGACCCCTAGCCTGGGAACCTCCATGTGCCCCGAGTGCGGCCCTAGAAAAGGGAAAAAGACCAAAAAAAAAAAAAAAAAATCAAGTGTCCCTCACGATTGTTACCTCCTGGGGTTCATTCACACTTTTGCAGAATCCTGAGGTGTGGACGGCCCTGTGACTCACTCCGAACTGAAAGAATATGGCAGAGGTGATGGGGTGTCTCCCCTGATTATGTTCTGTTACAGAAGACTGTCTTGCTAGCAGACACAATAGAGTCATTCTCCCTTGCAAGTTTTGGAGAAGAGGCTGGGTGTCAAGGAACGGAGGGTGGCCTCCAGCCTACCATCAGCAAGAAACCAGGGCACTTAATCTTACAGCTGCAGGGACATTGATTCTGCCAACTGCCTGCGGGGGCTCGGACACAGACCCTTCCCTGGTCAAGCCTCCAGGTGAGACCTCAGCCCTGCCAGCCCCTGATTGCTGCCCTGGCAGAGGGCTCAGCTGAGCTGTGCCTGACCCTGACCAGCAGAAACTGCATAGTGATAAATGTGCATATTTTTGGTTCCCCAGTGGTAGAAAACCACTACCAAGAACAAGGAGTTTACACCAGTTTTTACTGGTTCATGCTTAACGTAAGTGAAAATCCAGGCTAAACCTGGGAATCTTCCTCAAAAAGTTGTCCTTAAATTTTTGGGTTAATTGACAGAATTGGAATATGACTGGTAACTTGGATAACGGTATTGGCATCATATGGGTGTTAAATTTATGAAGCTGATCGCCACTGTAGCCTACCCGCCTTCCCAGTGGCTCCTCCCTGGAGTATTTAAGGAACCTGCTGTGATGGGTGACACTTATTTTCAAATGGCTGGGCATAAATTTGCATATGTGTCAGATAAACAGGTTTGCGTAGTATTTCCTCCCTGCTTTTTAAACGTTAAATCGAGCAGGTTTTCCCTCCTAGGGTAGAGCATTTTACTTTTGTTTTTGCTTTTGGATTTCCTGTGTCTACTACCTCCTGAAGCAAAGTGGAGTGCTAAAAATGTCACCTGGTGTTTGTTATGTTTCGCCTGAGCAGAAGTCAGGCCAGCAGTTGTAGGACCTGTCTGACGTGGTAGCTTATGGAAAAAGCTGAATTCCCAGGTAAATACATACTCCCTCGTTTATTACTCCCAGTAGCCCTGTGCTAGGTGCTGCTGTCTGTCTCCTTTTGCAGCGAGGCTGTCGAGTGGATGTCCTCGTTAAGGTGATGCCCGCGTTTCAGAGCCAGTGAGCGGGAGCTGGGCCTGACCGCAGCTCTGTCCCTGCCCGGTGACCACAGACCTCAGCCGGAGAGTGCTCTTCCTCTTGTCCCTCTGAGCCGCTCACTCACGGGATGCTGAGTCTGCAGCGGTTCACCCGCTGCCGACGGCACCTCTGATCTTTAGTCCCTTTCTCGTCTCACCCAGCAGACCCAGAAGTGGCTCCAGAGGTCATTTCTGTGGTCTGGACAAGGTGTTTCTGGTAAGACCCTGATGAGAGATGCCCTGCCTGTGATGTGTCCACGGTCACAGTGGACGGGGTGGACACTTACCCGGTTAGCCTCGTGTTCTTTGGCTGAGGGCCACGTGGAGGACGGGCCTGTCCTCGTGTGTGTCCTCCCTGGAGTCAGCCTTAAGGAGCTGGCCTGCGGAGACTCGTGATCCATCCTCCATAAGCCGCCTGCTCCCGCCCACCCCTCCGTCTTGTCAGTGAGGAATTTGGGCCTGACTTCCTATTTTCTTCTCTTTTTAGGGCTGCACCCACAGCATGTGGAGGTTCCCAGGCTAGGGGTGAAATCTGAGCTGCAGCTGCCAGTCTGCACCACAGGCACAGCAACACAGGATCCGAGCTGCATCTGCGACCTATACCACAGCTCAGGGCAGCGCTGGATCCTTAACCCACTGAGCGAGGTCAGGAGTCAAACCCGCGTCCTCATGGATACTAGTCGGGTTCATTAACTGCTGAGCCAAGAAGGGAACTCCCTGACTTCTTCACTTGAGCTCCCGTGGAGCCCCCACCCCCAGCACTTGGGGGCTATGGTGAGGGTGTTCGTGCTCAGTGCTGCTTCTCCAATCTGAAGGATTCCGAGTTTTTTTTTTAACTTTGATAGCTTCATGTTTATTTTATTTTTTAATTACTTAATGAATTTTGTTTCAATTATAGGTGTACAACAGTCATCACAACCAAATTTTATAGCATTTCCATCTCAAACCCTCAGTGCATCCCCCCATCCCCAACCTGTCTCATTTGGAAACCAAAGTCTGTGAGTCAGTATCTGTTCTGCAAAGTTCATTGTGTCCTTTTTTTAAATTCCACACGTAAGTGATAGCATTTGATGTTGGTGTCTCATTGTCTGACTGACTTCACTTAGCATGATAATTTCTAGGTCCATCTGTATTGCTGCAAATGCCATTATTTCTTTCCTTTTAATGGCTGAGCAATATTCCATTGTGTGTATGTACCACATCTTCTTTAGCCTCTCCTCTGTCGACGGGCATTTAGGTTGTTTCCATGTCTTGGCTGTTGCATAGAGTGCTGCAATGAACATTGGGGTACATGTGTCTTTTCGAGTCATGGTTTTCTCTGGATAGATGCCCAGAAGTGGGATTGCTGAATCAAATGGTAATTCTATTTTTAGTTTTCTGAGGAATCTCCATACTGTTTTTCACAGCAGTTGCACCAATTTACATTCCTACCAACAGTGTAATAGGGTTTCTTTTTCTCCACACCCTCTCTAGCATTTATTGTTTGTAGACTTTTTGATGATGGCCATTCTGGCCGGTGTAAGGTGGTACCTCATAGTGGTTTTGATTTGCATTTCTCTAATAATAAGTGATGTTGAACATCTTTTCATGTGTTTTTTTGGCCATCTGTATGTCTTCTTTGGAGAATTGTCTATTTAGATCTTCTGCCCATTTTTTGATGGGGTGGTTTGTTTTTTTGGTATTGAGCTGTAGGAGGTGTTTATAAATTTTAGAGATTAATCCCTTGTCAGTCACTTCGTTTGCAAATATTTTCTCCCATTCTGTGGGTTGTCTTTTCATTTTGTTTAGGGTTTCCTTTGCTGTGCAGAAACTTTTAAGTTTAATTAAGTTCCATTTGTTTATTTTTCTTTTTATTGTCATTACTCTGACAGGTGGATCTGAGAATATGTTGCTGTCGTTTATGTCGGAGAGTGTTTGGCCCATGTTTTCCTCTAAGAGTTTATAGTATCTGGTCTTTTGTCTAGGTCTTTAATCTATTTTGAGTTTATTTTTGTGCATGGTGTTAGGAAGTGTTCTAATTTCATTCTTTTACATGTGGCTGTCCAGTTTTCCCAGCACCACTTAATGAACAGGCTGTCTTTTCTGCATTGTATATTCTTGCCTCCTTTGTCAGATTAGTTGACTACAGGTGCGTGGGTTTAATTCTGGGCTTTCTATGAAGGATTCCAGCTTTTGGATCCGTCTTAGGCCTGCTGTCCTTTCCATCTTGCTGCTGCCCTCATGGACCTTATCCATTTTACTCATGGAAAGCCGGGGGAAATGGTAAAACCAGACCCCCAGCCTCCCTGTGTAATCCTGGCAGCCTGTCTGACTGTGTGGCTCTTTGAAGAAAGGTTCTCAGCGCAGGAAGTGGGCGGCTGGTTCTCCCCCCACCCCGCCCAGCACCCTCCCCTTGGGCGGGGGGCTGGCCTGCGGGTGCACCTCTTGATTGGGTTTGCTTCTGCTCCGAGGTCCCTGTTAGTAGCAGGGAAGCTGAGGGTCCTGAGGACGTGGCGTGTGCGGCCTTAAGTTAGTACGTTATTTAACCTTAGCCACACTGAGTTTAGGCCTCAGAACTTGATGTTGAAGCAACTGACGTCTCATTTCTGCCAAAAATTAGGTGAGGAAAGACTGTATTTCCATTAGGTTCTTTAAGGGTTTTTTCTCTATTAAGCCAGAGGCTCGTGAAAGCAATACACCGGGCTAAATTAGTAGCTAACATTCCTAAGAAATGTCTTCACTGATATAAAGTTATTGGGTTATTGGTTTTTTAAATGGGTAGCAGATATTAAGAGGTTGTATGAAGGACGTTGTAGATCTCGTAGAGCCAAGGTTGAAGACTCAGTTCGCAGTGTTACCTTACATCCTTCTTGAAATTCGTTCTAGAATGTTGTACCAGGAAAGGTGTCCCTCCTCTGTTGCGTTTACCTGTTTCCTTTGGATGATCCAAAATTAACCCATTTTTTGCCTTTTTACCTTTGCTACTAGGAAGCTTAAGAACCAGATGACCGTGGCTGTTCCAGACTTTGGATTATGTTCTCTTTTAAACCGCCTTACTTGTGATGGGTGTGCTTTGTGTTGCCCACATAAATACCTACCCAGGGCAGGAGCTGCTTTGCTCCTGCTTCAGAGTAGAGCAGCTGGGAGGCTGTTATGTTAACTAACTAGTGCGGGTAAGAGCTTGTCCACCTGTGCTCTGGATGAGGCTATTCCGATTTCTGCTTCGACTCCAGAGGGTCACATCCCGCGAAGTAATTTTGGTTGAGGAGCCTTCCCTTCTGCCCCGCGTGGCTGGGTGGGGTTGGTGCAGGCCACGGGTCTCCAGCGCAGCGCGTGTTTGAGGCCAGCTCTGCAGCAGCTGGCTGTTTGCCTTCTGGCCGTGGTCCTCCCCCACTGGCCCTCCCGGTCAGCGGCCTGACTGCGGGGAGAGGAGGGAAAACTCTTGGCGTGTGCTCATAGCAGGGCCCTTGGGCGTAAGGGAGGAAGCTAATTTTAGTTCTGTTTTTAAGGTTATGGTAGTTGGGTTGCGTCTTTCCTCTTAGGGTAGAGTATTTTAGCTTTTGTTTTTGCCTTTGCATTTCCTGTGTATACCCCCTGAAGCAAAATGGACTGCTAAAAATGTCACTGGGTGTTTATTTTGTGCCTAGAATAACAAGACTTGCGAGCACTGTGAGTCACTGAATTAGTTTTATGAGGAACGAAATGTTGTCTGTGTTACTCTTTTCTGTATCTCCTGCAAAAATTCCAGTAGATTTTCTATACTCATTTTAATTGGACCTACATAACCCAGGTCTCTGATCAGTAGCCAAGCCACACAGTAATATTTTATTTACTGGCAGCTTGCATCTCTGCTTGTATGCAGAACTCCTTATTTTTAAAAATGCAGTAAGCTGTGGAGGAAGGTCGTGGCCAAAGAGGGAAGTTACCGGAAAATACCATTGTGCTGCTTGTCCAGCACACACCTGGGAGTGAGCTGTGTGTGCAGCCACTGTCATTAGAGTGTGCTCACTGGCTGCCTGCCAGAGTGCAGATGGGCTTGGCCCTCGGTCTGCCCAGTGCCTCGCACCCAGTAGGCACTTTGTAAATATTTGTTGGATGGATGAGTCGGTAGCCTGGCCGGTAGGACAAGGGTGAAGCAGGGTGGTCTCATGAAACAAAGAAGGTAGAGAAATCAGCTGGGCCGGTGGTTCTCAACCTTGGGATGGATCAGACCCACTGGGAAGGCTGGTGAAGGAGGTTGCCGGGCCTCCCCTCGGTGGCTCTGGTTCAGCGGATGTGCCCCAGGCCCGGAGGCTGGACTTCAGACCAGCATCCTGTGGTGAGGCTGCTGCTGCTGCTGATTCAAGGCCACGCTTTGTGATCCCCTGGCCTAGGCTTATTGCCCTTGTTTTCCGGGTGAGACGAGAGGCTTGGGGAAGTTGGTCTTTGCTGGCTGACAGACTTAAGCAGTAGCAGAACTGGCAGTAGGAACCAGACCTTTCCTCCCAGTCTCTGACTTCCAGGAAAGAGAAATGTGTTCTGATGTCTCCAAATTGGCCAACTGCTGTGGTGACTGCATTTCCCAGCTTCCTTCTTGGGACTGAATCCCAGGTAACTGACACCCTTGGGACAGAACAAGAGGACAGAAGGTGTCATTCCAGATGTTTATTAATTACTCCTGCAAAAGTGCCCCGAGGCAGCTGCCCGTTTGTGACCAGATGATGTCTGTAGCCCGTCAAGGGAGTGGTTTTTTTGGGAGCTGAGTAGAGTCCTCCTATTGTTGCCCAGTATCTCTGCGGTCCCCTGACTGAGGGGGTGTTAGCACAGCCTCAGGCTCTGGTTGTCTCTGGATGGGATGCTGCTGGGGGGCAAGGCAGCTGCACCAAGGCTGGGGTGGAGGGGTGCCCTTGATGGACCTCTGAGTTCCGTGGCTCTGACTCAGCCCATCCCTTTTCTCAGGCTGGATCCCCAGTGGGCAGCCAGGCTCGGAGCAGAAGCTGTTCCATTTGGGCAGAAAGAGGGTACTACAGGCATTGCCTGCGCACACTTTCCTCTTTCATTTTCCATCACCCGGGCACCAGCTTCCCAGCACCTGCCCACTCGAAAAGGCACAGTCCATAGTGACGCTTAAGGAGACACTTTCATGTCATGGTTGAGTCACTTTGCGGCAAAATGAGCAGAGTCTGAGTTCTGGCTATTTCCCCAGTCACTGAGTGACTTTGGGCCTCGCTGTTTTCTCTGAGCCTTGGTTTCTTCATCTATAAAAATGGTTGTTAAAATTAACTTTTGGCATAATAAGTACTCAATAAATTATGGGTTATTTTAAGGAGAATGTGATGTGGGGTAGATTGGGTTACAGGCAGCACATGACTAACACTTGCCTTAAATTCCTCTTTACTTTTGCCTGCCGTGTCTCTGCCCACAGAGGGACAGGACAGCACGGCCATGCCTGTACACTGGGGTTTTGCCTAGTGGCAATTTGCTTTATGATAGAGTTGGGAGAATTCATTTTGTCTAAGCAGCAAGACCGCAGTACATTGATAATGAATCTCTTGGTTGAGAGGAAGATGGCTTGAGGGTGGCCGGCTTCTCCCCCGATGGGGACTGCAGTTAGATTTCTCACAGCAGTGAGGACAGCCCACACCGGGCCCTGTGCTCCCTGCCTCGCGGGCTGTAAAGTGCACTTCCCAGCACCCTCGGAGCCGCAGGCCCCCATGCAGCGGGGCCCGCCCCGGCCCCGGCCTCCGTGCTGCCCTCCTGTCGGTCTCCCGATTCCCCTGGACCCTGCTGACCGTAGCCTTCTAGACAGGCCCTGTCCTCTGCCAGGCCACACCCCTGGCCCCACCAGAAAGAAACTGAAACGCCAGCCGACTGCAGTGCAGCTTTCGGGCTTCGGTTTAAACAGTTTTCTTGCAGGGCCGGTGCGGCCGCCCGCCGTGAGGGGGGCTTCAGGGCGCCGTTCTCCCCACCTGCCTTCTCGCCCCTCCCGCAGAGACCCCCTGCACCGATCCTCGGCCCGTCTGCCTCTGCGGAGACACCTAGCACCCTCCCCTGGTTTGGTAAGGGGGCTTTGGCCCCGTTTTTGTAGCAGCTGTCGCCCTGGTGATGGCCTTTCCGGTCTTTCTTGCCCGTCCCCTTCAAGCGCTGGTGCCATGTCTGTCTGACTCACTGCCGCCTGCATCCCAGGCTCCAAGTGTTTAGGGGCCAGACAGGGCCGTGTGCCGGGTAACCTCGCGCGGTCGTCCTCCTCCACGCCTGCCTTCGCCTTCTCCTCTGAGGAGGCGGTGTGTGCCCGAGGCCCTTCCTAGGCAGGCGGGCGGCTCAGAGAGGACTCTGCGTAGAGGGAGCTCTCGTCACCTGGGCCTCGGGGAGCGGGCGGGCGGTGCAGGCGTGTGCGCACTCCCCAGCCGGTGCCGTCAAACGGTTTGCGCCTCTCCAGGCTCGTGCCAGGGCCGGGCGGGCAGGGCTGCAGCAGGGCCATGCGCCTCGCGTGGCCACAGCCCCGGGAGGGGAGTCAGGAGGGAGAAGTCCTTTCTGAACCCCGGGCGGAGCTCTGGATTGCTCTGTGCCCCGGGAAGAGGCCCAGCGCGGCGGCGGGGTGGGGCGCTCTCGTGCTGGGGACACCCCCCCCCGCCCCCGTACAGCCCCGAGGTGCCCTGTGTGTCTGAGCTGTCGGAGGCTGACCGCTTTAGGAAGCCAAACGGCGCGCCACGGGCCTCTCCAAGCTTGGCTTTGGTTCCTTGCCTCAGAAATGAAGGTGGAAGACGTGCAGAGCCTTGTCCGGGCAGACTTTGGCTGAGCTTGGGGGCACACGGTTCTGTGCTAATATTTTTGTTCTGATGAAAAATTTTAAAACACGACTCTCAACCTCTACCACAAAGAATACAAAAATATTATTATAAAGAAACTAAATCTATTTTGATCCCTACTCTGTAGTGATGTTTCAGTTTGTAAAGGCAGTTGGAACAAAAAACATTTGAAAAGGTAGCCTTAAAAAATGTGTCAGGCTTTCTGCAGAGTGTAGACCCCTTAACGGATTCACTCCACTGGTTTCCATGCATTTTTCAACAAATCCACAAGCTCTTCGGAAGCTGCGTTTTCTTCTTCTTAAGGTGCCCTTAGTTCTGAGGACATGGTGACATGGTGCCTGGCAGACACCACCGCAGAAGAAAACCGTCTTTTCAGAGATTTAAGTCATGATGAGCACTGCTGGGCCCACACTTCCTGGAAGAAATGAAGTGACATGTTCTCCTCCATGGCCACTGGCTGGCTCTTGGAAACTTTTGGTTGAATACTTGGGTCTGCTGCCCCCTTTCCTCCAAGCCCCCACACAGCCTGGGTGATGGGAACATCTGGCTTGCTGTCACATCTGGGGGGACCTATGTTTGGGGAGGCTGGGTCCCAGGCAGACTGCTTTTTCCTTCCCAGTTGATTTTGTTTTCCTCTCCAGGAAATAAACCGTTTTCCATCTTAAATGTAAAGTGTGGCTTTTCATCCTAGAATGTGCATGAACTTTAAAGGTACTTTAGAGAACTTTGAGGACATTTTGTTTTCCATGGAAGGAACAATTCGCTCACGGGTTGGATCAGTGTGGGGCAGGCCCCGATCTCCTGACTCAGAGGCCACGCGGGGTAGTGGCCTCCCGTCCGGCTCCAGTTGTGGACTCTTGACACCTTTTAGCCTCCGTGGGTTTTGTCCAGGTTTGCTGTCTTCGGACTTACGCGGTGAGTGTGTAGTTGGTCGCCTTGCTTGTGTCCCTTTTAGCCAGTCCCCACCATCGGCCCACCCCTCTGTCTTCCGGAGAATCACCGTCTCAGAATAGCTACTTGGGGGCAAATATCAATCTTTTTTCCAGCACAAAGTAGATGCTAAACAAATATTACAGCCAGATATGAGTTGGAACAGCATTAAGCAGAAGGAAAAGCAGTGACTTTGGTCCACCAGTTCTGGGTGAAGTATGTTGTCGCGAGCACTCCGCATATGGCAGGGCCTGCTTTATTTATTGGCGCACTCCAAGTGACCGGTTGGAATTTGTCGGTTGAGACCGGTGGTCACCCCACGCCCCATGGCAGGTCTGTTCTAGGCACAGCTTATCCCGAGGAATGTCCTGATCTGAGGTGAGACCTCCCCTCTGTCTGAGTCAAAGGATCCATCTTTGTGTGCGCTGGGCTCCGCTGGACTTGCAGTCAGCTCCTCCCCTTCTTTGGCCCAAGATTTGGGGTTCCCCCCAGATCTTCGTCTCCCAAAACAGTGCTTCTCACACTTGAAGGTGCTGCAGCGTTACCTGGGGGACTAGTTGAAGCCCAGGGTCCTGAGTCCCTTCCCCAGAGACCTCGACACATCAGGCCCGGGCTGGGTGGAGAACCAGCGTTCTGACCGGCTCCAGGCCTGGGGGACGCTGCTGTCAGCCACAGCGCCTCCCCTCCTCCTTGCTGGCAGTTGGGGGAGGGCTTGAGATACTGTTTGGTCATAGAATCAACTTGATGGATAAAAAGCTGAAAAAGAAATTTGAAACTTTTAGATTTTTGATGTCCTTTGCATTAGACCACAAAACAAAAGACATTCCTCACAGTGTGTGTGGTCAGAAGAGGCCTGGAAGAGCCGTAGAGATGGTTCCCTGGTTGGCACTGCACCTGGGCGTGGGTCTTAGCTTCAGACCCAGGTCGGGAAGCTCACCCAGTGTCCTGGGGACTTCGGGTAAAGACTAGACTTCCGGTCCTCGTTGCCCCCGCAGGACCCCTGACCTGCAGCAGCTCCTCTTTGTCCTGATGAGAGGGCTTCTCCACCTCACGCTCCCCAGGGAGAAGGGCTTCAGCATCTCGAGTTGGTGGTAACTGAAACAAGTTTTGTGAAATATTTAGCCTTATTACCTGCAGTGCCCTCTGATGTCTCATATTTTAATCCATGCCGTTGAATTGGGGACCTGCTGGTGGGCTGTGACTTGCAGTAGATGTTAGCAGAGGCGTGGGCCACATACCTGCCCGCCGGTGTGGCCAAGGCTCGCTCGATTCTGTCTCAAGAGTGCCTTTTCTCACCCAAGTCTCCCACTTCCCCTTGCATTTTTTCACAGCTGGATTCTGCAGTGTCTGCCTGGCTTAAATCTCTAGGTCTGCCTTCATAAACTTTTCATGGATCGCTCAAGGATTAGCCCTTTGTTTCTTCAGCACTCGTCTCGATCTGCTGTGTGTGGGAGCCCAGGGTGTACGTATGCCTTTACTTCCTTGTTCGCTTGAAAGCCACTTGAGGGCAGGGTCTACGATCCTGTTCGGCCACAGACACTCTGAACCAAAGGCCCAGCGTCAACCTGTGGAAGGAGCCACGTGCCCCACGGCCGGGGCCTGAACTCGGTATTTAACATTGTTTCAGTGGGAAAGTGAATCCTGATTGCAAACGGCCGACTCCGAGAAGCTGGGCCTCCGCCTTCTCCTCCCTGGGCTCTTCCTCCCAGACCCGCTGGGGTGCAGGCCTTCAGACACTCGGCAGGAGGCCGCCCCTGCGCCAGGAGCTGGTCCTTTTAAGGGACTTCAGTTCTAGGAGACCTACAGTATGAGGCCACTAAGAGAGAACATGGGAGAATGAGGCTCTTTCTCAAAAAAAAAAAAAAAAATGCACTCTTTGCTGCTCCGAGGATTCTAGAATGAGCAACTGGATTTTTCCTAAAGGCCCTCACTGGGGCGGGGTGGGTTTTGGAGAGTTCTGAACAAGAGAGAATTTGGAGGGAGCTGGAGGAATGTTATTTGGCCCAGTCCAAGATCCAGGAAAGGGACAGGCTGCCCCTGAAGAACTATCTTTTAAAAACGTACTGTGAGGCGGTTTTGCTCTTTATCACAGACTGGGAAGGTATCAATTCCGTGGGAACCGGGAGGCCTTTTTGGCTTCAGAAAATCCCCTTCCAATGCTTTGTGGCCAAATGTCAGCAGCCCCAATGATTTTACTGAAGTGTGCATCCTTCCGCAGCCTGGGGCTTAAAAATAGGGTCTCGGTTCCGGCTCACCCCACCTGCCAAGGTGAGGGAGCCAGTGTGTGACCTGAGGCCCGGAGGCCGTGCCTGAGACTTCACCACAGAGGGTTTGAGCCCAGGCACAGCCGTTCTGGTGCGCTGCTGCTGTGAGTGAGCCGTCTTGGTCCTGGACTTTTCCAGAAGAGGGTGTGATTCACTTTCACAAGCAGTTGTGGCCGGAAAGTCTTTTCTTCTGCTCTCGTGGTGACCTGCTTCCCTGGTGATCAAAGCTGTGAACAAATCTAATAAGCAGCACATTTGCCAGGCCACGGCCTAAAAAAGAGGAAGAGGGGCCATGCTGAGCCAAGCCGTCTGAATCGGAAGCCGGGGGTGGCGGGGCGCGGGGAGCTCGGGCCCTGCTCCCGGAGGCTGGCTGGTTCGTGGGGCACAGGTGCCCTCCTTCCTCTGAGGCCAATTCATTTGAGCGTCTGTAGGGTCCTTCCTTGCTTCTCCCTCTGCCAGGTTAGGCGACTGCGTGGCTGGCGTGTGAAGCACACCAGGTTCAAACGCAGAGTGTGTCCTTGCTCCTCGGCCTCAGTCTTCCTGCCCTGCGGCGGCCCTGCGAGGATTCACTGAGCTGGACCGCGGGTGCCTCAGTGGTCAGCTTTGCGCGGTCTCTCAGCCCCCGACGCAGCATCTTGTACCCGGGGGACACAGGCCTCTGATTGGAAATGGATTGGATTGGATTTCAGGCTCTAAGCTAACGAAATGTTGGTTTTGACTAAACCAGCGTGACTTCCCATTTTCAAGGCTCCCCAAAGCCTCCAGTGGGCAGTTAGTCTGTGGCTGGAAGTGACTCGCGAGCAGAGAGGTGCGTGTCCCTGGCCCTGGAGCGGGCTGGCCGAGTCTGCCCTCTCTGTGCTTTTACTTTCCGTGCCGAAGTTGTCCCACGAGGAAGAGAAATGACTGGGAGGCTGGTTAATACTTTTCCAGCCAGGACTGGCTCTGTGCAGGAGGCCTGGGTCCTGCTGCCAGTCACTCAGTTCCCGGGGCCCCGGCTGCCTGTGCAGAAGACTCAGAGGGTGCTGGCGGGGAGGGGGCCTCTGCGGCAGCGCAGCCGGGCCGCCTGCGTTGATCGGCGCCTGACTCTGAGCGTGCAGAGCAGAGTGGGCTTTGTTCCCCCGCGTGTGTACGGACTGACACAGCAGATATTCCTGCGGGAACAGGCCCCTGGCCACCGACATGCTCGAGAGGAGCAGAGGGCCGGGGTCTGTCAAGAGACGCTCATCAGAGAGCAGCCAAGCAGCTTGTGCTCAGTTTGTTCCAGAGAAAATGCGCTGCCTCCCTTTGGGTGAGAATAAAGGCGGCCTCTCCTCTACGCCCACCCCCACCCCCAGCCTCGTGCTCGGGAAGCCAGAAGTGTGTCTTTGGAGAAGTGGTCATTTTCAGATCCCCCTGTGTCCCTCAGTTCTGAAGCATTTTCCAAACCAGCACCTGTTTGCTGACTCTGAGGTTGTTTGTCGGTTCCCGTGTGAAATGTCCCCAGCCTGTAGACTCGGGCCTTTCTCCTGCCCCGAGGCGCAGGCTGGGTTCCATGCGGGGACCTGCCTCCTGCGGCACTTAGAGCCCTCCTGCCCCGCGCGGCCGGCCGCCTTCTCCGGGCACGTCTCCATCCCGGGGCCCCTCCGGGTCAGGTCTGAGGGTTTTCCTGGGTCCCCACAGGTCAGGGCTCCTTGGGGGGAGGAGGCATGTCCTGCTCCTCTTTCTGACTTTCTGACACCAGCACTTGGCAAATCTTGATGTGCAAACGTGTGCGGAACGAATGAGGGTGGCTGAGGTGCCGGGTGCGCTGCCCTGCGTCATCTGAGGTGCTGGGGCGGGGAGGGGATGTCACAGGTGACCCTTGTCCCTGTGCTTTCTCCAGTCTGTGCCCGGCGAGCGGTTCCGCAGGGTCCCAGACTGCTGTCCGGCTCCTTCTCGGGTTGCCTAGGAAGTAAATAAACGGGTACGTGCTGACACGGGAAATGCTATTTTTCCTCTGGAAGCCCAGGGTAGCCTGACAAATAATGAGCTCTGGGGGCGGGTGGGGCTGTCCCCAGGCAGCGCCTGGGGCAGCTGAGGTGGATGGAGCCACTGTCGCTCTGCCGTGGCCTTGGCCGCCCGCGAGTGCTGGAGTGACCCCCACCTCGGGCTGCTGCGCTGGTGACCGCAAGCCCAGGTAGGCTCTGTGGCCCTTGAGGAACACTGTTTGACTTCTTAACTGGCACCGGTCCTAACGTACAAGTCCCTCCGAGGGGCAGAGGCCGCTCCACACAGCTCCACCTAAGGGACAAAGGTTAGGGTGGACCCCGCTTTCTGCAGCCCGGATCCCAAATGCGGCGATGGGCTTTGCCCTGCCTGCTTCAGCCCTGTGCGTGCGTGTGTCTACTCAAAATAAACTGTGACTTCTCTCCCTCGTCTCTAGAAATGAAACTCTGGAGAAGTGAGTTTACATCTCTGGAACCCTAGAGGTCTGTGGCTTTAAGAATCTCATGGTCAATTCCCAGCAGTCATAGAGAAGAAGTCCTTTGCTGGGAGAAAGCCACCCTGGGGACAGGCTGACCTTGCGTGGTTCATGGCAGGCGTTAGGGCTGCAGTTGCCTTGTCTGTGATGAGCGTTCTGGGGCTGGGCTGGGGGATCAGGCCCCTGCGATCTGGTGTCCTCTCCGTCCAGTGGCGCTAAGACCACTTCCCTTCCAGTGTTAGCATGAGGATCAGGAATTATGCACAGAGAAGGCCCTGGCTTCTAACAGGCATTTAAAACTCGGCCACTCGATTGGGCTCCAGGAGGGAAGCAGCTCAGTCCCAGAGGGTCCCCTGTCATCTCCTCACGGGATATCTGTCCATGATTTGGGGAATATTTTATAATGGGAATAAGTCTTGGGAAAACTCGTTGTGTGGACTTATTCGGTGTCCTGTCTGACAGGTAGGGGGCAGGAGGCCCCCGGGAGATCATCTCTAGGCTGTGTGCACATGCAGAGGTTTATCTAGTGGAGGCTGTGTCTTCTCTTTAAGTCCTACAGGAGTGCTTTAGTTCCCGGAGTCTCCCTCTCTTTTTTTCCCCCCTTCACAGTTGCTGGAAGTCGAGGGGCAGCTGAGCTGCAGACAGTTAAAACTGTATTTAGCAGCCCAGACAACGTCACCAAGAGTCCAGCTTCTCTCCTCATCTCTGCTCTGCATTTTGTTTTGTTTTGTTTGGCTTCACCTGCAGCATGCAGAAGTTCCCAGGCCGGAGAGCCAACCCACACCATGGTAGCACCCAAGCCACAGCAGTGACAATGCCAGATCTGCTGAGGCACCAGGGAACTCCAATATGCAACCTTTTTTAAAAAAATTAAAGTATAACACACAGGAGTTCCCGTCGTGGCTCAGTGGTTAACGAATCCGACCAGGAACTGTGAGGTTGCGGGTTCGATCCCTGGCCTTGCTCAGTGGGTTAGGGATCCTGCACTGCTGTGAGTTGTGGTGTGGGCTGCAGACGCGGCTCGGATCCCGTGTTGCTGTGGCTGTGGCGTAGGCCGGCAGCTACAGCTCCGATTAGACCCCTAGCCTGGGAACCTCCATATGCTGCGGGTGCAGCCCTAGATAAGGCAAAAAGACCAAAAAAATAAAAAAAAGTATAGCACACAAATAGAAAAGTGCTCAAATGGGAGTTTCTGCCATGGCACAGCGGCTTAAGGATCCGGCATGGCCATAGCTGCAGCTTAGGTTGCAGCTGTGGCTTGGGTTTGATTCCTGGCCCAGGAACTTCCTCATGCGTGGGTGTGGACAAAAAGTACTCAAATCATAAGAGCACTGGCTCAGCAAATTATCTCCTCTATTTTAAAATTCTACTGTGTTAAATAATAAATTGCTCATTCAAAATGGTGACATTTATCTCAGAACATTTGGTTAGCAGAAGATAATATTTACTGAATGTTGACTAAGGGCCAGCACTGTGCTAAGTGACTTTATGTGGAGTACTTTATCACATCCTTGTAACAGCCCCGTGACCTGAGGATCACTGGTCTCGTTTTATAAATGAGAAGAGTGAGGCCCAGGGGCTGTCTCACCCAGAGTCGCACACACTGTGTCAGAGTTGCAGGTGGAGTGGGAATAAGTTCACAGGGCCGTGTGAGCTCAGCTGTGTGTGGAGGTCGCTGTGACTCCTTCTGCCCACATATCACGGCAGAGGACAGGATGTCAGTGCCACCAGGTGTGTCCTTGGTCCCTGCTGCCAAAGAAAATGAGTTTGCATTGTTGGGGGACTCTGACGGTCAGGAATTTCTTCTGCTGAAACAAGTCTTCCTGCTTTGCCCTGCACTCCCCTGCAGGCCTTGCCCAGCCGGTGTCCAGCGTTCTCTGTCCCTGTGCCAGCTGGCGGCAGACCCTGAGCACCTACATGTGGGAGGTGGCGGGGGGGGGCCTCAGAGCCTGGGACTCACGTGCTGCCCTGGAGGCCGGTGCGCGGGGTGGGGGTCCCCTGCACTCTTCTGCAGCTGCGCAGTCCGCCTTTTCGGAAGAGGCGAAGCATCTTAAAGACCTCAGCAGCACGGCCCTGAAGCTCTCAGGTCCAACCAGCCCCAAGGCGCTTTGTTTCAAGAGGCCAGTGGACCGGCCTTCCTCAGCAGGGAGGGCGAGGGCCGGCTGTTCCCAGGGCCTGGAGCCGCGGTACTCGAAACGTGTCCAGTCCCACTGAAGATGCACCAGGAGCGCAGAGTACACACCAGATTGCGAAGACGTCGTATGAAGGGAAGAGAAAAATGTCTCATTAATAGTTTTATTTTTTAAATTATTTTTTGTCTTGAGGGCCACACCTCCGGCTTATGAAAGTCTCCAAACTAGAGGTCGAATCAGAGCTGCAGCTGCCGGCCTACACCACAGCCACAGCAACACCAGATCTGAGCCTCATCTTCAGCCTACACCACCGCTCATGGCAACACTGGATCCCTAACCCACTGAGCAAGGCCAGGGACCGAACCTGCGTCCTTGTGGTTCCTAGTCAGGTTTGTTACCGCTGAGCCACAGCAGGAACTCCAGTAGTTTTAATTTAATTACATGTTGACAGTCTAATATCGTGGATGATGTAGGTTAATTTAAAATTATATGTGGGTCTTGTTGTATTTCTGGTGGGTAGTGCTGGCCCAGAGGGTCCATTGTCCTCTGGAGACCCAGAGGGGGCGGGAAAGGCATGGTTTACTCTTTTCCCTGGAAGCGGCTTGAACAGCATTCTCTTAACCCAGGTGACCCGAACTGAATCACCACACCAGAGAAATTCCCGATTGAATTGTCTCTGACTCGTGTGTTGGCATTCCTCAGAGAATTATATTAAAAATCAGTGTAAAACCAACCGTCCCATCTGCATCGCTGATCGGGTGTTACTCTGCTGTCAGTTGAAGGCAGGAGTTGGTAGCTGTTGCCGCGTTCGTTCGTTGATTCGTTTATGTTCACCGAGAGTCATGTATTTATTTTCGCTGTGTGCCAGTTTGGGGGCCAAGTGCCAGATGCCAAAACGAGCATGATTTGGTTTTCAGGGTCTCAAGGGACCAGGGAGTAGAACCTCTTTTCTCCTGTAAATTCTGGGAGAAAAGAGGACGGAGATGACACAGAAGCTCCCTGAGATGTCCATAGGTTCTTCCTGAGCTTTTCAATGCGGAGTTCTTTGGGGAGATGTTAATTCTGGCTGTTTTTGGCTAAATACATTGGTTTCAGAAATTAGGACTTCCTTAATTTGTAAATGCGCTGTTAATATAGCCCATGTAAAAATCCTGTGGGCTCATGTTTAGAACATGAGACCTTTGTGTCTAGTCTATTTCAACTTTTTCTTGAAATATACCACCTGTCAGAAAAGTACATCTGTCTTAAGAGTGCAGCTGGCGGAGTTCCCGTCGTGGCGCAGTGGTTAACGAATCCGACTAGGAACCATGAGGTTGCGGGTTCGATCCCTGCCCTTGCTCAGTGGGTTAACGATCCGGCGTTGCCATGAGCTGTGGTGTAGGTTGCAGACGCGGCTCGGATCCTGCGTTGCTGTGGCTGCGGCGAAGGCCGGTGGCCACAGCTCCGATTAGACCCCTAGC
>PVHT021183634.1:1461533-1495208 GCA_004024745.2 Catagonus wagneri
GAGTGCAGCTGGCAGCATGTTTGCAAATTGAGCACATTGGTGTAACAGACTCTGACCAAGACACACACCGTGACCACCACCCAGAAGCGCTCTCCCTCGGTCACTGTCTCCCCTTAAGCACAGCCACTGCTTAACTCCTAAAATCATAGTTTAATTTTGCCTGTTTCTGCGTTTATAAACGTGGAATCAGACAAAATTTACTTCTTTGTGTCTGGCTTCTTTCTGTATCTGTGGGGTTGTTCACGTTGTTGTGTGGGTGTCAGTTGTCATTCCTTGTGCTGCACGGCGTTCCGCTCGGGATGGTGCCACAGTTTAGCTGCGGTCCCCCGGAGGGCATTGGGGTGGGGCTGCTTTGTCCGTGTACTCGCGCTTCAGGGAGGTGCCAGGGAGGCGTGTGTCCGCTCTCATCCTGACCCACCCCTGCCGCGGTGGAGCTGGGCGCCGTGGCCTTCAGCCTCACCACCACTCAGGGTTTCCTGCCTTTCCTTTTCATCGATGCTGGTGTGGATGTAGGGTGCTGCCTTGTGGTTATAATGTATTGTTCCCTGACAAGTGGAATTGAGCACCTTGTTGTCTGTTTATCGGCCACTTGGGCTTCAGCTTTGTGAAGGGTCTGTTTTTAATCCTTACCAGTTAGGCAGGGAAAGCAAAAGTGGTGGCTCTGTCAGATTTGAACCCAAATCAAAGTGAAGCCTGGTGGGAGTTCCCGTCGTGGCTCAGTGGTTAACGAACCCAACTAGCAACCATGAGGACACGGGTTCGATCCCTGGCCTTGCTCAGTGGGTTAAGAATCTGGTGTTGCCAAGAGCTGTGGTGTAGGTGGAAGATGCAGCTCAGATCCTGCATTGTTGTGGCTGTGGTGTAGGCCGGAGGCTGCAGCTCTGATTTGACCCATAGCCTGGGGACCTCCATATGCCACAGGTGTGGCCCTAAAAATTTTAGACAAAAGACCAAAAAAAAAAAAAAAAAACCAAAGTGAAGCCTAGTAGGTTTCTTGTGTAGATGGCAACACCCCCCCACCCCCCGTCGTTTTCCTGCCTGTACCAGGAGTCTCACTCGGGCACAGTCCCCACTGGCCTGCATCAGCTCAGGCCAGCTGGGTGGTACCCTAGCTTTTCAGTGCTGTACCCTTTGGCCTCACAGTCCCCTGTCTGGAAGCCTCACTGGTACAGGTGCTCAGAGAGCTAAGCACGCGGGTGTTCATCAGTGCAGTGTTGTTCAAAGAGCAAAAGTTAGGAACCATCCATCAGGAGACTGGTTAATAAAATGGACCTGCCTTTCAGCAGAACATTGTTCAGCCGTTAACTGCGCTCCCATGGAAAAATGCCCTCAGCACATCGCTAAAGGGAAAAGGCAGTCAAAAAAATATGTACCTTTCAGATCTGCTGTATGTGGAGTTATGAGGGATTTTCACTTTCTATGTTACATGTTTTTGCAGTGTTTGAGTTTTTATAATGAGGTTGTTTTACTTTTGTTGCTGAAAAAAAGGAAAAGAAGATATGCTTAATATTTCCATTGGCACCTACAGCAGCAGCATGGCTGTCAGTGGACTTCCTGAACAAAGGGTAATAGGAGGAGATTTGCTTGTCAAAAGAGCCTTTGGTGATGAAAAACTCCAAAAATTGTTTTCCTTCTGTTTTTAACACGAATAGTTCTGTATTGAGTAAGAAAGAGGATCTCTTAATATGGAATCGGGGAAAGTTAAACATCAGGTTAGGTTACTTTCCGCTCGGCTAGGCTGGGATTATTTTTAGCTTTTGCCATACGTACTGAGTGTCGGTGGAGGCCTGGCAGTGTCGTCCCATAATAGTGGCTGCGGTATCCTGAGCGCTGGCCACACTCAGGGCCTTTGCAAACGCTTGACACACCAGATCAGTTTAATCCTCACAACCCCCTGAGCAGGTAGGGCCTGAGGTTATGCTTGTTCTGTAGGTGCAGAATATCAGCTCGGAGAGGCCGAGCTCGAGGTAAAACACAGGCTGCCTGGCTCCCGAGCCCGCGCGCCGTCTCACTCATCTCTATCTTTCCATTAGTGTGTACGGTTCTCGATAAATAGACTAAACACTCTAAAAATCTGAAATCCTTGTTCTGAAATAGTTCTTCTAGTGTCCTCATGTCACTTCTCCACTCTAGTTGTCCTTTAACGCAATTGCAAATGGAGTGTGGATGACGCACGCGGCGCGCACAGGCGGGGCTCGTGTGCACGGACGGTTCTGCACCCTGCACGCTGTGGGTACGCTACGCGAACAGCCGCTGTGTTGCTCGAGGCTGACTGCAGTCACTTTGGAACGGCTTCAGAGTGTCATTGACCACGACCCTGACTTTGTGGCCCCTTGTATGGTTGATAAGTCGTGGCTCCCCCATCCAAGGCGAAACTAAGCCCAGGCAGAAACTACTGCTAAGTTGGGATCCCAGCTGCTGCTACAGATGACATTTGAAAGGCCAGCTGATATGTACATTTGTCAGCGACAAGCACAGATCGTTGTTAAGCCTGGCCGAGGGGCAGATTGAAAGTTTAAAAAAGAAATATCTACTCTTGGCAGACTAATTGGAAGAACGGGGTTTGGCTTTGGTGTGTTTTTGGTTTTTGTTGAGATGTGGTTCTCTGAGCAGGCTGCATGCTTCTCCTGCAGCTCCTCTCCCTCTGCCTAGAGAAGGGCGTTCCTCTGACAGGCGCATCTGCAGCCCGTGATGGTTGCCCAAGAAAGTGCTGCTCTTCATAACACTACAGCCGTTTCTGCAGAAATTGCTGCTGAGGCCAGTAAGCCATCCTTCCTGTGGAAGAGATGACTAGCAGATGGGTCACTGGGGTTTCCCAGCCCTCCTTGCCACAAATGCTGGGCTGAGCGACGGTGGAAGGCTTGTTTTCTTAAGTTCTATCCATGACCTTTGAAGTCATTCTGGCAGAATTGGTAGAACACAGTAAGATGCACCAGCTTATGGTGCTTCCATGTGAAGGAGGCTTTTGTTTCCTGTGTTTAAGGATGGCCATAACAAAAAGCCCGTAAATCTGGCAAGCCCAGATGCTGGTGGTGGAGCAGCTGGGACGCAGCCTTGCTGGTGGGGCTGCAGCGTGGCATAGCCACTTTGGAGAGTGACTTGGCAACATCCATAGAATCGGGCTTGTTGTCGTAACCTGTGGTCCAGCATTTCTCGTCGAGTGTGTTCCGGGAGACATGTACGAGAAGGGTCAGAGCAGTGACGTGTTTATAAAAGCAGAAAAGTGTTCACTGACTGGAGTGTGATAAATAAAACCGGCATTACAGAACCTGTGGAATTTCACAGCACTGAAAACGAAAGCCCTTGTGTATACTTAGCCCTGGTTAAATGTCAGACCTGCTAGTGCGTGAACAAGCAAGGACATAAGAATATTTACAAGAGAATACCTAATTTACATTAACTTCACACACTTAGAAAATAGCAGTATAAACTATCACAAAGAGAAAGCTGTGGTAAGCACAAAAATCAGAATCGTGGTTACCCGTGTCGGGGGGAAGGACAGGATCACGACAGAGCACGTGGTGGCGGCGGTAGGAGAGCTAACGCTCTGCTCACAGAGCCATGCCGCCCGCTGGGGCAGCCACCAGCCTCACGTGGCTGTTTAGTTACGTTTCAGTAACAGTTCAGTTTCTCAGCCACACTAGGCACGTTTCAAGTGCCTCGTAGCCACAAGTGGCCATCCTGTTGGACAGTGTAGACATGGGACATTTCCATCATTGCTGAAAGTTCTGTATGACAGGCTAGGTTGGTGGGCGCATGGATTTGACTCATTGTCTACAAATTGTACGTAGGTACCTATGGAATCTTTCAAAATCTTGTTTTAACTTCTGTGCTAGAAAATCTCTAAACATTTCACGTTTACAAAGTCTGAAGCATAACTTCCCAAGGGTACAGTCAGAGAATCAGGAGTGGGGGCGAGGGACCTGAGCTGCGGCAGGACGGGAGCTGTGTTTGGCATTGCCCTCCATCCGGGGTGATTGGCACCCAAGAGGGACGTGAGAAGAGGGCAGGAGAGGGAGTGTGTGGGGGTCGCTGTTGGCAGGATGGCCCCAGCGTGCGTAGCTGCCGCCTCTGCTTCCTCCCACTCTGCCGGCCCTGGTCTGTGCTCAAGTGCAGAGTTCGACTGACCTCGCACGTCACCTGCAGCCTGGGTTGAGTCTGTGTTGTTAAGCTGCTGTTTCAAGGCGAAGGTGACGAGCAGCCTCCAAGTCAGAATCTGGCCTACTTAGTGCTGACCTTGATTTCCAGGCTTGAGGAGGCGGCTGTCATTGCAGAGAAGCTGCTCTCTCTGCTTGATCTGTCACGTCTCGCCCTGCTGCTGGCCGTTTGGGGGCTGTTAAATACTCCAAGGAGAGAGAGTTATGGTAGACGTAACACTTTCTTTAACTGCTGATGGGGACTCCTAGCTGTGCCCCAAGACAGGCAGGATCTCCGGCTGTGCCTGGCACGCAGAGCCCAAGAGAGAGTGTGCTGCGATGTACTTCCTGGGCTCTTCTGCCTGCAGGTGGTGGTGCCCCCATGTCATGATCAGAGGTTTGAGGGGCCGCCACTCCTCGTTTGCCTTCCGTGGTTCCGCCGCGGGCTCAGTGGAGGAGCCGTGAATCTGCTGATCCTCCCGCCCCAGGCCTACCCAGGTGGCAGCTCGGGCAGCAGCCCGAGGAGGCGGAAGTTGGCCCCCCAGCTGGTGTCTCTGAAGGTCTCTGGCCACCCAGGAAACCTGCATCCTGCCCACACTTCCCCATTTGTGTCCGCTTTTCCTGACCTGCTTCAGTCTCACTCGCCAGGGTGGAAGTCACCTGGCATCTGTGTTGGGAACCCATCAGGTGAGGGCAGCCCTGGGAGTGGGTGGGGGGCTGCGATCGGGCAGCGTGGACGGAGGCCCCAGGGGAAGCATGTGAGGGCTCAGGCCGGGTGAGACTCCTGGTCCGTGCTGGAGGAAGGGGAGCCGCGGTGAGGCCCTCGGCGCCCGGGCTGGGAGTCCAGCAGTCAGTGGCGCACAGTCTCCTCGTTCAGAGCGCTGAGCAGCTGGAAAGAGAGCAGTTTGGACCCCTGTCACCCGTCCAGGTCCGGTAGTTGGTTAGGTCCCTGCGCCGGGCGGGCACCATGGCCCGCACTTGGGTGAGCACCGTCAAAGCAGCATCTCATGTAATCTGCCTCACATCAGCCACCTCAAAAGGCCAGTGTCAGAGACTAAGACTTGGAGAGCTGGAGTTGCAACACGTTCGTCCCAAGCTGTCCAAACAGCTCACCCTTTTAACTGCCACACGAATTATGAGACTGCCCACATCATTTCCAAGTAGAAAGAAGGAAGCACAAGCTGTGTGTGGGACCCGCCTTGCTCGGGCTGGCGGGGAGAAGGGAGCTGGGAAGCTCACAGCAGCCCCGTTTAGCTGCTTTGAATCCCAGGGTTGATTGCAGCTTATGGGCTGGAGTGAGCGCGCCCCAGACCCTGCTCTGAGCTGTCCCAAGTGAGGAGAGAGGCGCACCGGCCTCCTGTGGATCTGTGTCCACACCCGGGCCTCTAAGAAGGGCTTGCTGTGGTCCTGGCCAGCAGACAGGCAGCTGTAAAGCTGTGTTTGTTTTGACTCCACTTGTGAACGAAGGTCAGGCCCTGGCTTTTCTCTTTGGTCCAGAGTGCAGCAGGCTCCTAGATAGTTGCAAAGACACACCATTTATCTGATCCTGCCTGCCGCCTGGGAGGTCTTTGACAAAAGAATTGAACTTTGGCACTAGTAAGTCACATGCAACGCTAGTAGACACAGTGACAGGCCTGTATTACATGGTGCTATGTCATTTCTTTGGAAGAGGTTTTTTTTTTTTTTCTGTAACTAAATTGCTAGAAAAGTTGAAAAGGGGAGTATTTTTTAATTTTAAAAATACAGATAATTTGGAGTTCCCATCGTGGCTCAGTGGTTAACGAATCCGACTAGGAACCATGAGGTTGCAGGTTCAATCCCTGGCCTTACTCAGTGGGTTAAGGATCCAGCGTTGCCGTGAGCTGTGGTGTAGGTTGCAGACGCGGCTCGGGTCCCGCATTGCTGTGGCTGTGGCGAAGGCCGGCAGCTACAGCTCCTGTTAGACCCCTAGCCTGGGACCCTCCATATGCCGCAGGTGCGGCCTTAGATAAGGCAAAAAGACCAAAAAAAAAAAAAAATACAGATGTTTATTTTTCCCTTGCATAGGGTTGTGTTCTGCGCCCCAATTTGCAACCAGTTTCAAGTATTTTCTGTGAACTGCTGACATTACCAAACAAAAGAAGCAGTCCTTTTCGTGGGGTATATTTTCATTGGCTGACTTCTTCATTTGTTGGATTAGTGTTTCCTGAGCATCTTCTGTGGGCCAGGCAGCGTGTTGGCACTGGAGATGCAGGCTTGAACAAGGCAGGCTCAGTCTTCAGTGAGTTTGCATTCTTGTGTGGAGATAAACACAGCAATAAATTATCTAATAAGATAGTTTCAAACACAGGGAAGTGCTGTGGTAAATGGTGTGATGAAGGAAGGCTGCTCGTTGCATTTGGTTTGTTGGGTTTTTTTTTTAACAGCTTCATTGAAATAGAATTCACATATCATACAATTGACGCCTTTTAAAGTGAGAATTTAGATTTTTTTTATAGTAATTCCCTGGGTTGTGTAACCATCACCAGATTCTACTTTTAGAATATTTTTATCCCCACCAAAAGAAATCTCTTCTCATTCCATGCCTCTCTTCATCCCCCCCCCCCCCCCCCCCCCCCCCCCCCCCCCCCCCCCCCCCCCCCCCCCCCCCCCCCCCCCCCCCCGCCGCCCCGCTTCAGTCTTAGGCAGCCGCTCATCTGCTCTCTGTTTCTGTAGAATTCCCTGTTCTGGACATTTCACATACATGGAATTATATGATATGCACTCTTTTGCGACTGGCTTCTTTCACTTAACGTAATATTTTCAAGATTCATCCATGCTGTAGCATATCAGCATTCCACTTAAGTGTAAATTTAGGCCTAAGTGTTTTATTCTCTTTGATCATTGTTGAATGGAAGCTTTTTAAAGTTTCGTTTTCATTGTTTGTTCCTTGCTGCTGTAGGGAAATATAGTTGATTTTTGTATATGATCCTGCATATGATTTTGCATATCATCTTGTATCCTGTGAGCCTAGTAAATTTGCTCATTGGTACTAATAGTGGATTCTTGGGGTTTTTCTTCTGCAAGATTATGTCATCTACAAATAGAGACAGTTTTATATATCCTTCTTTCCAAACTGGTTGGCTTTTATTGGAGTATTAAATTGAGTAACAGTGGTAGGATTGGGCAGTCTCATCGCGTGCCCAGTCTTGAGAAACCCTTTAGTCTTTCACTGTGTCCCAAAGGGTTTTTTTGAGCCCCTTGGTTCTCTTTCAGTCTTCCCTGCCAGCTCTGAGGCCTTGCCTATGTCACTTGTTGCAGTTCCCTAAGCAGAAAAAAGAGGTGGATTCAGAAGGGCCCTCTTTTCCAGTTCTTACATCCTGTGCCCTACACTTCTGCTTTGGTGTCCTTTCCTCTGAGCCAGTTCCTGTGGACGACATGGGTTAGATCATCATCAGAACTCTGTTAAGGACACCTGGAAATATTTGCAAGTTCCTTTTCTGTACCCATTTCGACTGCTTTCAACCTAACCTAGCTGGGAGCTATAAGAATTGAACCATGAAAGCAGAAATGTTTTAATGGACCCATGTTTCTTTTTCTTTGTAACCCCGGACAGCTAGGAGAAAGGATTTGTTTGAGGACGATGCTCGTCCCCACCAAAGGTCAGTGAACCGCGGCTCCTCCCCTCAGCCTCTAACCGCCAGTGCCGTCTTCGTTTTCAGACTCTCAGCGCTCTCACCTCTCCTCCTTCACCATGAAGCTGATGGACAAATTCCACTCGCCCAAGATCAAGAGAACACCGTCGAAGAAGGGAAAACCAGCTGAGGTGTCCGTGAAGATTCCAGAGAAGCCCGTGAACAAAGTAAGCTGACTCTCTCGGTGTTTCTGCTGGCCTTCACCTGCTTTGAGGTGCAGGTGCAGTTCGTGCAGTTGTTCAGTTCTTCCCCCGGGGATTGAGCTTTCATACAGAACACCTACTCCATAGCACCCCCGGTTCCAGGCGGGGCCTCCAGTGTCCTTGGGGAATGTGAGCCTTTAGGATGGTGCGTGCTGCTCGTGTCGATCAGAGTTGAGCTCAGTTGGCTAGAACAGTTCTTGTCCAGATCTGTCATCCTCTGGGCGTTTCAAACAGCTCAGCGCATCTGTTCACACCTCAGGATGCTGCCTCCCCGCCCCGGCGAGGCTGTGTGGCCCTGGCGCAGACACGTACAGGGGAGTCTGTGATGTCCGCGACCCCCGTCATCTGGCTTTAGGGCCCATGCTCTGAAACATGCTAGACCCCTGAGACCCAGCCAAAGATGTCCTCAAGCACCAGTGACCTCAGCAGGGCCGGTCACGCCAGATGTGCTGGAACTGCTGTTGATTTTCATCAACCCCTCCCTTCAGCCTAAAACGGCCATTTCAAGCTCTAGGAATCCAGGTTTCCTCTCTTCCAGGAGGCAACAGACAGATTTCTACCAGAGGGCTACCCTATCCCCTTGGATCTGGAGCAGCAGGCAGTAGAGTTTATGTCCACCAGTGCTGTGGCTTCCAGGTCTCAAAGGCAGAAGGTCAGTGTGATTAAGAACGATTGGGTTTGCCTTGCCTCCTACTGCAGAACCCCGGCCCGTGGTTTTGGGGATGGAAAAATAAACAATCTTGCAGTATTATTGTGCTCAGTTGGGTGGCAGCCGTGGGCTTAATTGTTCAGGAAACAGTCCAGGGGACCTTGGATAAAAGTAAGGGTTTATCCAAGCCCCCATGGTCTGTGGAGCGTGCTCACCCTCCATGGCAAAAGCTCGGGGTTTGTGGGGCGGTTTGGGTGTGCTGCTTGGGTCCAACGGGCTCGGGGGAAGCGGGTGAGTCTCGTCTCCTAAGACCAGCTGTTCTTTCCTCCAGTTGCTGAGACGATCTGGATAGTTGAGAAAAGGCAGGGCGTGTAAGGCGTAAGGTGCTCTGGTGCATATCTGGCAGGACTCGGGGAGTACGCTGCGATGCCGCAGAGCCAGTGCTGTCAGAGCCAGGGGCCCCTTTTGTGCTGCCAGCATTCATCAGGCCTTTTCTTAGCCCCACGTCGAGTGCTTTTACGCTCATTCTCTTCCTTAGTTCTCGTTAGAACCCTGGGAGGTGGAAACTGATCTTTCAGAAGAGGAAACTGAGGCTGTGGAGAGACTAAGCAACCGGGCAGAGTCACACAAAGAACAGAGCACGCAGGCCATCTGCCATCCAAGTTGATGCTACGTTTGCTCTTTACGAAAGTCAGACTGTTTTTGAATAGCTCACAAATCTAATGTAAACCCCCACACACAGATAAGTATAAAAACAAAATTAGACCCAGCAATGTAAAATAAAAACAAGCCTTGTAGACAAATAGGTCCTTAATCCTTCGGTGACTCCCCACCGTGTAGTTGGTGGTAGTGCTGTTGTCACAGCTGTCAGTTTAATACCACCGGCAAACACTGTCCTGTTATGTAAACACATAATTCTTGAATTTCGTAGTGACTCTACTTTCATTTTTACGTCGATCAACAGAATATCATAAAATTCTAGTTAAAAGTAGAGAAGATAAAGGTTTTAAATCCAAAGTCTTTTGTCGAATAATCATTTTTCCTGCCCCATCTGTTAACAAAAAGAGACTAAAGAGCAAGATTGAAACATACAGGGCTTGCCAGATTGATCTAAACTCCAGACTGAAGAATAGTGAGGTGGAAGATTTGGTCCGTGCCACGGTTAGTTTTTATTATGGTCTCTTCGGCAACCTCATGGAGCTGGGTTTACTGGTAAATGATAAAGCCCAGGAAGAGGTCAGTTGTCATCTAGCCCTGGTGCAGCAGCCCAGAGAGAAGGGATTTACTAGCCGTGTTCTGCTAGTGAACTCTGATAAGAAGCTTCAACCACTTAGTTCTTAGAACCCCCACCCCCACCCCCACCTCGTTACTCCAAGAGAGGCCATGGGGAGGATTTTGATGCTAAAGTACCCTTCGCTTAGTGGAGGGGGAAGGTCCTGCAAAATCAAGGGTACACTTACTTGGCAATGTCCGGGGACATTTTCAATTGTCACAACTAGGAGGTTGAAGCAGGTGCTACTAGGATCTGCTGGGTAGAGGCCAGGGCCGACGGTCAACATTGTGCAATACGCAGGACGCCCCCCCAACAGACGTGATCTGCCCAGAAGTGTCAGTGTCATGGCTCAGAAGCACTGTTCTCTAGGGAGGAGCTCTAGGTGTGCTCTTCACCCACGGAATCCTGTCACCCCAGGTCCTGGTCACCATCCTTTAAGAAGGGTCGAATGCCTGGGCTCTGGCCCAGGTCATCTGCATGAGACAAGTGAGTGCAAAGCCAAGTGGAGGCTCCCAAACGGAACTGCCAGGGCTGGGACATCTGCCAGGCTGAGTGGACCTAGCCAACTGTGTTGGAGAAATCTTACAGTCCGTCCCTCATTTGCTACCATCGTCATTTATTACTTTCTAGCTCTCTCACGGCTTAGTGTTCCCGTATAGCTTCTCATTTTTCCCAGGTGCCACATGGGAAATGCAGTTCGGGTAGACAGAAGTGGATTCAGATCCGTGTACACTTACTGCGGGTCTCGCCTTGCGCTTGCCGGGGCGCCGTCCTGGGTGACTGCTCGCGGTCTGATTTTCTCCTCACCTTGACCGTGTACACAAGCGCTCATTACTCCCAGTATGCAGGGAGTGTGGGTTCTGGCCCAAGTTTTTCCCTTAATTTTAGGAAATACTTCCGTATACACTCTCAGCCAGCCCCCACATCAATCTTCAGGCTCCGCAGAGCAGGCACTCTCTCCCCATCTGGCAGTCGAGGAGCCCGAAGCCAGCGGTGTCCGTGGGTCGAGGTCTTCCCCGAGCACTGCTCACCTCTCGTAGTTCCCAGGTCGGTTTGCACCCCTGGTGGCACCTAATCCCTGGCAGTAGGAGGGTGTGTGATGGACGCACCTGCCTCTTTAAGTTGTGCAGCTGGGTAATTGCAGGAAGGCCACGGCCTCAGGACCCGGCTCGTGAGGGCTCAGTCTAGGTGTCTCATTGTAAACCCCTTCGAGGGAGTTCCCTTGTGGTACAGCAGGTTAGGGATCCAGTGTTATCACTGCAACAGCTTGGGTTGCTGCGGTGGTGCAGGTTCAGTCCCTGGCCCAGGAACTTACACATGCCGTGGGCACAGCCAAAAATATATATAGATATATGAGTAAATAAACAAGCTCTTTCCACTGCTGGCTGCATTCTGCAAGAAGCCAGGGTTTAACAGCTGTAGGGCTGGGGGAATGCACAACACTCAGAAGCCCTTAATTCTAGGAGTGGAATTTGCTGCCAGGTTGATGGATGAAACCTGACTCTAAGTGGTCGGCTCCTTTATTAGGAGCCCAGGGCGGCCTGGCTCTTCAGTGGCGCATTTGATGTCTCTGCCAATGACAGGAGAGTCCGCTCTGTGAAGCGCCTTGCCCCTTGGGGTGCCTCCTGTCTCCAGGTTAGCCCCTTCCTCCACAGCGGACCCGAGGACGTTTTCTTTCCTTTTTGTCTTGAAGTATACTTAATTTACAATGTGTTAGTTTCAGGTGTGCAGCAAAGTGATTCAGTCCGTACATGTATTGCTTTCCAGGTTCATTACAGGTTATTACAAGACAATGAGTAAGGTTCCCGGTGCTGTACAGGAGGTCTTTGTTGCTTCTCTAGTTGACCTACAGTAGACATCTTTTCTTAAAACGCTCCCTGCTTCTCACCGCCTTTCAGCACTGCTGGCTCCCGATGCGTCCCGATGGGCTAAGATGGCAGGGTTGTAGCCATAGTTCTCTTGCCAGACTGGCCAGCTGTGGCTTTAGTCACATGCGGTGTTTGCAAGGTACCATTGGGCCTTCACGCTCGGGTTCCTCTCCCAGCCCCGGTCAGGCCACGGCCAAGCAGAGCTCTCGTCCACGAGGTGGAGAACCAGTCGCCTGGCTCTTAGAAACAGACAGTAAATGAACCGGTGCGTCAGGCAGTGGAAAGAGAAAAAGTGAGAGCAGAGAGGCCACAGCGATGGGAACGGGGAGCACTGGGTCGTTGTGGGCGGCAGAGGACCCGCTGGGGAGAACCCCAGCGAGAAACTAAATTAGGTCCTTGAAAGTTGTCTGACTAAAGGAGCCAATTACTTCTTAGTTCCATTTATATTTTTTTCCCTCTGATATTCCCATGAAATAAATGCTTCCAATATTGCTTTTTTTTTGCTTTCTAGGGCCTCACCTGCAACACATGGAAGTTCCCAGGCTAGGGATTGAATCGGAGCTGTAGCCACCAGCCTACACCGCAGCCACAGCCACACCAGATCTGAGCCGTGTCTGTGACCCACACTGTAGCTCACGGCAACACCAGTCCCATAACCTGCTGAGCGAGGCCAGGGATTAAACCCACAACCTCATGGTTCCCAGTTGGATTGTTTCTGCTGAGCCACGACGGGAACTCCTTGAATTTTTTATTTAAAGTGATGTTCTTGGACATTCCCACACGGTGTAGCAGGTTAAAGACCTGGCATTCCATAGCTGTGGTTCAGTCACAGCTGAGGCCTGGGTTCCATCCCTGCCCTGGGAACTTTCACATGCCTCAGACACAGCCAAAAAATAAAAAACAAATAGATAAAATGACACTCCTCATCATTTTTAAAGAAAAGAGATTGTGCTCAGAATCAGAATCACTATATTTCATTTATATATTATAGGTTATTGCTTAAATCTACTTTTTATAGAAATTATCTTGTTCTTGGGTTTTATTTACATATTCTTTGCACCTCAAAGAGCCTACAGGAGGCAGATTTCCTCATACATACTGCTCCCTTTTTTTTTTGCTTTTTAGGGCTGCACTGCAGCAGATGGAGGTTCCCAGGCCAAGGGTCGAATTGGAGCTACAGCTGCCGGCCTACAGCACACACCCAGCAACGCAGGATCCAAGCCGCCTCTGTGACCTATACCACAGCTCACGGCAACACAGGATCCTCGACTCATGGAGCGAAGCCAGGGATCAAACCCGTATCCTCTTGGATGCTAGTTGGATTCGTTTCCCCTGCCCCACGGAGGGAACTCCCATACTGCTCTTGTTTTGCACTGGACATGTAACTGCTTCTGCCTGAGTAAGTTATCCATTTGATAGGTTACTCTTGATTTCCCTTTCCCTGCCAGCCAGCTGGGACCTGGATTGTTGGCATTAGGGCCAGTTTAAGGAGAAGTTGGAAAAAGGAACTGAGGGGTGTGTTTACCTGTGACCGTGGGTTCAAGGTACTGACAGTCCAGGAGAAAAGCCTTGGGTGCGGGAATGTGGCTCCTGGAGTGCAGGGCTCTGGGTTTCCCTTTCCTCCCCGGTGGGCTTTCCTCAGGAGCAGGGGACCCTGGATGCTGCCAGCAGTTGCTGCGGGAGCAGTGCCTGAATCGTTGCCCCCAACCCAGCTTCGCCTTTTCACCGCCCTTCTAAGCCTAGGGTTTCCAGACCCCCTTGGGAGAGTCATGTTATTTCACTGAGGGGGGCACATCTTTGGGTCAAACGTGGGGACCTGGGGGCCCTGGGAGCGCAGGTTGTGAACACTCAATGCCTCCGACAGGCCTTGGGTTTCTGGATTTAATTTACTGGATAGGTAGGCGTGGTGGGACTCAACTGTCGCTTCTCCAAGCATCCTGCAGCCGTCGGTAAACTGGTCCTCAGCGCACTCTGAGGTTAGCTGTGGTTCCCAGTGCGGTGGGGCTGGAGGCCACAGGCCATCAGTCTCAGTCCTGCAGGGAACTCGGAGTATCTAAACAACCTTTCTTGGTCTAGCCCCATCTTCTTCCTTCCAAGTCTAGCCTCTGTATCCTGATTGCAGCCTTAGAAAAACAATTTGGCTTGGTTTCTGCCCCTGGAAGCTTTTTCCTTTGGCTGAAATCTCAAGCTAGTTTACAGGAAATTTTATTGTGTCGATTTCCTCTTCGGTAGCTCCCTTTAATCTCCCCCCTCCCTCCCTACGCTTAACGTGTCCTTTCAGAACCTGAGCTGGCTGGAGGAGAAGGAGAAGGAGGTGGTCAGTGCCCTGCGCTACTTCAAGACCATCGTGGACAAAATGGCCATTGACAAGAAGGTGCTGGAGATGCTCCCAGGCTCCGCCAGCAAGGTGCTGGAGGCCATCCTGCCACTGGTGCAGAGCGACCCTCGAATTCAGCACAGGTGAGTGCTCGCGGAGCCAGGGAGGCCCAGCGGCGTCTCCCGACCTGTGCCCCACCCCCAGCCGTGGCTCTTACTTGATGAGCTATCAAGGCCAAGGTTGCTGTCTCTCATGAGGCCCCAGCCTGAGGAAGAGCCCCGTGGCTAGGGATGTAGCCACAGCGTCTGTGGTTACGCTCCTGTCCCTGCAGCTCATTGGCAATACCCCCTTGATTTGGATGCCTTTTTCTTGCCGCGTGCCCTGTGTTAACCTTAGTTTGTTATGACGTAAAATTCTGCCGACTTCGCTTAGACCGATAGGCTATTAGAGTGTGGGTTGGTGAAACACTTAAGTGTATCAAGCCAGGGCCTTGAAAACTGGCACCTGGGTTCACTGGAAGCCAGATATGAGGGTGGTGTGGCGTCAGCTTTGGTTGGCTGATGCTTTCTTTTTCTTTTCTTTCTTTTTTTTTTTCTTTTTTTGTCTTTAGTTGTTTTAGGGCCACAGCTATGGCATATGGAGGTTCCCAGGCTAGGGGTCGATTCGGAGCTACAGCTGCCAGCCTACACCACAGCCACAGCAATGCAGGATCCAAGCCATGTCTGCAACCTACACCACAGCTCACGGCAACGGCAGATCCTTAACCTACTGAGCAAGGCCGGGGATCAAACCCGCAACCTCATGGTTCCTAGCTGGATTCGTTTCCGCTGATGCTTTCATTGCTAATTCATTTCTCTCTGAAAGGTCAGTGAGCAGCTTGCCATTCTCTGTGCTGTTAAGTACAGGCAGAAGCAGTATTGAGTATGATCGCTGGTGAGAGCCTCGCAGGAGCTTGTCGTCAGAGGCCTGCTGGCTTTGTTCTCCACCTGCTTAGGGTGAACCTCTCTCTGTTTCCACCTGTTCCGCAGGTGCTTGGTGTCCTTGTAGCCCCACGAGGCTCAGCCTTTATGAACCAGTCTCAGAACTTGGCAGTGAAGCGCATAGTTTTCTTTTGCGGGGAGACCAAGCAAACAGTCTCTTTATTTCCAGGAAGCTCTCGGGCCTGGAGCTCCCGCTGTGGAATTCCAGCTGAGCCCCGTAGATGGTGGTCTTTTGGCCGGAAGCTCACTGAAGCCAATTGGTGGGGAAGGATGGTCGCTGATAGGGCTCTGCCTTGCTCCGGACTTCGGTCTGCGTGCACGCTGCCGTCGGGCACAGGGGCCTCTGAAGAAGGGGGCCCCTTCGCTGCCGTGTTCACTTGCTGCCCGTGGAGCACGTTGTGAGACTAAGAGCTGTGGTTTCTGGTCGTGACCGCAGTGCCCGGCTCATCTAAGGGCCCGCTGCTGTTCTCCTTGGAGGGAGTGAGCCTGCCCGTGTGCTGGGTGTCAGCTTTTATGAAATGCTGTCACACCTCTTCTCCGGTGGCGGGCCCACCCCGGGACAGTGAAGGTCTGGAAGAGCAGGCCAGCGGCCCGAAGTATGACAGGTGCTAGCATGCGGGCCGGACGGCGGCCCTGCTGGGGTTTAAGGAGGCAAGCTGAGAAAGGATGTGGTCTCGCCAGCCCCCCGGAGGAGATGCTGGAGCTGAACTGGAAGGCCGGGCAGGTTTGGATGGACGGGTGTGTCCTGGAAGGGAAGAGACCCGAGTGTGCTCGCTCCAGGGCGTTGGCGGGTGTCACTTCCTGCTGCCACCTCACGCGCCAGGCCCCTCCGGGAGAGTCCAGGGCAGAGTCGCCGAGGCCAGTCCTGGGGTGGCATTGCTCCCTGGGGTGCAGCCAGCAGCTCTGCTGGGGAGGCTACTTTCTGGACGCACTAGCAGAATTGATGGAGTGATATGACAGTGGTCTGGGGTGTTTCTAGTCTGTGGGGAGGGATGAGAATTACTTTACAGTTGACAAAAATGACGATGTCTAACAGTTTCCTGGGGTGGAGAAGAGAAGTGCCTGCATGAGGCCATAAGGAACAATGACTTTTTCTTAGCAGTCCTTTGGCTAATACCATTTAAGGGATTTTTTGCTCCTGAAATTCTTTCAGAGCCAATGGAGAGTATTTTCATTGATCTCCCTGAGATGGTGGAAAGTGCTCCCCGGATTGTTTCTTGGATTCCTGCCATCATCTCACTCCTCCCGGTGCCCGTGTTAGCGGGGAAGGTGTCTTCCTGCCTTCTGCTCAGAGCCGCCTCTGTGGTCTGGGTCCTAGCAAGCAGCCTCTTTGTGTCAGGTTAGTGGGACAGTGGTGACCAGCCTTTGAACAAGCAGCTGGCTATTCAGGGTGTGCAGTGAACAGAGGCTTTTTCTTTGAGGTGGAACCCCAGTGATGTTTGAGACAAGGATCCGTGCTTGCCCTTAGTGTAGACACTTTGTTCCATTTCAGAAACAGACCAGTGACCGGTCCACTGGACAGGAGTTTTATGGTATAGGACCCTCCCGCCTTTCTTAATGTCCTTCCTGTGACATTGAGACTCCAGGTTGTCAGTGTGCAGGGTGGACCCAGGTACCATGAAGTTTAGGTGCTTTCAGGCAGCGTTGCCATGGGATGCAGTAGGAATGAAGGTCCGTGAGCGTGTCCTGTCCCCCTCTCTGATCTGATGAGCACCAAGGGTCCTCCGCGGGCACAGGGGCGGGCGGGCTGGCTGGGAGGGGCAGCGGAGGAGCACGTCCCTCCCACCCCAGGGCGACCCAGCGCCCAGGACAGGCTCCCCACCCTCCTTCCTAAGAGAAGGGGTCCCACACCTGCTGCTGCTTCTCATTTGCGTTCGCCTCTCAAGCAGCCACATGTGGGCTTCCTTGCGGCTCCTTTTGTAAATTTTTCATGTTTGTAGTGGGGCCTGAGGAATTTGCTTTCATTCTTTCTGTCTCATCTCTTCTCCCATTGGGACACACACAGAGCACAGTGGCCGGCTGAGTGCAAACTTTAGACCTCCCAGCAAGTTCTCTTCCTTCCTCTTCACCTGACTCTGAAGAGCTGCTCATTAGAGCATTGTTTGGTTCAAGGTGTTGTTTGAAATGACTTTGTTTTTAGAACTTGTTCTACTCCTGCCTTACAATGGTACATGTTTTTCTCAAAATTATGTCTTTTGAAAAAAATATATCTTTGGCTCCTAAATGTCTGCCTTATTCTTTGTTTTCTTTTAAGTGGAAGAGATTACAGTCCACAAATTTCCTTTTTGCTCTTCCTTTGTTGCAATATATAATCTTTAAAATGGAAAAAATAATGCCTTCCGTAACTCCTAGGGAAGGTGACCTTTCGTTCTGTGAAAGCAGGTGGAAGGTATAAAAAGGGCTGCGTTTTGGCCTGTGCCTGACGGCCGTCGAGGCGTCCAGAAGTGCTCGGGCTGCTGTTGGGTGTGCGTTGGCGTCGCGGTGTGGTTGGGCCCCGCCTCTGACCCTGTCCTCAAAACGCTCGTCATTAGTGCCTTGCTCTGACACCTCAGCCATGGCCCCTTGCAGAGGACGCTGAAGCTGAGCCGGTGCCAGGAGGAGTCCTGGGAAGTTACAGAGCTCTCTGAGTTCACATTTAAAGGCTCTTCCTTCAAAGGCTCCTGCCTGCTGAGACACCACAGACCTGCTGGCTCCTTGTGACACGTGTAATGTGAATTTTTATCTAAGAACAGAGATGTGCAACACTTAGACCTCCTTGAAGGAGGGGAAGGGGGGGGCCTTCCTCGAGAGGCATCGTCAGAATCTTGTGGAAGATGTGAGGTTTGTAAAAAGCATATTAACTATCGTGGTAGAATTTTTATGCATTATATTTGAGAAATGAAAAAAAATTGTAACGTGGAGTTCTTGTTGTAGCTCAGCAGTAATGAACCTGATTAGTATCCATGAGGATCCAGGTTCAATCCCTGGCCCTGCTTGGTGGGTTAAGGATCCACCGTTGCCATGAGCTGTGGTGTAAGTCCACACACGGTTTGGATCCCGTGTTGCTGTGGCTGTGGTGTAGGCCAACAGCTGCAGCTCCAGTTCGAGGCCTAGCCTGGGAACTTCCATATGCTACAGGTGCAGCCCTAAAAAAAGCAAAAGGGAAAAAAAAATCTGTAACGGACTAGAATATAAAATAGCTCCACAAAATCTTCACTGGATGTAAAGAAATAAGTTCAGGGAGGAAAAGTTTATGATTAAAAGGAGGTACAGATTTCACAGAAAGAAGGAACTAGAAGCCCTAGGAACTGAGAAACTAGTCCTGGGCTCAGAAGACGACTTAGGGTGACCGTCACGCTCTAGATTTTTAACGTTCTCTTGCAAACCCTCTCCCACCCCCAGCTCAGCCCTCTCCTCCTGCTATGGCCGGGTGTACCAAAGCCTCGCCAACCTCATCCGCTGGTCTGACCAGGTGATGCTGGAAGGTGTGAACTCAGAAGATAAAGAGATGGTGACAAGCGTGAAGGGCGTCATCAAAGCCGTGCTGGACGGGGTGAAGGTACGTGCCGCTCTGGGCGGTCCTCGTCGGGCGCGCCGAGCAGCCTCCCCGCCAGGCGTGGCTCCCTGGAGCGCTTGCTCCTACCTTCGCACGTTAACCTGACTGTCTCCGGCGTCCCTGCCCTTGGCACGCTGCGCTGTGTGACAGCAGTTTCTCTCCGTACAAACGGCTCTCACAGCAACGTGAGCCTTTGGGGCTCTCGTCCCAACAGCTGGTAAAGGTGCGGAAGCGGTCAGCGATTGTCGGGGCCGCGTCGGGCCTGCAGGGAGGCTTTACACCGCAGCTCCGGCTGCGCGTGCTTGCCAGCAAGACGGCGGGCGGTGGAAGTTGTTTTTGCACTGACTTTTAGCAAAATCCCCAGCATATCCACTGCTACGTTGTCACGTTCCAAGAACTTTTGAGATTCTTGGTAGAAAAGAAGAACCAAGATGAGTAGAAACGAAACTGTCTGTGTTTGAAATCCATGATGTGGTCTGTGAACTAACTACCCAGGGAAGTGAGAAATGGCCTAATAGATTTTGAATCATGGCTTAAACAGGAGGCAGAGCCCTTAGATGCTCTGGGATTGGGGCTTCAGGGACAGAGCCTAACTGAGAAAATAAGTCGGCGAAGAAGGAGCAAGACAGAATGTAGGACATGAAGCCTGGGAGCCTGTGCGTCAGGACTAAGGCTGTGAGTGGTGGGCGATTGTAGACCGAGCTGTTATGTGAGGCCATCTGATGTAGTGGAAAGAGGGCTAGTCTAGAGCCCAGCTGGGTTTGAACCCCAAGTTCACCACTTACTAGTCTGTGAACTTGAGCAATTTACTCAAGTGCTCTGTACCTTAATTAACTCGTCTATAAAATAGGACAGTAGAGTTCCCTTGTGGCACAGTGGGTTAAGGATCCAGGGTTGTCACCGCAGCAGCTCAGTCCCTGCTGTGGTGCAAGTTCGATCCCTGACCCAGGAACATGCCGCAGGCACAGCCAAAAATGGAAATGAAATGAAACAGATACAGTTAAGGTACCCTATATCATGGGGTTGTAGGAAGGATTAAATTAGTTAACACCTACAAAGCTTTTAGACCCCAGCCTGGCACGTACTGAGCACTCAGATCTTGGCTGCTGTTCACTATTAACTGTGCGGTTCCACGTGTGCGCTTTGCCAACAGACCTCTCAGCTCGAAAAGCTGAGTTCTTCTCCTTTTGAGACCAAAGGCTTTAGCTGAGGTACCTGCCCCGGCTTCAAAAATTCCTTCCCGGCCCACTGTGCTGTTAGATTCCTGCAGCTGCCTCCGTGGAGTGACACTCCTCAAATGCGCTGGAGTAGAATTAGGACGCCCAGCGGGTAAGCATGGCAGCCGGGGAGGCTGGGAAAGCTGTGCCTCCCCTGACACTGCTCTGTGGTGCCCCCTGTCGGCTGGCACAGCCTGGCCGGCTGCCCGCCTCCAGTACCGGGGGTGCTCTGCCAGGGGCTTTGTTGAATTCCTCCATGGGGAGGCCTGACCAGGTGACATCAGTGTCCCTGTCGTAGCTCCCGGGTCCTCTTCTCCCGGAGGGATGAAGCCGTACATGCTCTGTTTTGGCCGCGGTTGCTGCCGGGTGGGATCGGCTTTGCAGTGCAGTCACGTACCCTCTCATCAGACCCTCTGGCGCTCCAGGGCCGGCAGGACTGAGGGAGACGTGGCCTGGGTCACACTTCACCAGTGCAGTGCGTGCAGTTCTGGCTCACCTCGCCTTGCCTTTCCTGTCCAGCCTTCTGGAAATGCTATTACTGAAAAGTGTTGTTTTTCAGGTGACATTGTTAAGGTTTCCTCTACCAAGCTGATTATGATGCGTTCAAAACATGTTAGAACGTCCAGAGTAGGAGAGTTTCGAAAAGTAAAGCTTTATGATCTCCCCAAGTGGATTTCCCCTTTTTTTTTTTTTTCGGCCTCACCCAGAGTATGCAGAAGTTCCTGGGCCAAGAATCAAACCCATGCCACAGCAGCAACAATGCCAGATCCCTAACCCGCTGAGCCACCGGGAACCTCCCCAAGTGGATTTCCTGTATGGAATCATGGGCTGAAAGACAGGAATACAAGAAACATTTCTCAGATTTTTTCAAATTGACCACAGTAAGGGGGAGTAGGGGGAGAAGGAGAGAGACCAATTGATTACAAGCCTGTCAGTGTCTGAAATCAGATCACTTTTACCCAGTTGTTTTAAAAATATTTTAGCCAGAACAAAGATTCTCTAGGTGAGGAGCTCTGTAAATTCAGTTTGGTTTCATTTATTCAGGAAGCATGTACTGAGAATCTCCTGCATGCTGGGCAGTGTGATAGAACTGGGAATATAGTGACAGAAAACTGGCACAGTCCCCGACCTGACGGAACCTACAGTCCAAAGGCGGAGAAAGGCAGCAGTCAGACCTCGTAATCGTATCACTGTATCCAGGCCTGGTGCGATCAAAGAAAAATGGCGTGTAGTGTCACTTGGGGGTGCGGGTGTCCTTCCTCTTTTGGGGTGATCAGGGGCACTTCCCCGGGGAGGGACAGGCAGGCTGAAGCCTGGAGGATGAGCGGGAAACTGGCCTGTGTTTCTGGGAGTTTTTCGTAGTCGGAGTCAGGCAGGGGCCGGGACGATCTAGACACCGTCGGGTTGGCAGTTGTCGTTAAAGTCTAAATGGTAACAGTAGTGAACATTTATTCCCCACCTAATGCCCCCAGCAATTCTCTGGGGCGGGTGTGATCCCTTCCTCTCAGGTGTGGAAACCGAGTCTCAGGCAGGCCATCGGTCAGTGTCAAGGTCGTGATTCACTCCCGCCTGCTGGCCCCCGACCCCGTGTCTGCACCGCTACCCACAGCCGCTGCCACAAGGAGGGAGATTGACGGTTCAGCTGGAGGGGTTCAGTGTGTCTCACCAACAGGCCAGCTGGCTTCCAGCCCCTCTCACTGTCCCTGTCAGGCGTAGGACACCTTCTGAGCTTGTGTGCTGTGGTGTGAGCGCCTCGGCGGGGGGGAGGGACGGGGCTGTGTGGGGGTGACGTTCATCCATGAGGCTGTCGCCATCCCACCGGAGGAGAATGTGGGCCCTTTCCTTTAAACTGACTCCCCACCTTTCAGGTAACTTACTTATTAAATGGGCCTTTTTTTTGGGGGGGGGCCTTTTAGGGCTGCACTCACAGCATATGGAGGTTCCCAAGCTAGGGGTCGAATCGGAGTTACAGCTGCCGGCCTACACCACAGCCACAGCAACGCAGGATCCGAGCCGCGTCTGCAACCTATACCACAGCTCACGGCAACGCGGGATCCTTAACCCACTGAGCAAGGCCAGGGATCAAACCTGCAACCTCATGGTTCCTAGTCGGATTCGTTAACCACTGAGCCATGATGGGAACTCCAAATGGGACTTTTTTTAAAGGATAAAAAAAGTGGTTTAAAACAAGATGACTCTGTTTTGTCCCTGAATGAGTAGCACCACCTGTCTTCTCAACCCTCCCGTAAAAGCCGTTTTTAGCTTTGTAACCTTCCGGCAAGTTAGTTCGCCGAGTTTCAAGTAGGTTTAAAACATTTACCCTGAGGATTTGAGGAAAGATTAAGTAAGATATGTATATAGAGTACCTGGTAGTGCTAGGTGCCCAGTGAACCGGGGGCGAGTGCCGTTAACCATGGGAACTGCTTTCTGGGACGACTGCAGCATGTTCAGTCCTGGACGCTGGTTGTGGCTCTTTGCCACGTAGTCTTACGACTCTCGCTCTCCGCCTGCCTGGGCAAGTGCTTTACCTTCCACGGGGAGCCCGGGACTCCGTGGGAGCGACTCTCCATGGCAGGAAGTCAGACGCCTTGCTCGCCTTTGCCCTGGGAGCCCCTCCATCCAAGGACTTGGCTGTTGGAGGACTGAGCTTGTCAGAGTCAGTCGGAGACGCGCGCTTGTCCTTTCAGAACCAAGACCCCCTGCTCCCAGCATTTCCTCGTTGCTCCTTGATCTCATGTTGGACTTCTTGCCCATCTCTCTGGGCCCTGCCTTCCCCTCTTTGCAGACCCTCTAGGGCTCTCCTGTCTAAGTAGGGCTTCAAGCCTCTTTCTCTGACCTCTAGCCTCCCCCCAGCAGGCACGCACACACGCACGTGCACATGCACACGCGCAGACTTTTTAAATTAAAAAAAAAAGCCTTCCTACACTGACCTTGGGGGAAATCTTTGGGTTATCAGTGTTTCTTAGCATCTTCTGACAGGACCAGTGGATTCAGATTTTTCATTTATTATTTTGAAGTCGTGAATTTAAATGCACTTTGTTCCAATCCCTTGCAGTTATTATCCTGAGCCATGAGTCCCAAGTCACTTAACCGTCACCACTTAAAACTGGGCTTGTATACCAGATTCGCCTTCAATAACAGGAATATTTTGAAAGAAATATTTTCCTGACTCTATCACTTAGGGTTAGATTTGATTTTAAGAAAATCCAAATTAATACTGACTTGAAAAGAGGAACCTTTATTTCTCCTCTGCATGTAAGAAGCCTAGAGATAGGCAGTCCAAGCCGACATGGCATTTTCACCCTATTTGGTGAAATATTTGGTGAAAGAGGGTCTGGTCTCCTCTCCTGCTTTCCCACCATCTTAACACGTGGGTTTTACCTCATGGTCAGAAAAGGCTGCTCTGCCTCCATCGGTTACGAATGCATTCCGTCCCGCAAGGAGGGAAGGGCGGCACGTCTTGCCGTCTCTATTCAGGTGCCTCCTCAAAGGCCTCACAGAACTTTCAGTTACATTTTAGTGGCCTGAACTTGGTCCCAAGCCCAGGTCAACTTCTGTTAATAAGGAAGGGCAGGTACCGTGAGGCAGCTGGCCGTGCCACACTGACATCTCAAAGAAACCATCCCTTGTATTCCTTGCCCAGCGTATTATTTATTTATTTATTTATATATTGTCTTTTTGCCTTATCTAAGGCCGCACCCGCGGCATATGGAGGTTCCCAGGCTAGGGGTCTAACAGGAGCTGTAGCTGCCGGCCTTCGCCACAGCTCACGGCAACGCGGGATCTTTAACCCACTGAGCAAGGTCAGGGATCGAACCCACAACCTCATGGTTCCTAGTCGGGTTCGTTAACCACTGAGCCACGAAGGGAACTCCCTCCAGCCTATGTTTAAGTGTTCTATTATGACAGTTTTCAGACTTGGGCAGAGAAGAGAAGAGAGTAGTTAGTGCAGCCCCATCACGTGGCATCCACACTTGTCCAGTCTTGGCTGGTCCTGTGCTTCTAGACCTCTTCCTGCTCCCCTGGGTTGTTTGGAAGCAGATTGGAATTCCAACCATCATGTCCATTCAGCGGTAAATACCCTCATACCTGTCTCTAGAGCAAGGCCAACTTTCCGTAAAGGGCCAGAGAGTGAATATTTTAGGTGTCTCAGGCTACGTGTAGTCTCGATTGCATCTTGGTGTGTTGCATAGTCTTTTAGTTGTTTTAATTTTTATTAACAAAATGTTCTTATCTCAGGGGCCTTACAGAAGCAAGCACTGGGCTGGATTTGGCCCACAGGGTGTAGCTTGCTGTTTTTCGTTTTTCAGTTTCAGATCCAAATTAAAGTCCAAACGCTGTAATTCATTAATATATGTCCCCCCCTTCTTTGTATTTGTCTCCTTGCAACTTTTTTTTTTTTAAAGAAAGGATTATTTCTCCTAAAAGACTGCGCGCTCTGGTTTTGCTGATTCCATCTATGCAGTGTTATTTAACATGTTCCTCTGTCCCTTTAATTTCCTGTAATACTAGGCTGAATCAGCTTCAGGGTTTTGCATTTAGAAGAATGTTAGGGGCTCCCCTGCGCTTCCATCCAAGGCGTCATTCCCCTTTTGATGTTCGTAGCCGTTAAGAGTTATTGCCTGGATCCGTTAATCCCTAAGGACTGAAAATGATGACTTCTCGTTCTTCTTGTCGTTCCTTCCTCGTTCCTGAGTAGGAATACCATAAACGAGACCGCCCCTGTCAGCTTATAGTTAGCTTCTAGTTCTCAGGAGAGGCAGGATCCATGCGGAATTCCTTCCTTCACCAGTCGTCAGTGTTTCTTAGCATCTTCTGACATGACCAGTGGATTCAGTTTTTTCATTTATTATTTTGAAGTCATGAATTTAAATGCACTTTGTTCCAGTCCCTTGCAGTTACTATCCTGAGCCATGAGCCCCAAGCCCCATCTTTGAGCAGTGAAAGCTGTGTCAGATCGTTTCCTGAGCTCATTGCGATGACCCCGGAAGCCCTTGGTGGTTTTCTCACTTTGGGATGTGAAAAGCTATTCCGGCTCATCTTGCCCTTGTTGGTGTGTGTGCGTGTAGTATATTTACGGAGATATAATTCCCACACCATGCATCTCCCCCATTTAAAACATGCAGTTGAATGCTTTTCTGTCTGTCCACAGAACCGTGCAGCCATCACCCCAGGCAGCTGTGGAGCGTCTTGCTCTCTGCGGGGAGCGGCCCCCCACCCTGCCGCGGTTCCCCCATCCCCTCGCCTCGGGCCGCCGGTCATCTGCTTCCCGCCTCTGTAGATTTACCTCTTCTGGGCCTTTTATCTGAATGGAATTATATGCTCTGTGGCTTTTTGTGACTGGCTCTGTCACTTAGCATAATGCCTTGGAAGGTGCCCACATTGTAGTGAGTGTCAGTACTTATTTCTATTTATTGCCGACTAATATTCCGGTGTATGGGTACACCACATACTACCACTCACGGACATTTGGACCTTTGAATCGTCTTCTGGCAGTTTTGAGTATGCTGCTGTGAACACTTGTGTATAGGTTCTTGGTGGATCTGTGTTTGCATCTCTCTTGGGCACAAGCCTGGGACTGCAGCCGCTGGGTCAGAGAGTAACCCTGTTTGATCTCACGACAGACCACTGGACTGTTTTCTGAAGCAGCCGCACCATTTTACATCCCTCCCAGCAGTGCCCGGTGGTTCCGGTGTCTCCACAGCCTCACCCACACCTGTTGTCATTGGCCTTTTTGATACAGCCATGCTAGTGGTACGAAGTAGCATTTCATTGTGGTTTTGATTTTCATTTCCTTGATGCCTAATGGTGCTCAACATCTTTTTATGTGCTTATTGGCCACTTGTGTAGCTTATTGAGGAAAATGTCTATTCAGGTCCTTCGCTCATTTTTAAATTGGGTTATTTATCTTTCCTTTTATTGCATTATAATCATTGGGTGTGTTGCTCAGCCCAGACCTGGAAGCAGCAGCCCTCCTTCAAGGAGCTCTGGTTCCCTTTGTTGGTCATGGTGTTGAGAGACGCCCCCTGAGGGCTGAGGCTCCTCACTGCTCCTGAGTGGCCACCTCTTGCTGAGTTTCTTGAAGAGGAGCTACATCTTCAGTTTGTGCTGGTGCCTCCGAGCTCACATGCAGGACACTGGGGTTTTTACTTAGCTTCCTAAGGTTGTGCCCTAATTTTCCTCCTCTCACATGGAAAATCCCAGTTTTCAAAAATAGCAACATGGAAGTTCAGGCCATGGCCGCACTGGGTTGAGAATCCTGCTGCTGTGGCCCAGGCCACTGCGGAGGCACAGGTTCGGTCCCCAGCCCGGCACACTGGGCTAAAGGATCCGACGTTGCTGCAGCTGCGGCGTGGGTCGCAGCTGTGCCTTGGATCCATTCCCTGGCCTGGGAACTTCTGTGTGCCGCAGGAACAGCCATAAAAATTTTCTTTAAATATGTAGCAACATAATGACTCGTTTGTTTTTTTCCACAGTACAAACACAGCAGTCTCAGGGTAACACTAGCTACCTTAATATTTAATATGGCTATTAAAAATTATTATTAAAGACATTTCGGAGTTATTTCTGACCTTCAGGTTGTCCATCATTTTTGTAGCCGTTTAAAACAGTTCTTTGTGTGGCTACTTGGCTGCATGGCCTATCTTATTTTTCGCGTATTTGAGGACGTACTGTGGGTGGTGGTTTCAGTATCCCGCTGCCTCCCAGAGAGAGAGGAGGAGAGGGAAGAAGAAGGGGCAGAGGCAGGCGGCTGCGAGTGGTAGGAAATGTCCATGTGGGAGTTGTGGAGTTACTCTCCTAAGGCAGGAAAATCATCATGCTTCTGTTTCAGTTTCATACTCTCAGGGGTTCGGGGTACTTTTGTTGTTTTTTAAAATAGTAGGGTGGCTTCGAGTAAGATAAACCCTCCCCAGCTTACTTTCTGAGCAGTTCCCTAACGGTTTTCCTGATAAACCTGCTAACACGAAGCCCGTCACCACGGTTCCTGCCATTTCGTTCTCCGGGGTGTCGGGTGTAGAGGCGTCTGCTGTCTGAGCAGCCGTTGTAGCAGCAGCAAGTGTTCTGTTTAATTACATGAGTCAAGAGAAGGTCTTTGAGGTACCTGCACGCCTACGCGCTTGTTTGGGACTTCTTGGGGTGACCCCGAAAGCGTCTGTTGTTCCAGTTGGAGTGTCCTGCCCCAGCTTGTCAGTTTGGAGGCACAAGTGCCCAGTTTTTAAATTATGCCCCTGCCCGTGTATCAGCCCCGCCTGGCACGGCTTCCGGGCCGGTCTGCTCGGCATCTCTCAGGCTGGAGTCTGCATCGCCTCTGCCGCCTGGTTTCTGAGCTGTTGGTAGCTTCAGATGGTGACTTCAGGAGTCACCCACCAGCCCCGCGCACTCAGGCACCTGGCCCGCTTGATCCCACGGGAAGAGGACGTCCCTCTGCTCTGTTTCTGCCTCGTACCCGCTTAGGACGTGGGCAGGGAGGGTCCGTTGCTGACCCCGTAAAAAGTCCTGCTGCCACACAGCCCTGTGATTTCTTCATGCCGCTTCGGTTACAGGAAACTCCCCACCAGCCTGTATCCGGTGTCCTCAGTGAAGAGCCAGAAGAGAGCTGTCGTGGCCATAAGCACGGTGTCCTCGGGCTCTGCCCCCAAGCCCGGGAGATTCCGGGGCCCGGTGGTGGCGCAGGCGGACGGTGCCGGGTCGGGCCGCGGTGGGAGCAGGAGCAGCGGGCCCCAGGCTGTGGAGGGCACACCTTCCTCTCCCTGGGGACCTGGGGGACACGTGCCTTGCCTTGCACAGCCCTTGTCCCCTCCGCCAGGCAGGGGCTTTCTCTTAGGTAGGTTTCCAAACACCTTTTTGGCCTCTCGGTGACCTGGCAGCCATCTGGTTTACCGCCGCCAGCCCCGGACCTGCCGTCTAGAGCCTTCTCCTGTCTGTCTTTGCCAGCCTGTGCCTCGGGAGCTCAGGACAGGCTCCCAGAAACGCAGCCTTGAGTGGGGAGATGGGCTCCGGCCCGTCGCAGATGAGAGGAGGGGTCGGAGGGCAGCCAGGTCTGCACCTTCTAAGGTCCTTGTGCCCCCGCGGGGAATCCGGTTGAGACTGAAGACCTGCACGGGGCTGCCTGGTCTGGAGGGCGCTGGGGAGTGTGGTGGCTGCCCGCCTCTGTCAGGCCCAGGCCAGGGGGAGGCAGGCGCTGCAGGGCGAGGCTGGCCTGGGCCTCGGGGGTCCCTGCACGGCTCCTTTGCCATCATCCGGTAGCCGGCTTCACACAGTGGCCTCTCCAGAAAGACGGCAGTCTAGAATTGCTCAGGAATCGATGAAGAATTAGTGGAATTTTTTTTCTGCCTCCTCAGCAGATGCCATCGTACAGAACCCCCTCTTTGCCTGGGTCCTGCTTGTAAGTTAGACCGTGAGCCCGAGTGCAGGGCCTCCCAGGATCCCTCCGACGCTGGGGCGCTGTCCGTGGGGCCTGGCCCCGCGCTCCTTCCCCTCTTCCAGGCCAGCATGCAGGGCTGCCTCCAGGCTGCGGCCCTCCCTTCCTGTGTTGCGGGCTCTGCTCTCTGCACCTCGTCTGTTCCATAAACACTGTGAGAGTGTATCTAGCTTCTCAGCTGTGGTGATAGGAAAATGCGCCTTCGTGTCCTTTCTTCTGCAGTACTCGATTCTGGGAGATCTCCCCGCTCCACGTTTCTCTAAGAACAGCCTGGCTGTTCCGGAGCGGGCTGGCCCTGATTCTGATTACACACAGTATGCCTTCAGTTTCTCTCAGTTATGATTTTTCAGAAGCAGCATTCCCATTGTGGCATTGTGGGTTCAGAACCCAACATAGTGTCTATCCATGAGGACAGGTTCGATTCCTGGCCTCGCTCAGTGGGTTTTGAGGAGCTGGCATTGCTGTGGCTGTGACATAGGCCGGCAGCTGTAGCTCCAATTAGACCCCTAGCCTGGGAACCTCCGTATGCCCTGGGTGTGGCCCTAAAAAGAAAAAAAAATTTTTAAAGAAGTAATACATTCTCATTGTAGAAAACTAAGAAAAAGCAGAAAAACAAAAGCAAGAAAATTAGGGGTGTTTCATAGCCGTATTTTTTTCTATACGTATATTCTTGGTTTGGTTTTATTTCTTAAACATACTGTAAATGCACCGGTGCACCATCTGGGCTCTTTTTCCCACTTGATGTGTATTGTCTTTCCATGCTATCATTTATTCGATTCTATCATAATTTATGTAATCAGTACTTAGTATTAGTTAATTGTGGAATAGGAGTAGTTAAATTTTATCTGTTAACATGTAATGTTAGAGTGACTGTTCTTTGTGGCTTTTTTTACACATCCATGACATATTCCTTGGGCTAAATTATTATAAAATGTATGCCTGTGTTTAAGGCTTTTTTTTTTTTTGACCATGCCTGCAGCATGCAAAAGTTCTTAGACCAGGGATCAGACCTGCGCCACAGCAGTGACAAGCCTGGATCCTTAACCTCTAGGCCACCAGGGAACTCCTTAAAGCTTTTGATATATGAAGCTTTACAAGTCATCCTTTAGAAAGGCCATCCAAAACATTACTTCCATCCATCAGGCCTGGGAGTGTGTGTTTTATTAACCATCAAAGCTGGAGAATTTCTAATGATTATTGACTATTAGTAGTTAACACTGATGAATTTTTTCTTTGATACTTCTTTTGGCGTGTTCATCTTTTTTCTAGTTTTCGTGGTTTTGAAAGAATCCTTGCTCTAGGAAGGAAGTTAACTCTGCCCTCGCACACTTGTCGGGATTCTTGTGTGTGGTGTTTTGAGGCGGGGGTGCTGGCAGTCTGACCTGGGTGCATGCTGCCGTAGCGCCCGTCTTCCCCCATTGCTGCCTCCCCCACAACCGGAGAGAGAGACGTTCACGCCGAAAGCCTGCGCTCCTCCTGCCTCCCGGGCAGGTCCTAGCCAGGTGTCTGTCCGCAGAACGGACAGAGGAGCTGCGGGTTTCTCAGTTCACTGGAGCGCAGCTTGACGGGGACGAGGCGCCCACTCCTCATGCGCCCCGACTGAGCCTTTGGAGACGGACGGAAGAGAGGTGGAGAGTGGGGCCGTGCGCCGGGGCTGGGGCCGTGAGGACGGGCCTCTGAAAGGTCCAGGGTTTCTTTCGGAAGCAATAAAAAGTCCTGAAATTGACTCTGGTGGTAGTTGTACAGCACTGTGAACAGACCGAAAACCAGTGAATGGCTGGCTTTAAATGGCTAACTTTCACGGCATAAAGCGACTGAGCAAAAGAAGACGGACACAGAGGAGTACATATTGTATGGTCCCACTTATATCAAGTTCTAAGCAGAAGTGATCTCAGAAATAGAAGTGAGGAAGTGGCTGGGGTTGGGCCAGGGTACACTGATGAGAGAGAGAGTGGCCGAAACATTATTTTTTGAGTGGTGCTTACACGGTGTATGCGGTTGCCAAAACTCATCAAACTAGGGGGAAATGCATTCAAGTGGGAAAAACCAAGTAGGCCCTAATCGCCTCTTTTTTTTTTCTATGAAAAAAATTTTTTCTAAAGTCATTTCTCTGCTGGTAAGATACGCCCTGAGTGCCTGTCCACTGAGAGTCCCCTTGGGGCCCAGCTGCGCTGCACCGTGGCCGGCTCACCCTGGGACGCCACCTCCTCCGCGACCAGGGCTCTGATCGTCAGCGGGCAGCATCCTGCACGTTGTGCTGTGGCTTCAGAGCGCTCCCAACTGGTTCTTGCTCCACAAACTCAGTGGGAATCTGTTCAGACTTTAATCTGGGCAATGAATTTAGTCATTCTGAGACAGCGGGGCTTGTCATTTCTCCCTTCCAAGAGGAAGCGCCTTTACGCACTGGAAACTTTTTGGCGTGCTCTGAAAGTATTCTCGGAGGCTAGGGGACCTTTTGGGAAGTCACACAGATTACTTAAGTCAAACAGTACTTGCACTTAGGGTGTGGGGGGAATCTGTGGGCACAGAAATGAGACGCGGCAGTGGAGGGCAAACAGCTGGCCCACCTTATTCAGAACGTTCTTGGTTGTGAGGAACTTTCTCGTGGCTCACTGCTGCTTTCCTGTGTGCGGTGTAGGAGCTGGTCAGACTCACCATCGAGAAGCAGGGGCATCCGTCTCCCACGAGCCCGGCGAAACCCAGCTCCCCAGCCTGCAGACCCGACGGGTGAGTGCTGACCAAACCTGCCAGTCTCCATGGTCACGTTTGGTCCACAGTTGAGAAAGTTAATGGAGCCAGAGCGGGAGCCCGCATCAGGTAGGCTCTGCGAGGCCCAGATTCCCTTTCCAGGCTTCTGGGTAAGAGCCTGCATTACTCTAAAGTCCGTGTAGCTCACAGCCGTCCTGAAGTCCTGCTGGTCTCCAGGTCGGTAGTCAGGGTGGCCTTTTCAGAGGCTAGTGTGACATGTGCACAGCGACCCATGCCTGCACTTTTCTGGACCAGCTTCCTTCCCTAATTAGACCTTTGGAGGGTTGAGTTTTAGGGGGTTGGCCCGAGAGCGGTTAGCTTAACTTTATCAAGAAGGGAAACTGAGGGTAAAGTGGACAGTTTTAAGGCCTTGCAATAATTTCCACAACAAGTCCCTAGTGAAAATATGAAACACACACCGGGAGCTTTTAGAGAGCCAGTAGATCAGCTTGGTCTAAAGGTGCCTTTCACAGACGAGGAACCTGAAATGCAGACTCGGGGCGCTTGGCCACGCTTCTGCTCTCTGTTGGTGAAGGAGCCGGACTTGAAACCCCAGCTCTGCCGTGGAGCCCGGGGCCCAGCGTCCAGCTCTGTGTTCAGGGCTCCCGCTCCTTGGCGCCTGCCCTGGTCGCGTTCTGACCCTCTCAGGCCCTGCGTGTGCTCTGTGGCCTGCCGTAACCCAGGTTCTCATCAACTCTCCAGCCAGTCTGAGCTCCCCCTGACGGACCGAGAGATGGAGATTCTCAACAAGACCACCAGCATGTCGCAGTCCACCGAGGGGCTCCCAGACTCTGCCGACCAAGAAGTCGCGCCCCCCAAGCCCCCCTTGCCCGGCATTCGGGTGGTTGATAATAGGTACTTTTCCGTTTCCTGGCACCTCCTCTATTCATGGCATAATTTGACGAATGGGTCGGTGGGATGAGCCAACGAGCGGGCGGTGCCACCCGGACAAGAACTTGCTCTTTAGACCCCTTGACCTCCCTTGGGAGGGGCGGCTCCAGAGGACTCGGGCCTGGCCCCCGGGCCCCCCCTGCCACCCTCTGAGCACGCCCAGTGCTTGCCTTCTAGCCTCAGCCAAGGCTGCAGCCAAACACTGGTACCATTTGTTATGAAAAGAAAAGCAGGGGTTTGCGACACTGGGTTTTTGGCACTGACGGGATTGACTTGGGCAGAAGGGGAGAGGGGTGGGCGTTGAAAGTGAAAAGGAGGTGTGAAATGTCTAGTAATGAAAGATCCCACGTTCTGCACCCTAATACCCGTTTAAAGAATTTTGGTTTGGGTTGTCTGGCTTGATAGGATTTCTTGGTCTGTTTCAGTCCCCCCCCAGCATTGCCGCCGAAGAAAAGACAGTCAGCTCCGTCACCTACCCGCGTGGCCGTGGTGGCCCCCATGAGTCGAGCCACCAGTGGCTCCAGCTTGCCTCTGGGGATTAATAGGCAGGTAATGCAGCCCACCTGGAAGGGGGGAGGCTTCAGGCTCCGGTTTGGTCCTCCAGTCCCTGGTGTTGGTCCCAGGGGAAGCTCTGTCCTGGAGGCGGGTCGGCTGCCCTTGGAGGTCCTTCTCTCTGCAGGCTGAGGTCACGTTCCCACACGGGCAGGGAGGCAGGAGCCAGGGGGCGGGCGTCTCCCGAGGGTGCCGAGCCCAGCCCCAGGCCTCCTGTGCCCACTCTGAGCGCCTGCAGAGGCCTCTTTCCCAGAAGCTTCCAGCAAAGGCGGGACTTCCCAGTGGGTTTCTGAGCTGCCCGGTGGGTCCCTCTCCGAGTCAGTGTGCTGGTCGCCTGCCCTGGTCTCTGCCACCGCTGCCCAGCAGTGACGCTTGGGTCTGTCTCCCTTCTGCCCGTGAGGACTTCGACGTGGACTGTTACACCCAGAGACGGCTGTCGGGGGGCAGCCACTCGTGCGGCGGGGACTCGCCCCGCCTGTCGCCCTGCAGCAGCATAGGCAAGCTCAGCAAGTCGGACGAGCAGCTGTCCTCCCTGGACAGGGACAGCGGGCAGTGCTCCCGGAACACAAGCTGTGAAACACTAGGTGAGCTGCGGGCATCCTCCTCACCACTGCTGGTCCTCCTTTCTGGGCAGCCGCCGTGGGGTCGGAGCGGGACACTGGTCACCGGCTCTCTTGACCTTGGCCAAGTCATTCAGAATCTGAGCCTGCGTTTCCTCATCTGCAAAACGAGCATACTGGTATCTGTCTCTCAAGGGGCCGAAGGTTTAAGTGAAATAACATTGTGAAACCACACAGGGCTGCTCAGATGGGAGCCGCTGTTGTGGTTGATCTGCCAGCGTGTCATCTGACTCTCTCTGCCGAAATTAAGAGCCATCTGTGCTCAGAGCTATAAATGAAGGGGGAGCCCCCGTGGCTTCTGACAGGGGTGAAGGCAAGAGAGTCGCACGTGCTGAGCGGGGGCGTGGGGGCTGGGGGTGGGCCGCGGGGACCAGACGAGCCGACAGGCAGTTTGGCATTAAACTGTGTCCTGTGAACTGGACGTTTCACTGCTGGGGGTTTAGCTTAAGAACATGATCAGGGGGAAGTTCCCGTCGTGGCGCAGTGGTTAACGAATCCGACTAGGAACCATGAGGTTGCGGGTTCGATCCCTGCCCTTGCTCAGCGGGTTAACGATCCGGCGTTGCCGTGAGCTGTAGTGTAGGTTGCAGACGCGGCTCGGATCCTGCGTT
>PVHT021183634.1:1496208-1521383 GCA_004024745.2 Catagonus wagneri
CCATGAGGTTGCGGGTTCGATCCCTGCCCTTGCTCAGCGGGTTAACGATCCGGCGTTGCCGTGAGCTGTAGTGTAGGTTGCAGACGCGGCTCGGATCCTGCGTTGCTGTGGCTGCGGCACAGGCCAGTGGCCACAGCTCCAATTAGACCCCTAGCCTGGGAACCTCCACATGCCGCGGGTGCGGCCATAAAATGACAAAAGGCAAAAAAAAAAAAAAAAAAAACATCAGGGATTTATAGCAAGGTTTCTGCCCAAAAACGTTAATCTCGGCATTATTATTAGGAGTAACGCTAACCTGGAAACAGTCTAACTACTCGGTGGCCGGTCAGCCAGGTGACTTGCGGTGCACCCACTCGGTGGGTTGAGCCGTAGCTGTGTTAAACATCAGTTATGACATACTGATGAGCGCATAAAATCCAAGGCCACTTATCTAGTATTTCCTCAGTAAGGTTTAAAAAAAAAAAAAAAAAAAGGGATGGAGGGGGAAAAAGGGCTTTTGAGGAAATACATCCCCTCGTAAGCAGAAATCATAGTTAGATTATGAGATTGTGGGTAATTTTATTTTCTCGGTAGGGTTTTTTAGCCGCAGTATCTACAGTGGTCACACATTTTTCGTTCTTTTTTTCTTTTTTTTTAAGTAAGAAAAATTTTAAATACGGGAAAGTGCGAAGAATAGGACAGCCAACAGTAGTCTTCTTTCCCATCTGGTTTTACTTATAAGAGCAGGCGGAGAATGAAAAATGTAAAATGAAGCAGAGTGCATGTGTGTGGGAAAGACGGAGACACGCTTCGCTCTCCCGGGCAGGCCTGGGTCGGGGCCGGGCGGGCTCTTCCCTTCCCGCGGCTCCTGCGGCTCACGCCCGCTTTTCCTGCTGTGAATTCAGATCATTACGATCCCGACTACGAATTCCTTCAGCAAGACCTCTCGAACGCAGACCAGATACCTCAGCAAGTGGCCTGTCACCTCAGCCCGCTGCCGGAGTCCTTGGGGGAGGCTGGGTCTCCGTTTCTCGGCCACCCCTTCCAGTTGCCGCTGGGCAGCTGCCCCCAGCCGGACGGGCCCCCGGCCCCGGGGCGGCCGACGGACACCCCGCCTGCCCTCCCCGAGAAGAAGCGCAGGAGCGCGGCCTCCCAGACCGCGGACAGCGCTGGCTGCCGGGTGTCCTACGAGCGGCACCCATCGCAATACGACAACATCTCCGAGGACGACCTGCAAAACCCCACCTCGGGCCAGAGCGTCCCCTTCACGCCCTTTGCTGCTGTTCTGCCCTTTCAGCAAGGAGGTTCCTCGGCCTCTGTCGAGTTTGTGGCTGATTTCACTGTTCCTGAATCAGCGGGTGACCCAGAAAAGCCGCCTCCTCTGCCGGAGAAGAAGAACAAACACAGTAAGTGTGTGTGGCGCTGCTGTCGGGAAGCGCACCTTGTAACCTCACTTGCTGGTGTGTTGTGTTGAGATGTTAGGCCAGAGCCAAGCCAGCGATCTCATTCATGATTTCACCACAGGCAGGGCCGCAGGCGCACGGACACTTCCCAGAGCCTGGCTTTGTCGGTTCCGGTGACTGTTCTCAAAGCCCGAGAAGCCAGTCTCTCCTTCTGGTCTCTGCAGAACCTCAGGCCTGGGCTCCACAGAGCCGGAAGTGTTGGCCTCTTGTAGGTGGCAGTCAGGTGGCCCTCTGGCCTTAACGTTTGGTGACAAAGAGAAACAAGTGTCCGGGCATTCAGGCCAGGCTTCCGGTGACATCTGGGCAAGGCAGAGCAGACACTTGAATTTAAGTAGCACTTGTTGCACCGCAGGGGCTTTGAGGCCCCCGAGGGCGTGCGGGGGCTGCGTAGAGAGGACCCCAGGGCTGCCGTGCCCCTGTGCGCAGACACTGGGATGTCACAGGATGACTTGGCATCTGAGCCTGCCTGCTTGGAGTTGCTGAGGACACTTCTTAGACCGGTTATTGATATTATTAGGGCCCAGAGGTAGAGCTGAAATTTTGGGTTTTTGTGTGGTGGGTGTTTTCAAAGTGTGAACTTGCCATCCACTTCCAAAGTCAAGTTCTCCTGGAGTTTGCTTTTCTGCCAGCTCCCTGCCGCGCAGTGCTGCCCATCTCCCTCCCCTTCACAAGCACCGTCCTGCAGTCTTCCTGGGCACGCTGGCTGTCACTGTTGCCATATGTGTGTGGCTGTATCGGTCCCACAGCCACAGGACCCCCTGGCTTCAGTGGAAACATCCAGCAGATAACGTCTCTGAACTGGAAATTGAGTCTGCATCTCTAGTTGCCAAATGAGAGCGTCTGGTGGCCCTGCCGAGAGCAGGCGCCCTCAAAGAAGGGGAGACCTGGCCTAGCCAACTGCACCAGGTGTCGCCCAGCTTGTGTAGTGGCCCCCCAGCCGGAGGGCGCGCTGGCTCTGTCACTCCCATCTGTCATGGAGGTTCACTCACTGGAAACCAGGCCACTAGAAGGGAGCTGCAGACGGCAAGGCCAGGCACATTGAGGCTGAGCCCGTGTGTCTGCACAGACAAGTGACCAAAGGCGGTGGCGCTCTCCCCTCAGCTCCGGGACCTTGGCTTGGGCAGCATGCCCTTGCGGGCCCACGCCGTTTCCTGTCCTTTCCTGGGCGTCCTCTGACCCCAGAACCAGGGGCAGGCTTGTGTCCGTGCAGACCACAGCCATGCGTGTGCTGCCCGGCTTGGCAGCCAGGAGCCTCTGGCTTTTAGAACAGGTGTGGGGCTGGGAAGAGAAGGAAAGAGGCATATCCGCTGTTTCTTTTTGAACAGCCTCAGGTCTCCAGTGGCCGAAAATATTTTCTATTAATTTAGGCATCCATTTTTAGACTCAGGCTCATCTGTCAATGTCTGTAGCGCTTGTGCCTGCACACCTCTCAGATCCACCAAGAGCTTCAGGTGTGGCGCCCTGGGCTCAGCTTGGCATGCTCCGCCGTGCTTGGTCCTTGCCGGCCTGCTGGCTGGGAGGTGCCCTGGCGCTCATCCTATAGATGAAGAGCCTGGAGCTCAAAGCAGCAAGTGGGTGGAAGGGCTGGGCCTCCGGATGGCCTGTTTTCCCAGCAAGGTTCCCCCTCCCGCGGGCCCCGGGCCAGGCGCCAGTGGTGACCCCCATGCCATCAGTCATCTCTTCAGTGCCTGGTGAAAGGAGCCTGAACTCAAGGCTCCCTGAAGCTTGGGCCTCGTCTCAACTCAGCTCTTACTTGCCAAGGAGACCCGCGGAGAGTTCCGGGCTGCCACCCTGTGGACAGGTCCCCACAAAGCCACCTCGAGGGCGAGGAGGGGCTCACTGTCCTCCTCAGATTTGCCTCACGCTGGACAAAGCTCGGGGCAGCCCCGGCGTCCACAAGCTGCCCGTCCTTTGGGTTGTTCTGATGTCCTCAGGGCCCCAACCCTGTGAGCCCCTCGTGCCAGATGGCTTCCTGGGCACCGTCTGCCCACAGCCCTGGGTGCCACTCAGCCTTCCCAAGGTGCCAGGTGCTAGCTGCCTTTGAGATGGCCTGTCCTCCATGTTTCTAGAAGGTGACTGATGTCACCGCAGTTCCTCTGTGCCCAGTTAGCAGTTCTCTGCAAGGACTTGAACATCAGGCGTTCACGGAGCCCCTGAAGCCATCACGGCCCGACCGCAGCTCTCTGTCCTGGTCAGGCAGAGGCGGCTGTGTGCGGGCTTTCTGGGGGGAGCAGGGGGCATTTGGGATCGCCGTCGTAAGTCTGTAGCTTTCTCTAGAGCCCAGTGGCGCTGGCCGTCCAGTGTCAGTGAGAAAGCGTTGTGGGGGCCTTGGAGCTGCCCTTCTCTTTGAACGGCAGCCAGTTTTATGAGGGAAACCGTCATGTCCTGACCGCTTTTACAGCCAAGCCCCATGCAGTGCTATTTAGAGTGGAGACACTCTTATTGATTCTTTTAAATAAAGAAGGTGACCTTGAACCCCCTCCTTCAGGGAGGGGTGCCAGAAAGACATATTTAGAGCAAGGCGTTTCCTGTCTACCTTAACCCCCCCCGCCCAGTAAGGTGCAGAGAAGAAAAAGATCACTTCTCTCTCTCCCTTCATAACTGTCCTCCCCAGCCAAGGGTCTCTGTCCTTTAGTTTTCTGGATGGTTCTGACTGGGTCCAGTTAGACTCAGCTTTCTGGCTGTTTGAAAATACAAAATTAAGGGAGTTCCCCGGTGGCTCATTGGGTTAAGGATCTGACGTCACAGCTGTGGCTTGGGTTCAATCCCTGGCCCCCCCAGAACTTCCACGTGCCATGGGCGCAGTCAAAAAAAAAAACCAACAAACCAAAAAACAAAATTAAATCCCGCAAAATTGTCCTCGCCATGTTTTCTTAGACTCTGAAGCTCAGCTTCACCCAGCAGGTGCTCATGGCACCACGACGTGACCCCAGAGGAAAGCACCCGCTCGGGAGGATGACTTCGGTCGCTGCTGTCCTGCGCCTGCCACACAGGGACCGAAGTTCCTTTGCTTCCAGACCCAGGGTCCTTTTTCTTCCTGGCTCGCCTCATCCCTTTAGCCGCCTCTTAGGAAGTAAATTAGTGCTCATGCCAACACAGGCGTCAAGGGGGTGAAAGAGTCCTTTTCTCTCCAAACGCCTGCTGCCCAGGAGCCTCCTCCACCACCTGGGGGAGGGGACGGGCGGGCACCTTGGGCCGACGTTGACCTCAGCTTTGCCACGGTGGATGCCAAGTGCAGGCTTCAGTGCACACAGGTGGACTGGGGTTGGAGAAAGGGCTGCCGCTCCAGGCCAGCCCCCACGGCTTCCTGCGGATGCCAGGTGCCTGGGCACAGCCAGCTCCAGGCTGTCGCTTTTCCCAGAACCCCGTGGAGTCTTCAGAAAGAGCTGGCTTTGAAGATGGGGTTTGGGTCACTGACCACCAGGAGTCAGGAACAGAGTAAGGGCTGAGGACTTCTCACCTGCCTGCAGAGATGGAGCTGATGCCATCGCAAGGGACAGTCCCCTCCACGTGGTGGCCAAGCTCTGGCTTCTCACCTCCCGGCTGCCTACTGCCGAGGCCCCGGGGGCAGTGCCACCCTGTGCCAGCCAAGGAGGTGTAGGCAGCTTCTGCCGCGAGGCAGCAGTAGCATGTCAGATGGTGGCAGTGGCGAGGACAAGGACGTCTTACAGGGCTCTAGGGAAGAGAGGGGCCCCACCCTTGACTATGAGCGCGTCTTTTCTCTCTGTGGGTCCCTCTCCTGCAGATGCTCCGAGCAGCCTCGGCCAGGAGGGGAGACCCGAGCCTGGGGACTGCTGTTTCTTGCCTTCCGGCGGGTGGCAAAAAGGGGGTGCTCTGAAGACCCACCAGGGAAGTAACCTGGCTTAGCAAGTCGCTAAGTAGGGCAGATGTTGAGGGCCAGCTGTGCCGTCCGCGCATTCATTTCATAACCACTTGTGGACCCTGCTGGGTGTCAGGCGCTAAAGGTATAGCAGCAGACGGGACAGACATGGTCCCTGCCTCTTGGGGCTTGGCTCTTGAGTGAGAGGCAGTAAATCCTGTTGCATCTGCTTTGAAATTTTTTTCCCGAACCAAGCCCTTCTCAGCCCTGCGCCCTTACCCTGACCTTTCACCCGAACGACCACAGCCATCCCAGAATTGTCCTCTGAGACCAAGCCCCCTCAGGCACACCCCGGTGGGGAAGGCTGCTGTGGGTTCCTGCCAGGTCAGCCCCAGGCCCGCCTCCCTGCCCTGTCTGCACCGCCCCACGGAACCTCCTGGGTCTTCACCTCACGTCTTGCGTGCTCTCCTTTCCTGCTGCGCTCTGTCCACCTGACCGCGGTCCCGGCCGTGGGCCATTGCCTGGCCCAGAAGACTCTTCCGCTGGTCCGTATCGGTATTAGAGAAGCACGCCCATTGCCACCCCACTTCGCTGCCCTCCGTGGGACGTAGTGGCCTGTTTTCTGTCCCCCTGGGGAGGCTGTGGGCACCACGTGGGCAGATGAGTCGTGTCGCTGACTCCTGTGTAGTCCCAGCACCTAGGCCAGCACATGACACGCAGTAGGTGCTCAGTAAAAGTCAGATGAGTGACAGAGTGAGTGCCCATCGTGGCTCAGCAGTAACGAACTCGACTAGTATCCACGAGGACACAGGTTCGATCCCTGCCCTCTCTCAGTGGGTTAAGGATCTGGTGCTGTGTGGCTGTGGTGTAGACTGGTAGCTCCAGTTCCACCCCTAGCCCAGGAACTTCCATATGCCCCAGGTGTGGCCCTAAAAGAAAAAAGCAAAAAAAAGTTGGCTGAGTGAAAACAGCCCAGCTAGTTCATGACATGCCGTGGGAAGGGCTGAGAAGGAAATGAGTGAAGGAGCGAAGCAGGGCTGCAGGGGCGGGACGCGTGGGGAGGGCCTCTGTCGCCAGCCGGGGGGGGGTCGGGCTGCGCAGGGCTGGGAGAGCAGCGCAGAGTGTCCTGAGCCGCCCCGCGAGCCCACACGGTGGGCTTAACACCCCACCCCCCGCGGCTTCTCAGCGAGGAGTGAAGTGCCCCAAATGCTTTTTTAAAAATAGGCTTGATTTCTCAGAGCAGCGCTGGGCTCACAGTGAGGCTGAGCAGGAAGCAAGGAGGTCTGCACGTCCTTGCCCTCGCAGCGCGCAGGCACACCGCCCCGCTGTCGCCCTCTCCACCTGCCGGAGGGTGGGATGGCGGGCCTGCGCCGCCACGCCACCGTCACGCAGCGGCCGCGTGTGTCCCCATCCGGTGGCAGGGCGGTCTCGCGGCCCAGCGTGCCTTCGGGGGACCCCACCCGGCTGCCGTGGGCGGTGGGGGGGTCTTGCTGGGCGGGGCCGCCACCCACCCGTGTCTGTCCGCAGTGCTGGCCTACATGCAGCTGCTGGAGGACTACTCGGAGCCGCAGCCGTCCGTGTTCTACCAGACGCCGCAGAAGGAACACGTCTACCGGCAGAAGAACCGGCTCCTCATGGAGGTGTACGGCTTCAGCGACCCCTTCAGCGCCGGGGACGCCCCGCACGAGCTCGCCCCGCCCCCCGCCCTGCCCCCCAAGCAGCGGCAGCTGGTAAGCGGCCCCCTCCGGCACAGGTTGGGTGACCGGGGAGCCGGGCTGACCCCAGGGCGGTCCCAGCTCTCGCCGCGGCCTCCCCCGCCCCGGGTGGGCAGCGCCTTTCTTTGCCTGAGCAGCCCCCTGCAGCTGGGACTGGCTCCTATTCAGAGCGTTTGCCTTCTCCATTGACAGCCTTTTTTCTCTCTCCTTTGGCTCCAAAATAGACCTCCCAGACTGGAGGGACTCAGTCGGAGCACAGGGCACGCTCTGTGTATGGCCATCTGTGGCTTCATTTACATACTGGGCCCGGCTACGCAGAGTGGCTTGCGCCCCAGCCTGGCCTGGGTGCCCAGGGAGGAGTCGGAGCAGGCCGCCTTTACACAGAGCGGCTTTGTGTTTCAGGCGCCCTGCCTCTTCCTCTGCTAGGACTCCTCCTGTGTAAGGACTCCGTGTAGTAGCGGCAAGTCAGCAGGGAGACAGGCTGTCCGGCCGTGGGCACCCCGTGGGACTAGGGGAGCGGGCGGGAGGCCACGGCCAGTGGGCTCTAGACCCTTCTCTCTCTGCCCCCGGTTTACTAACCCAGTGGGCTCTGCTCAGGTTTTAGAATCCAAATGTCCCTTCCAGCCGTGTTCTCCAGGAAGGGCCCACCCCACAAGGGGCGTCTCAACCCTGTCAGAGCCGCACGTGCTGTCTTGCTCCTGTGCTGGGCGGTCAGGTGGTGCTTTAAACAGAGAGGGCCAGTGTGGCACCCAGGCCGCCGTTTGTCTATCATGAGAGAGTGTGAGGTGCCGCCCTGACTTTGCTGGGCGGCAGCTGCCCACTGGAAGACGAAGGTCCTGGCTTACTCCGCAAGCCCGTGCCTGGCCCCAGAATCCCCGCGCCTTCCCGCATTCAGTGGGCTGCGGTGCGGGGCTGGCCAAGCAGGACCACAGCCAGCCTCCTGGGAGACAGGCTGGTCTAGTGGAGAAGGGCCAGGCTCGGGGCTGGGAGTCCCGGGTCCACCAACAGCTGTGTCTCACGAGCTGTGCTCGGGTCTCAGCTTTCCACCTGCCCTGCTCACCCCACAGACACCTGACTACTCCCAAACATGAGTCTAAATTGTTCTGAAAAGATTTCAAGAAGGAATCATCACCACAGAAATATAAGTGCCTGCCCTAGGAACCTTTGACCTAAAATGTTGGGCTAAACTGTGGGGCTGGTTTTGTTGAGATAGGAAATCCTCTCGGCCCTCCCGCTGGAGCGCACAGGTGCCTGTTGGCGGCCTGGGCGTCTCCTCGGCACCGCGGAGCCCGCAGGCAGCAGACGGTCTGGGGAAAGAGCCCTGTGCAGCGCGCCTGGAGTCGCGGCCCGCGAGAGTGCTGCCGGGCCACTTCCTCGCTGGGGGTCGGGTGCAGACGCAGCCCTCCCCTCCCTAAGGGAGCCTGGCTCCAAGGCCGGCGCTGACACGCGCCGCCCGCGGGGAGTGTCACCCGTCTTAGGGACCGAGGTGGGAGTGATAGTGACCCCCCCCCCCCCGGGCTGGCCCCACGTACTCCAAGGAGGGTGGGCCTCTGAGCGCTCTCCGTGGAGCCTGCCCTGCCTGTGTCACCCACACTTTACAGATGAACGCCTGAGGCACGGAGAGCTCTAAGTGGTGCCTGAGGCCAAGCAGGCGCGAGTAGCAGGGCTCGGGTTAACCCAGGCGGGGGCTCGCGCCCTGTGCTCTGACAGCTCCTCCCCACAGGGGCAGGGCGGGGGCTCAAACCCAGGCCTCCTCGTGCTTTACCGCCACTCCCCATGGACACAGGAAGGGAAGCAGGGTCCCCGCTCTTCCAGCCGCCTTCACCAGGCACTGTTGACCGCTGCGCTGGGCCGAGAATCTGTCCCTCTCCGGACGTCCCAGCAGAATGGAGTAGGACCTGTTTAGCCTTTACGTGGACCTGCCTGACTGGTGTCTGCTTTCTCCCTCCTTCCCTGCCTTCTCCCTCATTCCTCTGTCCAGCAGGCCTCCTATGCTGCTTCTTCCTTCTCCTCTGTCTCCTACTGTGTCCAGCAATCTAAAGTGGCCTTCACCCCCGAGGACAGCAGTGCCACTCAGGGCATGAGTGTGTCCGTCTCTAACTCCTTTCTCAGCCGGCACGGCAGCTTACCTGTGCCCTCGGTGAGTCACTCCCGCCGCTCTCTGCCTGAAACCTGGTGAAGGTGACCTTTGGTGTGTAGCCCATGCCTCCCGAGGTGGCGCTGCTGCCCACGGGCGACTGTCCCTCTGCAGGCTGTGGGAAGGGTGGGCATGGCTGGCCGCGGCCCCGAGGACGGGAGTGGGGGGAGGGCGGGGGCCGCCACACAGGGGCCGCCATCACTCGGGCATAAACTGGCAGAGATGTTGAGGCCTCTTTCTGCTCGCCTGCAGGAACTGGCTCAGCCCTGTGAGGGTTCTGTGTTTAAAAAGGAAAATTCCTCACGTAGGCAGCAAGGCCTCGGTGAGCAGGCATGACGGAGTTTGAGTCTGAGAGCCATGCTGGTCAGCTCTTGCTAGCTTTTGCTGTGTGACAAACCACCCCCAAAGCCTCGTGGCTTAAAATGACAGTCCCCACTTGTCACCGCTTGAGATGCAGCTCAGCGGGGCTGTGCTGAAGTGAGTGGACTCGCTGACACCCCAGAACCTCGGCTGGGACAGCCGGGCTGGTTTGGCTCTGATCCACACCACCGTCAGCCCCTATCAAGCCAGCCCGGGCTTGTTCACACGGCAGTTGTCGGGTTTCCAAGAAAACAAATGGGAACTTGCGAGGTATCTTAAGGCCTGAGCTCAGAGCTGGCACCCTGTCACTTCCGCCACGTCCCTCCGGGTTGGGGACAGTAGACTCCACCTCAGCTTGATGGGGGTTGCTGGGGAGTCACCTGCAGAGGGGCGTGGAGGTGGAGGAGGGCTGTGAAACTTAGGGGGCGCAGGGCTGGCCTCTTGTCTTCTGCTGAGATCTGTACCTGCCAAGAACCTCAACAGCCACCGTTTTCTGTTTACTCTGTTCTGTTGAAACTCCGAGTGTCAGGGGACAGGACTTGGGCGTGGAGCCACACTGGGGTGCCACGTAAAGTCGGTTTGTCCTCACCCTCCCCCGGCCTCAGTTTCTGTCCTCTGGGGTTATGCCTTTTATTTTGTGATTGAGAGGATTAGGTCACATCACAGGACACTGCCAGGCACGTGGTAAGCCGAGGAAGTTTATTGGCACTGCGCTGGGAGTTCTGGATCCTGGTCTTCGTTCTGTTCTCAGTCTGCACACGCGCGCGTGGACTTCCTGCTCCCTCCACGTGGTGAGGCCGAGACCCCTCCAAGCTCGGGTTCCCAGGGTGGTTTTGTTTGGTTTCCATGCTTGGGAGCCATCCTGCCTGTTGCGAGGACCTCGGGGTGCCGGCTTCCCTCCCGTGCGAGGGCCTAATGTTTCGAGCCCTCCCCAAAGGTACGCGCTGTAGAAAAGCTAGACCCCTCCCCGGCGCCAGCCCTGCGTGGTGCCCAGACGCCCTCTGTGTCCTCAGCAGGCACCTCGGGCAGGCTGCTTTCACAAACCTTGCAGAACTTGGCCTTTAGCAGCCCTGGTTCTTGGCTGGACTTTTGCCCTCTATGAATAGAAAGGAGGTGTGAGTTATCCTGAGAGAAGCTGCAGTCCCCTTTGGAGTGGTTTAAGTTAGCAGGCTGTCAGCGAACGGGACCGTTTACCACAGAACTGAAGAAAATTCACGGGCGTGTTAATTAAGTTTGGGCATGAGTACGTGGTCGTTGTCATCCCTGGCTAGCGCCAGAGGCTCAGGCATCTTGCCTGGGAAACACTGCCTCTCGGTGCCGGCTCCTCAAGGGCCCAGGGAAGCCTGCCCCTAAAGGTGCTTTATTTCCTATAAAGGAGAGCTGTTAGGGTTGGCCTGACGTGTGGGACATTGTGACATCTGATATGCTCAAAACCCAGAGAAGCGAGTCAGTGCAGCGCCAGACTGCCCCTCACATGGTCTCTGCTTAACGCTCTAGGACGAGCCCCAGACAGAGGCTCCGACTTGCTCTCAGGGCAGCCTTTTATTCCTGAATTTCTTCGTTCCTTCCATCCTGGGCCTGCATCATCAGTCCAGCCTGGGTTTCGCAGAGGTCGCTCTTAGGAAGACAGCAGGTGTCCACCTGAAGACACCTCCCATGGCTCTTGGCCCAGTGACCGTGACTTCTGCCGTGTAACTGGGAGATTGCCGTGTTAGAATCTGCTACCTGCAAGGTTCTAACCGTTGAACACCACTTGTCAGAGCCGCTTTAGAGCGGTAGACCCGCATCGGCCAGTTTAAACCCGGGTGGCTGCTGTACAAGCACCTCGTTCGCTCTTCCCACGAGTCCCGGGGCGGGCTTGATTCAGCGGGCGCAGAGCCTCTCCTGCTGCGGGCCAGGCGGCAAGGAGGCCTGAGAGCCAGCGAGACGGCCTCGTCCTCCTTGAGAGGCCCTCGCAACCGAGTGGGCAGAGGAGGTCGAGCTCGGAGAAGGCTCCCGCTTGGCCGGGGTGGGAGTGATGGCGGGAGCAGACCTGTTGCAGCCCGAGGGCGGTGGAGGCGTGGCGGTGTCCCCCCGCAGAGCTTCGAGGCGGAGGGCCGCTCTGGTTGGGGTTTGAAGGACAGTTGGGATTTTAGGGACATTGAGTCAGAGTTGTTCTGCACCAAGGGACCTGCCAGAAGGTGACTAGAAAGCCCAGCGTACGTTCTGGGAGGTCGCCTCAGACAGAAGCGCTCAAGGTTCTGAGGCGCTACGGAGTGTAGCTACAGGCTGTAGATAAGTGCTAAGAGGAAGTGTAATTAGAGCCTCTGTCGTGCTGTTAAATCCAGAGAGAAAAAATAGTTGAGTCAGATTTCTAGAGCTGAATTCAAATCATTTTGGAATCTGTACTCAGTCTTTTCTATGAAGAGTCGTTGTTATTAAGGTTAGTATTTAATGGCTGTGCAGAGCCCCCTAAAGTGTGTTGGAGGTTCTCACACGAGTATAATCAGCCATGAAACCGTTGGCCAAAAATAGATTGTTTTCAAGGAAGAGCTTGTGATCCAGCTTTTTGCAAAAGTGTGTAAAAAGGAGAAGAAATAGAGTCAGTTTCTGCTTTCACCTGTCCTGCGGTTCTCCTAAGCCAAATATTTTTGTTCTTTTACATCTGCTGTTGTAAAATTACAAATCTGAGTTTTGAAATGGATTGCGGCAATGGCCTCAGAATCTGCCATTTGGCTTTGGAAACTCATCTTTTGACATGATCTAAAACACAGTTGTCATAAATTGACACAAGCACTTCAAAGAAGGCAGTTGCCTCTGGGCCTAAGGCAGGCCCAAAGGATGGCTTACTCGGGACCAGGAAGGAGAGGGGAGACAGCAGTCTTCAGTGTACTTTGCCACATGGAGTGACAAGGAATGTTGTCATGGGTTCTTCCTGGTGACCCAGGAGTGACCGTGTCCCATCTCTTAAGAACCAAATCAGATGTGGTTCTTTCCAAGAGACTCCTTCCCAGGAAATCGCAGCAGGTGTGTGTTTTGCAGCGGCTAAAAGTTTACGTCCTTCCAAGAGAAATAACGGAGGTGCCGTGTCGACACTCTCAGGCCCTGGTTGGAGGAGGCGTGCTGTGTGCCCAGGACCAATGCTGGCCATGCAGAGAGGAAGAAAGCCCAGACCACCCCAGAACAACATCTTCTCCTGAGGATGTTTTCTCATAAGTGGAGGATAAAAATGCACGCCCCCAAACCAGCTGTCCGGCAGCTCCTCCGTTTTGCTCAGTGGCATCCAGAAACACTGAAGTCCCGAGCCTTGCTTGAGCCAAGAGTATACAGTAATGACCCATCCCTGGCCCCTTCTCTGCTCCCCGAACAGTTCTCGCAACAGTAAGTTCGTTTTCCCAAACGAGTGGTTTCCGCACAATTGGCAGGAACTGAAAGTTCTTCGAACTTAGAGCCCAGATCACTGTGCCCAGGCCTCAGCTGCTGGCTCGCCGGCTGCCTCCTCTGGCACACCCTGGTCTTCTGATAATCAGAGGAGTTCGGTGAATGTCCTTTATATTGAGGAATCTGGATTTTTCATGTGAAGATCTGTGCTTTCTTGCCAGCACAGCACAGGGCCCGTCCCAAGTCATTTTTCATCCCAGGTACAATGGGAAGGAAGTGTCACTGAAAACTGGTGCCCCAACTTTGAGTGGTGGCTTTGCTTTTTAGCATGTGAATGGCCACACAGCAAGTGGCCTTCCTCATCCTTTACATCTAGAAGGTGGTTCTTTCAAGTGCATATTGTCAAAAGAATGGGCTACCGGTTCCTGTGTCTCTCACGAGGGCAGGTCTTTTCTCTGCATCCCCCGCTTGTGTGTCAAGCCTTGGCCGGCTGCCTTTTGCATGCTGGTCATCAGAACACTTGGCTGAGGCCATCTTCGAGTGAAGTTGGTCGGCTGGATCCTGCAGGGCTGCGAGGGCACGACCCAGAACGCTCAGCGAGTGTGAGCTGCTCCTCCCAGCACCGCCTCTTAGGAGCCGAGCCAAGTGTTGCTGGGTACGTGGCTCACCTTCCCTGTCCCCTCACCTTGGGGACAGGATGGCCGCAGCACTTGATGCAGACAAGCTGGGTTAGCGCCTCACCCGACCAGCAGGAAGCATTCAGTAGCGGCGGCTGTCGCCGTCAGCATCGCCATCACAAGGTGGTTCTTGCACTTTGACTGGTAGTATGATCGGGGCTGACACCGGGGGCAGGTACCCCCTCTCCTCACTGCTGTCCTCCACAGGACCTTGCTCCAGCGCTCCACTCTCCTGACAGGCAGCCCCTCGTGTCACAGAGCCCTCAGCCCAAGCAGTCCTACTCTGGCTATAAATAAAGATCCCTGCAACAGCTCCCTGTCAGGAGCAGAGCCGGGCACCAGACAGATCCCAAAATAAACTCCAGGCTTCAGTGAAGTGGTGTTTCTGTTCGGCGGCCAGCCCCGCTCCTCTCCCTGCCCCTATGAATAAATATGACCTTAAAAGCCTGGGAATAATTCTCCGGACTTGGTGACCCTGGCGTGGCAGGAGCCATGGTGCGACCTGCCGAGGAGCCGCTTTGCGGTGATTAGAGGGCGCTCCTGCCCCCGGAAGGTGACTTTCCGGCCTGGCTCCTGTCCCCGCAGGGCTGCATAGCTCGAATGCCAGAGCGCTGGCAGGCCTGGACACTTTGCCCAAAGACGCCGGGCTTCTTCCCTTCTCCTTGGTGGCTGCCCTCTCCTCTGCAGCCCGTGCCTTCGGCGGCATCCCTGAGCCTCCCCGGCCCCACTCCGCCCCGGGCAGGCCCGCGCCCGGGCAGCAGGGCCAGCTGGTCCTTGGCCCTCCGCACCCGGAACTGAGGTGCCACTGGGTCAGGCGGTATCCCAGGCGCTCCAGTTAGCAACAGCATTAGAATCCTTTCCTCGGTGTTTCCTCATTCAGCGGATACGTATTGAATTAATTAAATGCCCCAGCTCTGTTTTCAGAGGAGTTCCTGAGGGTAGTTTGGAGGACAAGAGAGCAGCTGACGGTCACTGCTTGTCACTGGCCAGGACGGCTTGGTAAATCCACCCAAAGACCTTGTAAGAGAAGGGCTGCTGTTTTCGTCCGCATTTTACGTGATCAAGGTTTTTGTTTGTTTTTAATTATAGTTGACTTACAGTGTTCTGTTAATTTCTACTGTTCTATAATTTCCCAGTTATACCTATACATTTTTGTCTCGCTTTGTCCTCCATCATGTTCCATCACCAGTGCCTAGATACAGTTCCCTGTGCTATACAGCAGGATCTCATTGCTTATCCACTCCAAATGCTATAGTTTGCATCTTCTAACCCCAAACTCCCAGTCCATCCCACCCCACCCGCCCTTGGTTCTCCAAGTCCAGGAGTTTGTTTCTTTTCTGTAGATAGGTTCATTTGTGCCAAATATTAGATTCCAGATATAAGTGATATGGTAATTTCTCTTTCTGACTGACTTCATTTAGTGTGAGAGCCTCTAGTTCCATTCATGTTGCTCCAAATGGCATGATTTTGTTCTTTTTTATGGCTGAGTAGTATTCCATGCTGTGTATGTACCACATCTTCTTAATCCATTCTTCTGTCGATGGACATTTAGGTTGTTTCCATGTCTTGGCTATTGTGAATAGTGCTGCAATGAACATAGGGGTACATGTGTCTTTTTCAATGAAAGTTTTGTCCAGATAAATGCCCAGGAGTGGGATTGCTGGGTCATATGGCAGTTCTATATTTAGCTTTCTGAGGCACCTGCATACTATTTTCCATGAAGGTTGTACCAATTTACACTCCCACCAACAGTGCAGGAGGGTTCCCTTTTCTTCACGCCTTCTCCAACATTCGTTATTTGTGGACTTATTAATGATGGCCATCTGATTGGTGTGAGGTGGTGCCTCATAGTAGTTTTGATTTGCATTTCTCTAATAATTAGTGATGTTGAGCATTTTTTTCAAGTGCCTACTGGCCATCTGTATGTCTTCTTTGGAGAAATATCTATTCTGGTCTTCTGCCCATTTTTCCTTTTTTTTCCTGTCTTTTTAGGGCCACACCCAAGGCAGATGGAAGTTCCCAGGCTAGGGGGTTGAATCAGAGCTGTAGCCACCATACTACTACAGCACAGCCACAGCAACATGGAATCTGAGCTGAGCCACATTTGCAGCCTATACCACAGCTCACAGCAATGCTGGATCCTTCAACCACTGAGCAAGGCCAGGGATCAAACCTGCATCCTCATGGACGCTAGTCAGATTCGTTTCCACTGAGCCGTGATGGGAACCCACTGCCCATTTTTCAGTTGGGTTGTTTGTTTTTTTGCTGTTGAGTTGTATGTGTTGTTTGTATATTTTGGAGATTAAGCCCTTGTAGGTTGCGTCATTTGAAACTGTTTTCCCCCATTCATCCCCATTTTAAAGAGGAAAAGACTGAGGCTCAAGAACTTACATCACCCGCCCACGATTACACAGGGAGAGAGCCCAGGACCCAAGCCCAGGTCTGCGTATCTTGAGAATGTGCTGTCTCAGCACTTGTCCCATCTCCCAGGAGAGGCCCCTGCAGTGCAGAGTCTGCCGCCTCATGACGAGGTGTGATCCATTGCGTGCGTGTGTGTGTGTGTGTGTGTGTGTGTGTGTGTGTGTGTGTGTCAGGTGCTTGGTTCCTGCAGGGCCTATTTAAGTGCTCGTGGGGGCAGGACGGGGGTCAGTGAGGACTCGTCAAGACCCCGGAGTTGGCACTTGTCTTAGTCAGCTTGGGCAGCTGTAACAAGATACCATCAACTGGATGGCTTGTAACAAGTTTATTGCTCACACTTCTGGGGGCGGGGAGGCTAAGACCAGGGTGCCAGCTCGGTTGGGTGAGGGCCTGCTCCTTGGTCACAGACGGTCGCTTGTCCTCATGTGGCAGGAGGGCCAGGAACCTTTCTGGGGCCTGGATCCCAGTTATGAGAGTCTTTAAAGACTCCCCGAGGACCCCCTCCTAACACTGTCATCCCGGCGGTCAGAAGTTCAGCACGAGTTGGGGCGGTGGACACGAACGCTCCGAGCACAGTGGCGCTGAACGTGAATCTTCAACTAGGTGGATTCCTGGCCAGAGGGGAAGTGTCTCTCAACAGGTCTCATAGCAGCGCCCGCGCGCTGGGAGTGAGATCTGACAGGTCTGAGAACTGGGCTCTTGTGTGAGACTGTAGCCACTGCCCCAGACCGGGTGGCGTGGGGTCCTTCAGAGTGGCCTTTCGGAACCAGGCCGTCCCCTCCCTCGGCCGAGGCATTTCTTCTCTGTGTGGACCGTCCCAGCCAGTGAGGGAGTGTCCTCTGGAGGTGAAACGGAGAGCCCCAAAAGCCGAGCACTTCACCCTCTGCCTCCCCAGCACCGCCCAGAGTGAGTTCCTACCCTGGGTGGTCTCTGAGGGCTCAGCTGGTACATGGCGCCGTGGGGGCTGGGGGCACTGTGCCCCTCCTCCAGTTTCTCAGCAGAAGGAGGTGTGAATGTGGGTGCAGTGGGACCCTGAGCCGTCCACGGGCTCATCTGACTGGGTGCCAGGCTTGGCCTTGACCTTGTGAGTTACATGGGGAAATGCTTACAAACAAGTAGCCACCTAGGCGGGTTTCTGGGTCTGCTGAAACCAGCCGCGGTGGGGCTCGTTGGGTGAGAGGGCCTCCGGGCTGGCAGCCGTGGGCACAGGGAGAGGGCTTGCCTGTCCCTGGAGTCCCAGCAGCTCTCCGTCCGGGGCTGGCTCTGACCTCCTGCTGCTTTAAAACTGCATTTCTCCTTCCTCCTTGTCCTTGTCCGTGGGATCCAGGGGTCCTGTGCAAAGTACAGAGGGCACGCGAGGGAGGGAGTGCTGTGTGCACGTAGCGTGCTGGGGGCTTTTGTCAAGTCCGGAGTTGTGTGTGGTGGGAAGCGAGCCTGGCAGGGACTTGAGATGCAGCCCCTTCCGTGCTCCTCCCCGCCTCCCAGGCGTTGGCAGGCCCTTTGCAGGACATGACGACACTGTCGGGTCCTCCAGACTCCTCCGTGCCCCGTGTCGCAGCAGAGCCCAGGCCTGGAGCGTGCCTATCGGTCCAGGAAGCCGTGGGCATCTGCTGTCACTGCCAGCCCTGCCTCAGACTTGCCTCCCGGGGTTCAAGGTGGAGTCAGAGGCATTGCACTTCATTTGTTTAAAAGAGAAGGAGAGCGCAAGGGAGAAAAGCGAGAGAGCAGAAGAAAGAAAAAGAGAAAGAAGAGAGAGAGAGAGAAAGAAAAAGAGAGAAAGAGGAAGGGAAACGAACGCCAGTTCGCAACGATTCGACAGCCCAGTCCTTTGAACCTTTTTTAAGGCTTATGCCCATCCTTTCCAGAAGGATTTGAAGTGACTGCAGTGTTTTAAAGGCTGCAGTGTATGGCTCTCAAGGGATAAAACCGGAGACTCATTCCAGAAACTCAAAACGAGCGAATGTGGCCGGTTGTGCGGCCGTGCTCCCTGAATGTAGCCGCACGGTCCCTGGAAGGGCAGAGGGCAGGGCCGGGGTCGTGCGGGCTTAGTTTCCCGCAGAGCGGAGGGCGGGGGACTCCCGTACAGCAGGGGGCCTTGCTGTCCTTTGGGGGCACCTGCGTCCTGCCGTTTAGACCCTGAGGATGCACTGAGGTGGGGGGACCTGGGGCGGGGGCCGGGGGGGTTCGTCTGGCCGTGGTTCTCGTTAGAATGACTGTGAACAGCCTGTCCCAGGGCAGCTGTGCTAATCTAATCACTTTCTCTCTTGTCTGTTTTCTTCCTCCCGTCCTCTCGTGTGCGTGTCTGTGTTCCGCTTTGATTCTCTAGTGTAAGTCTGTGTTTAGGTCCTACTCGCAGGATTTCGTGCCCCACGGCCGAGCTCCCGTCCACCCTCTCCTCCCGTCTAGCTCCTCCTCCTCTCCGCATTTCCCACCTGTCCACCAGTCTCAGAGCTCTGACTTAGCCGTGCCCGCTGCGGCCAGTCCGCCTCCCAGCACCCTGGACGGGCCTCTTTCATCTTCTCAGGAGAGCAGCTTTCATGGGAACGCTGTCTGCCTTCCTTCCGAAACCTCTTTCACTGACTCGCCCCAGACGCCTTCGGTGAGAACTCCGTCCGCACACCCGCCCCCGGGGGCTGCACGTTTCGGGCAGGCCTCTCCCTGCCTTGGCCGTCGGGCCCGTTGTTGGCATGTGGCCGGTAGCAGCGCGGCCGGATTGAGGGGTGTGGAAGGTCCCGAGGTGACTTCCAGAGCAGAAACTGAACCTTCTAGGCAGAGCGCCCATCAGACGAGGGGTCTGACTTTCCACAGATGGGTCGGTGACCATTAAGAGACAGTCGGTTGTCAGAAGCGATAGAAAGGGATAGAAAGTGCCACTGGTTTTCTGTTTGGTTGTTCACAGGAAGACCCGAGATCTCTGGCAGAGCTCAAAGTTGCGTGTTTCGTTGCCATTGGTGCTGAGGGTGGAGGGCCCCTCTCCTGGGCCGTGACGTGGGCCGCGGTGCTCCATGTGGACACACGGACGGGCGGCCTTGCGGGTTGGAGTGGCCGTGGACCATCAGGGGCCAGAGCGAGCAGGGCCGCGGGCCAGCGCTCCCGTGTGGCGAGCCGTCTCCATGTGCTGCCTCTTGCCCTCTGCGGTCGCCCCGGCCCCTGGGGACCCTGCAGTCCCCACTGCAGCCGAGCGGGGAGGAGCACGCTCCCGGGGGACAGTTTGAGGGGTCCTTGGCATCTTTGGAGACGCTCCAGCAGGAGACTCGGGTCCCCCCAGCAGAGGCAGGAGGTGGCAGGAGCACTTTGTTCTGTGGCCCCGGAGAGCCGAGGGCGCACCGTCAGGCCTTCCCCTCCTGTGGGAGGGGCGTCGGTCAGGGCAGCCGGCTGCCCGCTCTGAGCCGTGCGGGCTCGCGGGGGCCTGTCATGTGTGCCTTTCCTCTCGTCCTGCCTCCCCCAGAGCGAACGCGCCAGGGGGGAGCTGGCGAGGGTGAACAGGCCAGCCTCTCTCTACTCCTCTGGCGAGAGCTGCGAGGAGCTGGCCCGCTCTCGGGTGTAAATGACCTCGGGCTGCCTCGTGCGTGGCGCCTGGCCGCTCGGCCGGGGTCGGGCCCTGCTTCTGCTGTCCGAGCCTCCTGGTCCCCAGCAGCCTGGCCAGGAGCCCGATCGGCCCGCGGGGAGAGGACGCGGCTTCCAGTGAAGCCTGCCCTGGCTTGCGCTTCGGCGGTGTGGCGCTCCTCGGGCCTGGCCGATGGGCTGGCTGTGGATCCGGTCGCCTGTCTTCTGGTGTTGAGGTCCCTCTTCTGTCCCCTCTGAGCCTCCCAGCGTGCTCCTCCCCACCCTCCGTTCCCTGCTCCCAGGGACGCCGGTGCGTCGGCCAGGCCTCCCCCTATGCGCTCACTTGTTGTGCTGCTGTCCCGGCGGTCGACGCACAGCAGTTGTGTCAAGCTGTCCGCTTTCCTGGTTGTGCTGCGGCAAAACCTGAGCGCTCAAAATCCTCGAAACTCACTCCCACCCTCCTGAGCGGGCTGAGTCCCGGGGCGGGGGGTGGGGGGTGGGGCAGTGACCCCCTTAGAAGCATCTTCAGCCTCATTAGGATGGCCCCACGGGGCCCCGTAGCGTCTTAGCTATACCCACGCCAGGCAGGCCCCCTTGGGCATCAGCAAGCTGCAGGAGGAGGCTGTGGAATTTTCACTGCAGTGTGGGATTCAGCCCTGGTCCTCGGAGCTGAGCTCTGTCCCCCCTGGTTTCCCCACCTCACCTGTCCCCTCTGGTGACCTGTGCCTCCCGTGTCGTCCGGGTTAGCTTCTGCACAGCGAAGTCCGTCCCAGGCCAGCTTCTGAGGCTCTCCCCTCCATCCGTGACCCCCTTCAGGGCCGTACCTTCTTGCCGCCTCCCGCCCCCGTGCTCTCTTGTGGCCTCGGTAGCAGAGCAGAGTTGCAGGGGGGCTGTGTTGTGACTGAGAGGGGTGGGCCCAGGTTCCTGGGAAGAAGCAAGGCTGCTGGGAGAGGGGAGAGCGTTTCCTTCATGCACTCGAGCAGCTGGACCCTTGGGGGCATACCCGGGAGGCAGGTGGGCGGGCGCTGTGGTCCCGAGGCCTTGCTGTGACTAGGAAGTCAGCAAAGGTTCGTGCACACCAGCCGGGCCTGGTGGTCAGTGCCCAGGTTGTGGAGGTGGGCAGTCCTGGGTTTGAGTCTAGGCCGCAGCCTCCCACTGGGGGGTCTTGGGCCGGGCCCGCCACTTCTCGCAGTCTCTCTTTCTTTGTGTGAATGGGCAGGGTGACGCCAGCCAACAGGGAGGGTGTGGCGAGAACCAGGTGAAAAACGGCGTGCGCAGCACCGGGCTGGGCGTAGCTGCGTAGTAGCTACTGTGACAGTCCTTTCTTCAGGAGGCAGTTGGCTGGCTTCATCCAGGTTGGCAGCTGGCAAAGGTCATGAGGAGTGGCGCTTTCCCTCTCCCCAAAGGCAGGATGCTGGTCTGTAGAGGGCCTGTGCTTCCTGCGTAATTCACCGCAGTCCCAGTTAACTCGTTTACATCTTAGGTTGCTCCATAGGAATTTGCACTCAAAAGCCACCTGCAGGCAGGAACGCAGGGAAGCAGAGCAGCCCAGCGTGGCGCACGTGTCACGAACCCAGCACTGCCTTCTCTTTTCAGGAGTCACCAGCCGTGAAAGACGGACACCCCAGAGACGCCTCATCAGGCAGCAGTGCCCCTGGGAAGGAAGGCAGAGACGGCGGGGAAAGGTAGGGAGCTGCTCGTAGAGCCGGGGGCCCTGAGAGCGTGAGTCCTCCTGGTGAGAGCTGTGTGCTCGCGCGCGCGCACCCCCACCAGACACGCCAGGCCCGCTGGTGCCCCGTGCGCGACAGCGCTGCGCAGATGCGTTTGACAGATTGAAGGCTTGTGGCCGCCCTGAACTAAGACGGTCTGCGGGTGCCATATTTCCAGTGGCATTTGCTCAGTTCACATTTCTACGTCACATTTTGGTAATTCTCCCAGGATTTCAAACTTTTTCATTACTATCTTACTTATTATGACAATCGGTGGTCTTTGATGCTGTTATCACAATTGTCTTGGGGCACCACAACCATGCCCCTGTGAGATGGCAAACTTAATCCGTAAATGCTGTGTGTTCCGACTGCTCCACTGCACGGCTGCCCCCGTCTCCCCGGGCCTCTCTGTTCCTTAGGACACAACAGTATTGAGGTCGGGCCAGCCGATGACCCCACAGCGACCCCTGAGTGTTGAAGTGAAAGGAAGAGTAGCAGGGCTCTCACTTTAAATCGGAAGCTGGAGATGATGCAGCTTCGTGAGGAAGGTGTGTGGGCGGCCAGCACAGGCCGAAAGCCGGGCCCCTCGTGTCCAGGAGCCAGCCGGTTAGCGTGCAAAGGAGCGGTTCCCGAAGGGTGCTGGAAGTGCCACTCCAGCGGGTACAGGACCGACAGGAAAGCGAAGCAGCCTTGTTGCAGATGCGGAGAAAGTCTGCTCTGGTGGAAGGTCAGACCAGCCAGAACTCTCCCTCGCACCGAATTGTGACCCACAGCAAGGCCCTGACTCCCAAAATCTATGAAGGCTGAGAAGGTGGGGAGGCCGCGGGAGGAAAGTGCGAGGCCGGCAGAGGCTGGTCCCCTGGGTTGAAGGCGAGAAGTCATAACATCAGGGTGCGAGGGTGCGAGGCAAGCAGCAGGCGCTAATGCAGAAGCTGCGGCGAGTTATCCAGAAGCTCCAGCTCGGATGACGAAAGAAGGCGGCTGCCCTAAACCACAGGTTTTTAGTGCAGAGGAAACAGCCTTCTGCCGGAAGAAGATGCTGTCCAGGGCTCAGAGCAGGAGAGGGAAAGTCGGTGCCTGAATCCCAGGCTTCAGAGGACAGGCTGCCTCTGTCATTCGGGGCTGATGCCGCTGGGGACTTGAAGCTGAAGCCGGTGCCCCCTGACCGCTTCCCAGCTCCTAGCGCCCTTCCGAGTGATGCTGCCTCCACCCTGCCCGTGCTCGCTGAACGGGGGACGGAGCCCGGGTGATAGCACCTCCGGTACGGCCTGGGTCACTGAATATTGTCAGCCCGCCGCTGAGAACTACTGCTCAGAAACGAAGATTCCTTTCAGAGTGTTGTTGCTTATAGATAACGTTCCCCAGGAACTCTGAGACAGACTGGGCAAGGTCGGCGTGGCTTCCCGCCTGCTGTCACAGCGCGGTTCTGCAGCCCTGGACCAAGGAGGCATTTCAGCTTCGCATCTTATTGATTGAGAAATACATGAAACTGCTAATCATGTCAGTGGTGATGTAAAGCCCTCACTGCCTTGACTAGCATTCCTCTGGTAAACCAAGCTAAAAACCTGCCGGAAAGGATTCACCACCCTAAAGGGCGTCAATAACATGCGTGATTCATGGGAAGAGGTCAAAACATCAGCATTAACAGGAGTTTGGAAAAAGTTGATTCGGAGTTCCCTTTGAGGCTCAGCAGAAACGAATCTGACTAGCAGCTATGAGGACGCAGGTTTGATCCCTGTCCCCACTCAGTGGGTTAAGGATCCGACAGTGCCGTGAACTGTGGTGTAGTTCACAGACATGGCTCGGATCTGGCTTTGCTGTGGCTGTGGAGTAGGCTGATAGCTGTAGCTCCAATTCAACCCCTAGCCTAGGAACTTTGATATGCTGTAAGTGTGGTCCTAAAAAGACCAAAAAAAAAAGTTGATTCCAACCCTCCTGGATGACTCTGAGGGGTTCAAGGCTTCATTGGAGCAAGTAACTGCGGATATGGTAGAAATAGCAAGAGAGCGAGAATTTGAAGTTGGGCCTGGAGTTCCCGTGTGGCTCAGTGGGTCAAGGATCCAGCACTGTTAATACTGCGGCTGTGGTTGCTGCTGTGGTGCAGATTTGATCCCTGGCCTGAGAACTTCCGCATGCTGTGAGCGCAGCCAAAAGAAAAAAAAGCATGGCACCTGAAGATGTGGCTGAAGGTCTGCGGTCCCAGGATGAGACCAACAGATGAGGGCGGGCCCTCAGGGACAAGCTAAGGAGGTGTTTCCTGATGGGATCTGCCTCCAGTGAAGGTGCTGTGGAGATTGTGGGCACGACCACAAAGGATTTAGACTATTGCACACGCTTAGTCGGTAAAGCAGCAACGGGTTTGAGAAGATAGAGTCCAGTTTTGGAAGAAGTTCTGCTGCAGGTAAAATGCCATCAACCGGCATTGCAGGCTACAGAGAAATCGTCCGGGAAAGGAAGAGTCAGTCAATATAGTGAACTTCATTGGTGTCTTATTTTTTTGTTTGTTTTGCTTTTTAGGGCCACACCTGCGGCATATGGAGGTTCCCAGGCTAGGGGTCTAATCAGAGCTACAGACGCCGGCCTATGTCACAGCCACAGCAATGCAGGATCCGAGCCACGTCTGCAATCTACACCACAGCTCACAGCAATGCCAGATCCTTAACACACTGAGCGAGGCCAGGGATCAAACCCGCAGCCTCATGGTTCCTAATCGGATTTGTTTCCGCTGCGCCACAACAGGAACTCCATTAGTGTCTTATTTGAAGAAATGGCCATGGCCACCCCAGCCTTCAGCAGCCACCAGCCTTGAGGCCAGTCCCTCCACCAACAGAAAGATTGCATCTTAACAATGGCTCAGGTGGTAGTTAGCATTTTTTAGCAATAAAATACTATTTAAGAAGTCATATGTATATTGTTTTTTAGACAGTGCTGTTGTACACTTAATAGACTAGAGTATAATATAAATACACCTTTTATGTGCATTGAGAAACTTTCAAGATTCATGTAACTCACTTTATTGTGATATTTATTTTATTGTGGTGGTTGGGAACAGAGCCCACAGTATCTCCAAGATATGCTCATACATGCTCGCCTTTGTTCTGTTTCTCAGAATTATGCATGCTTAGTGTAGAAAACATGGAAAGTGTATTAAAAGTACAGGAAAATGAGAAAGGTCACTGATACTAATCCCACCCTCCAAAGCCATCACTCTGCGTGCAGGGCGCCTCTGCCTCCGAGGACGCCCCCTTAGCCACCTCCTGCAGGGCTCCCGTAATGGCCTCTTCACATCCTGGGCCACCCTTCCTCCTGCCTCTTCCAGGTTCACATAAAGAGTGTCAAAGATTCCCCCCTCCCCAGACTTTATTGTGAGTTCCTACAGGCATGTTGATTACACGGAGTGTGTATTTGAAAGGAAGTTACAGAAGTTAGAGAAGTGACACTTGGCCCCTAAATGTTTTGGCGTGCCCCCTAAAAAATTTTAAATACCTCCCTGGAGTTTCTGTTAAGAACCCGACTGGTATTCATGAATATGCAGGTTCAATCCCTGGCCTCGCTCAGTGGTTGAGGATCTGATGTTGCTGCAGCCTGCAGTGTAGGTCTCAGTCGTGGCTCGGTTCTAGCATTGCTGTGGCTGTGATACAGGCTGGCAGCTGCAGCTCTGGTTCAGCCCCTAGCCTGGGAACTTCCATATGCCTCCAGTGTGGCCCTTAAAAAAAATTTTTTTTTGGAGTTCCCACTGTGGTGCAGTGGAAACAAACCCAACTAGGAACCGTGAGGTTGTGGGTTCGATCCCTGGCCTTGCTAAGTGAGTTAAGGATCCAGTGTTGCATAAGCTGTGGTATAGGCTGCAGACATGGCTCGGATCTGGCATTGCTGTGGTTGTGGTGTAGGCCAGCAGCTGTAGCTCCGATTCAGCCCCTAGCCTGGGAACCTCCATATGCTGTAAGTACGGCCCTAAAAAGCAAAAAAAAAAAAAAAAAAAAAAAAAAAA
>PVHT021183634.1:1521483-1544984 GCA_004024745.2 Catagonus wagneri
GCTTCTGGGGTTCTGGTTGCAGAGTCAAGCAGCACCCAGTTGTCATTGTCAGGGCTGAACATGAACGGCTGAGATGTGGTAGAAGTAGCAAGAGACAGAACGAAAAGATTTGAAGCGTTCTCTTGGGGCCCTTGGGGAGGGCTGCCGGCCCCCTCGCTGCTCTTGCCGCTCCTCCGTCCATCCACGTGGAGTCTGGTGGCAGAGGTGTCCCTGCCAAACGACAGCAGCTCGGGGCTGTCTGCAGCTCCCCTGGGCCCTGGAGCACCATTTCTCAGAGTCCCAGGTGCCCGTGTACAAGCCTGAAGCAGAGGGTGAGCACCGTGTTGGCCAGAGGCGGTCTCTGGGGCGCTGTCCTCTCTCCGCGAAGGCCGGTCCTTAGACCGGACTCTGCGAGGCGTGTAGCTGAAGGCTCTTCCCGGGGCTGGACGCGGTTTTGCTCTGGCCCAGGCGTGCTGTCTTGCTGAGGGCCCAGACTGAAGTCTCAGACACTCAGGGCCCAGGCTCCGTGCTGACTTGCTCTCCTGTCCTGCTGGCCCTGCGGCCCGGCTCCCCTGAGGACTGGCTGTCCACACGGTGGCCTTGATGCAGACGACTGAGACCCTTACTTTCTGGTATTGCTCAGCGTGCCTTCTCCAGCTGCGTGCTTAGTCCCTGCACGTACAGAGGGTGCGTCCAGAGGGGCAAGGAACGTCCAAGGTCCCGTAGCACCTCGGGAGCGGAGCTGGAGGTCCAGCCTGCATCCTGGCTTCGGCCCACACCGGGCCCCGGGCAGGGGGAACGGCCTGGGCCTCACGTGGAGCTGCGGTGCAGGGCCGGCTTGTTCTGTACCACACGGCCCCTGGGCCTGTGACGCAGCACAAGCCACTTCTGTCTCCAGGGCCCCGAAGTCACCAGACGCTCCCGAGTCAGCTCAGTCAGAGGAGGAAGTGGACGAGCTGTCCCTCATCGATCACAGTGAGATCATGGCCAGGCTGACGCTCAAGCAAGAGGTGAGTGCTTCACAGGCCTTAATGCGCAGCATCTGGCCTGAGATGAGGGTGCGGAGGTCACCTGGAGGTGACCCAAGCCAAGTGCCAGCCCTCTGGGGGGCCGTGCTGGGCTGTGGGCTCCATGCGTCCCGTTTATCTGGGTGTGGTGCCTGCCTGGGCCGCCGTACCTGCCCTGAGACACCGGCAGGTGGTCAGCTTCCAGGACATGTCCTGTCCCTTCTCCAGCACTTCCAGAGCGTGGTCCTGGGCAAGTGACGTGGCATCTCCAGGCCCCAAATGACGGGACTCGGTGGGGAGGGGCCCGGTACTGTGACAATGAAACCCACGCAGGTGCAGGCGAGCCCGTGTGGGGAGCCCTAATGAGAGGCTCAAGGCATTCCGACGTCGTCAGTGACAGAATAGCCCGCTCAGCGTGGGGGGCACAAGCCGATTAAGGCGGTGCAGGCCTGGCCACTGCGGCCACCTCCGTCCTGTGCCTTGTGAGGAGAGCCTCAGTGGTCAGCCTGGTCCCTAGACCTTCCGTCTCCCCTCTGCCATGCTCCCTGTGACAGCCTTGACCACCCCTGGGGAGGTGACCTGTTTCTGGGCTCCAGCTAGCATCCAGCATCCACGCCGACACAGAGGCCAGCAGGCGGGCGTTGCCTTTTGCCCGCTGCCCCAGAGAGGGCTGGGAAGGCAGGGCTGGCTCCTCTGCAGAGAAGTGATGTTTCGTGACCCTTGCCAGAAATTTCTTCTGAAAAAACAAGGCTTGGACATAACAGTCCAAGTTGCTCAAGACCCTGGATTCCAGGGTGTAAAAGCCTTGAAGCCCTGGAGAGGCAGGTGCATCTCTAGAAGCGAGTGCCAGAGACGTGAGGAGGCTGGCGGGTGTTGTTCCTTCGGGGTTCCAGTGTGAGCGGGTGTGGGCCCCGGGCTTCCGCTCCTGGCCCTCCCTGGTCGCAGCTCCTTTGGACTCCGGGCCAGGTTGATGGGTTAAACCCTTTGTTTGCCAATGTGAAAATAAGACTTTTCCTTAATGAGCAGGGGCGGTTGGCGGGCGTAGAAGCAGGCATAAGTGAGCGTCTTTGTGGCACTCCCCACTCCCCTGAGAAGGGCGCCCCCGAGAACCTGTGACGGGACCGTGCCCCTGCCCCGGGAGCAGGCTCGGGTGCAGGGCAGCTCGCTGCGCCTTTAGGGACATGCGTGCCTGCCTCCCTAGGGGCTCCCCGTCCCCTCCCCGCCTCTCTGACCCGCAGACTGATGAACAGGGAAAGCCTGACTGGAGCCGCGTCCCCCACCCCAAACCCAGCTGTGTCCTCGGAGCCCCCTGGTGCCCACTGTGCCTCCCAGACGAGCTCTGATGGGTGCCTGTCCACTGGGTGGGTGGGTCCACCTGGCCTCTGCCGCCCAGCCAGGCGCCTCCGCGCTGAGGGAGAGCAGGGCAGACAGGGGTCTCTGGAACACTCTGCCAAGCGGTGTCTCTGTCTTCGCGTCCCTGCCCGAGACCTCCCACCCCCGCCTTCTTACGACTGCCTCTGCCTCATGCCCTCTCCTGTGTGGCTTTGCAGGGTGACGACGGGCCAGACGTCCGTGGGGGGTCTGGTGATGTACTGCTGGTCCACGCCACTGAGACGGACAGGAAAGGTAGGACCGAGGCCCGGGTGTGGGGGCTCCCGCCGAGGGCGGCACTGCTCGGCTCCCCGCCGCCCCCCTCCCTTTCTCTCCTCGCCACCAGCCCTGAGCCGTCAGCACAGCGGTCCCAGCGCTGCCGGGTCCCTGTAGGGAGAGCCCACCCTGGGGACAGGTGGCCCGCATTCAAAGCCAGGCGCTCTGCTTCCCAGCCTCCCGAGCCGTGTCCTCTGTCAGTGCAGGGTCGCGAGGACCCCAGGACATCCGAGAGGGCGAGTTCCCGGTGCAGAGTTTGACCTCCCATCTCGGCTTAACAGTCACGTCGCTGTGCGAGTGGCCCTTTCTGCCTTCCTGATACTGGCCCGTTACATTGTCCCAGGCCGCCAGACCAGGCCTGCCCTGTGCTGGGCAGCGCTCCGTCCGGGAGCTCTCAGGCTCACGCCGCGTCACCTCCGCAGGATGGGGTCCCCACCCTCCGCATGGAGACGCCCCGTTCTGGGTCCCGGTCCTCTGAGGGGGCTGGAAAAGCGGGGGGACTCTGCTAGCCAAAGAGCGGTCTTTCCCGGTTGTGTTCTGGAAGGAAGAAGAAAAGGCTGTGAGGATGGTGCCCTTGACCGTGGTCAGCACGGCAGGGCGCAGAGGTGCCCACACACCCCTGCCGGGCCTGGCCTCTCCTCCACTCGTTTTCTTTTTACAGTTTTTTAAATTATTAAAAAGACGATGAAACAGCCACATTGAAGTAAGGTGGTCTTAAACCCTAACCCACTGACTTGATTTTTGTAAGTGGCCTTGTCCCCTTGTTTTTAACAGCAGATGTCCCACAGCGTGTTACACAGATGGTTCTGGGGGTTTGTAATTATGAAAGTAGCACAAAAACAATTGTTTACATTGTAGAAAATTTGAAAATAGAGTAAAAGGAGAAATGGCCCCCAAACGCAGATGGCCACATTTCTGCCTGCCCTCCAGGGTTTCTTCTGACCCGAGCAGAGCGTGGGTCTGAGATTCTGAGTTTGAATCCTGGCTGTGCTGTTTGCAGGCACAGGCGGCCACCAAGCACAGCCCCCCCGCTCGGTGGCCTCTGACTCAGCTTTTTGAAAGTGCCCAGCATGCATGACGCTTGAGTGAACTAACATGAAACATGCCTGGCACATAGGAAGTGCTGGGGCCTATCCGTTCCCATCCCGAGAACAGCATGCGGCCTGTTTCCTGCAGTAGACACTCCTGCGTGCCGGCTGGCCCAGAGCTCCATCCTCAGCCTGGCGTGAGAAACAATTCTCATTCTTGTCCAAAAGTGAAAGGCTGAAATGGGAGCTGGCTCGATCCTCGGCTCTGAGCGGTGAACTCTGCTGTCCTGCCAGGTGCCAGCAGCTGTGGCCAAGGCCAGAGGGAGCCCCACAGGCAGGGCAACCCCAGAACCATCCAGTCTGTGCCCACTCTGCCTGGGCGAGGAGGCTCTGGTGCCCGCTGGGGCTTCCACTCAGTTTTATCGACGGAAAGATGTTGAGGTTCCAGGGAACCAGCGTCATTTGTACCTGGGCTGGATCGTTGAGCCAGAGGCCCTGGGCCACGCACGCTCCTTGGGCAGGTTGCTTCCTGTGGACCAGAGGCGGCCCCGTGGCTCAAGGGTGCAGACCTGGGCCCGTTTTCCAGAAGCAGGATTGGCTTGTGCTGGACCCACACTTTCTTGTCCGTCTTTGCACAGAAGCCCAACTTGACAGTGAGCTGGGGGTGTCTGGGGTCCAGGAAGGGGCCTGCGCCTGGTGCTGCTGGATCCTGCTGTGGTTCCAGCACCGGCTCCGCCAGCCGGGCCCATGCGAGCATACCCCAGACGCAGAGGCAGGCGCTGCTTTTCCTCTTGTCCTGGGCTGGGGTCGGCGAGGGCAGGGGAGCGGGGGCCTGGGCTCTGTTGAGCTAGAGGAGTGGGGATCCTCGAGATTCCTCCGCCAGCGACTTGGGGCGACTGAGAGAAGGTAGGGGAAGGTGGTCTGTGTCCAGAAAAGAATTTAAATAGCGCGTGCCTGTGTGCACATGCTCAGCCTCACGAGGGGACCACAGACTTGGCGGCCCAGTCAGGACTCGAACCTCGGCTCCAGCACAAGATAACTGAAGTTCACAAGCTGGGCCAGGTCATTTGTCTCCAGAAGTGACCTGCACTTAAAACACCCTCTTCTCCTTCGTGTCAGACCGCATGGTTGGAGGGTGTGTCCCGGGGGCTGTAGTGAATCTGGAGAGGTTGGAATGCCTGGCCAGAACCAGCCCCTCCAGAAGGACGGGGGTGTTGGGTGGGAGCTGCCAGCCCGAATCCAGCCGCGGGGCCAGGCTCCTCCCAGTGACCCCGCCTCCCTGGCACCAAAGCGGGCACACTTGTGTGTTCCAGCAGTGTGCCGGGCTTGGCGCTTCAGCCTATTCTTAGGTCTCAGTAGGCGGACATTCCCCAGGTCTCTGTTCTGGGTCCTGCTGTCTAGAGGCACCACCTGTGATTTAGCTTCAGCGTCCTGCTGACAGGTTTGAACTATATTCCCTGTGCCCGTGTGGATTATTAAGACTCTTGGAATCATCGAGTCCCAGGACAGCCAGGAGCCCTCCGTGTCTAGTCGGAGGCGGCGTGTCCCTGAGGCAGGTGAGCCGCCTGTCTGTCCCCGGCCAGGGCGGCCATCACTAACGCGTGTGCCCGCGTCTAGATCTGGTGCTGTACTGCGAGGCCTTCCTGACCACCTACAGGACCTTTATCACCCCCGAGGAGCTCATCAAGAAGCTGCAGTACAGATATCCTTGCGTGCGCCCAGCCCTGGCTCCCTCCTCTCTCCTCAGAGCCTCGAGGGGCCCTTGTGCAGGGAGCCGTGTGGCCGCGGTGGGCCGCTCAGCCCTCACCGCCGTGTCCTAGCTTTGGGACCTCAGGCAGGGCCTCTTTGAGCCTCATCCCTGGGCTGTCAAAGGGCTGAGTGGCGTTCTGTGAGGTGCCGGGAACGCAGAGTGGCAGTGGGGGTCACCGGGGGGTTCTGAAGAGCGGACATAGACGGCCTGACAGGAGAGGGCGTGTAGGCCTCTGCAGACGCCCGGGTCACTGGCACCTGCAGCTTCTCCGAGCTGAGCCGCAGGGCGACGGGGGTGACGTGTAGGACGTGCGCCGGGCTTGAGGGGATCGGGGCGCACATGGACAACCTCAGGAGCCGGCACGGACACTGCGTCCGCGACAGAATCAGCTCCTACCCCTGCCCCACACCGGCCCCAGGGGCTCCCCCTTTCAGACGCCGGTCCCCAGGGAGGGGCCGAGGAGGAGCCTCTCGGGTCCAGGCCTGTCCACCCTGCCCAGACTAACCTGGAGCTACTGTTGCCCAGCTCGGGCCAGCCCAGGCCCCCCCCCCCCCCCCCCCCCCCCCCCCCCCCCCCCCCCCCCCCCCCCCCCCCCCCCCCCCCCCCCGCGCTCCTTGGCCTCCTCCTGCGTCACAGCCCACGAGTGCCATCTGCTGGACAGCCACTGTCACTTGGGACAGGAAGCCCCAAGTCCCCCAGTTTTCCCACTCCCTTCCTGTGCTCCAGTGGCTTCCCCACCTGGAGGCCACTGGACAGCCTCCTCGGCGGGGCCTTCGTTCCCTCCAGCCTTGCACATTCAGCTGCTCCATAGCTTATCTACAACTTTTGGGGGAAGAACGATCCATTTGTCACGGAAAATCTTGCCCAAGATATTTTGATTTCTCATTGGGCACATTGATACTGCTGGCCCAGTATCACGCCCTAGTGTCGGCTTGAGGCTTGAGGCTGTGTCTGCGCGTCGGTCTCACCCGTAACCGCCCTTTACACCATTACACCGTAATCACCGTTAGGAACAGGGCACCTTATAGTGTGTCCTGCCGCACACCGAAGGAGACAGGTCCAGGGGACTCGGGGGAGGTGGCCACCCCCAGTCAGCATCCACTCTGCTTGTCCTCAGTGGACACGATGCAGTGTCACGACGCTGGGCCCAGGGGGCTGGTGAGGCCTGTGCTGCAGCCCGGGGCTCTCCCTGAGCGCCCGCAGATTTCTGGGGAGCAGGCAGGATGGAGCCAGAGAAGGGTCTGGAGGCGTGGTGAATACCCAAGGGTGTCGAGAAACCAGGACCCTCAGGTGGAAGCCATGGCCTCAGGGAGGTGGGGGGAACCAGAGCAGAGGGGGACCCCTCCGGGCTGTGCGCCTCCCCTGGGGCCCTGGAGGTTTGAGGACGAGTGCTTTTCAGCCACCCGGCGCTGCCTGAGCCTCAGTGATGCGGCTTCAACGGCAGGTCCCAGGACCCGGGGGTCGAGGCCAGCAGAGAGGCCCGGGCAGCTCAGGGCCGGCAGGTCTCCGGGCGGCAGGTGGGGGTCCAGAACAGTCCTCGGGGCCAGGCTGGCCCTCTGCCTTCCCCGCGCCTCGCCCGCAGGGCCCCCGGGGGGCAGCTGAGTGGCGGGGGCCGGAGGGGCGCTGGACCGCAGAAAGAGCCCCCCTCTCGCCCCAACCCCGCCCGGGAGAACGGCTGTTTCTTTAACCCACGCCCCACGTACGAGAAGTTCTCGCCTTTCGCCGACACGTTCAAGAAGCGCGTCAGCAAGAACACGTTCTTCGTGCTGGTGCGGGTGGTGGACGAGCTCTGGTGAGTGGCGGCCCTGCTGCAGCTCGCGCGGCGCTGGACAGGGCTCGCTGCTGCCTGCTTGACGCGGCCCCCGGGGAGGGTGGCCTGCCCCCGCCCGGCCCCGACTGCCTGGGGGCCCTCCGTGCCCCCTCAGCCCCCACGCCCCCTGACGGAGTGGAGTTGCCGCGTCCGTTCCTTCCCCAGCGCGCCATGAGGCCCCTGTTCCGGGCTGGAGTCCCTGGTGAGGGGGACCGCGCGGGCCCCACCCTCAGGCCCTCTGCCAGCGGTGGCCTTGGTGACCGCGGGGCCGCCAACTCTCACGTGTGGGAGGTTCAGGGGCATCTTAGGGGCGCCCTGTCTGCGGAGCCAGGACCCTAGTGACGCATCCCCCGGGGGACCGGGAGCCCCTCCAGGCCAGGATTTGTCCCCAGCGTGGTGCCCGGTGCTTGTCCAGTGCCGGCGGGCGCTCGCTGAGAGGGCAGCTGCCTGTTACCCTGGGGGCGCTCCCAGGCCTGCGGGGTGCAGGCCGCCGTCCCAGGACCCTTTCTCCCGCCCTCTCCCCGAAGAGGTTGCACGGCTCTGCTGGCCCGGGGCCCGTGGTGTCTCGAGGGGTTCCTGACCCCCCCGTGCCCGTGTCCGTGGCCCTTTAGCCTAGTGGAGCTGACGGAAGAGATCTTGAAGCTGCTGATGGAACTGGTCTTCCGCCTGGTGCGCAGCGGGGAGCTCAGCCTGGCCCGCGTGCTCCGGAAGAACGTCCTCGACAAGGTGGACCAGAAGAGGCTGCTCAGGTGTGCCGGCGCCGGCCAGCCGCTGGCAGCCCGGGGCGTGGCAGCCAGGTGAGCCCAGCGCCCGTCCACCTCCTTCTCGGGGCGCTGCCTCTGGCGCGGGCTGTGCCGGCAGCTGCCCCTCCCCGGCACCACGACCGCACATCACGGCACGACGAGCACCTCAGGGACAGCCCGGTGGGGTCCCCAGGGCCGGGCCTCTTCTCCAGGGTTTGTCGGGCGGCAGGAAGTGAGCGGCAGGGCGCGGAGGGGCTTCCTGGGCCGGAGGTGCTCACCTTTCAGGCTGCGGTTGGCTCTCACGCGTCTTCCTGGCGCCCGCACCGCAACTTGGTTCATTCTCGCCCAGCCCCGTGCCATCCTGAACATTCTGAGAACCCGTGCGTCGGCTCCAGCCTGCTGCCTGCTCCTCTCCCCCCGACGTGGGGTGTGTTTTATCGCCTTTGTGGGGGCGGCTTAGCCCCCGTGCACATAGCACCACCTTGGTTCCCGTCGGGCCCTGAAGTCGGGTCAGGCTGAGCTCGTAGGAAAGGCGGGCAGGCCAGGTCTCCCCGGGGGGCGCCCACCCGCTTCCGCTCTGGGGCGAGTCGTGTTCCCTCCGCTCTGAGGCCCCCAGTGCAGCCCCCGCCCGCCCACTGAGCCCTCCTCGCGTGCCTCGTCTTCCAGGCCCGGGACCCTGCACGACTTCCACAGCCACGAGATCGCCGAGCAGCTGACACTGCTGGATGCCGAGCTGTTTTATAAAATAGAGGTATGGCGGGCGCTGCCCAGACGAGCCGCCGCTACTCGTCCCGGAGTGAGGGAAGCCGCCGCGCCGCGGGAGAGCCGGGGCCCCGGTCCCACCCGGTCCGCCTCCTTTTCCAGATCCCTGAGGTTTTGCTGTGGGCTAAAGAGCAGAACGAGGAGAAGAGCCCCAACCTGACCCAGTTCACGGAGCACTTCAACAACATGTCCTACTGGTGAGAGGGGGCTCGGTGCGCGGCGCCTGTGGGGGGGGGGGTCCCTGTGTGCGCCTTCGCAGAGCGCGCCCCGCAGGGAGAAAGGGGCCCTTGCACTGCTCCAGCTCCTTCTGAGGCCCAGTGGGCATTTGCTGTGAACCGGAGTCGGTCTGACACAAGTCGGGAGGGTTGGTGGAGGAGGACTCAGCCAGGATCGATGAGTAATGTCTGCCATGGGTGGTGGCAGGGCAGGGGCAGTGAAGTTTGTCATCCTGCCCTGACTCTGTCTGAAGGAGGAGGACAGCGGGGGAAGTGGTTCTATTAATACTTAGCCTTAAATTCTTAAAGTAAAATGAAGCCCCAGAGGGAGTCTATGATAGAACACACCTCCTGGCTCTTTGAGATATGATCCGAGGGTGCCACAGCCTCTCGGCCTTGGCTAGAGGATGGTGGGAGTGTGGGGGCCAAGCAGCCTCACACTGCAGCGGACGCCCCCACACCACAGCCATCACCACCACAGGGGACGTGTGACGGTTTTGAATGCTCTAAGGACTGCTTGCTGCAGGGTTTAAAACTGGGTCACCTGCCACCTTCCCCACTTCTCTCCCACTCTCAGAAGTGTCTCGCTCTGGGCCCCAGCATAGGACAGAAGCTGCACACGGCCCTGGGCGCAGCCTCCAGCCCTGCCCCTTGCTGGGCGCCGGGGGCCCCGGGTACAGCCCGCCTGGGAGGAGGTGCAGGTGGGGCCGTGGTCCTCCAGGAGCACTCAGGCCTGTGTCCTTTACTGGATCAGAGGAGGGCCACCTCCTCCCAGCAACGGGCAGCAGCCCCTGTGAGAGCACAGGGCGTCGAGACCACGAGGAGGCCCTGCTGCGCGGCCGGCCTCGGGCTTTGGTTGCTGCTCAGGTTCTGAGAGGTGCCCTCCCTCGTGGCCGGCAAGGTGGCCTCTTAGCCTCCGTGCCCACTCGTCTCCCAAGCTGATCCTGAGGCCGCTCTCGGGGCCTGTCCAGCCGCCGTGGGGCTCGGGGTCAGCACCCCTCGGTGCTGCTCGGCTCTGATCCTCCAGAGCCTCCATCCGCACGGCGGAGCTCCCCATCCGGCCACGGCTCTCTGCGGCCCCTCGCCTATCCCCAGGGGGCCGTGAGCGCCTTGAGAGCAGAGACTACAGCTACGCCTGCCGTTCGCGAGCCCCGGGCACTGGGTCGGCTGGTGCAGGCACCCACGTGCCACCTCCACCAGGACCAGCTGGAGCCTGAAGAGACAGCAGTCAGGTTACCTGCCTCTCCCTCTCCTTGGTCCATGCAGGGTCCGGTCAATAATCATGTTACAGGAAAAGGCCCAAGACAGGGAACGGCTGCTCTTGAAGTTCATCAAGATCATGAAGGTAACGGGGCGCCCTCTCCAGAGCCTGCCCCGGGTGCCCCCGCCGGCCTGCCCCGGCCCCGCCCTCACGGCCACCTCGCCCTTCTCCGCAGCACCTGCGGAAGCTGAACAACTTCAACTCCTACCTGGCCATCCTCTCGGCGCTGGACTCGGCGCCCATCCGCAGGCTGGAGTGGCAGAAGCAGACCTCGGAGGTAGGCGGCTGGCAGGGAAGCCCTGAGCTAGGAGGCCCCGCCCTGGCGGCCGCTGTGGCAGGACACGCTCGGGACAGGGATGGAGACCTGGGCTCAGGTCCCTGCTCTGCCGGGGGGGCTGGGACTCATCGGGGGGGGGCGCGGAGGGGGGCGCAGCAGGCATGGAGCTGTACTGTGGATTTCTTCAGGGTAAACGTGGAAGGGAGGAGACAGGGTGCCGAGCAAGCATGTGACCCAGTGGTCTGGCCCAGCCAGGGGTCGGGGAGGCCCCCTGAGGAAGTGTTTATCCCCCCGAGATCCAAGTAGGGGTTTCCTGGGAAGGGGGGAGTTTCCTGAGGGCACAGGGGATGGAGGCAGGCGCGCTCCGTGCCCCGGAGCAGCACTGGCTCTGCGGCACTGGGGTCTTGGGGGCCCTTTATCCTTGTGCGGGAGCTGTCCCTTGGAAAGAGAGGCAGAGCCCACAGGACTGAGTGTCGGCTGGGACACCTGGGGGTGGTCTTATGGGGCAGTTTAAGGGGACAATTATGAGACAGTGCTATATGGAGAAGTGGGACATACACACTGGCTGCTCCAGGAACACGTAAGAGGTCCTAAGGAGGCAGGGAAGGCTTCCTGGAGGAGGTAACGCGTGCATCGAGGTGAGAGGCACCTACCAGCTCCCACCCGAGGATAAAGGGCCCCCAAGACCCCAGTGCTGCTCCAGGGCAGGGAGCGCCGCCTGCCCCCGTCCCCTGTGCCCTCAGGAAACTCCCCCCTTCCCAAAAACCTCACGCTTGGAGCAGGAGCAGCAAGGTCACTGCCCTCCTTGATGGCCTCTGCCTCGAGTGCAGTGAGAGCGAAGGCAGGCTCGGGCCAGGAGTGACATGTCCAGTGTGTGCTCTGGCGGCTCCCGCAGGCTGCAGCGCCGAGCAGAATGAGGCAGGAGCCCAAGCTCCAGGCCCTGCGGACAGTGGGCGCTGGCTGCCCAGAGGCGCCGCCTGTGGCCACTCATCCGGAGAAGGCCGCCGCCGGAGCAGGGCCGGGCCTGGCTCTAGGGTGGTTGTGGGGAGGGCCGGAGGCCTGGCGTCCCGGGCTGTTCATGACTGACTGCTGGCTTCGCCCAGGGCCTGGCTGAGTACTGCACGCTGATTGACAGCTCGTCCTCCTTCCGCGCCTACCGGGCCGCCCTCTCGGAGGTGGAGCCGCCCTGCATCCCCTACCTGTGAGTAGAGCCTCCGGGGCAGCGGGGGGGGGCGGGGGGCAGGCGGGGCGCCCGCGGAGACCCCGCTTCCAGGTTTCCACGGCAGACATGGGCCTCTGGGCTACCCTTACCCACACAGCACGCGCCTTGCTAAAGGACTCAAGAGAAGCAGGGGTCCCGTGAAGGCGCTTCTGCTGCCCCGTCCCCGCCCCCTCATCTGCAGTCAGGTGCTCAGGCGCGCTGGGGACAGGCGCCGTGCTGACTCCGGCCGTCCTCAAACTTGGCTGCACATTATAGCCTCCTGAGAGCCCTCCAGTCACCCGGGAGCCCTAAGAGTACCTGGGGTGAGGCGGCTCAGAGCGCGTTTCCCGGGTGTGGCCGTGGACTAGAGTGAACAGGGTTCCCCAGGACGCCCCCATGGCACGGAGGCGCGGGAAAGAGTGGGAAAACCGAAGCTAAGCGGGTCTTTCTGTTGCAGGCTGATCAGAGCCCTTAATGTGCTAGTGGGCAGGGGTGTCTACCAGGGGTGGGACACTCAGCCGTATCCCAGCCCACGTGTCTGATGGCACGTCCCTCAGGCCTCCCCCCAGAGGTACAGACCCTGCAGCCGACGACCCTGGCCTTGCTTCCTAGCCCCTCTGCCCTCGCTGACCAGCAGCTTGTCCCCCTGGGCTCCTTGGGGGTGTCAGCTGTGCCCCGGGCTGGGCTCTTCCTGATAGAACCGCCTCGTCACTCGTCACAGAGCTTCATGGCCTCTGTTTGAAAGCACGTCGCCACCCCGTTAATAACGGATTTACCCCCCACCACTCAAGTTCAGGCTGTTGGTTCTTCCTGTTCATTTGTTCCTGCACCTCAGCAAAGCCCAGCTCGGCCAGGCTGTGGCGGCTGTTGAAGGGGCTTCATAGCAGGAATTCAGACCAGAAGAAACACTCGGGTCCCATTCGTGCTCATGGCTGTGGCAGCTGCTCGGATGCTGGCCCGTCCTGGCGGCTCAGCCAGCCACCTTCCTGCTTCTCCTTCCTCCCAGGGGGCTCATCCTGCAGGACCTCACCTTCGTTCACCTGGGAAACCCAGACTACATCGACGGGAAGGTGAATTTTTCCAAACGCTGGCAGCAGTTCAACATCCTGGACAGCATGCGGTGCTTCCAGCAGGCGTGAGTGTGGCCCCCGGTGGGGCGGGGCGGGGCGGGGCCTCCTGGGCAGAGCTGGGCAGTGACAGGGGACCTGTGGGATTCAACGCCCACACCCAGAGGTGGCTGCCAGCTTGTCCCCCATGGTCCCGTTCAGGGAAGCCGGGGGCCCAGTCTTGCCCTGAGCAAGAGCTGGGAGACCCTGGCCCGGCTCCTGCAGAGCCACTCGGGGAGCCCGGCTGCTGGGCAGCGGGAGCGGGGGCGACCTTGCTGGGCGGTGCCCGAGGCTGCCGGGTCCGCGCCGGCTCTCAGGCCGGCCTCCCCCCCACCAGGCATTACGACATCCGGCGCAACGATGACATCATCAGCTTCTTCAACGACTTCAGCGACCATCTGGCCGAGGAGGCCCTGTGGGAACTCTCTCTGAAAATCAAGCCCAGGAACATAACAAGGAGGAAAACAGACCGGGAAGAGAAGACCTAGGAGCAGGTGCCGCGAGCCAGGAGAACGCTCCAGAGAGGCTCAGAGGGCCACTCCGAGACCGCCAGGGACCTCGGACCTGTGACGCCTCGGAGCCCCCAGGCCCAGCCAGGCCCCTGCTGTGCGGGCCGGGCTCCGGAGCCCGCGGCAGCTTCCTGCCTTCCTCCTCCCCGGGAGCAGACCCCTCGGCCCACAGTGGAGTCAGCAGGCAGGTTCAGTGCTCATCTGTGACCCGGTGGTTTTGGTTTGGTTGGGTTTCTGCCTTCGCTCGGTCTTCCACTCTCTCCCCCTCACCCCCACCTCCCCCCAAGCCTGGGAGCTGCACGGGGACAGCTTCAGCAGACCAAGGGACAGTGGGGATCTGCTGAAGGGGCCGATGAGGAGAGGCCCAGGGACCCTCAGGGGAGGGCTTCCTCTCCTGGTGATCTGGGATGGAGGGGCCATGCAGTCGGGTGGGCAGAAGGCAGATCTGGGGGAGACCCCTTACTTTCCACTCCCCGCTTTTTAAAATGGATGGTGTGAGCTGCTCAGCTGTCCTCCCCGCAGCCCTGGAGCTGGCGCTCTGGCCACGGTACTGGCCCTCCTTTGCTGGGCCTCGAGCAGCGGTGTCTCTCCCATTTTTGCCCTTTCATCTCCCCACCCTGTCCTGCTGGCCTTCTCTGTAATCTGGCACTGTGGGAACTGGGAAGCGGCCGCTGGAGCCAGGACAGCCCTGACTGCGAGGGGCCGGTGCTCCCGGGCGAGTGGGTTCAGAGGCAGGAGGGGCGCTTCTGTCGGGGGAGGCAGGAGCCCCTGCTCTGCCGCCTGCTGTGTGCCTTAACTCCATCTCCTGCCCCGAGCCTCGGGGGGCCCTTTCTGCCAGTGCTGTGCTGTCGGCTCTCCCGTCGGAGGCACCACCACACGCAGGCTCACCCTGTCCTCCGGCCGAGGCCCAGCGCCGGCAGGAGCCAAGCTCTTTCCTCCTCCTCGTTCAGAACCCCTCTCGCTGCTGAGGTTGACAATCCGAGGCAAGGTTTGCAGGGGGCTCTCCGCCAACAGGCGTCCGCTGGGCTCTGGGCCCGCCAGACGGGGCTCACCCGTGCCCCGATTTGCATGACTAAGCAGCTTTCTCCTGGGTTCGGGGCTTGAGCAGGCAGAGACCAGGATCGGCCCGTGTTCAGTCCGGTTTAAACAGAACAGAAAGAGAAACCGACCTCTGCAAACCACGTAAAGAAACAACCCTGTCACTTTGAGCCCTTCATGGGTTTTTGAACAGCTTTGATCCAGAAGGAAACTGGGCCAGGCTTTTCCTTTGTCCTGTACATAGAGGGGAGGAGTCTGAACTGTCAGTTTCGACCCCCTCAGGCAGCGATCCTGCCGGCGGCGGGCACAACGCGTCACTTTATTATTTAAAGAGTGTGTGTGTAGAGTCGCTGTTTATTAACAGTATTGTGTGTGGGATTGGGTTTCAGTTTGTCCCCGCTTTTTAAAGTCCTCTCATTTCAGTCTTTTCTCCTTCCCATCCTCCCCCTCCCCCGGCCTGGCCCAGCTCTGCTGAATGCGGTGTGCGCGCCCCTGGGCCCCTGTGCGCTCAGGGCCACCGGTCCTCCCTGCTTCGGCCTCGGCAGAGGTGCCAGGCGGGCAGTGCGGGTGGACGAGGGGCCGCTGTGCCAGGTGCCCCCTGCGTGAGGACAGCAGGTGCAATGTGTGTTTTTTAACTTATTGGCTGACAGGCTTCCCACCTACGCCTCCTTAAGACCTACCCCAGCTCCAGGAGCGGCCCGCCGGGCTGTGGTTTGTCTGTTTGGAGGCTGGTCAGGTGCACGGATGAGTCGGGAGGTGTGGGTCCCTGCGGGGGCAGCTCTCGCCGGCAGGCGTGGCAGCGGGGCGAGGGCGAGGGCAGGCGCCCCCACCGCGGAGAAGCCCACCCTCCCGGCCTTACGGTGTAACGTACATCCCTGCTAACCTGGCTGACAGAGGCATCTTCCTGCAGACATTTCAAACCTGTGACTTTTATATGAAAGGACAATAAAGACAGATGAAAGCTGCAGCCGCCTGTGTCAAGACGCTCGTGGCAGCCGCCTCCTTTCCGCAACCCCCTCGTGGGCCAGGCGCCGGCAGAGGCCTTCGGTCCCCATCCTGTTGCTGGTTTGCTGCTGCTGGGGTAGTTCTGACAGTGCGGGGCAGACGGCACCTCGCTCGCTGCCTGGCCTTGTGCCCCAGAGGGGGCTATTGCCAAGAGCTGCACTGCCCCCAGCTGGCAAAACAGGTTCCTGGGGCAGAGTTCGGGGGCACATGCGTGCCCAGAGCTGCTTTTCAGAGCCCCTAAAGTGTGCCTTTTGCGAGTTCCCGTTGCCCCACCAGCACCCCCGGGGAAGGCTCAGAGCTCAGGCCCAGCATGGCTGGCTGGTGTAGGGCACCAGGACCCCGTTCCTGCTTAGGGCCAAGTGAGGCAGCCCCTCTCTGTCCCCCCAGAGCCCCCACATGTCATGTGAGACGTCACCCACAGACAGAGCACCTGAGTGTCAGCCACGGAGGGGGCAGGGGGTCGGGGGAGAACCATCCCCAGGCACCCACGCACGGGCGGCCTGGGGACGCTGAGGGCTCTCCACCTCTGTCCCTGGGGGTGCCTGAGGCCCACGGAGAGAAGAGCTGGCACCTCTCCTTTCACTAGGGACGGGCACACTGTTTGTTAGGATGTAAGCGAAAGGACCCCAGACCTCCGGCGTTAACTGAGCACCTAGCATATGGGCCGACTGGACCTTCCTGGTTCTCTCATTCTCTATTGTATCCTCAGGCAAATTATTTGACTACTCTTGCCTCGCTTCCCTATTATCTGCTATTGTCCCATTTGACTGACAAGCACACTGAGTCCCCAGGAGAGCCCACTTGGCTCTCAAGTTCCGTACCCCGTCTTCCCCACCAGCCAGCCTGGCCTGGCCCTGACAGCCCACTCTCCCAGACAATCGGGGTGACGGGCTGGAGCCTGCCAACCAGGCCTGCGGGACAGTGACCACCGCACCCACCCTGATCTTGGGTGGCTGGGGGTGGAGGGAGGAGACGGATTCACCAAGGAGTGGTCAGGGTCCTGCAGCGTGGAGGCGGGTTAATGCCTGGGTTCCACCCTCACCGCAGAGGGTCCCTCCCCGCCCAGGGACCCAGGAAGCTCAGAACCGACCTTCCCTGGCTGTCCCTCGAGGCTCCACTCCAGGTTGGGCCACGGGTGGCATGTGGCCAGGCTCTGGGTGGATGGCAGTTGGGTCACTTTAGTGCTGGGCTCGCTGGGAACACACGCGGAATTGGGCCCGTGGCTCATAAGGATTCTGGTCCTGTCTCTGCAACTAATTAGCCAAATGACCTTGGGTAAGTAACCCCTTTTCTGCTCCCCGGTTTCTCCAGCTGGAAGCGGGGCTAGTGACTGACAGCTCTACCTTAGGTCTGTGAAGGCTCAGTGCTGTAGACCTGGAACAGTATCTGGTGAACTGTCACAGTTATTCTTACGTAGCACATACGGAGTACCAAGCACCCTGCAGACAGCTTCACTCCACTGACGCCTCTTAATTTAACAGCCATGCAAGTGAAGTACTACAACCATAAAAGGACTACAAAGAAGAGGTACTTGACAGTAAAGAAATTAAATTTGGGGAGTTCCCATCATAGGTCAGCAGTTCATGAACCTGATTGGCATCCGTGAGGACACAGGTTCGATCCCTGGCCTCATTCAGGGGGTTAAGGATCCAGCGTTGCCGTGAGCTACGGTATAGGTCACAGATGTGGCTCAGATCCTGTGTTACTGTGGTGTAGGCAAGCAGCCATAGCTCCAATTCGACCCCTAGCCTGGGAACCTACATCTGCCTCGGGTGCGGCCCTCAAAAAAAGGAAAAAAAGAAATTTGGTTTGAAATCCACTCACAACCATCAGGTCCAGACAGGCTTAACAGGTAATTTAGCCAGACAGGTAGCTTTAGTCTCACACGTCCCTGCGAACAGAAGGGGAAACACTTCTCAGCTTGTCTTCTGAGAGGACTACAACCTTGAGTGGCACCAAGTCCCAACAAGGACAGTACAAGAAAAGTTCAGTTACTGATGCAAAAATTACGACGTAACCTTAGCAACGCCAGACCAGCAAGCTGTACAAGTCACCGCTTCCCAGCCAAGCTGAGCTCATCCTCAAACGCGAGGACGGGGGAGCGCAGTGAGCTGGTCGTGTACTCGACCATGCCCGGCTGGCACATCTTTCCTTCCTGGGCTCCAGGAAGAGGTCTGCCACGTCCACGTTTGCCCTTCCTCCACCCCGGCTCACCCGGGTTCCAGGTGTGCAGATGGCAGAGTCCTCAGTGGAGGGAGCCCAGCCAGGGACCAGTCGCACTGCCGCACACGGGACTGTACATAAACAAAAAGTGAACCTGCACTGAACTAAGCTGCTGAGAATTCGGAGCATATAGACGTTCACAATATGGCCTAGCCTCTCCTGAATAAACCACATCAACAGACTAAAGGAAGAACACTATATAATTTCCTCAGTAGTCTTTCTTAAAAAGGAAGGACTCAATTTTTATTTTAAATAATAAGAGTCTTCTGGTTAAGTGGAAATTGAAAACTTCTTTAATCTGATAAAGGCTACTTTCTGAAATCGCATACAAAGAGCATACCTTATGGTAACAAGTTTCCATGATCAGGAAGTTCCCGTTGTGGCTCATTGGTAACGAACCCAGCTGGTATCCATGAGGACGCAGGTTCAATCCCTGGCCTTGCTCAGTAGGTTAAGGATCCAGCATTGCCGTGAGCTGTGGTGAAGGCCAGCAGTTGCACCTCTTACTCGACCCCTAGTCTGGGAACGTCCATATGCTGGGGGTGCGGCCCTAAAAAGACAAAGGGAGGTCTATGAGAAAACCAAAAGGGAAATTAAAAAACGCCTCGAGACCAATGGCAATGAAAACACAACCATTCAAAATCTGTGGGATGCTGCAAAAGCGGTTCCTAGAGGTTCATGGCCACGTGCCCTAGACTGGATTAAGATGCTGCAACAGAAGGACTGGAGCTCAACTTCCCTCCCAAAAACAACAAAACTACAACCAGATGCTCAGCAACCTTCGACCAAATGGACTGTAAACTTTCAAAAAGATATTTTACTCCAGAAGACAAAGAGGAGACCACATGAAGAGATAGGAGGGGTGATTACACAACAGAAGCAACCCCATACCTCCTGGGTGGGAAGCTCCACAGTTACTGGAAAGTAACTATCACAGAGACTCAGCTACAGGACTGAGAGTTCTGAACCCCACATCAAATCCCCACGCCTGGGGATCTGGCACTGGAAGAAAGAGCCCCCAGAGCATGTGGCATTGAAGGCCAGTGGGGCTTGTGTGCAGGAGCTCCACAGAACTAGGAGAAACGAAGACCCCATCCTTGAAAGGCACACACAGACTTTCACGTGCACTGGGTCCCAGGGCAAAGCAGTCTCCATAGGAATCCGGGTGGAACCTGACTGCAATTCTTGGAGGATCTCCTGGGAAAACAGGGGTGACTGTGGCTTGTTGTGGGGGAAGGCCATTGGAGGTGAAGCTCTCGGGAACATTCATCAGCCTGCTTTTCTCTGGAGGGGGCCATTTCTGGGAAAATCTGGTCCCTCCCATCAGCACTGAGAAGCCCCAGGCCAAGCAATAATCCAGGTGGGATCACACCCCCACCCATCAGTAAACAGGCTGCCTAAAGACCCCTCAGGCACACAGCCAGCCTCTAATCTCACCCAGAGACAAAGCCCCACCCATCAGAGGGATAGGAATCAGCCCCACCTACCAGTGGGCAGGCACCAATCCCTACCATCGGGAAGCCCACCTCCCAAATGCCAACTTTAACCACAGGGGAGGCAAACACTAGAACTAAGAGAGGTTACAACTCTATTGTCTGCAAAAAGGTCACCACACCAAAAACCTATAAAAATGAAAAGACAGAAAACTATAACTCAGATGAGAAAAAAAAAAAAAACAGAAAAACAGAAAAACAGCTCAGTGATGAGAAGATTATCAGCCTCCCAGAAAGAGACTTTAGACTGTTGATGCTGAAGATGATGCAAGACATTGGAAATAAACTGGAGGCAAAGATTGATAATTAACAGGAAAAACTGAGTAAAGAAATACAAGATGTAAAAATTGAGATGCAAAATACAACAACTGAAATAAAATATTTATTAAAAGCAGCCGACAGTAGAATACAGGAGGCAAAAGAACAAATTAGCGAGTTGGAGGACAGATTAGTGGAAATCACCAATGCGGAAGAGAAAAGAGATAAAAGATGGAAAGGAGATGAGAGTCTCAGGAACTCTGGCATAACGTGAAATGCACCAATATCCATATTATAGGGGTGCCAGAGGGAGAAGAGAGAAGGGTACAGAAAAAATATTTGAAGAGATAATAGCTGACAACTTACCTAATACGGGAAAGGAACCACTCAGTCAAATCCAGGAAGCGCAACAAGTACCATATAAAATAAACCCAAGGAGGAACACCCCAAGACACTTATTAATCAAAATGACCAAAATTAAAAACAAAGAGAAAATATTGAAAGCAGCTAGGGAAAAGAAACAAATGCCATACAAGGGAACCCCGATAAAGTTATAAGCAGATTTTTCAGCTGAAACTCTGCAAGCCAGAAGGGAGCGGCATGATATACTTAATGTGATGAAAGGAAAAAATTTCCAAGATTACTTTACCCAGCAAGGCTCTCATTCAGATTTGAAGGAGATCAAAACCTTTACAGATAAGCAAAAGCTAAGACATTTCTGCAACACTAAACCAGCTTTACAATACTAAAGGAACTTCTTTCTTTTCTGAAAAAGGCCACAACCAGAAACAAAAACACCACAAATGACAAGCCTCACCAGTAAAGACATATATACAGTAAAGATACTAAATCATCCATGCAAATCAGAAATCGTGAGAAGAGAGCACAAATGCAAGACACTGGAGATGCACTTGCAATTAAGAAACCAACAACTTAAAACAATCTCATTTATATATAGACTCCTATATCAAAACTTGAGGGTAACTGCAAACCAAAAACCTACAATTGATACACAAATAAGAAAAATCAACTCAAATACAACATTTAAGATAGTCATCTTGTGAGAGGAGACAACGAGAATAAGGGAAGAAAAAAAGAGCAACAAAAACCCAAAACAGTTAATAAAATGGCAATAAGAATATAGATATCAATAATTACCTTAAATGTTAATGGACTGAATGCCCCAACCAAAAGACATAGACTAGCTGAATGGATACAAAACAAGACCCATATATATGCTGTCTTCAAGAGACCCACTTCACTTCTAGGGACACATACAAATTGAAAGTGAGAGGATGGAAGAAAATATTCCATGCAAACGGGACTCAAAAGAAAGCCGGAGTAGCAATACTCCTATCAGACAAAATAGACTTTAAAGTGAAGAACATTTTAAGAGACAAGGAAGGGCACAGCATAATGATCAAAGGATCAATCCAAGAAGAAGATATAACAATTTTAAATATCTATGCACCCAACACAGGATCACCACAATATATAAGGCAACTGCTAACAACCTTAAAAGGAGAAATCAACGATAACACAATCATAGTGGGGGACTTTAACACCCCACTTACAGCAATGGATAGATCATCCAGACAGAAAATCACTAAGGCCCTGAACGAAACATTAGATCATATGGACTAAATAGATATTTATAGGACATTACATCCAAAAGCAACAGAATACACATTCTTCTCAAGTGCGCACGGAACATTCTCTAAGATCACATCCTGGGCCACAAATCAAGCCTCGGTAACTTTAAGAAAATTGAAATCCTATCAAGCATCTTCTCTGACCACAATGCTATACGACTGGAAATCAACAAGAAAAGGCAAAAAATACAAACACGTGGAGACTAAACAACATGCTACTAAACAACCAATGGATCACTGAAGAAATCAAAGAGGAAATTAAAAAATACCTAGAAGGAAGTGACAAGGTATGACACTTGAAAACCTCTGGGATACAGCAAAAGCGGTTCTAAGAGGAAAGTTTATACCAATACAAGCCTACCTCAGGAAACAAGAAAAAGCTCAAATAACCTAACTTTACATCTAAAGCAGCTAGAGAGGGAAGAACAGACAAGACCTCTAGTTAGAAGAAAAGAAATCATAAAGATCAGAGCAGAAATCAATGAAAGAGAAATGAAGAAAACCATAGAAAAGATCAATGAAACTAAAAACTGGTTCTTTGAAGAGATCAACAAAATTGATAAACCCCTAGCCAGACTTATCGAGAAAAAAAGAGGACACAAATCAATAAAATTAGAAATGAAAAAGGAGAAATAAAAACATATCACAGAAATACAAAGAGACTACTATATGCAACTATATGGCAATAAAATGGAAAACCTAGAAGAAATGGACAAATTCTTGGAAAAGTACACTCTTCGAAGACTAAACCAAGATGAAACAGAAAAGATGAATAGACCAATCACAAGTTCTGAAATTGCAACTGTGATTTAAAAAGTTCCAACAAACAAAAGTCCAGGAACAGATGGCATCACAGGTGAATTCTATCAAATATTTAGAGAAGAGCTAACACCTATCCTTCTGAAACTCTTCCAAAAAATTGCAGAGGAAGGGACACTCCCAAACTCATTCTATGAGGCCACTATCACCCTGATACCAAAACCAAAGATACCACAAAAAAGAAAATTACAGGCCAATCTCACTGATGAACATAGGTGCAAAAATCCTCAACAAAATCCTAGCCAACAAAATCCAACAATACATTAAAAGGATAGTACATCACAATCAAGTAGGATTTATCCCAGGGATGCAAGAATTCTTCAGTAACTGCAAATCAATCAGTGTGATACACCACGTTAACAAACTGAAGAATAAAAATCATGATCCTCTCAACAGATGCAGAAAAAGCCTTTGACAAAATCCAACACCCATTTCTGATAAAAACCCTTCAGAAAGTGGGCATAGGGGGAACCTACCTCAACATAATAAAGCCCATCTATGACAAACTCAGAGCTAACATCATTCTCAATGGTGAAAAGCTGAAAGAATTCCCACTGAGACCAGAAACAAGACAGGGATGTCCACTCTTGCCACTATTGTTCAGCATAGTTCTGGAAGTCCTAGCCACAGCAATCAGAGAAGTAAAAGAAATAAAAGGAATCCAGATTGGAAAGCAAGAAGGAAAACTATCACTGTTTGCGGATGCCATGATACTATACCTAGAGAATCCTAAAGACTCTACCAGAAAACTGCTAGAGCTCATCAGTGAATTTGACAAAGTTGCAGGATACAAAATGAATACACAGAAATCAACTGCATTTCTATATACTAACAATGAAGGATCAGAAAGAGAAATTAGGGAAGCAATCCCGTTTACCATCGCATCTAAAAGAATCAAATACTTAGGAATAAACCTACCTAAAGAGACAAAAGACCTGTACTCTGAAAACTGTAAGAAGCTGATGAAAGAAATCAAGGATGACATGAACAGATGGAAAGACATACCATGCTCTTGGACTGGAAGAGTCAATATTATCAAAATGACTATACTACCCAAGGCAATCTACAGATTCAATGCAATCTCTATCAAATTACCAAGGACACTTTTCACAGAACTAGAACAAAATATTTTAAAGTTTGTTTGGAAACACAAAAGACCCTGAATAGCCAAAGACATCCTGAGGGGGGAAAAAAAATTGAGCTGGAGAAATCAGGCTCCCTGACTTCAGACTATACTACAAAGCTGCAGTCATCAAAACTGTATGGAAGAAGAAAAATCTCAAATTGACAACCTAACCCATCACCTAAATGAATTAGAAAAAGAAGAACAAAAACACCTTAAAGTCAGCAGAAGGAAGGAAATCATTAAGGTCAGAGAGGAAATCAATAAAATAGAAATTCAAAAAATAATAGAAAAAAATAAATTCAAGAGCTGGTTCTTTGAAAAGGTAAACAAGATTGACAAACCTCTGGCAAGACTCATCAAGAAGAGGAGAGAAAAAACCCCAATAAACAAAATAAATGAAAAAGGAGAAATTACAACGGATATTACAGAAATACAAAAAACCATGACAGAATACTATAAACAATTATATGCCAACAAATTTGATAATCTAGAAGAAATGGACAAATTTTTAGAGACCTACACCCTCCCAAAACTGAATCAAGAAGAAATAAATCAACTGAACAGACCAATCACTAGAAATGAAATTGAGTAT
>PVHT021183634.1:1545984-1556221 GCA_004024745.2 Catagonus wagneri
AACCCTAAACAAAACGAAAAGACAACCCACAGAATGGGAGAAAATATTTGCAAATGACTCGACTGACAAGGGATTAATCTCCAAAATTTACAAACACCTCCTACAGCTCAATACCAAAAAAACAACCCCATCAAAAAATGGGCAGAAGATCTAAACAGACAATTCTCCAAAGAAGACATACAGATGGCAAAAAAAAAAACACATGAAAAGATGTTCAGCATCACTTGTTATTAGAGAAATGCCAATCAAAACCACTATGAGGTACCACCTTACACCAGCCAGAATGACCATCATCAAAAAGTCTACGCACAATAAGTGCTGGAGAGGGTGTGGAGAAAAAGGAACCCTTTGTACACTGTTGGTGGGAATGCAAATTGCTGCCACCACTGTGGAAAACAGTATGGAGATTCCTTAGAAAAATAAAAATAGAATTACCATTTGATCCAATAATCCCACTCCTGGGCATCTATCCAGAGAAATCTATGACTCGAAAAGACACATGTACTACAGTGTTTATTGCAGCACCCTATACAATAGCCAAGTCATGGAAACAACCTAAATGCCCATCGACCGAGGAGTGGATAGGGAAGATCCAGTACATATACACAACGGAATATTACTCAGCCATTAAAAGGAACAAAATAACATTTATAGCAACATGGATGGACCTAGAAATTATCATGCGAAGTGAAACCAGTCAATGAGATACCAACATCAAATGCTACCACTTACACGTGGAATCTAAGAAAAAGACATAATGAACTCCTTTGCAGAACAGATACTGACTCACAGACTTTGGAAAACTTAAGGTTTCCAAATGAGACAAGCTGGGGGGTGGGGGGATGCACTGAAGGTTTGGGATGGAAATGCTATAAAACTGAGTTCTGACGATTTTTGTACACCTATAATTGTAATAAAATTCATTACATAAAAAAAATAAAACACTGAACAAATTTTAAAAAAAGAAAAAGACACATGCCCTTATATGTTCATTGCAGCACTATTCACAATAGCCAAGACATGGAAACAACCTAAGTGTCCACCAACAGATGAATGGATTAACAAGATGTGGTACCTATACACAATGGAATACTACTCACCCATGAAAAAACAAAAACAAAATAATGCCATTTGCAACAACGTAGATGTACCTAGAGACTCTCATACTAAGTGAGGTAAGTCAGAGAAAGACAAATACCATATGATATCACTTATACATGAAATCTAAAATATGGCACAGATGAACCTATCACCAGACCACAGACTCTCAGACATGGAGAACAGACTTGTGGTTGCCAAGGTGGCAGGGGAGTCAGATGGACCGGGAGTTTGGAGTTAATAGATGCAGACTGTAACATTTAGAGTGGATAGACAATGAGGTTCTTGGGAGTTCCCATGATGATTCAATGGAAACCAATCTGGCTAGCATCCATGACACACGTTCGATCCCTGGCCTTGCAGTGGGTTAAGGATCTGGCGTTGCTGTGAGCTGTGGTGCAGGTCGTAGATGCGACTTGGATCCCATGCTGCTGTAGTTGTGGTGTAGGCCAGAGCTACAGCTCCGATTGGACTCCTAGCCTGGGAACCTCCATATGCCATGGGTGCGGCCCTAAAAAAATAAAATAAAATAAGAATTTAATAAAATGTAAACCAAGTGTCAGAATGTGGAAAAAAAATAAAATGTGCAACAAAGCTATAGTAAACAAGAAAATTGAATACCTAGGAACAAATTTAACCAAGGAGATAAAAACCTGTACCATGAAAAATGTAAGGCATTAGTGAAAGAAGTTGGAGACACAGAGTTCCTATTGTGGCACATCAGAAATTAATCTGACTAGTAACCATGAGGTTTTGGGTGTGATCCCTGGCCTCGATCAGTGTGTTAAGGATCCAGCATTGCCCGTGAGCTTTGGTGTAGGCAGAAGGTACAGCTTAGATCCCACATTGCTGTGGCCCTGGCATAGGCCAGTGGCTACAGCTCCAATTCAACCCCTAGCCGGGGAACCTCCATATGCCACAGGTGCAGCCCTAAAAAGCAAAGGAAAAAAAAAGTTGGAGACAACAAATACTGGAAAAATATTCTGCACTCATGGATTGGAAGAATATTGTTAAAATGTCCATACTACCTAAAGCTATCTACAGAGTCAAGGCAATTCCTCTCAAAATTCCAATGGCATTTTACACAGAAATAGGAGAAACAATCCTAAAGTTAGTATGGAAACACAAAAGACCTTGAGTAGCCAAAGCAATTGAGAGAGAACAACAAAGCTGGAAGCATCACACCTCTTGGCTTCAAACTATATTGCAAAACTGTAGTAATCCCAACAGTAAGACACTGGCCAAAAAAAAAAAAAAAAAAACATCAATGGAACAGAAGAGAGAGCCCAAGGTAAACCTACATGCATGTTACCAATTATCTTATGAAAAGGAGCCAAGAATACAAAATGGGGAAAGGACAGTCACTTCAATAAATGGTGTTGGGAAAACTGGACCACCATCCTTCACCCTACAAAAAAAAAACTCAAAATGGATTAAAGACTTGAATCTAAAACCTGAAACCATAAAACTCCCAAAAGAAAACATAGACAGTAAGACTTCGACATCAATTTCCAAAGTGATTTCTTTAGGTTTGAAACCAAAAGCAAAGACAACAAAAGCAGAAACATACAGGTTGAAGTGATAGCAAACTAAAGTTTCTGCACAGCAGAGGAAACCAGCAACAAAATGAAATGGCAACCTATCGAATAGAGAAAATATGTGCAAATCATTTTTTTTTTTTTGGCCTCACCCACAGCATGTGGAAGTTCCCAAGCCAGAGATCAAACTCACGCCACAGCTGTGACCCAAGCCACTGCAGTGACAATGCTGAATCCTTAACCTGCTACAAATCATATATTTGATAAGGGGTTGGTATCCAAAATATATAAACTCATACAACTCGATAACAAAAATATGATTAGAAAATGGGCAGGAGATCCGAACGTTATTTTTTTTGCTTTTTATGGTCGCACCTGCAGCATGTGGAATTTCACATGCTAGGGGTCAAATCATACCTACAGCCACTGGCCTACACCGCAGCTCACAGCAACACCAGATCCTTAACCCACTGAGTGAGGCCAGGGATCAAACCCACATCCTTGTGGATCGTAGTCGGGTTCGTTAACCGCTGAGCCACGAAGGGAACTCCCATGAACATTTTTCTAATGACATACAGATGTCCAACTGATACGTGAAAAGATGCTCAGCATCACCCACCATCAGGGGAACGCACATCAAAACCACAACGGGATGATCAGCACACACGTGTTGAATGGCTATCATCAAAAAGAACAGAAATGGCAAGTATTGGTGAGGAGGTGGAGAATGCAGAACACTTACACACTGTTAGTGGGAACAGAAATTGGTATGACCGCTACGGAAAACAGGATGAAAAAATTAAAACCAGAGCTGCTGTATGACCCAGCAATTCTACTTCCAGGCATTTCTCCAAAGGAAACAAAACACTAACTCAAAAACTTATATGCATCCACACACTCATTGCAACATTATCTACAATAGCGGAAAACCTAAGTGTCCACCAGCAAAGAGACGGATAAGGAAAATACGGTTGTGTATATACAACAGAATATTACTCAGCAATAAAAAATTGAAAACTTACCATTTGCAACAGCATAAATGATCTTGAGGGCATTATGCTAAGGGACATAAGTCAAAGAAAGACAAATACTGCATGATCTCATAGCATCTAGAAAGGAAGGAAAACACGAGAAACCTCGTTCACGGATACGGAGAACAGACAGGTGGTTGCCTGAGGTTGGACAGGTGGGCAAAATGGTGAAGGTGAAAAGGTACAGGCTTGCAGTTGTGCAATGAGTAAGTCATGGGGTGTCGTGTACGGCACTGCGACTCTGATTAGTAACACTGGTGTACTGCATATTTGAAAGTCACTAATAAGGTAGATATAGAGAGCTGACATAACAAAAAAAAATTCCTGTAAGTATGTGTGTGGTGACAGATGCTAACCAGACCACTGAGGTCATTTCACAGCACAAACTCAGTCGTTACCTCGTACACCTGAGGCGTTCCCTCTGTGGCTCAGCAGTAATGCACCTAACCAGTATCCGTAAGGACACGGGTCCGATCCCTGGCCTCGCTCGGTGGGTTAAGGATACAGTGTTGCCATGGCTGTGGTGTAGGCCCGCAGCTGTAGCTCCAATTTGACCCCTAGCCTAGGAACTTCCATATGCCGTGGGCCCTAAAATGACAACAAAACACAATAACCATCTCTTACAAGCTTTAAAATTTGTAGAATTAAAATATGTATCAAGAGTGTTAGATTCAGGAAGATGACACATGAAGTTAGAGTGTTCCTGAACTTGTTCTTTGTCTAGAAAGAAGAAAGTACCAGAAACATTAGACTTGCAGAAGTCAAAAATGCAAGTTCGCAGTATCTGGGACCCACGCGGCAGTGAATGAATGCATCATTGCCAAGATGATGCTACAGGAACAAGGTTCAGTCATTAACCTACTGTACCAGCAGCTACAGCTCTAATTCACCCCCTAGCCTGGGAACTTCCATATGCCTCAGGTACAGTCCCAAAAAGACAAAAAAAAAAACGTTACTTTATGGAGTTCCCATCATGGCACAGAGGAAACAAATCTGACTAGGAACCATGAGATTGCAGGTTTGATTCCTGGCCTCACTCAGTGGGTTAAGGATTCAGAGTTGCTGTGAGCTGTGGTGTAGGTCACAGATGCAGCTCGGATCCCACGTTGCTGTGGCTGTGGCGTAGGCTGGCAGCTACAGCTCTGATTAAACCCCTAGCCTGGGAACCTCCATATGCCACGAGTGCGGCCCTAGAAAAGGCAAAAAGACAAAAAAAAAAAAAGAAAAGAAAGAAAGAAAAAGAAAATAAACCAATAAAGCATCTAAATCTCACTCGAAGTTCCAGGGGGTCACTGCTGTGTTGTAAATTTGATCCCTGGCCTGGGAACCTCCACGTGCTATCAGTAACAAACCCGACTAGTATCCATGAGGACGTGGATTGGATCTCTGGCCTTGCTCAGTGAGTTAATGATCCGGAGTTGCCATGAGCTGTGATGTAGATCGAAGCTAAAAAGAAAAAGAGTGAAAAGGGAAGCTAAAAAGTAGGAGATACTTGCAAGCCCCAAGTCTAACATAGGACTCATGTTTAAAAAGCTCCTCTCAGCGGTGAAAGACAACCCAGCAAATAGCCGAAGAGTGTGTGATAAAAAGCTCAATAGCATCCATCAGCCAGAAAAAGGCAAACTGAAGCCACACTGAAATGCCCTGACAGCTTTACTAGCAGAAGCACAGAAACAGAGAAGACTGGCAGACACCAGGGGCTGATGAGTTTGCGGAGCAACTGAACTCCACCCCTCGCCGGTGAGATGCAGAATGAGGCGACCACCTCGGAAAGGCAGGGTCGCACTGAAGTTTATTTTGTATAAAAACTTTCTCAGGCAAGCCTTCCTTGACAACGCCCCAGGCCAGACACCCCTAAGCCACCCCAGAGGGTTCTAAGGCACACGTATTTTAACATCTCTGGACGCAGGGCGCACCCTGATGTGACCAGAGTCTTCATTGCAGATGTGCCCCGGCCGCCTCCCCCTCGCAGCCCTTCAGAGAGGTTGGTAATGACACTGACAAACGTCTGGAGAACTCAAACCGCCTTCTCCACTCCCGAGAATCCTAAAGCTGGAACGACTGGATCAAAAGGCACGCACGGTTTTTTCAGTTATCATTTAATTACACAACGCATGAAGACATCCATACTTTTCAAATTCAGGGGTGTTCCACACAGCCCTTCTCGCCCCAGTCCCTCCCCAGAGGCAGCCACTCTCAGCGGTTTGCAGTACGTCCTTCTGGACCCTGTTATTTGACCTACATGCATATTACTATGCATACAGTGCGCGGAGTTCCCATGGCTCGGTGGAAACGAATCCGACTAGGAACCATGAGGACACAGGTGCCATCCCTGGCCTTGCTCAGTGGGTTAAGGATTCGGCATTGCCCTGAGCTGTGGTGTAGATGGCAGACGCGGCTCGGATCTGGTGTCGCTCCGTCTGTGGTGCAGGCCGGCAGCTGCAGCTCCGATTCGACCCCTAGCCTGGGAACCTCCGTGTGCTGCAGGTGGGGTCAAAAACACATACATGTATGGTACACGTGTCACAAAGAGACCATTCGTCTACTTTCCACAGAGAGGCTGGCAAACCACACCTACCAGTAATAAACTCTGAACTCCATCTTCCTAATTTGTTTCCCAAACTGGTAAGTAAAAATCGTCTGGGTTAAGTCTGTGCTGCCACGCAGCCCTGTCTTTCCGCCTTACAAGGTGGCCCAACCCCGAGGTTAACGCCTCCTCTGAGCTTTCATCTCCTATTAGTAGAGCTTTTTACTTCATACCACGTAGCTCTTTAATCCATCTGGAATTGATTTTTACATGCAATATGAGAACAATTATTTTTGCCAACCAGACAGCCAGCTCTGCTTATCGTAAGCCCCCTCCCCAACTCACTCAGTTAAAATGCCGTTTGGGTCCGACATGAATTCCCTGTACACACGTGGGACGTCTCCTGGGCACCCCCTTTCACTGACCCGTCTGCGGCAAAGCCACACCGTGCCTTGATTATTGTAGCTTTACGATGAAGTTTCAAAATCGGGGGAAGAGAGCCCTTCCCCATTAAACTTTGAAAAATTATCAGCCATTTTTGCACATTTTCCTTCCAGTTTTTTTTTTTTTTAAATCATGCTTAGTTTCCAGAGCTTGGCTTTCTTGTTGGAATTTCATTAAATCTATTTAAGCAAGCTGAATGTTTTTATATTATATCTTCCTAGCCAGAAAGTTTGTCGTCTTTTGGTAATTTTGGAGGAGTCTGGGCTTTTCTGAACACTAGCTGCCTGGACTCCTCATATGGCTCCTTATAATAAATGCTTTCCTCCCCCCCACCACCACCACAAAAAATTGTTTTCTTCATTTGAATCTGGATTTTAAGTTCACTCTTAAGTTTTACTGTTTGTATCACTATTGCGAGTGGAATTTTACACTGTTTCTGCCTTTACCTAAATGCTGCTATTGAGTATTGTGTGCTCTGTATCCACTTTTCTGAGTTCTCTTATTCTAATTTTTTCACTGACTCAGATATTCTAGCCAGAGAATCATTTTGTCTCCTCTAGTTTTCATATTGCAAATTTCCCTTTGCTGTTCTGCAGTGTGCAGCAGCATGATAGGGGGTCTCAGTTCCCAGGCGAGGAATCAAACCTGGGCCACGGCAGTGAAAGTGCCAAGTCCTAACCACCAGACCACCAGGGAACTCCCACTTTGCTTTTCTTTACATTAGCTAGAACCTCAAAACCACATCGAATAGACACACTAGGGGGCATCATGGCTTGATCCTGGACCATTTAATGTACCATTTCCTATAGGTTCATATACCAGCTTCAGGGTCACCTAGAAGCTCATGAGAAATGCAGAATCTCAGGTCCTACTTACTAAATCAGGATCTGCACTCTAATAAGATTTCCCAGGTAGTTCATACACACTAGATGATTTCTTCCTATTCTGATTTCTTTGTGGGCCACACCTGCAGCATGCAGAAGTTCCCAGGTCAGGGATTGAACCTAAGCCACAGCAGCGACAACGAGCCACAGAGGTGACAATGCCAGGTCCTTTAAGTGCCAGGCCACCAGGGAACTCCCTTCCTCTTCTGATTTTATATGAGTTTAGTAACAGAAACAGCTGTGGCTCTTAGCATCTACACAGTACTTCTTGGCATCTATTAATTCCTAAAATATGGTTTCCTCCTTTTTCCTGGCGATCATGCACTTTAGGGTTTTTTTTCTTTTTATGGCAGCACCTGCAGCATGTGGAAGTTCCCAGGCTAGGAGCTGAATCAGAGCTACAGCTGCCGGCCTACACCACAGCCACAGCCACGCCGGATCCAAGCAGCATCTGAGACTTACGCTACAGCTCACGGCAATGCCAGATTCTTAACCCAATGAGCGAGGGTTAAGAACCTGCATCCTCATGGATACTATGTCAGGTTCTCAACCCACTGAGACACAGGGGAACTCCCACTTTAGGATCCGATATCCTAATTCTGGACCAGCCCCCCGCCCCAGACCAGGAGGCCACCTCTCGCGCTCCAAGCATTGTCACCCCTCACTTACTTCCTCGGCCACGTCTCTCCAGTTCCTAGAGCACTTCCAGGGCTGAGGTGAAGCTGGCACCAGAGCTGGGACCAGCACGGAGCGGGTGCTCAGAAAGCACCCGGTTTAACTTGGGCTGTCAGTCTTTCATGGCTCAGCCAGGGCCCCCTCTCCCCTCTCGAGCAGATGGGTTTCCCTGCTCGCCCCTCACCGTTGGCCGTGAAAGACCCAGCAGAAATCCCCCCCGTTGGGCTCACCGCAAGCCAGACACGGCGCTGCAGTGTGCTAAACCAGCATCTCCGAGGGGTGGCATGAGAGCCCCTGAGCCCCAGTGTGGACAGACGCTTCTGGCTCATCCTCAACTGCGCCAGGACCAGCAGTGGCCCTGCAGCAGCAGTAAGCTCTGCCCGCGGCGCTGTCTGCTTACTGACCAGACATTAGGGCGTTGGTTTCCGGAAGTGGGGTTGGCAGGAGAGAGCCTGCCTCCTGGATGGGGCTGGGGCACAGAAGGACCAGCCAGGAGCCACCAAATGACAGGAGGCCACTCCCCCTAACCCCCGAAGAGCAGCGGCTCTGCCCTGCGATCACAGAGCTGGGCCGGGGCCTGGAGGTTGCTGTGTCCTTCCAGACGATTCTGAGGACAGCGAGGGGGCCGGTCCCTCTGCTGGTCTCTCAGGGGTAAGGTGAAGGCCGGGGCTGGGGGCGAGGCCACCTGCAGGGGCAGAGGCCCAGCCGCAGGTGTGCCAGGGGCCACAGCACCCACCTTCCTTTGGCCCCTACCTGGGCCCTGGCAGCGAGAGAAGTCCGCAGAAAGTCTGGCCAGGCCGGGAGTCCCTGGGCGTCCTGGCGTCCCCGTGGGAGCCACCGGCTCTCAGGGGAGATAGAGCGCTACCACCACGTAGACGACCCAGCTCGTGGACACGAAGACCCCGAAGAGCAGGCTGAAGAGCACGAGCGCGCGGGCCTTGCGAGAGGCCTCCTCGGCGTGGGCCAGGTCCCCCCTGCCCAGGGCCGCGCGAGTCTGCAAGGAGAAGCGGAGGGTGAGCAGAGGGTGAGCAGACGCAGAGCCCCCGGTCCCTCCTGGGCCCGGCCGCAGCGCGCAGACTGGCAAGCGGACCCTGAGAGTCGGGGGCCTGCCCAGACCGCCGCTCACAAAGGAGCAGGGGCCACGGAGGTGCTGGCTGCCAGCTCTCGGGCACTTGTCACGGGCCTGGCACAGGTCCACACCCTCGGCCTCATCTCCTAAAATCCTCCCCAAAACCCCGAGTTTGGTGTCATCATCGGCTCTGCTTTGCAGATAAGAAACCAAAGGCTCAGAGAGGTGAAGGGCCACACAGCTGGCGGTGAAGCCAGAACTTAGAGGCAGGCAGCGGCCGCCAGAGCCCCCAGGTAGCAGCGGCCCCAGGGCCTTCCTGCTCTCTGAGGACGTCCTTACTGGGGCCTAACGCCTGGCCTGGCGATGGGGGGGACCAACCAGGAGGGAGGGCAGGAGGAAGAAGAAAGGCTCTTATGAGATGATGGGTGGATGGAGGGAGGGTCGACGGACAGAGCGCGCTAGGCGATGGGCGAGCAGGCAGACGCGTGTGAAAGTTTCAGTCGAACTTTCCAGAGCAAGTAGGAGCGGTAGGAGGCAGAGACAGGAGGAGAGGGCCAAGACCGCCCCCGCCCCAGAGAACTGGGCACTAAATTTGCAGTTCCTGCCACCCTTCTCGGGGGAAGCACGGGGGACCGAGGTGCCGGGAAGGCGCGCGCGTGGCCGTCCGGGGCCGCCCCCGCCCCCACCTACCTCATGGGCGTAGACGATGGCGACGAGCCCGGTGAGCAAGCAGCAGAAGAGGGTCACCAGCACGGACTCCATCATGTAGTCCTTGGGCCGGGGCCTGTGCTCGGCCGCGCCGGGGGCTGGCGCGCTGGCCGCGGGGCTGTTGTACTGCGGGGGCGGGGGCCACGGCGTGGTGAGGACACGGCCAGCGAGGGGCAGGCATCGGTCGCTCCACCTACTGCCACCACCCCCCCAAGTGAGGCTGCAGGTCGCCCGGGGTGGGGGGGCAGGTCAAGGCCCCCCTG
>PVHT021183634.1:1559340-1592803 GCA_004024745.2 Catagonus wagneri
GGACACCCGGCCTGGCCTCCCTCCATGCCTGTGCAGTGTCTCCTCTTCTCTGCCCGAACTCTCCTATTCATCCCTCAGAACCCTGATCAAATGCCCCCTTCTTCTGGAAAGCCTCCTAGGCTCGCCCGCCCCCCAGGCTGAGGGAGGGAGCCCTTTTCTCTTCCTCCCCTGGGCACACAGGCATCCTCCGCAGGGCTGCTCGCTGGAGGTGACTCACCTCCCGGCCCGGGAGGAAGGGGTGAGTGGGGGAGGGACCGTGGGGACAGGCTGGGGGGAGGGGTCGTGCAGGGCGCCCCCGGCCGACTCACCACGGGAAAGGGTGTGAACAGCGGCTGCACCGCGGGCGCGGGGAAGAGCGGCGAGGGCGGCGGCGGGTACAGCGCGGGGGGCGCGGACACCAGCGGCGGCGGCGGGAGGAGCACGGGCTGCGGGAAGGGCGGGTAGAGCAGGTGCTCCGCCTTGGGGTCGGGTGGCGCGTAGGGCGGGGGCTCGCCCACGAAGCCGATGTTGGGGACCCCACCGGCCATCGCCTTGGGTGCCTGCGGGGCCTCGCCCGTGGCCTGGACCCCCACGGAGGCCTCGGCCAGCGGGTCAGCCGGGGGGTTGGCTGGGGGTCCCGCCGGTGCTGGGGCGCTGCCTCCACCCGCGGCCACTTCCTCGCCGGGCCCTCCGTCCTCATCCAGGAGCTGCGGGCGGCGCGGGAGCTGCGGGAACTCGGGCCGCGGGGGGCTCTGGGGGTCCTCAGAGGCTGCAGGGCCGCTGCCCCCTTTCCCGTCCGCTCCTGGGAAGAAAGAGCAAGCGCGGTGAGCCCCAAGAGGCCGCTGGGCCAGGTGGGAATGCTCCCCCTAAGCCCCTAAGCACGGCCCATCCGAGGAGAAGGTGACAGTGACCAGGCCGGTCCTGGCCCTTCGTGTAGCCCACACCCGGGCCTCTCCAAGCTGGGCTCTTGAACCTTTACCCAAAGTACAGCAGTGGGACAAGACCAAGGCTCTCACAGCCAGCACAGGCCTGCTGGGATGGAAGGCAGGCCCTGCCCCTGCCTGCCAGCCGGCCTCTGGTCCAGGCTGCCCCTGCTCACGGCGGTTTTGCCCCCAGGGTTCTACCGGAGGGGCCCTGCTGCCAGGGAAGAAGCTTCAGCCCAGGGCGACCCCCTCAAAGGCTGTGCTGAGACCACCCAGTGGGGGCTGGTCTGAGGAGATGTGTTGAGCCAATCAGATTCTTGGCTCTGGAGTTGTCGGACCCTGGCTAAACTGAGCGACCACAAAAAGCCAGTCAGTCACTACGCGCCAAGTGCCTACTGGCAATTGGGAGAGAGAGAACAGAAACCTGGATGCAGCGAGGGGCGAGGAGAGAAGCCCACCCAGCAGCTTGAAAGGGGTAGGGGGCGGAGAAACTAAGAGGCGCCCAGCTGCCTTCCAGCCCTGGCCCTGGCCTCCAGCATCCACACCATAAACTCCAGAGGCAGCCCAGCTGCTCCCAAGTCCTGAAGGTGGAGGGAGGAGGAGGGGGGAGGGAGAGGGGGAGGGGGAGGGAGGAGGAATACTTCCAAATTCATTTTATGAATCCATCACTACCTTGATACCAAAACTAGTAAAAGACCCCACGAGAAATGAAAATTACAGACCAACATCCTTGATAAATATAGCTGCAAAAATCCTCAACAAAAAATATTAGCAAATAAAATTCAACAGTACATTAAAAGAGTCATAATCATGATCAACTGGAATCTATTCCAAGGATGCAAGGATCATTTAACATCTGCAAAAACTAATGTGCATTAACCAAATGAAGGACAGACATCATATGATCTCAATAGGTGTTGGAAGAGCATTTGACAAAATTCAACATCCATTTATGATAAAAAAAAAAAACTCAACAAAATGAGTATAGAGGAAATGTTTCTCAACATAATATGACAAAGGTCACATATGATAAGCTCACAGCCAATATCAAATATCAATGGTAAAAAATGGAAAAGCTTTACCTTTAAGGTCAGAGATAAGACAAGGCTGCTCACTCTCACCACTTTTATTCAACATAGTGTTGAAAGTCCTAGCCACAGCAATTAGACAAGAAAAAACAAATAGAAGGAATCTAAATTGAAAAGGAAGTAAAACTGCCACTATTTCAGATGACATAATATACATAGAAAACTCTAAAGGCTCTACCAAAAAAAAAAAGAGCTAATAAATTCAACAAATTTGCATAATATGAAATTAATAGACAAAACTCCATTGCATTTCTATATACTAATAAAAATTGCAGAAAGAAAAATTTTAAAAATCTCGTTATCAAATAAGCCCTATCAAATAGCATACCTAGGAATAATTTAACCAATCAGATAAAAGACCTATATACTGAAAATAGCATTAATGAAAATAATTAGACATTAATGAAAGAAACCACAAACAAATGGAAAAATCTTTTGTTCTCACAGAGAGGAAGAATTAATGTTGTTAAAATGTCCATACTACCCAAAGCAATCAACAGAGTCAGTGCAATTCCTATCAAAATTCCAAAGACAGGCTTCCCCAGTGATGCAGTGGGTTAAAGATCTGATGTTGTCACTGCAGTCCCTGGCCTGGGAACTTCCACATGCCACAGATATGGCAAAAAAAAAAGAAAAAAAAATTCCAATTGCATTTTTCACAAAAACAGGAGAAACAATCCTAAAATGTGTATGGAACCACAAAAGAACTTGAGTAACCAAAGCAACACTGAGAAGAACAGAGCTGGATGCATCACACTCTTTGGTTTCAAACTATATTACAAAGCTGTAGTAATAAAACAGTATGATATTGGCAGGAAAACAGACACACAGATCAATGCAACACAAGAAAGGGCCCAGAACTAAACCCACACTCACAATCATCAATTAATCTGTGAAAAGGAGACAAGAAAGTGGCGCAGGCCGGCAGCTGTAGTTCCAATTTGACCCCTAGCCTGGGAACCTCCACATGCTGCAGGTGTGGCCCTAAAAATGCACAATGGAGAAAAGACAGTGTCTTCAATAAACAGTGTTGGGGAAACTGGACCACTATCACACACCGTACACAAAAATTAACTCAAAAAGGGTTAAAGACTTGAATCTAAGACCAGAAACCAAAAAACTCCCAAAAGAAGAAGTTCTCATCATGGCACAGTGGAAATGAATCTGACTAGGAACCATGAGGTTGCAGGTTCGATCCCTGACCTCGCTCAGTGGGTTAAGGATCCGGCATTGCTGTGAGCTGTGGTGTAGTTACAGACGCAGCTCGGATCTGGCATTGCTATGGCTGTGGCATTGGCCGGCAGCTGTAGCTCTGACTTGACCCCTAGCCTGGGAACCTCCATATGCCTCAGCGGATGTGACCGTAAACAGCAAAAAAAAAAAAAAAGGGTTACAACATAAATATACCATAAGATTCAGCTACTTCGCTCCTAGGTACTTAAGAGAAATAAAAAACACATGACCACACAAAACTTGTACACACACGTTTACAGCAGCTCCATGTACAAGAGATCCAAACCAGAAACGACACAGTCCACAGATGAGTGGATAAAGCAGTCGTGCTAAGTCCAAACGGTGGAGCGTGTCTGCAGGAGGCAGCGGCTGCCGCGGCCCCGGCGATAAGCCTCCTGACAGGCAAGCCTCGCCTTGAGTGTCAGCTGGACTGCAGGACCTCCGATGAAGCAACTCTGGCAGAAGATACGGGGTCCCTTCTGAGACCAGGTTTTAGAAAGATCGTGGCTCTTGTCACTCACTCTCCAGCTCACGCCCCGCCCCCCTTTCTACTCCAAGAGGAAGTGACCCGTGTGACAGCCCAGCCCCAAACATGCTGACGACCAGGTGAATGAGTTTGGGGGAGGCTCCTTTTTTAATTATTATCCCTTTTCTTTCTTTTCTTTTTTTCTAGGGCCACGCCTGTGGCATATGGAAGTTCCCAGGCTAAGCCACAGCCACAGCAACACTGGATCCGAGCCACACCCGTGAGCTACACCGCAGCTTGTGGCAACACTGGATCCTGAACCCACTGAGTGAGGCCAAGGATCAAACCCGCATCCCCACGGACACCGTGTTGGGTTCTTAACCCACTGAGCCACAATGGGAACTCACGGGGGCAGCGCCTTCAGCCTCTGCTGAGTCTTGAGGCACCTGCTTCCTGGCTGATGACTTGACTACAGCCTCAGGAGAAAATCAAGCAACAGGACACAGTGCAGCTGAGACAGCCTGGGACCTGGGACCCTTTGCTGCAATGCTTGCAATGGGACAAACATCCCCCCGGGCAAGAAAGTACAAAGAAACTGTAAGGGACTGTATGATGCACAGTTGGGGCAAATACGGACACGGTACCAAAAGACCAAAAAACCAGCTGCCACTTCTGAAGAGCCTGGAGTGAAAACGGGGTACCACGCGTGCCCCCTGCGCATGACACCACCAAAGGGGAGGGCAAACCGCCTAAGCCACCCCTCCAGCCGCCCTCTGGACCCACCGCTATCCTCACCCCACTGGAGGGACCAGCTCTTGCCCCACCCGCAGGGAGGGAGTGAGCGAGAGGTTCGATCAGCTACTCATTTCAGTCCCCCTGCTGCAGCAGGGACCCCAGGAAAGCCTTGCCTGAATTTCTTGTCTTCCCTTTTATCAATTTCCATTGATCAAGAAGGACAGGAATGCTGGTAACGCGGCTACACCAGACTGTGCGGCAATAAACATGTGTTGTTTGAAAGCCAAGTACTGAGAGAGAGCTTCCACTGTGGTACGGCGGGTTCACAATCCTGCTGCAGCAGCTCAAGTTCAATCCCCAGCCTGGTGCAGTGGGTTAAGGCTCTGGTGTTGTGCCGCTGTGGTACAGGTCACAGATTCAATCCCTGGCCCAGGGACTTCCATAGGTGACAGGTGCAGCAACAAAAGAAAGAAGGAAGGAAGGAAGGGAAAGAAAGGAAGAAAGAAAAGAAAGGAAACAAAGAGAAGAAAAGAAAGGAAAGAAAGGAAGAAAGAAAAGAAAGGAAACAAAGAGAAGAAAAGAAAGAAAGGAAAGAAATGAAGGAAAGAAAACCCAAGTATGGAGAGTTCAGATTTTCCTTGACTTATTATGGGGTTACACCGTGATAAAACCCTCAGAAGTTGAAAATACCCTCAGAAAGTTGAAAATACCCTAAGTCAAAAATGCACTTAGGGAGTTCCCTGATGACCTAGAGGTTAAGGACTCGGCACTGTCACTCTTGTGGCTTGGGTTTGATCCCTGACCCAGGAACTTCTGCATGTCACAGGCTCAGCCAAAAACAAAAATGCACTTGGTACCCTGACCTCTGGAACACCTAAGCTTAGCCTCACCTATACCTTCAATGTGCTCAGAACACTTTTGGTAATAGTGTTGAATAGCTCCTGTTATTTATTTTCTCTTTTATTTTCTTCCTTTTTTTTAGGGCCACACCCATAGCGTATGGAGGTTCCCAGGCTAGGGGTCCAATCAGAGCTGTAGCCACCAGCCTACGCCACAGCCACAGCAACGAAGGATCCTCCGTGTCTGCAACCTACACCACAGCTCACGGCAATGCTGGATCCTTAACCCACTGAGCGAGGTCAGGGATCGAACCCGCGTCCTCATGGATGCCAGTCAGTTTCGTTTCCCCTGCGCCACGACGGAAACGCTCTGCTGTCATTTACTGAACGCTCTATTGCAAGTGAATAACAGAAGGGCTGGCGGCACGTGGGTCGTTCACCCTGGCGGTCCCGGGGCTGACCAAGAGCCGTGGCCCTGCCACTGCCCTGCAACACGACAGTGTCACAGTGCGTATCGCCAGTGTGGGAAAGATCAAAGTTCAGAACTCGGAGTGCGGCTTCACCGAACGCACATCGCCTTCACAGCACTGTCAGGTGGAAAACCGGAAGCTGAGCCATCCTAAGTTGGGGACCTTCTGGAAGGCGTTGTGCGGCGATGGTTACAACTCCTTCGCAACAAAAAGGAAGGAACTCTGGACACACACGCGGGGCACGTGGATGGCTAAATCATCATGCCCAGGAAAGGAGACCAGTCAGAGTCCAGGCTACGTGACTCCACTTATATAAAACCCTAAAGGACTTCGGCTGTGGCGCAATGGGACCGGCTGTGTCTCTCGAGCCCTAGGATGCGGGTTCAATCCCCAGCCCCGCACAGAGAGTTAAAGAATCCAGTGTTGCCGCGCCTGCGATGCATGGTTGCAACTGCAGCTTGGATGTGATCCCTGGCCAAGGAACTCCATATGCTGCAGGGTGGCCAAAACAATAAAGTAAAATCCTAGAACATGCTATCTAGAAGGACAGAAAGCCAGTCGATAGTTGCAGGGAGGGACGTCAAAGAGCATAGGGAAACTCTGGAGGTGATAAAGATTGTTTCTTTGATTTAGTGATAGCTTGATGGATGCATAATACATCAAAACTGATCAAAAAACACATTTTAAATATGCTTAAAAATTGGTGTGCTTCGATACTTCCCCAAAGTTAAAACATTCTTTAAAGAAAAAATGTTTTAGGAGTTCCCTGGTAGCCTAGTACTTAAGGATCCCACGTTGTCACTGCTGTGGCTCAGGTCACAGGTTCGATCTGCTGTGGCGAGGGTTGGATCCCTGGCCCGGGAACCTCTGTGTGCCGTGGGTGGGGCCAAAAATGTTTTAAAGTTTTAAAGCACTTGCCCAGGGGGCCTTGCGCTCCCCTGCTGCTGGGAATCCTGCTGCTGCTGTGAGGGACCAGAACCAGCCGGCTGGACAGGCCCCAGGGAGGAGAATGGGGGCCCCGCCCAGAGCCTGCCAATGCCCGGACCACCCAGCCCCCCCACCCCCACCCCGTGAGCTGGCCCCGACCAGCACAGCCACCCACTGACCTACAAAACCAGCAGACACAGTGAATGTTGTTTTAAGCCACTAAGTTTGGGGTCGGTTTGTTCCACAACAAAAGCCACCTGGTAACTGATACGGAAGCGGGTGGCGGGAGGGCGGGAAGGACCTGGGCTGAGTACAGAGGAACAGCCGTGCCCGAGCCAGAACTGCCCGAGCCAGAACCGAGGCAGGAGCCAGGGGTCTGAGGAAGGGATGTGGCCGAAGGGAGGGACTGGGGACTGAGGCGCTGTACTGGCTGCCTGCGGGCGGGGGTCAGGAGCCACAGGGCTGGTCAGACCTCTCTTCTCCTCTCTCAGCACCCAGGGCAGAGCTGGGCTGGCCGAATCAGGGCGAGGTTCTGTGTCACCATCAGGAGCCCTGCCGGCCTGGGCTGCCTCTCCTCCCCGTCCCGCCTGGGTTTCCCCATCTGAGGCTGGGGCCGCCACCACCCCGCGGGGGTGGAATCAGTGTATGCGTGCACTTGGGTGCCGGGTGATGAGGAACTGGAAGGCGGTCTGACCAGTCCGCGGAATCTGCGAGGCTGGGGGGAGTCACAGCCAGTGAGAAACGGGGTCACACGTCAGAAAGGCCTGTGACTTCTAAGTTGGATCCCGAGCGCTGGGCTCTTCCAGGGGGGGCTTCAGGGCTGCGTGGCCTGAACCCCCGGGGGGAGGTGCGGGGGCAGCTCCCAACCTAACCCACCCAGCCACCGGCTGGCCTTTCTATTTATTTACTTATTGGTTGCACCTGCTGCACCTGGGCCTGGGATCAAACCCGCCCCACAGCATCGACCAGAGCCACGCCAGTAAATACGCCAGATCCTTACCCTGCTGTGCCACAAGAAAACTCCTGGAGTTTTTACATAATCTAAGCAGTAACAACAAAAGGAACCCTCTGGGGAAAATGAGAGGTTGGTTTTGCAGCTCTGCAAAGGGCCTTCCACTCAGCCCAGGGCTACTGGCTGACTGACTTAGGAAGCTCTCAGCCAAAACCCACCACCACCCCCGGTTCCTAAAGCCCCTCAAACCACCCTCCGAAGACATGACTAGGCAGAGGCAGCAGCCAGCCCTTCGATCCCACACATCTTTATCGAGCACCTACTGTGGACTAGTATTCTGGGCTCAGAAATGCAATTCTGGATGGACCTAGATATGATCATACAGTCAAAGACAAGTATCACGTGATACCACCTATATGTGGAATCTAAGATATGACACAAATGAATTTACAGAACAGAAACAGACTCATAGACATAGAAAGCAAATTTAAGGTTACCAAAGGGGAACGGGGCAGGGAAGGGATAAATTAAGAGCTTAGGATCAACAGATATACCCTTTTTTTTTTTTTTTGCTTTTTAGGGAAACACCTGTGGCATATGGAGGTTCCCAGGCTAGGGGTCTAAGTGGAGCTACAGCTGCCGGCCTAGGCCACAGCCACAGCAATGCCAGATCCGAGATGCATCTGCAACCTACACCACAGCTCACGGCAACGCCGGATCCTCAACCCACTGAGCGAGGCCAGGGATCGAACGCACAACCTCATGGTTGCTAGTCGGATTCGTTTCTGCTGCGCCATGGCAGTAACTCCAGATATACACTATTTTATATAAAAGAGACAAGCAACAAGGACCTACTACCTAGCACAGGGAACTAGATTCAGTGTCTTATAATCATCTATAATGGAAAAGAATCTGAAAAAGAATACATATAACTGAACTCACTTTGCTACGTGCCTGAAACTAACACAACATTGTAAATCAACTAGACTCCTTTTTTTTTTGTCTTTTGTTGTTTTAGGGCCGCACCCGCGTCATGTGGAGGTTCCCACGCTAGGGGTCTATTTGGAGCTACAGCTGTCGGACTACATCACAACCACAGCAACGTGGAATCCTAGCCGCGTCTGCAACCTACATCACAGCTCACAGCAACGCCGGATCCTTAACCCACTGAGCGAGGCCAGGGATCAAACCTGCAACCTCATGGTTCCTAGTCAGATTTGTTTCCACCGAGCCGCGATGGGAACTGTGGCATCTTGGGAGCACTAGGACCTGGGTTCGATCCCTGACCCGGCTGGGGTTAAAGATCCAGCGTTTCCACAGCTGAGGCTTGGTTGGCGACTGTGGCTCGGATCTAATATCTCGCCTGGGAGCTCCGTATGCTGAAGGGTGGGAAAGGGAAGGGAAGAAAGAAAGAAAAAAGAAAAGAAGGAAGAAAAGAAAGGGAAGGAAGCAAGGAAAAAAGAAATACAACCTGTACACAAACCCAAGGAAGATATCGTGATATCAGCAGGGTCAAACACCTTTGGGGCTTCTAAGAGGTGAAGCTTTGCGGGTAAGACGGTGGAGCGAACAGCAGCTGCCCTTATCAAGCATCTCTCAGATGCCAGGCCAGGAGGAACAGACATTACATCTGCATTAACACTTAACCCCGCTTTGCCACTGCTTGAACTCTGGCTGTGTGACCTTCAGGCAGGTGACTTAGCGCTCCATGCCTCCCTTTCCTCATCTGAGAATAATAACAGTAATGGTCATTTTAAAATAATAACTGCAAACACTTGAGCGGACTTTGTCCTGAGAGCTCTGGTACAGGGTCTCAGGTCAGCCTCAGGTGCACCTTTTTATGATCCTCGTTTTACAGGTGAGGGAACTGAGGCTCACGGCAGGTAACCGGAGCCTGGAAGGTGCTCCCAGCAGATGCTGGCACCAGAGTGCCCCGTGGGGCCGCCGAGCCCCTGCCCCAGTTATCATAACAAAAACCGCAGCTACCCGGCCGCCAAGGCAAATACCTGGCCCGATGGCGGGGAGATAGGGCTGCAGAGTAAATAAATTTGCTGGCGGGGCTGCCCGGTCCCGTGGCCTCGGGTTCTCGGGTTCTCGACACCCGAGCCTCGGTGGGACATTCCAGCCCGGAGGGGGGGGCCGGCAGCCGGGTGGGAGGTGCTCGAGGGCCCAGGGTGGGGGTGGGTGGGCTTCCTGGAGGTCTGGGAGGTGGTGGCGGCAGCTAAAGCCAGCCGGGGCCGGTCCCTTTCAGCAGCAGCATCCCCTAGGAGAGGGTTGCAGAAAAAATCTAGGTGCGCCCCCGCCCCAGGTTGTGGGGTGGAGGTGGGGTGTCAGGCAGGACCCTGCAACGTCTGCGGCTCCGGCCCCGCTGCCGTCGCCGCCACTCCCGGGCTCCCGAGGTCTCGGTTCACACCGCCCCGGCTTCCAGAGCCGGCTGCACTGCGGGCCGGGCCGCCGGACTTGCTGGAAGGAGCCTGCCCGGGGTCCCCCCGCGCCGGCCATTCTCTCGAGCTCCCCCCGCCTCTGAGTCCGCGGGGTCTCCCGCCACCTCTGCCCTTTCCTGTCTCCCTTGGCCCCGTCTCTGTCCCTCTTGCCAGGGTCGACCCCTCCCCCGCTCCAAGGGCGTCAGCCTGGCCGGGGGCGGTGAACAAAGTCACCAGAAAAAGGACGGGGCGCAGGGGCGGGGAACACGCCCTCCACGTCGCCACTGCTGGGGACCTGCTGCGCGCTCGGGGCCGCGCCGAGGGCCGCCCCTCCCCAGGTCTCCCGCAGGGGCGCCGGCGAGGCGGAGGTGGCTCGGCCAAGGTGCCCGAACTTCCCGCAGCAGCCCTGGGGCCCCCCAAGTTCCGGGCGGGAGGGAGGCGTCCCAGGGAAGGGCCGGACCGGGGCCCCGCGGAACCAGCCTCGGAGCCTAGGGCTGGGCCGCCCCCACCTTCTACCCCCGGACCCCGGGAGCCGGGCTGGGGGTGCGCACGGCGGACCCGCCGCCCTTACCTGCGTCCATGGCGAGACCAGACGGGCTGCGCGCCTCCCGCCGCCGTCGGGCCCGGCTCGGCTTTCGCGGGCGGCTCAGGTTTCCTGGTGCCGGCTGCTCGGCGGGTTAATCATTGACTGCGCGGATTGCCTGCGGCTGTGTCAACAGGTGGCTCCCGCGCGCGCCCCGGCGCTGGGGCCCGATCCTGCGCGCGCGCCCGCCCGCCTCCTCGGCCGGACCGAGCGCAGCGGCCCCCGGGGCAGGAAGCTGAGTCGGAGGCGGGTGGGCGTAGGGGGGCGGCCTGGGCGGAACCCGGACAGGGCACGGGGAGATACTGCCTTGGCCAAGGAGCGGTGGAGCCTGGGGCCGACCCGAGCCCACAGCTGTAGGGCCAAGGAGGACCGTGGGAGAGCAGAGCTGCCGAACCTTCCCTTTTAGTTTTCCCAACAAGAAGAGCCAGGAAGACAGATTTTCCTGTGAAATCTTCTGGGTTTTAAAATACCAATACGGTGTGTGAGGAGTTCCCCGGCGGCCTGTGGGGTTAAGGATTTTGCCTTGTCGTTGCTGTGGCTCGGTTTGCTGTGGTGTGGGTTGGATCCTTGGCCAGGGAACTTCCGCATGCCTAGGGCCGGCCTCAATAAATAAAGCTGACATTTCTTTCAAAAGATATATTTATATATATATTTCACATTATATGTAAAAATACATATATTTCATATATACATGTGAGATTTCTATACCATGAAACTTGCCAGACTGGAGACCTCAAAGTACGTCTCAATCTAAAACACCTACAACTGCTAGATAGAATACACTTGCACACCAGACAGCTAATTAAATTCACAGCTGAGCTCCCAAGATGTTAAGGGGGATCCCCAGGGACCAAGGACCAGGACGCCAGCAAGCCCAGAGGGGACAGGACAGGGGAGGGGCTGCGCATTGCGGGGGAGTTGTGGTCTCAGGGGGCCAGGACTTGAGTTTTACACCTGGATGTGAACAGGGCACGAAGCCTTGGGTTTGTGAAGCAGGGAGTTGGGATGAAGAGAGACGAGCAGAAAATAACATGTGCCCGGGGCTCGTAGAGCTGACAGGGAAGCTGGTCTGAGTCAGCCCAGGTTCTGGATGAGGAAATAAATTCTCCCTGGCAGTTATAACCTCAGGCCTGTGGCTCCTATGGGTCTGGGGTTCAAATTCAGCCTATCATTGTGATCCAGAAACTCCTACTTTAAAATTTTTTTTTTTTTTTTTTTTTTTTTTGTCTTTTTAGGGCCGCAGCTGTGGCATATGGAGGTTCCCAGGTAAGGGGTTGAATCGGAGCTGTAGCCGCCAGCCTACACCACAGCTCATGGCAACGCCAGATCCTTAACCCACTGAGCGAGGCCAGGGATCGAGCCCGAGTCCCCACGGATACTAGTCAGGTTTGTTAACCACTGAGCCACAATGGGAACGCCCTACTTTAAAAACTAACATTAAGGAGGGGTTCCCCTCATGCAATCATGAGATGGTCAGTTCAATCCCTGGCCTCGCTCAGTGGGTTAAGGATCCGGCGTTGCCGTGAGCTGTGGTGTAGGTTGCAGACGCGGCTCGGATCTGATGTTGCTGTGGCTGCGGCGTAGGCCTGGCAGCTACAGCTCCTGTTAGATCCCTAGCCTGGGAACCCCCGTATGCCGTGAGTTTGGCCCTAAAAAAAAAAAAAGCAAAAACTAACGTTAGGGATTTCCTGCCTTGGTGCAGCACTGGCTCAGGTTCAGTCCCTGGCCCGGCTCCATGGGTTAAAGGATCTGTCATTTGCCACAGCTGTGGTATAGGTCGGCAGCTGTGGCTCATATTCAATCCCTGACCGGGGAACTACCGTGTGCCTTGGGTGCAGCCATTTAAAAAAAAAAAAAAAAGGTGGCTCCAGGAAAGAGCTGGGATTTACCCAAAGCAAAACTATTCTGGTGGGACTACCCCCATCCAAGCTGACAAGATTCCCACGGAAAAAGCACCACTGAAGACGAGAGCCCAGTCTCCAAAGCAAAACACACAGGGAAACAATCCACCCTGAGCAAGAGTCTTCAGACAACAGCAGAATCTGATATTGAGGCAATCAGGATCCAACTAGGAAAGCAGAAACCTCTTGGAGTATTGAAAAGAAACAGAGAAAAGAAAGGAAGGAAGGAGGGGAGGAAGGAAGGAAAAGAGAGAAGGAAAGAGACAGAAAGAAAGAGAGAGAAAGAAGGAAAGAAAGGAAGGAAGAGAGAAAGAGAGGGAGGAAGGGAAAGAAAGAAAAAAAAAAGAGGACATTTAACGCAGGGAGCTGGCTTTGGAGATGACAGAAGAGGCAAAAGCTAACCCAGAGAGGCCGGAGCTGTCTCGGCATGAGGGGGAGGACGTTACTGACCCAGCACGAGCAGGAGGATGGAAGGGGTCCGCCCGGGTGGGTGCCGGCAACAAGAAGGTGCATTGTTTCAAGACAACAGGAAAAGCGACTACAAGTTGATCTGCCTTTAATCACCACGTGACAGTGATTCTAAATAATGTCAGTGACAAAATACGCCTCCCAGAAAAAAAAAATTTTGTTGGTCTCAGTTCTGACCAATGCTGTGGGGCTCATTCTGTCCTCACAGAAAGCAAGCAGTCAGGACTTCATCCTTGAAGCAGAAGCCAAGAATTCTCTCCTGGGATTATGACCAGCCCCAGAGAAATGACGTACAGATGTGCAGAAATATCAGGGTTTCCACGGTGAATATACCCAGTCAGGAGTTCCCTGCAGAGGGTTAAGTACCTGGCATTGTCACTGCAGAGGCTCGGGTCAACGCTATAGCTTAGATTCGCTCCCTGGCCCAGGAACTGCCACATGCTTCGGGCGAGGCCAAAAAAAAAAGGAGGGTGGGGTGGGGAGAAAGAAAGAAAAGAAAATATCCAGCCTAACAAATCTCACCCACACACTCAGAACCACTAACGATCTTTCAAGTCCCTACTCTAAAATGTCAACGAGGACAGGGATCAGCCTCCATAGATGTGAAGAAAGAATCTCACTTGAAAGAGACATAAACAAACAAACAAATGAGAAAAAGTAAGTACGAGGTACCAGAGGCAGCTACTTTGAGGCTCCGATGTGATGTGATGTCCCCCCTTGAACGTCAGCATCATCACCGGAAACAAAAGCTCAGACAGGCCGCAGCCGGGGCTGCAGAACGTTGTGAAGTCTCTGCCTTTCACAGTCAGGCTTTTCGTCTGGTTCTCTTAAAATTTGCATTGATTTTCGTAATATCTTTTTTTGTAGTGATATACTCTTTTCCATGTTTTAAACGTTCTCCAAACGGTTTTTAAAGCTTTTTATTTGAAAATAATTTCAGACTCAGAAAAAAGTTGCAAGAATGGAACAAATAACCCAATAATGTCTTTTCTAGTGATCTGTTTGTTTTGGCCAGGACAGAATCCAGTCCAGGACAGAATCCAACACCTTTTTTTTTTGTCTTTTTAGGGCTGCACCTGTGGCATATGGAGGTTCCCAGGCAAAGGGTCCAACTGGAGCTGCTGTTGCCGGCCTGCACCACAGCCACAGCAATGCAAGATTTGAGCCTTGTCTGCAGCCTACACCACAGCTCACGGCAACGCTGGATCCTTAACCCACTGAGTGAGGCCAGGGATCGAACCTGCATCCACATGGGTACCAGTCAGGTTTGTGACCCGATGAGCCATGACAGGAACTCTCCCTTTTATAGACCTGATTTTAATTCCTTTTCAAACTGCCGTAGTTTCTCCTCTGCGATGCGGTCCGTTTGCCACACCTGCTGACTGTTGCAGAGGAGGCAGATTTCCTCGTGACCTTTGGCACCTTTGTGAGTTCACGGTCAGCAGGGGGTACCCTCTAAAGGCACCCTGAGTGTGCCATGCATGTACTGTGGGATACAAGACAGACGGGTGGCGTCTATGGAAGTCACCCAGTGTGGGCCATCTTTATGAGTTTCTCCACTTGGAGTTTCGGCACCATGAGGGTGGCCCACGTGCTGCCAGGCGGTCACCCTTCCACTCTCTTGGGACGGACTCTGCCCAGAGTTACTTGGGTGGCAGGTTTTTTTGTTTGTTTATTGATTTTAGGGCCACACCTGCTACATATGGAGGTTCCCAGGCTAGGGGTCCAATTGGAGCTGCAGCTGGCAGTCTACACCACAGCCACAGTATCGTCATATCCTTCACCCACTGAGCAAGGCCAGGGACTGAATCTTCATCCTCATGGATACTAGTCAGGTTCATTACCGCTCAGCCATGACAGGAACTCCGGGGGTGGAGGTTTGTTCCAGTTTCCCAAACCGCAGTCCCTTTCAGGCTCCAGCTGCATGAACAGGGCCAGTTCCAGAACCCAGCTGCTGGGTACGGGGGCTGTGGCATTGCCCAGCCCTCAAGGCACGCACTGATCTGGCCTTATGGGCAACCCGGCTTCAACCACTGGCGATGAGGAGCTCCTTCCCCCAGGGCCCGGAGACCCCAACCCCGCCTTGTCTTGGAACAGCAGCGACGCGCACTCCCGTGTCTGGGGAGAGTGTGCACGGGCCAGCAGCTCGGCTATCTTGACCGAAGGTTCGTTGGCAGGTACAAGCCTTGGAGAAGCCGTATCATCTCTCTGCTCCTTGATTCCCCGCTAGGAAAATGGTTTTGCTAAAACAAAAAACAAAGCCCAGGAGTTCCCCTCGTGGCTCAGTGGTTAACGAATCCGACTAGGAACCATGAGGTTGCGGGTTCGATCCCTGGCGTTGCCGTGAGCTGTGGTGTAGGTTGCAGACGCGGCTTGGATCCTTCGTTGTTGTGGCTGTGGTGTAGGCCGGCAGCTGCAGCTCTGATTGGACCTCTAGCCTGGGGACCTCCATATGCTGCAGGTGCGGCCCTAGAAAAGGCAAACAAACAAAAAAATAGGTAAATAAATAGAAAAACAAAGCCCAGGAGCTCCCTGATGGTGCATCGGGTTAAGGATCAGGCTTTTTCACTGCTGTGGGTGGGAGTTTAAACCCTAGCCCAGGAACTTCCACTTGCTACGGGTGTGGCCAAAAACAACCAGACCAAACCAAACCAAAACAAAAAACTAAGACCAGCTTTGAAAGTTCCCTGAGCAGACGTTCCCACTGTGGCTCAGCAGTAACAACCCGACTGGGATCCATGAGAACGAGGGTTTGATTCCTGGCCTTGCTCACTGGGTTCAGGATCCGGCGTTGCCGTGAGCTGTAAGTCACAGACGTGGCTCGGATGTGGGGTTGCTGTGACTGTGGTGTAGACCAGCAGCTGTAGCTCCGATTCAGTCCCTAACCTGGGAACCTCCATATACCACAGGTGCGGCCCTAAAAAGACCAAAAAAAAAGGGGGGGGGGTTCCCTGAGGAGACAACACTGAGCAGGAGCCCATGAGGCCCTCCCAGAACAGAAACCCCTAAACACACACTCCCTGCCCTTGGCCTGCCTCTTGTCTGTAGGAAAATTTTGCCTCCTAGGTCTTCCCTAAGTTCCCAAGAGTAAATTTCATCAGAGAAGCGAGAAAATGCAGAAAGGAAGGGAAAAAGTCAAGCAAGACAAAATGATAATAGTTTAGCCGTTAAACAAAATCAAGGACCTTTGGTTTCTATTCAAGGGCTTTAGCTAATGTTCTGAGCCACGTCCTTGGAGCTGTTTTGCAGATACTGAACCCCCCACGGGGTGGAAGAAGTTAACTGCACGCTGCCCACAAGGACTAGACCCCAGACCGGCTGCAACCAGGAGGCTGGTGGCATTGACGCCTGATGACCTCACCACTGACCAATCAGAAGAACGTCCATGAGCTGATCACACACCCCACAACCCCCACCCCCTCGCCACCTGTCCTTCAAAACCTTTCCTTGAAAGCCTTGGGGCGTCTGGGCCTTTTAAGTACTAGCTGCCTGGTCTCCTTGCTTGGTGCCCTGCAGTAAACATGGCACTTTCCCGCACCCAACCTGGGGTCCGGAGCTTGGCTTTGCTGTAGGCTGGCAGACAACTCATGTTTGGTTCAGTAACAGCCGAGCCATACAAAGTTTAATTTAGTTTATTTTGCAAGACTAACTTGACTGGGGTCATTTTTTCCTTATGCCTCTGGACAGTACATGAGCACAACTGAAACCATTTCCCAAAATGGGTATGAGGCAGCCACTGACCCATTATTCCTTATCGTTTAAGAAAATTCTAGTATTATAACCAGTCATGGCAAAGACTAGACAGTTACCGCCTCCCCACTGTATGAGCTGCTTTATGACAATGCAACCTGAGCTTTATTCCAGGTTTTGGTTGAAGTGCTCTCGGTTCTAGAACCTTCTTTTTGGAGTGCACAATCAGCTTTACTAACTACGTTGTTGACTGGTGGGTTCTACTCCTGCTATTTCTGCACTTTTGACAGGGGTGTGAGGCTTCTCTGCTATTCAAGATACATAACCAAACCTCGTCTAACCTCAGGCTATCTCGCCATGGCCATGTCAGACCAGAAGAGCAAAAAACACCAGAATACAGACCCCCTGAGTGAGGGGTTATGAATAATTTCAGTTTTGTGTGTGATGTGCATTTTATGCAGCGAGCATGGGTTACACCTGTGATTAGGAAAGTGGCAATAAATGCTCTGGGAGTTCCCGTCATGGCTCAGCAGGTTAAGAACCCAACTAGTATCCATGAGGAGGTGGGTTCGATCCCTGGCCTCCCTCAGTGGGTTAAAGGATCCTGCGTTGCTGTGAGCTGTGGTGGAGGTCACGGATGTGGTTTGGACCTGGCATTGCTGTGGCTGTGGTGTAGGCTTGCAGCTGCAGCTCAGATTCAACCCCTAGCCTGGGAACTTCCATACACGGCAGGTGCAGCCCTAAAAAGAAGAAAGAAGAAAACACACTCTGAAAATGTCAGGCACCTGGTTAACGCTTTCAATGCGGAGCTCCAGCCTGTGTTCAACAAAAGCTTAAGGACCTGACGGGAATGAACTGACATTTTTGCAGGTGGTGGGGCTAAGGGGACGGGGTTGGAGAGCGTCAATGGAAAGCTGAGTTTCCTGTGCTCCTGTGAACTTGACCCCGTGGGGGGATGGTGAACACAGGGGCAGAGAATCCCAGAGCTCGGCCTCACCTGCTTCTGAGAAAACCGGACCTGAGTCTCAATCCCACTGCTCACCTGGCAAGAACAGAAGCTCCCTGCACGTGGCAGAGAGGTCTGGCCGAATAGGCAGAACTGCCCTGCCCTCGAGGGACTGGGCTCTGGGGACAAACATCAAGTGGCGGTTGTAGAATCTGCTACTTAATCGCAGCTGTGTCCCCCGCTTTCCAGGAGAAAGGCTGCGGCTCTGGAGAGCACTGGCCTGGTCCAGCTGGGGAGGGAGACCCTTTCGGGAGGGGATGCTGGGAAGAGTCAGCCAGGTAAAGGGTCTGACCCCCCCTGAGGACCCTGAGGGCCCCAGGGGCTGTCTGTGCTTGGGGCTTGGTGGGAGTGTGTAGGGTTAGATGGGAGGTGGTGGCGGATTGGCTGCTTTGCCCATAAAAGATGGGCTCCCTTTGCCGTCCCTGAGGACTGGCTAGCCTTGGGAGGGGGAGGGTTTGCAAGGCCCCCAAATGCCAGAGCATCAAGAATGCCCAAAATAAGAAAATATAGTCAGGAGTTCCTGCCGTGATGCAATGGGATTGGTGGCATCTCTCAATCCCCAGCCCGGCACAGCAGGTCGAAGGACTGGGCATTGTCACAACTGTGGTGTAGGTCGCAACTGCAGCTCAGATCTGATCCCTGGCCCAGTAACTCCATGTGCCACGGGGTGGCCAAAAAAAAAAAAAACCAACAAAAAACCCCGTATATATATATATATATATATACATAGTTAATATAATTGACTCAGTGAAGAACAGATGCCATGTAGACAAATACAGAAATGAAAACACAGAACAGGCACCTTCTCTGGGCTGGGCCTTACACAAGGCCCTTTGTGTGCCTTCTGACGTGGAAGCCTCATGGTATTTCCCGGTCAAGAGTTTAGCTCAGCCACTCCATGGTCTGCTGCCCTGGCACCCGTTTAGTCCGGCCAAGCAGCCTGCAGAGACCTTACCCTGACACTAGCCCCTTCACACACGCGCAGGCCCTAGAAAGCACCTGCGAGTCACAAGCCAAGGTACGCCCTTGTGATCAACGCTCTCGCCTGCCATCCACGCCTTCCCCTGTATGTCCTTAGATAAGACCCTCCGAGCAGCTACCCAAACCCTGCTTGCTCTTTTGGTTAAAACTGACCAATACAGCCTTAGGCCAAGAACCCCAAAGCACTCCATCCATAACCCTGATAAAGGCGTGTGCCCAGGGCCTGCCTCTGTGTCCGCACTCTGCCTTGACCTCCCTGTCATGCTCCTCCAGCCACGCCTTAGCCTTCATTTCACCTTCTCTTGTGGTGGTCTGCCTTTTTCTTTTTTTTTCTTTTTTCAGGGCTGCACTCAAAGCATATGGAGGTTCCCAGGCTAGGGGTCGAATCCGAGCTACAGCTGCCAGTCTGCCTACACCACAGCCACAGCAACATCAGATCCGAGCCGCATTTGCAACCTACACCACAGCTCACAGCAACGCCAGATCCTTAACCCGCTGAGTGAGGCTAGGGATCAAACCCGCAACCTTGTAGCTCCTAGTTGGATTCGTTTCTGCTGCGCCACAACAGGAAGTCCTCTTGTGGTCTGTTGTTGAAACTCTGCCACCATGGGGTGCCCTGTGGTCCATGTATATATGCTAATTTCACAAGGTCCTAACATTCACCCCTAACATTCCAGACGAAGGAGACAGTGACATCACTGCCCAGTTACTCAGCAGAGGCAAGGTCTGAACCCAGCTCTCCCCAGAGCCTGGTGTCCAACCTCGCCACGCTGTCCGGGAACATGTGAATGGACGTCCCTGTTTTGAGCTAGAGTCCCTCTCAGTTAGGGGGTGGCTTACCCATGCTGGTCAGCTGCCCCTTTCATCAGCTTCCCTCTGCCCAGGTCCACAGGGCTCAGGAGCCCCGAGTTCCTGTGTACCTCTCTGATCAGCAGAAGTGTCCTGTAACCCTTCCTGAGACGCGTTAATGCCTCTGCAGTTACACCAACGGTGGCTTTGCCTGACGCCCGCATGTTGCATCATATTTCAACATCAAATATTCATGGAGCGCTCACAATGCTTTAGGAGCTAGACCTGCAAAGAGAGTCTTGACACCTTGGGGGAAATACACAATTTGAGTCAACGGGTATTTGCCTTCTCTGTGCCAGGCACTGAGGGTGCAGGGGGAACCCAGCTGTTTCTTGGCTCACAGCCTGCCTCCTGCCTACCACGTGCCTGGAAGGTTGAGGACGCCAGGAACTTACTGCCAGAGGCAGCAGGGAGCCACGGAAGGCTCTAGCGGGAGAGTGGGTAGGTGACTCCATCAGTGCAGTGTTAGGAAAATCGGGTGGCCCGGGTTAAGGCTGGGCTGGAGTGAGGGGGAGCCCAGGTAGGGCTCAGGCTGTGCTCAGGCAAGAGGGGTCGGACCCTGGTGGCGAAGGCAGGAGCTGAGAGGGAAGGGGAGGTACAGAGGTGAAGCCGCGCTCCAGGTGACCGCACACGAAGCAGCAAAACCAGTTCTAGTTTCCGCCCAGCTCAGGGGGCTCAGGAGCCTGACCTGCCCGCGCCGGCGCTGGCCCAAGTCCCCGCTCCAGCCCGGCAGTCGGAGGGAATCATTTCCAACGGGTGGAGGGACACTTCCGGAGGCAGCCCGGCATCTGGAGACTCTTGCAGCTAGTTACGATACCGAGTGGCTTTTGCCCTTTGCAGCAAGAACAAAAACAAACAAAAAAACAGAAAGCAAAAAACCGGCGCCGGGGTAAGCAAACGAAGCGGCGTCGACATCCCCTGGAGGTAGAGGTTGGGCCCGGCCCACGCATGCGCAGCACCTTCGGCCGCCTGGGACTGCAAGTCCCGCCGTGCCCCGCGCGCCCGCCGCCGCGTGCCTCCCGGAAGTGGAGCTGGGGAGCAGCGTCTCACATCTCGGCGCTGGGGCGGGCTGGCTGGCTGGTTTGGGGTGGCGGCGGGAGCGAGGAACCCGATGCGGGCGAGCGGCGCCGGAGATGGCTTCGGCTGGAGGAGGCGACTGCGAGGGCGCGGCGCCCGAAGCGGACCGTCCTCACCAGCGGCCCTTCCTGATCGGCGTGAGCGGCGGCACCGCGAGCGGCAAGGTAAGGGGCTGGGCGGCGCGGCAGGGCCTGAGTGTCACCCCGACCGCAGGTTCCTTGGGACTCCGGGGGCCGACGCGGCCTTTGTCCAAAGGGAGACCCCAGCCCCTAGCTGCTGAGGCTGAGGGCGGAGGGGCCGCGGCCGCGGAGGACCAGGCCTGGACCCGGCGCAGGCAAGAGGAGCGGGGCGCCGAGCCCTGGACCCTGGGGCGGGAGCCCCCCCAACTCCCCCGCTAGCCTGGCCTCTCCTGGCCTCCAGGCCCGCGCTGCTCCAGCAAGCGCCCCGAGGCCCTCCCGCCAACTGCAGTCCCACCTGCCACTGGCCGGCCTGGCAGCCCCTCCGGAGCTGCGGGGTCAGGGTGGGCGTTTCCAGGCGGGGATCCTCTTTCTGTGTTCCCAGTCAACTGTATGTGAGAAGATCATGGAGCTGCTGGGACAGAATGAAGTAGACCACAGGCAGCGGAAGCTGGTCATCCTGAGCCAAGACAGGTTCTATAAGGTCCTGACCCCGGAACAGAAGGCCAAGGCCTTGAAGGGACAGTACAATTTCGACCATCCAGGTAGAGACCGACCCTGGGGGTGAGGACGGAGTGGGGAGGAGGCAGACCACAGAGACTGGGTCTGGGGTTGGGCGGGATAGGAAGACTTGAGTGGTTCCATAAAATCACCACTGTGGCGGGCTGCATGCCTAAGCCAGAAGGTCATTTGCAAGCTCTCAGGGCGGCTCCCTTGGTTGGACTCTCAGGAAGTCTGCACCCTAGTAGGTCTTCGGGACCACCGCTCTGCCCCTGCCTTCTGTGGTCGTGGAGAAGTCCCCTCCCCTTCTGTGTTAAGGGCCCTCTGCACAGGCCACGTCCACTGTGGCCTCTCAGAGTCCTCAGAGGCCAGCAGTGGGGAGCAGTGTGTAAACGTCAACCAGGGGCCTTTGAAGCTCCGCTTCCTGGTCTGGTCTGGGGCCAGGGGAACAGGTCGAGATGGGGTGGATAAGTAGGAAGAGCCAGGCTGCCCCTGCCTGCTGCTAGAAGATTCCACCCTGGGGCTGGCTCCCTCTTCATTTCTTTCCATGGGAAGCAGGCCTGAGATGCAACGGCCATTACTTCCCAGAAAGGGACAGAAGCAGACGCCCAGCACACCGACCTCCCAGGGCCAGCCGATCAGACACCTGTGTCTGTCCCTTAGGATCTTTGGTGTCACCAGCACCCAGCTGTGCTGGCCGGTCCCCACACGAGGACACTGGGATTGCCTTGCCTTTTCTTCCATCCCTGCAGATGCTTTTGATAATGATCTGATGCACAGGACGCTGAAAAACATCGTGGAGGGCAAAACTGTTGAGGTCCCAATCTATGATTTTGTGACCCACTCCAGGTGAGCAGGAGGAGAGGGCCGGTGAGGACACCCCCGTCCTCCCCTGGGGCCGACCGTGCAGGGCCCCTGACCCGTGCAGGGCCCCTGACCTGGGCTTGCCCGCAGGTTGGCGGAGACCACGGTAGTCTACCCTGCAGACGTGGTCCTGTTCGAGGGGATCCTGGTCTTCTACTCCCAGGAGATCCGGGACATGTTCCACCTGCGTCTCTTCGTGGACACGGACTCTGACGTCCGGCTGTCGCGAAGGGGTAAGGCGGCCATGGACCTCTCTGCCCCGGGCCGGGGCGGCTGCGAGGGAGGGGTCTCAGGGTCACCGCCTGCTCCTGTCGCCGCAGTGCTCCGGGACGTGCAGCGCGGGCGCGACCTGGAGCAGATCCTGACGCAGTACACCACCTTCGTCAAGCCGGCCTTCGAGGAGTTCTGCCTGCCGGTACCGCCCTCCGCTTGCTTGGGAGCCCCCTTTCCGCTCCTTTCCAAAGGGCCCGCTCTGCCCCGTCGTCGGGGAGGAACATGCTGTATGAACAGAGCGTTGAGCTGACTGTACCCACGTGGCCAGGGAGCAGTTCTCAGTCGTGAATGTGTCCTCTGTCCCTCCGCCTCGTCCCCACTCCAGGCCTGCCCCACGACACCTGCACGGCCTGCACTTCTCCAGGGCACTGCCTGGCAGCTGACTGACCATTTCCTTACCCCCCTTAGAACAGTGGGCTTCACAGGGCAGGGGTTTTACCTCCTCACTGCCAGCATGGTGTCGAGCATATAGTAGGTGCTTAATTAACTTAATATCTTGCTTTTTTTTTTTTTAAATGGCTGCACCCACAGCATACTGGAAGTTCCTGGACCAGGGATTGAATCCAAGCCACAGCTGCGGCAATGCCTCATCCTTTAACCCACTGCGCAGGGCTGGGAATCGAACCCGCACCTCCACAGCAACCTGAGCTGCAGCAGTTGGATTCTCAGCCCGCTGCATCACAGGGGAACACCAAGTTTTGCTTTTTAAAGGGAAAAGTACAGCACAAAGGAATTACAATCAGGATTTCTGCTTTAGATAAGTAGGACCCATGAGTTCTAGCTCAGCTATTTAAGGAAGACTTTTTTTTTTGGTCTTTTTGCCTTTTCTAGGGCCGCACCTGCGGCATATAGAGGTTCCCAGGCTAGGGGTCTAATCGGAGCTGTAGCTGCCGGCCTTCACCACAGCCACAGCAATGCGGGATCCGAGCTGCATCTGCAACCTTCACCACATCTCACGGCAACGCCAGATCCTTAACCCACTGAGCAAGGCCAGGGATCAAACCCGCAACCTCATGGTTCTTAGTCGGATTCATTAACCACTGAACCACAATGGGAACTCCTAAGGAAGACATTTTTAATTTTATATTCTTTGAAGTTTCTGGAAAATGATTAGAAAAGTAAATTGTTGCACGTTCTCACTTATCCACAGAAAGACATTGGGCAAGAAATAGTTTACAGTACAACCCTGGACAGCCAGCGTGCCTGGCGCCCCGTGTGGAAGCAGGGCCGTTCTCGGCCCGACTCTGCCCTCCTCCCCTTTATGTACGGCCACACATCGAGTACCATTAAGCTGGCCAGGTCGTGGCACTGGCTCTTCCTGGTTGTCTCCCCCTGCCCCGGGCCTTCCACCACGTGAACCACCCCTATGGAAGGCAGCCCTGCTCTTTGCGTCTTCGGTGGGGCTCCACTGCCGGAGGACGCAGCTGCCCCAGGACCCAGTCCCGCCCGCCTCTGTGTCTCACCTTGTGACAGGCCTCCCTGGCCCAAGTCCACTCGCCAGCGACACTCAGGGGTCTGCCGCTCTCCTGGCCGAGACCGTTGCCTCCCTCACTTCCTTCCACTCGTTAGTTAAGACGCGGCCCCTCAGCAGCACGTGGTTGGGGGTCCCTCCTCGGCTGTCACGGGGCTGAGAACACTGCGGCCTGTCCTGTTCACTCCTGGGTTCCCAGAGAAGGTTCCTAAGGGCTGTGGAGAAGGCCACATGCCGTGGGGGGGCGCCCGCTGCACCGGGCCCGTGGATCGGGTGCTCAGCACAGAGAACCAGCCCCACACGGGTGTTCGTGGGGAGATGAGCACCTCGGAGGCGCCAGGAGAGAAGTGCGTTTCTTCGGCTGCCCCAGCTCACCGTGCCTGACCTCGGGATCACCGTCTCTCACCCGGCTGAGCAACCCTGAAGCGCCCCCCCCCCATCTGCATGGCGGCCTCGGGTCCGCTCCCCTGCATCTGGTCCCGAGCGGGCTGAAATCACCTCAGGGACAGATCCTTCAAGACCCTCCTTTTCTTGCCTTGCAGACAAAGAAGTACGCTGACGTGATAATCCCTCGAGGAGTGGACAACATGGGTAAGAGCTGGGCCTGGCAGCCACCCCACGCCCCCCAGAGCCAGGGAGTGGGCACCGTCCTGTCGCGGTTGCTGAGAGGCCCCCAGTGTGTGAGGCCTGTCCTGTGACATCCATGGCACAGGTTTAAAATGCACTCAGGAAAACATTTAACACCTGAAACTGACAGGTCAGCTCTCCGTAAAGCTGGTAGGGAAAAAATGCGTGTGGAAAGCTGTTTGACAGGGAGTCCCTTGCTGGCAGAAGGTACAGTAACCAGGGCTCACTGACAGACCTTCGCCGGCCAGCTCGGGTGGGCGCGTGTCCGTTGGCTGAGACTCAGCGACCCGTGACACCTTGGGGGGGGGAGGGCCGCGCAGCCCGCGAGGGTGCAGGGTTGTCCCTGGGCGGGTGGCCCCGGCGAGTGCCCGGCCTGGTGAGGAGCCCGCCAACCCGCCCCTCTCCACAGTGGCCATCAACCTGATCGTGCAGCACATCCAGGACATACTCAACGGCGACATCGGCAAGTGGCACCGCGGCGGGGCCAACGGGCGCAGCTGCAAGAGGACGCTTCCGGAGCCGGGAGACCACCCCGGCGTGCTGACCCCGGGCAAACGGTCCCACCTGGAGTCCAGCAGCAGGCCGCACTGAGAGCAGGGCGCTTGGCTCCCGCCTGCCCCTAAAGACGCGATTGACACTTCCTCTCAGGAGTGGGTACGGACGGGGTGGGGTCGGGGCCAGGCGTCCCCCCCCCAAGGTCGCCGCCTTGGGAAACCTGGACGAGTTGTTCAGACTGGGTTTGACAAGTTATCTGCAGGTGCTCCTGACGTTCCCCCCCGCATCGTTGCGTTAGGGGGCATAAAGGTCCCCGGTACCGAGGAGGCCACGGGACGTGCGGCAAGCCAGGGGTCTGGGGAATGTCGAGGAATCAGCTGTGATTTGGACGTCAGCCCACAGCGCAAGATCCCAGTGTGATCTGCCTCACACGCTAAACTGAGATGAAAGTCTGAAGAGAGACTCACTCTTCCTTTTTACGTTACACAACCACCTGTTTTCTGTTTACTCTAGTTCCTAACACGCAAGCTCGTTGTGACCTGTTAACCCAGTTTCGTGACCCACCAGTGGGTGGTGATCCAGTCTGGTCCACAGGGAGCCAGAGTGGCTTCCTTCCTCCCGGCCTGTGGCTGAGCAGGGAGGGAGCCCCGGGGAGCACGCCTCTATCCTTAACCAGCACCCAGCACGGGCAGGTCCCCTGGCCCGGCCTGAGCCTGCCTGGTGGGGGTCTGCCTCTGACGGCACGGCGTCCTTGTGCAGCCTTCTTGGGGCCTCCGAGCCCCGGCCGCTGTGTGGACGGGCCTCCCCTGGTGCCAGCCACGGCCACGGGCCTCCCCTGGTGCCAGCCACGGCCACGGCTCGCCGACTTTGCTGCCTCAAGGCCTTGCTCAGCCAGCGCCCATGCCACACCGCACATGCGGTCTCGTCCTGGTTTGTGCTTCCTCCCTCCCATGTGGCGGCAGTTTCTGTCAGTGACCCTCTCCCGTTGCCACCAGCTTTCAAACACCAACTTCGTCACACAGGACATTGGCTGAGCTTGGCTGAGCTTGGTGGCTGACCTCTGATGTCTATGTGACAGTTTTTTCAGGCTCCTTGTGCTCTTTCGGAGAGAGAACCAATAAATAACTCCCAACACGGATGCCAGTCTGCCCCTTTTTAATGATGTTGAGCAAGGCAAGCCTAGGACGCAAAGTACGTGATGACGGAAGCCCTACTGCGGGGGCCGTTCAGCCTCTCGCAGAATCTTGGGGTGAGGGTTTTAAAGTCAGCGACGCGAGCACCCAGAGCCCCACAACCTCATCCAAGTCTCTCATTGAGCAGCCACTGAACGCTAACATTAGGCTCTCTCCTCCAGCCTCACCGAGGGGGGGACGGGAACTAGCCGGCGGCCTTGTCTGGTTCGCCCTGAACTCCCTGCCTTCTGTCCCCATCACACTCAGCTAGCCGCTCCACACTCAGCTGGCGGGGAGCCTGGGGGTCGGTGGACAGCGGGCGTGCTCTTTACGGCTCAGGATGAGGTGATTCTCAGGCAGCCGCTTCAGGAAGAGAACCCTTCCCAAGCCTGAGTCTCCACCGAGCCCAGGGCCACTCTGCTCATCAAAAAGAAACAGCCTCCTTCAAGGCGGTCCTGCCTCGTCCTGACCTCGGCCCTGCCCTTCTTCGCCAGGTTCGTGGCGCACTAGTGTTTTCGGATCAAGATGTCCCAGCTGTCCTTCCAGCGAAGGGCCCTGAGTTCGCTGGGTGAGAGCGACCTGTCCCCGTAGGTTAGGGGGCGCAGCATGTTGGACACGTGACAGGCAGAGGCGAACCAGGCCACCACCAGCGCGTGGAAGAGGCTCCTCTGGAGCTGGGACCTGCGGGCCCGGGCAGAGCGCCGTGTGGGGAGGCTGGCCCTCGTGGCCGCCTACCCCGGCCTTTATCTTCCTGCCACCCCCTGCCTTCCCGTCAGCCCTCAGCACGTCCCGCCCGACGTGCGGGGCCCCATCCTCCTCGCTCCCTCTGCTCCCAGAACCTCCGCAGCCTCTGCTCCATCGGAGCTCGGACCCGGAGCCTCGTCCACCGAACAGCGTGATCACCGCACGGCCCCGCCCAGATTCTGAGCCTCCTGAGAACCAGAGAGGCCACGCCCACTGCTCCGGCCTCCAGAACGGGCTTCCGTTCAGAGCTTCCCGGTTTATCCATCACGCGTCACGCGCTCCAGCCGTGACCACCGGCTGCTCTGGGACACGACCCGCGTTTCCTTTTCTTTGCCCCGCTGCTCTCCAGGCCTGCAGCTCCTTCCCCATTTCCCACCCACACCAGCCACGTTCATCTCCCACCGGCCTTAGCTTCATCCTCTGACCCCCCCAGAGCTTGCCTGTGCCTCTTTTGTGGCCCTAAGCCAGTCCCCACCACTGAAATCACCGTTCACGACACCCCTGGCCCCCAGGGTGCAGCGCGAAGGCCCCGTACCTGCAGAGGTGGTGGCTGACGTGCTCCACGACCACGGGGAGCAGGAGGAGCTGGAAGGTGAGCGCGGGCAGGTAGTGGTAGAGGAACAGCGTCTTCTCCATCATGAAGAAGGGGAGGTAGTTCACGGCCCAGCCCCCGGCGCACAGAGCCCCGGCCAGCACCCAGCGCAGCCAGGAGTCTGCGGGGAAAAGCCACCTTAGCCGGCGCTGCTGACGGCTGGAGCCAGAAGCTCTCCGCGGTCCGACGGGCTGGCTGGCTTCCTCGTCCACAAGGGACCCACGGGCCCGCGGCTCCTGACCTCTCTGTCCTCCCCCGGCCCTTCCCACCATCTCTGGAGGAACAGACCTCCTGTAACTTCCTGCCTGTCCTACTGTCCCCTTCCCAAGAAATACCAGCCCCCTGGGGCCTGGTCTGGCTTATTCTCTATTCCCTGCTGACATCTCCCCCAGGGATTGCGCGCTGGGTCTCACTTGGCAGGGAGCAGTGGGGGGCTGGATCCTGCACCCGCTCAGCAGAGCCGGGAGCCAGTGGAGAGTGACCAGCTCGGAACTGAGCCCGGAGAAGGTGCCTCCCTGTCCCCATGGCCTTGGGCACCCTGCCCTGCCTTTGGGTGTTTGTTCCTTTCCTGTTTCTGGATGGTTTTAAGGGGGGGGTCTCTGTCGCTGCAGATAGTCACCCTTGACTAAGAGCCTGCTGGCCACTCTGTCCCGTCAGCCACTTCCAGGGCTTCTGGGGTCCAGGATCCCACCTGTCCCCTGCACTTGCCCAGAGAAGCCTGGAAGGCCATGTGGGAACCAGATTGCAACATTCTGTCTCTGAGGAGGCAGAAATCGTGGATGTTCCCTCGAGACAGAAACAGGTCGGCTTACGGCCCTGCTTCCCGCCGTGGCTGGGCTGACACTGGAGCACGAGGAGCTCCCGTCAGACGAGGAGGAAGGGGCGTGAGCGGGTGCTCGGCAGCCGCACCCACCCTCGGGGAGGTCAAAGATGCTCCTCCGGCGTCTGAGCAGGTACCAAAGGAAGAGCAGGACGTACGCCAGGGTGGCGAGGCTGGCGGAGGCCCAGATCACAATGTTTCCCAGCAGGTGGATCTGCGCCTGCAGGCACAGAGACGCGGTCACCGCGGCAGACGTGGGCCCCTCCCACGTCCCCGCCCGGGGCCCTGCCTGCCCCCGTGAGAGCCTCTCTACAGAAGTGCCAAGGCTCCCGGCTCTGCAAGCTGAGACGACGCGGTTTCCTTCTCCCCGCAGGGCTGCTCTCGGAGGGCCTGATGCTGAGCCGCCAGGAGCCCTCACCTCAGACCCCGCTTCCCAGCCAGCAATCGCTGCCCCACTCCCAGAAACGAGTCGGGCAGCCTCCTGGCACCGCTCACTTGGTGGCTGAGCCCTGGACACCGACTCCATGCTGCGTCCGGCCTCCCAGGTGGAGGGAGATGACGCGTAAACAGCCCTGACTGCCCGGATACCAGGGACTACGCAGGATTCTCCTAAAGACCACGTTTGCGGAGTTCCCTTGGTGGCGCAGTGGTTACGACCCCGACTAGCATCCATGAGGACATGGGTTCGATCCCTGGCCTCGTCAGTGGGTTAAGGACCCAGTGTTGCCATGAGCTGTGCTGTAGGTCATAGACTCAGCTCGGATCTGGTGTTAACAGTGGCTGTGGTGTAGGCCGGCGGCTGCAGCTCGGATTTGACCCCTAGCCTGGGAACCTCCACATGCCGTGGGTGCAGCCCTAAAGAGACAAAAAAAAAAAAAAAAAAAAGCCCACCAAGAACAGCAAAACCAAAGCACGTTTGTCAGAGAAGCGGAACCGTGTGCTCCCGTGTCTGCAGTAAAGCTCGGTTCCCCTCCACCTGCAGAGGCGCTAAGACCTGACGCCCTGGCTGTATGGGAGCTGTGGCCCCGCGCTGCTGAAGCACTCAGAGCAAGCAAGTCTGAAGCTTCTGTCAGGAAAGGCGTCACAAGGCTGGGCCTTGGTCGCATGCGAGCGAGGGCTGTTCTCAACATCACGGGAGCCTGGGGCACAGGGCAGCTCTGTGCGCACAGCCGCTCTGCTTACACCAGTCTGGGGGTGCAGCCAGTAAGCGACGCTGGTGTCCAGCGTGACCCAGTCCAGTGGCGTGGAGCTGTACTTGTGTTCCAGGTCATCACTTCTCAGCGTCAGCATCCTCCACTGCAAGGAAGCAGAGGCCCTGAGAGCGTGGCCGGCCAGCCTCCCCCACAGCCCAGGGATCTGCCAGGACTGGAGTAAACCGCTGCCCCTTTCACGTGCGTGTCCGACCTCAAGTCCACGTGGATCACACAGCAGAGGCAGTGCGATGCGTGGGTGGGCACGCCCGTCAGGGGACCTGAATCGTAACCTGGCTGTGGCCCCTACCCCCGGCGTCGGTCCCCTCATCTGTTATGGGATAGGGCTGGGTGCCAAGGGCACCTTTACACTGGGGACCCGAGTCTGGTTCTGACTTCTCTAGGGCTGCATCGTGTCGACGGGGGCGCGTCCGGACCCGACTGGCAGTGTCACGCTGCAGAGCCTCCCCGGCTCCCGACTGTCCTGCCGGCAAAACCACAGGCAGGACAGCCACAGGCAGGGGCCGACAGTGCATGCGTGTCACTCACAGTGGACAGAGGGAGGCTGCCTCACGGGTCAGACAGTAGGCTTTTGTTGCCCAGCATCCTGAGTCCACTGGATGCTGGGCCCTTGGTCAGGGCCCAGTTTAAAGGCTGACCAGGGCAGCCGGGAGTGCTGTAAACCAGGTCACGCCTCCCTCCGCCCGCCTGTCACCTGCAGCTCCAGGAACCTGGCCATGAAGCTCAGGTTCCTGCTGATGTCCGTCTGCGTGGGTGAGTGCAGCTCCAGCTCCCTCTCCTCCTGCTCCTGGCCTGACAGACACACCAGAACCCAGGTCAGGGCGCTCCAGCAGGAGCTGTCTGCTGCTTTACAAACGACTGCGCCCCCCCCCCCCCCGGTCCTCCACACCGCACGTGGCTCCCCCGCTTAGGCTCTTTCAGGTCAGAGGGCTCAGCCTGCGCGGCCTTCCAGGGCCCCGCGTCCTATCTCTGGGTGGCTCACTGCCTCCGCCAGCGCGGGGAGTGCGGAGCCCGCGTCCGGTGCCCCCGGGGACAGCGCGGGGACTCACTCTTGCCGTAGCGGTGCTCCTCCACGTTCCACACGGTGCTCTCGTGGTAGCCGCGGGCCAGCTTCTCCCCAACCACCTCCAGCTGCCGGAAGCCCCAGTCCGGGAGGTGCGCCCCGCTCAGCTACAAGCGAGGGGGACGGAGGGTGTGATGGGGGCCCCTCCCCGGGCGCTTCGCCAGCGGTGGACAAGGCGGCCGGCCCTCCTCCGGGACCCTCCTGCCGCGCCTCCGCCCACCTTCAGGATGGCCGAGGTGTTGACGTGCACCAGGCGGACCTGGGACAGGATGGTCTTCCACACGCCCGAGTCGGACTCCCTGTTCACAATCTCCTGTAAAAGATCAGGCGTCTGTGTTCAGATCTCCTTAAGTGTAGAAATGAAGACCGGTCGCCAAACAGGGAGACTGACTTGGTCCGATACGAGGGGACGGCCTCCTAAGGGGGGCTGATGGCTGATCCTGGCTGGTGCCATGACTTTATTCCTGACACCCGGGCAAGGGGTGGGGGGCACTGCCATCCTCCAGAGGTTGCATGGGGGTCGGGGGGCCTGGGCCCTTCTCCTGGGGTGAGACGGGGGGCGGGTAGACACCGCCATCCTCATCCTCATCCAGAGGCTTCACAGGGCAGCCTTTTCAGGGGGGACTTCAAGCTCCTCCTTGAGCTTCTGCGGTGCCTGTTCACTGAGAGGGCTCAGGGCTCAGCTAAACACCAAGAGGGGGCTGAGCTAAGTGAGACACGGTCCCTGAAAAGATGCCCTTGGAGTGGACTCAGGATGCTGGGCAACAAAAGCCTACTGTCTGCAGAGCCTGGTGCTGTCATATTTAACTTAGATTTAACTTACTGGAGCCTGGTGACGGCCTGTGAGGTCAGGAGCTACTGACAAGCCGAGATCGGGGGGCTTAAGGGGGAGCAGGATGAGGCCCGGCCGGGCCCACACCTCCAGAGAGCTGTCTGCCCTGCCTGTTCCCTGAGCCTCAGTTCCCGGAAAAGTGGGCATGTGGGGCTGAAAGTGGGGCCTGAGGACAGGGATCAGCAATGAGCCTCAGCAGCAAAGGGACTGCGGGCCCTTCAGGGGAATGCCAGGGACAGGGGCATGTTAACAACTCACATCACAGCACAACAGGGGAGGAGGGCGGAGGAGGGCGTGGCCCGCAGGGCCCCTGGCCTCACTCACACCATCCAGAGCCCCGGGGTGGGGGCAGGGGTGCTGGTGCTACGGGTGAGGCTGAAGGGAGCCCGGCTCTCCTGGAGGTTAGCACCCGTTTCACACTCCATCCCTGCCTTCGGGTGGTCCAACAGCTCGCTTCCCTCCCGCTGCTGCGCTGCTGCCATACCCAGGGCGCCACGTGCGTTCACGGGACCGCGGGCTGGGACCCAGGAGGGCGGCGCTGGGGATCGCTCCGCGGACGGCACGGTCCCAGGGAGAGCCTGGGCAATCTGAGCGCGGGTTGACAAGAGGCTCCGGGCAAGGCAGGGGGGCCGATCCTGGGTGTTCACAAGGCCTGGAGCCTAAACCGCGGAGGGAACTTCTCCGGCAGCACCCACGCGAGCACGAGCTTTGTGCCGGGAGCAACACCCTTTGATACAAGAAAGCCCCGGACCCCCGCATTCAGTACAACGCGGAGGCTGTGCCCTGTGAAAACAGCTACACCTTTTTTGACTGAAAACCACCAACCTAATTTTAACCCGGTTGCTACACTGCAGGGCGGTTTGGAACCGGCTGCGTGTCGCCGGAGGCGGGGGCCGGGCGCAGGACTCACCAGCCTCCAGAGGTTCTGGGCGGGCATGGAGATGTTGTAGTTCACGTAGCAGGAGACCTCCTGCGCGTGGGGGCTCAGGGGGGCCGCCACGTCGTGCCTGGAAAACCCAACGGTGCCGCTGAAGAGCACCCGGCGTCCCCAGGGGGTGGGAGGACAGGATGTGAAACACTGGCCCCCAAGCTCCACGAGCGTCCTGTCTGTCTTTAAAGCCGCAGCCTCCCTGGTACTGATGCTGAACGTGATGGAGGTTTGGAGGCGGCCTCAACAGGAAGGGGTCCTTTTTGGGGGCGGGGGGCACAGCATGCGGAGGCTTGATGTGGGATCTTGCTTCCTGGACCAGGAACTGAACACAGGCCATAGCAGTGAAAGCACCAAGTCCTAACCACCAGACCACCAGGGAACTCCCACTCACTGTCCCTTTAAGGGGAAAAAAATCCACTTTTCAGGAAACAAAGCCAGCTTGGCCTTCAAGCACCACCGCCTGGAGGATGAGCCACCTTCCAGCTTGGTGATAAAATACTCAGGGCGCAGAGCTCCGCAGTGAGCATGCCTTCCCGGGGAAATGGCATCTGGCAGACGTCCGTTTAAACAGTGGGTCTCACCAGCCCCTTTTCAAAGGGTGAACCAAGCTCAGGAGCTCAGCCCGCATAGGCTGGTGGCTCCCAACGGCAGGACTTGGAAGTGGCTGGGGCGCCAAGAGCACGGCGGGAAGGCACAGTGCCCTCTGTGACAGTGGCCTCAGATGTCCAGAAACACCAAGTTCCGTGTTCACGCACTTGGAAGTCACGCTTTACCAAGCTGCGCAGGGCCCTGTGGAGGAGCTGGGGGCCCCACCTTGGGCAGAAAGAGGCCTGCACAGCCCTGCCAAGTCGGACACAACCTGTGAGCGCGTGAGCGATACAAATTATGCCCAGACACGGCGGGCACAGTGCACAAGAAAGCCGTTTGGTGATGGGGCATTTCAGCTGACACCTGAACATAAAGGGGGTTAGAGGGCCACAGGATGTGTGTGGGGGCACACTCCCTGAGTCAAAGAAAATTCCAGGCAGAGCAAGTGTGAAGGCCCCAGGGGGCTGCCCGGATTCATTCCGGGATGGCGGGGTGGGAGTGGCGGTGGTGAGT
>PVHT021183634.1:1593803-1610769 GCA_004024745.2 Catagonus wagneri
GGTATGGATGGGGGGGCACGGGCAGGGAGGAGGGGGGAGTGGACAGGGAGTGAGGGTGGGCCGGGAGGAGGCCGGACCGAGGCCAGCCAAGGCGTCCCAGGCCTGTGCTCACCTCCCGGGATCCTTCACGATCCACCAGTTATTGACGTCCTTGAAGGGGTAGCAGGTCACCTGCTGCTGGTGGGAGCTGCCACGGCCGTTCTCGTATCTGCAAGAAGGGGAGGCACCTGCAGGTGGGGGGCCAGGTGGCCTTCGGCCTCACCCCCAGGGTCCCTGCAGCCGCCACCAACGAGGTGTTCAGAGCCATTCATGTCCCAGAGGGGCTCGGCCAGGCCCTTTAGCGGTTTTTCACGCAGAAATAATGAGACTCATCGATAATCAGGGTCTGAGAGCTCAATTTCCTTTTGTCTCACAAACCTCTTTACACGAAGTGAAAGTTGGTAACAGCAAAAATATGAACAAACAGAATATTTAATAACCTTCAAGTTAAAAACTTTCCTTACATCATGGGATAGGTGTTCTGGTGGGAGTGAAGCCAGCAGGGCACGGGTTTGCCAAAGACGTTCTTCAGAGTGACCTGGGAACCGTAGGCCACCTCCAGGGGCTGGCCTTGCGTGATCCGCGCCAGCCCCCCCTGAGGCAGAAGCAAAAGGGTGCCAGGGAGTGGGGGAGAGAGAAAGGCCGTGTGACATCTGGGCGGCCCTGACAGCCACACCCCCTCCGGGCGGCAGTGGGCCCCGGCGGTTACCACCGTGTCACAAATGAGCCACGAGGACACACTGTGCGACACAGCCGCAGCCTCTACTGACTGGAGGCCGCCTCGGGGCCAGGCCCTCCCCGAGCCCCTCCCTGCCACCCTCAGTTACGGCCTCCAGGCCTCCTGCGGTAGAGCAACCACGTCCTTTAACGCCGAGAGGGGGGTGAGTTCAGAAATCTGCCCAAACGCAGCGCTGGCCATGGGCAGAGCCGGGCCTTCGGAGCAGGTCTGCCCCACTTCCCAGCCTCCATTCCCAACCACCCAACGGGAGCATTTTGTGACTCTTGCCACGTCAGCAGGAGCGAACGCCGGGGGTGCGTCTGTGCTGTGCGGCCTGGTACCTGCCAGCGGGTCACACCGCGGAGCGCGCCCCGCCCCCCCAGTGCTCCGTCCCGGTGTGGACGCACTGAAGCCGGGCCTCGCGTCTTGATTGGTTCCTTCCTCCCGGGCCGCGTGGCAGTGTTTAAGTAAGAAAGCTGAGTCCAGCGCGGCCTTCTTTCTAAGGCGGCCGGCGCCCTTTTTACCTCCAAGCTGGCCTGGAAAGCACTGGACATGATCTGGTCGTGGGGCCCCGAGCGGCAGAGCAGCGCCAGGTGGACGTAGAAGAACAGCAAGTACATGAGGACCGGGACGACCAGCAGGGCCACCGCGCGGGCGAGCAGGTGCCCAAGCACGCAGACCTGCCGGCAGGTGGGGGAGTCACTCCCGCCCCGGGAAGGCGGCCTGAGCACCCCCGGCCGTCTGGCCTCAGCCCGCCCTCGAAGGCAGCACCTACGTTGGACAGCGTCCGGTCTCCTATCAGAAGCCAGGCGTGCACAGCGGCAACCCCGAGCACGAGCAAGTACGTGAACACACCCACGTATTTGACGCTGCAGACACACCGAGGGGGGAGGTGAGGACGGGACCCTCGGGGAGGCTGCGGATGCCGCCCCAGCCCCGTGGGCCCAACTCACCCAACTGCGCAGGAGCAGGCCACACCCGTCAGCACCAGCCAAAAGCACCAGCTCGCAGAGAAGGGCCTGGGGCAAAGCAGAGAAGCGGAGCTGGAAGCCGGGAGGGTGCCCCTTTCTAGGGCTCGGGAGGCTGCAGGGCCAAGCTCCGGGCACAGGGAAGGGGGTCCTCATCTCCCAGGACAGGGGTCAGTCCTGAGCGAGCTTTTCTTTTTGACCAGAACAACTTCCCAGTTAGTTTATGTTACAGAAAGGAGACTTGATTTATACGGTCAAGAGCCGAGAGCCAATCTAGGTGCCTGAAGCAGAGGAAAAGTCCTGGACCTGCTCAGATGGGCAACACGCCATCCCCAGGCTCTTCTTTCCATTTTCCTGTTTTTCTTGGCTGCACCCATGGCATGTGGAGGTTCCCAGGCCAGGGATCGAACCCGAGCCGCAGCTGCGACCTGCGCCATAGCGGTGACACCGTGGATCCTGAACCCGCTGAGCCACAAGGGAACTTTCATCCTCTTTCTTATGAACCAGGAAGGACGTGTCCCATTTTCCATACCTGTGTTTCTGGGAGTTGGAGAACTTCAGGTAAGACAGCACGGCCAGCAGATTAAAAAATATCAACACAGATTCCAAAAGCATCAGCCTGGACTGAGTGATGAGGGCGCTCTCTGTCAGGAAGAGGACACGGTGTCAGCTACAGGGCCAGCGTCCACAGGAAAGGCCACTTTCCAGACGTCACAGGACGGAAGGGTGCAGTGTTTGGCCTCGGGGTGGCTGGAGCGGACGGGCTCTAGAACCACGGGGGCCGATTCCACGGCTCCTGAGACCCGGAGACCCGGGGAAGTCGCTGACCCTCTCCGAGACTCATTTCCCTCATCTGCAGGAGAAACGCAGACTCTGCGGGGCCGCCTGGACGTCTAACATCCTGTGGGCAGGGGCCCCAGTTAGGTTGTCGCTCAGCAGGCCCAGATTCTCTTCTTGTCATCTGACTTAGTTTCACTTGTTCCCAGGCTTGAGGAGCACCCGCAGACCCCCAAGTCTGCCTCGCTGGTCAGGTCCTCCCTTAAGGACAGGGGGCTGGAGGGGGAGGAGCTCGTCGCTGGACGAGGCTGCACCTCCAGGACGTCACAGTCTGAACCCGCAATCCCCCGGCCTGGGAGTGCGTGACTCCCAGAGTCCCATCTGGACAAACTGGGGGTGCTTCCTTCCGTCCCACCAGTAGCAGACACTGCGGGGGACACACCGACGTGGGACAAAGGCCGCCCCAAAGCGGGCAGGGGCCCAGGCCTTACCGATCAGCACGAGTAGAGCGGCCCCCGTGGCGGCGCAGTGCGAGAAGCCGAGCTCCCACACGATCTGGTAGGCCATGGGCACCGACAGGGCCCCCGCGAGGGCCGGCAGCAGGCGCAGGGACCACACGGGCACGTTGCTGCTGTATTCTGGAAAAGCAAGCGCAGCGGGGCTGAGTGCACCGGGCACACCCGCCCCTGCCCGGTGTCCTTTCACACAGAGCGTCACAAGCACAGACGAAAACGCAAGTCTGCAAGGCCGGGGACCACACCAGGGACGGCGTGTGCAGGCCACGGGCATAGGCTCTGAAAGGAGTTTCATGTGGCCAAGGACCAGTTCTCAGTCAGCACAGGAAGGATGCTGAGGGCTCTGCAGTGAGTTAGTGCTTATTTCTAAGTTTACCCATCTACTGCTGAAGACATTATGGCAACACGTAAAATTTATACATACAACAGATGACTGCGGTCAGACGCCGTGTGTACCAGAAACAAGGGACAAGATGCTTACTGAAGGTAAACACTAAGGTATCTACCAGACTTTTCGAAAATCTTTCACTTGTATTGAAACAAGTTATCATATCCCGGATTCACAGTTGCCAAGCCCTGTGAGATCTCCCATCTCTCATTCTTACACAATATATGTTCTAAATGAAAATGATATTTTACCTGCTCCAATTCTGTTCCACAAAAAGTTACCATCGAAGCCTCCTAAATAACCTGCAACAAAGATTAACCAGTAACTAGCCCGTTGGGTAAATATTTCTCAAGTATCAAACTGCAGCAGGCAACAGTGGAACACTGATAAATAAAGCACAAGACACAGCTTCTGCCCTCAAGGCGTTTCACCTCCAGGTGTTAAGGGGCCACTCCTCCCTCTGATCCTACCTCCTAAGGCCAGAAGCATGTGGCCAAACGGAGGCCCACTGCCGTCCAGAAAGAAGATCCGCTTCATGTAAAAGGAGAGGTACTGCCCGTAATATACTTCGTCAAAACTGAAAATCAAACCCACGGCACTTTCAGCGAGGAGTCTTAGCCGTCAGCAAAAGGCACGAGGATAAATTACTCTGTGGAGAGACCGGAAGGGGCCGGACCTGCGCCCCGAGCGCTCGGTGTCTCACACGGGCAGCGTCACGCCTCGGAAGGGATGGGAGGGAAAGTCCCCAGGGGAAAGCTCCCAACACACGGATTCTCTCTCTGTACATTTGGGTCTCAGAGGAACTATGCGCCAGCCTTCGGAAGGCCTTGGGGATGCAAGGCTTATTGACCTGTCCACCAGCATGTCTGCAGCTAAGAGTCAGAATCAGACCTGGTGACCAGACAAAACAGTCACAGGGGTAAACGGGAGGCATGCGGGGAGCCAACTGCAGCAAAAGGTTTTCAGACAAAATCAGAGACACTTTGGTGACAAGGAAGAACGGCTGTCAATCTTTTAGATGTGGTGATGTGACTGCGGGCACTACTGTGATTTTTAAGACTTTTTAATTTTTTTGCTTTTTAGGGCTGCACCCATGGCATGTGGAAGTTCCCAGGCTAGGAGTTGAATCTGAGCTGCAGCTGTCGGCCTACGCCGCAGCCACACCAGATCCAAGCCGCCTCTGTGACCTACACCGCAGCTCACGGCAACGCCGGATCTTTGACCTACTTACTAAGCCAGGCCAGGGATCGAACCTGCATCCTGCTGCACCACAAGGGAAACTCCCAGGAATCCTGACTTTTTACAGACAGATACTGAACTGTTTATGAATGAAATATAAAGTCCATGATGTGCTTTAAAAAACTCTACTGCAGGGAGGGGCTGGCTATGAGCTGGTACCTGCTGAAGCTGGGTGATGAATATACTCGCTACTTCTATGTTCGATCGTTTCCCTAATAAAAAGTTAAATGAAACGGAACACATGGACTAGTCAGGTAATAAACGGCCCTTTAATAATAACAGCTATCACTGCCCAACATGACAAAGAACACACTCGAATGCCAGAGGACTCACTTGCAAATTCCTCAGCCTCCCGCCCTCCACTCTGCAGACTGTCAATGGTCACCCAAGGCTACCGCACCCATGACAGACCAGTGGGCAAGACCCAACAGGTGGACTCTGCAGGGGCTGCCCTGGGGACAAGCTGGCTCCTCCTCTAACTGCCAAAGACCCTCATCACCAGGAACCTCAGGACTTTACTCTCCCATTAATGCTGTTTAAAAAGGGCATTTCTGTCACCAAGGCACTGAACAAATTGCAGTTCCTTCCAATTCACCCGGAAGGGAGTTGTTTGGCTTACACCACAGCCCTTGGGTAGGCAAGTTGCCACAGTCGGCTCAGTAACCCCACCACAGTCAGAGCCACGACATTCAAGTTGATGTCAGCCGTCACCATGACGGGGCGCCGCAAAAATCCCAACATCTTGTAGAAAGGCAGGAGGCCTGGAAGGATGCCCTGGAAAAGCAGGAAACAGCTCACATCAGAATACCGGTGAGCCCCTGAAGGCTCCAGGAGGCTGTGACAGGACCCAGCACGCACCAGCAGTTAACAGAGGTGGGGACTCAAATCTCAGGACTGGACTTCCCGCGCTGGCAACAAAGTGGGTTGAGGATGCGACTGCTGCCGCTCAGGTCGCTGCAGAGGCCTGGATCCCCCACCAGGCTCAGTGGGTTAAAGGATCCAGAGCTGCTGCAGGTGTTGTAGCTGAGGCCTGGATTCAATCCCTGGCCTGGAGAACTTCCATTATACCATGGGTGAGCCATAAAAAAAGGAAGGGAGGGAGGGAAACGCAAAATCTCAGAACGAAACATTCATTCCACAAACACCTGCCAGCACTTCCCATCGACCAATGAGGTGGCCTCCTGGCCCCACCCCTACCTGGGCAGTGTGGCCAGCTTACAGCCCCCTGACCTCCACGTTCTGAGCCTCGGAGCCTCCGTCCCTTCCTGCCTTGTGACAGCAGCATCCCCTGGGCGCCCCCTTTCTTTCTCACTGAGGGTGCGTCTGCACAGGGCACCCCGTTTCCTCCCCAAAGTTCCATCTTCCCTTGGGCTCCACCTCTCTTAAGGCAGCATCTGTCCTGGGCACCCCCTTTCCAGCATCTGGCCTCTGGCGGTCTCCTTCCATCTGAAAAGCTACACCAGCCCGGGAGGCCCGCTTCTCTTCCTGCAGCCACGTCTGCCCTGAGGACCCCTCTTCTCTCCGGAGACCTGGTCGGCCCATGCCTCTCCCGGGCACTTCCTTGCTCTCCCGCGGGTGCTAATTTTCCCAAAGGTTTCGCCTGCCTGGGGGCGCCGCCCTCCCTGCTCCGGGCACAGCTGCCCCAGGCACACCTGCGCCGGCGCGGGGGCCCCACAAGCTGCATCTACTTGCCGGCGCCCCTCCCGGTGCGCCCCTGCCCTCGGCCCGGCCGCCCGGTTGGGGCAGGACCCCGCCGCCAGGGCCCCAGCTTCCCGCAGGCCGCGCACGCGTGTCCCATATCGACTCTCTGGGTCCCGACTGAGTTCTGGTCCCCGACGCCCCAAACGTACCGGCGTTTCTTCAAGTCCCAGCAGAGCCGCTCCCCGCCTCGCCTCGGATCCGCCTGCGGATAGAGGCAGGGGGCCGGGGGCCTGACCGTTGGGGGCAAGGCCGCTCGGCACTCGATTCGCCGCGCCTGCGGGGCCCGCGCGGGGGGCGCAGCGCGCGTGCGCACTGGGCGAACCCAGCCCCGGGCCCGCAGGGCGCAGTGCCGCACCGAGAGCCGCCTGTCTCTAGGCGTTCCGGGGTCGCTGTGCACGCTCAACGGACGGCTGTCCCTTTAAAACGAAGCAGTGGGACCCTATTCGCATCTCGCTGGGTGGCGCAGACGCGGGCAAGGGCTGCTCCGCGGGCCTCTTCCCACCCCTCGCCCCCTGCTGCGTGGCCGTGGCCTCGGCGGCGTCCCGGCCGAACCAGCTCTGCAGCGCGACAGTACTTTTGGTCAATGACCTGGTCGATTAAGCTGCAAGAAGGCAACCCGTACGGTTCTTTACTGTTTTCCCATCTTGGTGACTCGGCATCCGGCGTAGCGCTGGTTACTCTGACTTACCAGGCTGTGGAGAGGCAGGGAGCAGGGGCTCACCCAGAGGGCTGCCTGGGATCCGGGGGGTGGGGTGGGGCTGGTCTGGTCTTTGGTACAAAAACAGGACCCAAAGCTTCCGCTCTATGGGGCCGCTAGGCTCCTGAAAGTTCCCCAGGAGCGAGGAATGGGGGTGGGTGTGGTCCTGAGAGCTAAGGGCCGCCCCTGCCTAGGTACCTTGCTTCGACAGAAAGAAGGCTCAGAGGGAATCTACTGGCGGCGTTTCCCCTTGAAATTGGGGATGATTTTATAAGTTTCTTACATTCTTACCTGGTGCCAGGCACGGTCCTAAGGGCTGCTCATGTCCTCTCTGCACCCTTGTTACCCCGAGAGGTGGGTACTGTTTACAACCCACGTTTTACAATTACGTAAATTGTGACTCCGAGTTATGAAGTGTCCCCCCCGCCAAGATCACACAGCCAAGATCACACAGCTAGTGGATGGCAGGACCGAGAACTACTGCTTGACCGCAAATCCAAGTTCTTGGCCCCTCCCCTTTCCTGTCCCAAAGTGCAGCAAGATCTTGTCCTACATACAGCAAAAGAAAAGGGACAAGAAAACACGTCAAGTCAAATGCCAGGTCCAAGGCCCACCCGTTGGGAAGAGGCTCCGGAATCTCTGAAGCCAGGTTTCGGTCCTCCCCAATACCTCCTAAGGCATTACAGCCTGGTCACTTGCAACACAAATTCAGGCAAACTTCTAGCTGTAAGTCTCTAGTCAAATGACAAGAGTCAAGGGACATATAACCTAAAAGTCATCTTCAGTATTTTTTTTAACTTTTTTTTATTTAAATAAGGAGAATTCTTTCATATGGAAAGAGCTAGTACAATCACATATTTGAAAGGAGAAACAACAGGTACTGAACTGGAGGGAGGGGTGAAGGGTAAGTGTGCCATCACGGCCTGGCGAACCCACGGTTCCATTTCCCATCCGAGGTAAAAAGCCCCCCAAACAATGTCCAAACAAGCTGCACGTCACACCTTTAGCCATCGTCTGCCCTTTCAAATATCTGGTCTACATGAAAAGACAAAGAGAGGAAAGGCCAAATAAGAAACAGAAACAAAACAACCCTCTCAAGAACAACAACGAAAAAAAAACCCCAAACCCTTTTTACTACGCAAGGCGTGAGGTCAAAAGCTTGGAGTAGTTTCCCCTCTAAGCAATGGAAGGAAGTAAGACTTCCAGAAAGCCCTGACACAGTTCCGCTCCGAGGCTTCGCAACAGGCTGAAGACAGGGCCCCGGGGAGTTGCTCCCATCTTGGAGGCCACCTAACCGGGGTGGAGAAACGGTGAACGGCAGGTCGGACGCACCTGGAAGATCACTAGCCAAGTATGCGTGGTGGTCCCGGTGGAGAGCACGGCTGGGGGACAGACGGCGACTGACCCCAACGCTGAGCCATTCCTGTCCGGGTCATCTGTTTGTCTTAGGTCCATGTCATTTTTCAAACAGGAAGAGCCGGCTTTCTGGGGGTCTGCATTACCCAGTCATCACAGGACATGATAGAGCACAAGCACTCTAGTGTCCTTGGTTGTCAAAGGCCATTTCCAACAGACCTTCTAACCCAGGCTTGCTCTGCAAGAAGGGACAAGGGACAAATACAGATCTGAGAGGTGACACGCGGCTACTTGGCAGAGGGAACCACACAGCAGGGAGGGGCTTTACCAGCTCACGCGCATCCGCGGGCCAGTTCGGAGGGTGGCCGAGCCCTCGTGTGCACGCCCTCAGCCTCCTCAGCTCTTGAGCACCAGTCACAAACCTCGTCAACTATCCAGAGGCAGATCCAGAAGACAGGAGGGCGAGGGGAGAGCCGGAGAGAAGTGAGGCCAATATTTAGTGACAAGATACAGCAATATAACCTAGAAGTGGCTGGAATGACCATGGCTTTGGAAGTGGACCAACCAGTTTTTCTGTGCATTAGTCATCCTTTAGCGTTCCCCCTTAAGGGACCTCGAACCAGAAATGTATGAACTTCAAGTCTGAAAACAATTGTGGTTGGTTAAAAGGGGGAAGCAAAGAAAACCAGACCCAACACAGCTGGCAAAGAAGTCTTCAGCGGGTGGATGAGGCCCCACGGCTACGTGAACCTGCACTCTTGGACTTTACCCCACTGAGAAGTTGACACTGGACACACACTACTGCAGGGTCACTGCTGCCAAGCAACAGACTGCACAGTCAAGGGCCAGGGCCAAGCAGTCCGCATCAGAAGGGAGGGCAAGTTCAGGCAAAGGTACAGTGAGAAGGCTGACCCCACCCTCCATCTCAGCAGCAGCAAAGTGCTGGTCTGTACCTCTTCCCGCCAAAGGCCCAGGCGTTCTGGCAGAAGCCTCTGCGTGGGAGGATGGGGGTTTGGAGCCAAAACATGATCCCAAGCCCTATTTCCTCGAGCTTGGCTCTGAAACCACATGAAAGGAAGAGATATTGCACCTTAAAACATCTCTGCACTGAAAACTGCATTTAATCAGACCAAGGAAGAGACGGGGTGTCGGGCAGGCCCCAGGCTCGCCCCCTCTGCCTCCAGAATTCAATTTAAAATCTGTATCTTAGTGGGAAAGAGACCGCAGCTTGGGCACACGAAGGTGTTAAACGCACTGAACTTCACATGCAATTTCCTGGCCTTTCCTGCACAGAATAATTCAGACATTATATATAAATAGCGCAGTGAAACATTTACTTTTTTTCACCTAGACCTACAACATCAATACATATAAATAAATTCTAGTGTTTTCTGTTCTTATTGGGGGAGGGGGAAATACAGGGATAGAGAAATGGGCTGGAGAGCAGGTGAGCCTTTTGTTTTTATTTTTTTCAAACAGGAAGAACGGTCGCTGATGGCAGGTTCACCTGAGGACACATCTTGAGAGTCTGTAAAGCATCCAGGATGGAGAAAACCTTTTTTCCTTCTGACACTGTGCACTGGAATTGGGTGTAAGGGACCTGGACGTATCTCTAAATGTAAGTGTGTGGCTCCCAGGGGGCGGCTGGGGGCGGAGAGGAGCTGCAGTCAGGGCAGGGGAAGGGTGACTGGGGCACACGGGGAGCTCTGGCCAGCGGGCGGCCCTGTGAGAAGGGACGTCAGAGTGAAGAGTCGGGGGATGAAAAAGGAAAAGAAAAGAAAAGCTAGTGAGAAGTAAGGTCTGAGACTGGAGGCGAGGAGGGGAGTGCTGAAAGCTATCGATGAAGCTGTAAAGCATCTTCCAAGAAAACTGGCCCTGCCCAAGTGAGGCCCGGAGGAGCCCCACTTCCTTACAGCAGCCAAGAGAGACAGGCGGTGACTCTAGCCGTTCCTAAGGCGCTTCTTTCCCTGTGTCCTGTACAAGACACAGAGCTTAGGACCACAGGCTGAGTGGCTGTCACACCCCTGCGGGGCAACCCCCGGTCGCCTACTGCTCATCCGCCAGGCCAGGCTGTCCGGGGCCCACCAGCCAAGACAGTAGACGGTCAGGCCCTCTGAAAAGTGTGTGCCAACCTGACATTTCCCCTACAGAATCTGGGATGGTTTCCTTCTAGTTCTTATTTTAAAAACAACCAAAAACCCAGCATAAAATGCCTCGCAAAAACATGCTGGTAGAGACAGCTCTGCAGACTTAGACTTGAGAGGCCACCCAGGCTGTTTCGGAACCATGGCCAGCCCTCCAACCCAACCTCCCCTCGGACCCTGCTATGGCCCCTCTGTCCCCACAGCTGGCTGCTGCCGGGGACGGAGCGAGGAAGCCCTCGCAGCAGCCTCTCGGAGCTCACAACCGAGCCCCGTCCACACAGCCGTCACCACGGGGGACCGCATGCTTTCCAGGGACGGGCTGCAGCAGAAGTGGAGAATGAGAGGACCCAGAGAGAAAGAGGCAGCTCAGGAAGGAGGCCAGAGGCACGTGATGGAAAGCTTCCAGGAAGGGGGTGCCCGGGAAGGCGACGGTCGCTGCGGGTGCCGGCGTCCCGCAGGCAGACACCCATGGGGGCTGTGGTGCTGTCAGCTCACATCGTCCAGGCCAAGCTGGAGACACCAGCGCCTTTCATCGCCACGATTCCCCTTGGGTGCACAGCAATCAGCGTCCCCACCAGCTTTAGAAAAGTCCAGGACAGAAATTCGGTGTGATTCTTAGGCTAAAAATGTCACTGACTTCACTGGGCTGCCCACGCGCTCCCTGTGGTCAGCAGGCCGGGAGCTGGAACCCGGCTGAAACACCAGCCCACCTTCCCACCGCCGCTTCCCAAGCTCAGAGGCGAGGTCTTACATCACCACTTCTTTTTGCCAAGTAAACTCAAAGGTTAACCAACAGAGAGCGAGCAGGAAAGGCCACCCTCTCGAGTCCTCTCTTACGGTATCGCAGTGACCTATGAAATCAGGAGAGGTTACAGGGACCAGGGAACCCGAGAGGGGGTGGGCAAGGATGGCAGAGAACGCATCAAAGTCCAGCTATACAGACACAGCTTGTGTTTTCGTTTTCTTTTCCTTTCTCCTCTGTAAAAAACCTCAGCTGCTTTTTAAAACAAAAAGCCTCGAACTGAAGTGGCCCTGCTTCCAAACTACCGTGCTGGGGTGGGAAGCACTGTGGAGGGCACCCCGGCCGCGGGAGGGCCGAGGCGGGTGGGCGGGCGGGGCTGATGGGCGCTGCACGGAGGCTCGGTCACTCCACAGTCGCGGCAGAAAGATGGGAATGGAGTCGTCTGCTTTTTGTTTGTTCCGTATTAAAGCAAGCAGGTCAATGCCATGTATCCATGGGTGCAAGCTGGCTGGACAACGGAGGTTTCAGGAGTGGAGAAGAGAAGGAGGTCTCGCAGTCCGGGCCGGGGCTGGGCGGTAGGCCCATCTGGGGGCTCCCAGCGCCGGCGGCGGCGAGCCGAGGGGCGGCAGTCTCCGGGGTGGGCGAGGAGCACCTTCAGGCCTTGCTCTCCTCCACCTTCACCGCCCGAGGCTTGATCGCTCCAGTTCGCTTTATCTGGGATGCGGCTGAGGGGGCCTCCTGCAGCTTCACGGTTCCCAGGCTGGGCTTTTCATCCACTCGGTGTTTTGCCTTTGGACAGATGAATGGGGACAGTTAGCCGTGTGCCGAAACCCCTGCCAGACGCTCGGTCCCACCCGCCCCCTGCCCCGAGTCCCAGGGGAAAGCCACCCCACGAAGCCCGTCCTCCGTGGAAGGACCCTCCCCAGAAGCGGGTGAGGCTGCTCTGCTCCCCGCCGGGGGCCGGGGGCCGTGGGCTGGGGCGGGAAGAGCCGGGTCCCCCGGGCGCACTCCTCGTGCCCACGGGCCTCTGCAGAGGGGCACGGCAAGGCCAATGGAAGAACCTTTCCAAACCGGAGCACCCCTCGGGTCTCAGACTCCCGCTTTGTGGAAACCTTTCCCAAGCCCCAAGTCTGCCCTCGAGATTCCCAGTCAAGGCCCCCTAATCTGCAGAGCGGTGAGGCGTGCCCAGAGTGAGCAGCCGGGATTCTGCCCCTCACACAGTGGTGTGACCTCTGGAAGAAAGCTTTACGGGCTCAGTCCGAGCAACTCAAAGACGGCCCTCGGGGAACCAAGTTAGGACAAGTGAAATGAACAAGCAGCCTTCCACCGCCGCCGGCCAGCAGAGCTGTTTCACTGAAACCCCCGCCTGCCGTGCCTGCGCCCCGGAGCCCGGTCACATCTGAGAGGAGTGAAGAGAATCGTGCCGAAGGCAAAGACACTGACAAGTGGGAAAGTGTCACTCCATCTGGGTCCCACCCGGCCGAGACAAGGACAAGACAGAGCACTTACTAAAGCCTCTCACGCAGGCACGCCCGCCAGGCACACACCGAGCACGCAACACACAGCCCGGCCTCTAGCGCTGACCCACAGGCCTAACCGAGTCCCAGCGCCTTCACAGCCCAGTCGCTACGGAGGGGTGGTCCAGCTGGCGTCACCTCCCCAGAGGAACCCGCATCCTCCCTCCTCTGCAGGACAAGGAGGGATCCGGACGCCCGGCAGGAGGAGAAGGGCCTTCTCCAGGAGGCACGCGGGCGCCCCGCCCCCGGGGCCGCGCTCCAGCGCCAGGGCACTCTTTCTAAGAGGAGCACTCGAGCGGGCTGGACAGTCCCTCCTCCTCTGGCGCTCGGAGACGGGGCTGGAGGGGCTGGAGAGCCGTCTTCTACCTGTTGAACGTAGTGTCCCTGCACAGAGCCCATGTTAACTGCTGATCCAGAGGGCTTCCCACTGGGGCTAGCAGAGCTAGGCCTGAAAAAACCAAAGGAGGGGGTGAGAACACACGCGTCACCACGGAAACGGAGTCAGGGCTCCGACACAGGAAACGGACCCAGACAGCCAGAGCGAGGGGGGCGAGGGGTTGTCGCTGTGCCCTGGCACCTCCAACCCTGCTCACGAGATGCATCTGAGGGGCAGACGCTGACCGGAGGGTGGACGGGCGCTGACCAGCTCTCAGGGTGGAGGGTCCAGACCAGCACGACGCTAGGATCCAGAGAGAGAGGCCATAAACCCGGTCCCAGTCTTCAATGGGGGGGGGGGTGGCAAAGAGAGATACCAAGAGTGACAAAAACGTACAACATCTTTCTGAATGGGTTCCACTGCCAGACAACTAGCTCCCAGGTTTGTTAATCAGGTGCTATGTGGGCAAAGATTCTGCTGCCAGAAACCGTGAGCAGTTCTGTGTGCGGGCTTGGCAGGACTCTCTCCCCGGGGCCCGGGTGCTGAGCAGACCCCACGCTGAGCCGTGCCCCAGCTCCCCGATGGGTCCTCTTGGGCGCAGCATGTAGCCCAATCATCTGACCAGAGAACCCTTTCTGACAGGGCATGCCTCAGAAGCCCTGTTTCCAGAAAACTCGGGAAACACTGCACTACAGAAACACACCAATTTCCCCAACCCCACTAAAACACCAGGAAAACAAAAGCTGCTAGTCAAGGCTTTTATTTTCTAAATATCCTCCAAAGAAAAAATCTGCTGCCATTGCTACTGCGCACGGACACAGGCGACTCTTGTTACGTGAGCGTCCCTTTTCTGGACCTGCCTCTGAGAAGGCTCTGCGGCCAGATGAGGCTGCAGTCTGCCTGGGGCAGCAGGGGACTGACAAAATATGTTCATGCTCGAAGCACCCTTCTTTCTTCCAAGTCACACTCACTGTCTGGTGCTGCTGTCCGTGTACATGTTTTCCTTATGGGTCTCTTATTTTGGCCTATGTGAAAAATATGGTTGGGAAACAAAACAAAGAAAAGCCGAGAGAGTGAAAATACGAGCAGAAAAGAAAATGAAATGGGGACATTCCCGAGAACCCCATTCTTAGGAACTGCAGCTGGAGTACGGACTGAGCGGACAGAAAGACTTGGCCTGCCACTCCCAGGGCCGGGCCCTGATCTGCAAGAGAGCCTGCGGAGGCCTGGGGCTCTGCCATGGGCTCGTGCTCGCAGGCCACAGACAGAAGGAACTGCACACATAACAAGAGTCAACTGGACCAACCCTCGGCCCGAAGCCAGCACGCTCCCTCACGGGTGAGAAAAGCATCAGAACTGCCCTCTAGTCTGCGAACAGACCAAGCACAGCTGACCCCCTGCGGCAGGGTGTGGGCCGCATGGGTCCACCCATACGTGGGCTTTGTTCCAGTAAACATGCATCTACCACACGGTCTGCAGTTGGTTGAATCCTCGGATGTGGAACCATGGACACGAACTGCTGCCCATAAAGTTACTCCTGAATATTCAGCTGCGTGGAGGATCAGCACCCCAACCCCAGCTGATACTCCACTCTGTAATCTGTCCAAAGCCACCTCTGAATCCAGCTAAGGGACCCGGGACAGTTACTGGAAGGAGAGGCCCGCAAGCCCAGCAGTAGCAAGTCCTGGGAGTCAGAGGGCTGGTTCAGGGGACACTAGGCAGAGGAAGCCCACCTCCCTTTCCAGGGCGTGTACGTTCCCAGCCAGTGAAACTTTTCTAAAAAACGTGGGGAGAAAGCTGTGAATAGCCAGGGTCCGTCCTGACACTATTACAACGTCATCTGTTCCCTTCCCTACCTTTCTGGAAAGTTCTCCCAAACCAGAGCATTTTTTTGATCATGATTAAAGACAACCCCCCCCCCCCAATTTCTGATTCTCCCGTGTCCCAGCACCAGAACTGCATGGTGACACGAGGCCGACCAAAGCGACGCGGCCTCGGTGCCCCTGCACCGCTCTCCCCAAGCCCACGACTCCACAGCGAGGGCGTGGCTGCGAGCACCGAGGGCGGCCCTTTACCTGTAGGTCTGCGGCGACGGCACGGAGCCTCCTGAAGGAACATTCTGTTTACTGTCGGCAAAGTGGAAGCCCTTCACCTCCATCTGAGAGGACTGAGAGGAGGGACAGGCTGTCACTGGAGGGCCCTGGAGACCGCTGGCCCTCACCCACCCCCTGGGGCAGCGCCAGCGAGGGCCATGGGGGCTTGGGGACAGAGAGGCGTCTCCTAAAGCAACACGCATACCTTTCCTTCCAGTCCGGGCTGGAGGCAGGAAGCACACGTGCTTTGTTCTTTACTAAAGGGGAGTGGGGGGGCTGTGCCCCAGCCCTAAGGCCTGGCCGTGCGGCGCACACACCCTCAGCAGGACCCTGGGAGCTGTGAGGACTGCGGCTCCCACAGGCTTCCTCAGCTGCTCGGGCCCTCGGCCCCAGTCGCATGCACCTTTCCCGGTGCCCTGGCGTCTACAACACCCAAGCCTGTTCACGTGGCCTGACTGAGGAATGCCTGGCACGGGACCGTGAGGACTCGGGAACGAGCAGGAAGCAGTGGTCTGGGGGCCCGGAGCACTTGCCACAGCAGCCGTGGCTCCCGACCAGCTAGAAAGGGTCCCTAAGACCAGGACCCCGCCCGCCCAAGCGTCAGAGCAAGACCGAGTCAGCCTCACCTCTCTGCTGGTGTTAAGGACCGAAGGCTGGGACCCGGGTGGCAGAATCCTTCGGGGAGCCCCGACAGAGAGGCTCTGCCCCTGCGGCAGCTGGATGGACTGGGGCAGGATCAGGGGCTGCTGCCCGGAGCCGTACCGAGGCAGAGGCAGCTGGGAGCCAGGCAGCGGCATCGTCAGCTGCTGGACAACAGGGACAGTCAGGAGGAGAGGATGGGGACAGAGCCGCAAGCCGCCGCCACGCCCGCGTCCAAGAGCAACCACGTTTTACACTTCAGATCTTACTCCCGAAGGACGAAAGTGAAGCCCTCCCAGGCAGGCGGGGTCCTGACCTCCCTGGTCTCAGGCTAGGTGCGGGGGCGAGTCTCAGGCCGTGAGAGCTAACCTCAGCACGGCCCTGCAGCAGGCACACGCTGCAGGCAGTCAGGCCCGTGTGCGCATCATGAGGGGCGGGACAAAGGTCAGCGGAGGTCAAGACACTGCCTCGAGGGAGAGCCGGACAGAGTGCATCTCCGTGCCCCTTTGCAGCACAAAAAGGCAACACTCCTTTGTGCTTTGCCTCCAAAGGTGACAGAAAACGAGACTCAGCTGGGGCTGGGGTTGAGAGCTCCTGGAAGCAGACTGGAGACCTGGATCCATGCTGCGGATCTGCACTGGGGAGCATGCCCTAACAGAACGGGGCGGTGAGCCCAGGCCCCAGGGAACACGCCTCAAGTCCAGAACGAGGGGCGTGAGAGGCGCGACGAGCCGGAGACCCCCGGCACAGGGAGGGGTGGCCACTTTTGTCTCTCAGTCACGTTCCTCTTCATCCCCCTGCTAGTGAGTCCACAGTGGAGGGTCAGAAGGATCTATTGGACTTGCATCACGGAGACGTGTGGCGGCCAGACCCCAAGTCCCCCTGCTCCTCCCACGCCGCTGGCTTGGGGCGTGCTGTGGCTTGACTTGTGTCTGAAGGGGGTGCCCTAGCTGCAGGGCCGGGAACGGGAGCGAGGAGAAGCAGGAGCTGCTGCGGGGCCCCCGGCAGGGAGGTGGGAGGCCCTGGAAGATCAGCCGGGGTGTGTGGGGGGGCAGGG
>PVHT021183634.1:1611769-1636711 GCA_004024745.2 Catagonus wagneri
AGAAGGCACGGCGACCTACAGACTGGGGAGGTGAGGAGGAAACAGCAAAGGAAGAGGCCCCAGGGAGGCAGAAGGAAGACCAGGAGCAGGTCCTGGGAACTGAGAGGACATGACTCAGGAGGAAGGTGTGACCACGGTGTCAGATGCTACCGACAGGTCACTGCACTAGGAAGAGGGCAAAGAGCCAGCCGTCAGGCTCAGTGCCGTGGGAGCTGCTGGCACCCTGGAAGGTTTTGGTTTTTAAAAACCGGAGAATGACAGGGCTGCCTGGGTGCAGTGGCGAGGCCCTCACAGCTGGCGAGCAGGACTACGGCAGGTCTGTGTGCAGGCGACCGTTGGGGAAGAGGCCGAGAAGCATGCTGCCCACCCTCTCCCGGGGGCTGCTCGCAGGCTTGGAGATGTCACGCTGGGAGCCTGAGATTCTCTCTTCCTAGTTACAGCTTCTATGTCCTCGGCGGCCCAGGACGCACGGTTGGGGAGAAGGCAGCGAGGACGGGAGGTGCCCAGACCCAGCCTGATGGGGTCTGTGTTCCTCCAGCCGCAGGCAGCCGGGCAGAGGAGGCCAGGTGAGCACGGCGGCGGGGGTGTGTGTGTGCAAACGACAAGAAGGGGTCTGGGACCCCAGTAAAGGGGCAGAAAGGATTAGAAGGTGGTTGGGTCACTGCAGGGAGAAGTCAGACGGGATGACTGGGTGAGACCCTTAAGCCTGAGTGGACAGAAGAGCTATAGCCAACGGCAGTCATCAGTCCACACTGGGGGAGGGGAGGGGAGAGCAGAGCGGAGCACGGGCAGTGAGGCAGCCACACAACCAGGGGGCCAGAGACCTGGGAGGGTCACCTCCAGAGACATCAAAACCCGAGAATGACAACACAGGCCACCTTGGAAACTGAGCCAGGGCCAGAGGAGGGGAATGACCCTCGAGACTGTCTAACGTGCGCGCGGCAGCACGGCAGGCCAGCGTGTGGGCTGTGCAGCTGGGGTCTGGGAGAGGGGAGGGAGCGCAGGCTGGAAGCCTCAGTGAGAATGCCACGGACGCTCGCCCGGCCCCGAGCCCCACACGGAGGATGGGGAGAGAGGCTGCAGGAGCAGCAGCGTGCAGGGCAAAGCCAGGTCCCGGGACCGCTCAGAGGAACAGGCTGAGGACCAGCCACAGTGGCCACAGACACTGTGTACGGTGGCGCGCGTCAAGAGGCAGACAAAAGGAAACAGTCATGAAGGAAGGAGGCCTAGTGCTTTGAGGCAGGAGTGACGACCGAGTTCCTGACCTGCGGGAGCTGGGAGTCCAGCATCTGGGAGGCACCGAGCCCGGCGGCCTGGCCGAGCTGGCCCTCGTAGACCAGGGCTGGGTTTCCGCTCAGGGGCTGGTAGGGCGAGCCGGACTGGGGCTTCACCATCTCCAGGGGCTGCACGCCCGGGAACGCCGAGTAGGGGGCCTTCAGGGCCGTGCCTCCCGAGAGGATCATGGTGCTGGGTGGTGACAGGCTGGGGTGCATGTACACCTGAGATCTGCAAAAGCCAAACAGAGGTCAGGGCCGCACCACGGAGCTCAAACGGGCGCTCACATCAGGACCCCCGAGGGCTCGCCAAGATGCAGACGTCGGCCCACCCCGTTTCTGACTCAGAAGGCCTGGGGCGGGCCCTGAGAATCTGCATTTATAATAAGCTCCTAGATGGCGCTGCTGCTGCTGCTGCTGCTGGTCTAGGGACCATGGTTTGTATGGCCCTGGATTAAAGAGCCACACCCAGGCTGTGCAGGGCCCAGGAAGACCTGGGTGACGCCAAAAGCACAGGATGTCTGACCCACTCAGAGAGCGGGCCAAAGGCATGGAGGCGGGTGCAGGAGCACGGCCAACGGGCAGGAGCACACGGAGAGGGAAGGCGAAGCCGGGCCCACGGCCTCTCCTACAGCACAGCTCCTCAACTGTGAGGTGGCCACAATCGCCCCCGCCCCAGGCAGGACAGCACAGAGCACAGCAGATGGGCCGTGAGGGAGGGCCGGGCCTCTGCTGCGAGCCGCCAGCCCCCCGTCCTGACACCTCACCTGAACGGCTGCAAGGAGCTGAAGATCTCCTGAGACTGGGAGACGGGGAGCCCGCCCCGCAGCCCCAGCTGGGCTTGCGCCTGCAGAGACGTGTGAAGGGAGATCGGGATCTGCTGGGCAGCGGCAGCCTGGGGGTGGGAACCGGGCTGGTCACTGCAGGGTCCTCCAAGTTGATTCTCGCCCCCGCCCCCCGCCTCCCCGGGCCCCTCTCCCCGGGCAGTCGAACACCGCCCCAAGTGCAAACTCCAAGCACGTCCTGCCTGTGCTTCTTTTCGTCTTGGGAGAAAGCAAAAAACTGGCAGCAACCCCAAACCAGGGTGCACCCCTATGCTGGACTTTGTACAGCGGCAAGAACGAACCCGAGCTGCACACATCAACAGAGGTGGCTTTCAGAAGCATAATGGTGAATGGAAAACATACAGAAAGAAACATACAGTGTGAGCCCATTATGTGAAGATCAAGATCTTACAAAACTAAACAATATAATACTTAAGCATCTGTTTAAAAAGAAATCAGGCCAGGCCGAGTCCTCCATCCCCAACACTGCACTTGGCCCTGGTCTGTGCAGGCGCGGGGCTGCAGGGCCGTGTGGAAGGCCCCGCACCAGCCTCAGGAGGGAGACTTCCAAAACCATCCCCTTGCAGCACAGAAAGTACACCGATCCTGCACAAAAACAAACACCTGCTCGCTTCTAAAACTACCTCTTTCTAATGCATCCATGCCTGGGAGTCTAGGCCTTTCTTCTCTTCATCAGAAGGACACCTGATCACCAAAGAGAATTCCGTTTCAGTGAATTCCCCAGCTAGGGTACAGGAGGGAGGAAAACTAAGCAGAATCTGGAGCACTCGGCTCCACTCCTCCTCCTGACTCTCATTTATTCATTCAATGAATACTGACTGGCTGCCATGATGTGCCAGGTACCGGGCATTAGCGTGAGGGGTACGGAAAATGAGACAGACCACAAACAAGTCAATGAAGAAAGTAATTCCACTGTGCGGCGTGCCCCCACTCCCCTGCCCCCGGACCCCCGCCGGGCCGCCTGGCTTGCTGTCATCACCTGTTGGTAACTCTGCTGCTGAGGTATCGTTTGAGGAACCAGCCGGGGCTGACTTGCAAACACATGGCCGTCCAGGTAGAGAGGTGGCAGGTGGTTGCCTGGAAGGAGAAGCCAAGCAAGTAGAACAGGATCAGGCCCTGAGGTTCCAGAAGGTCCCAGGAATCAGTGGGAGGAGGCGCTGGCTGCAGCCTGCCTCTCCCACCCAACCCACTCCCCCACTGCCCACACCCAAGGACGGCTGCTTTGTCTCTCAGTCACGCTCTCTTCATCCCCCAGCTAGTGAGTCCACAGTGGAGGGTCAGAAGGATCTACTGGACTTGCGTCACGGAGACTGGCCGCTGGGCCCTCAAAATCCCCACGGGCTCCTTCGGGGCACCAACACAGGGACGACGATGGCGACAGAGTGAATCAAACGGGCCACCACTTAGCGAGGTCCCTTTCCAGGTACGACCTCGCCTCATCACCTGGCTGCCCCAGAGGGCCATCGTCAGCCTGTCTCAGCTCCGAGAGGAGAGCTGTTCACAGGCGATGACACGGCCACTGCACGTGACGTGATCTGACTCGAAGCTATGTCTGCTCGTTCCGCTCTCCGAGAGGTGGGAGAGCCTCGCCAAAGCCGCACGGTCCTGCTTCCCAGGGCAGGCGTGCAGGCCACCCGAGCACACGGGCAGCTGCGACCACCCAGCTGGAAGCCAGCGGCCCCGTGCCCACTCCTCACGTCAGGGCTGTCAATCCAGCAGGAGGGACTGATGCCCACGGAGACGGCGCCCGAGCCGGCTCGGGCTGAGATACCTGGAAGAGAAGCAGAGGGTGCGACCGAGGCCACGGGCAGGGGCGGCATGGAGACTCCGCCGAAGGAGCTGTAGCTGACCCCACTGGAGGCTCCCCCTGAGGACGGGGGCTGGAGGCCCGAGCCGGCACCTCCTGGAGAGCTCTGCTCCGGCACACTGGGCGAGTTTTCCCAAGCCTTGCGCGCAGACTCCATCTTTGGAAGGAAGGAGGGAGAGGAGGTGAAACCGGCTGCCTGGAGGCGGGGGGAGGGCGGCGGGGCCCTGGCCCTGCTCAGGGCGGCTTTACCTTCAGGGTGAGGTCGGCGGTGGGGAAGGACATCTGGGAGAGGCCGATGGCTCTCTGGATGTGATGGTCACGCCGGAGGACGGGGATGGTCTGTGTCAGCCCGGCCTGGGGGAGGGGACCAGGCGAGGCTGCGGCACCGAGGGCGCGCGGCGGCACGTCCACACACACCTTCTGTTTCGGTCGTGTGCACCTGAGACGCCCTCCAAATAGCTGCCTTCAGGGACTCCCTTGAAAGAAGGCCCCGGGAGCCACCCCTGCGCCTGTACCCCTGAGGCCTCCTGCAGGGGCAGCTGTGTTTCGGCAGCGAAAACACGCCTGGCTGCCGGCACACAGCTCCCCACCCAGCCTGGAGGTGCCAGGCCCTACCTGAGCCCCTCCCCTCCTGTGAAAGGAGGTCCTCGGTAGCTTGAACTGCTAGACCCGGCTGCCGGCACGCGGCCAGCACCCAGCAGCGGCTCAGAGGGATTCTGAGACAACGCAGAGCAGAGAAACTGGCTCAGGCCCGCATTCTCAAATGTGTGAGCGTGGACCCTGAATCAAAGAGGCCAAATACACTGACCTCTGGAGTCTGACTGTCCCATCTGACAGTCACAAAACCAGGCTGTGGAACGGCCTTGCCCAAGGTGTGCAGCCAGCTAGAGATGGCATCAGAGCTCAAACCGGGCCTGCCCATCCCAGAGCCAGTGCCGGCTCGGGGACAGCAGGGCTGGGGTGGGAGCGCAGACTTACATTACCAGCCAGTGCGTCCTGAAGTTTGACAACTGCACTCCCTGTGGGCCCAGAGGCAGAGCCAGGCTGCAGGCTGAAGTCAGAGTCCTGGAAGGAAAGGAACAGAGCCCCGAAAATAACCCTGGCTCACCTTCCGGCAGAGACACGTGTTAATCCAATCCATAGCCAGCACCTCCTTGTCCACCCCCAGCTCTGCACCGACCCCCCCACCCCCTGGCCGGCACTGCAGCTCCCTTCTGCCCGCCCCCTTCTAGGGCGGACTGTCTAAGCGCTCCCTACCACCTCACGCGTGCTGGGGGCGGGGGCGGGTGGATGGGAACAAGCCAAAGACTCACTTTCGGATTGACTCCAAATTCAATGGGCGGCACCGGCAGCACGGCGTCCACGTGAATCTCTACGCCGTTAACAGGGGGGACCCCAGCCCCCTGCAGCCGCTCGGCCCCCTCCGAGCCCTTTCTGTTTTTCAGAGAACGCTCATTGCCGATGGGTCCCGGTCTGTGCTCCTTACTCTGCCCCGAGCCTGGTTCTGAATCCTTGATGGAGAAGCAGAGAGGCTGAGACACATGGCCTGGACTGACCCATGCCTCCAGCTTCTGTGGGCCCAGCCGCCGGGGAAGAAGACGGAAGACGCCAGCCCGACAGCTGGACTCTGGTTACCTTCGGCTCCGACTGCTTCTGAGCCTGCTCCTTGTGGCTGTCGGCCTTGGGTTCCAGGCCAGGCCCGCTCACTTCCTCGGGTTTCAAGGTGCCGTAGGGGGAGCTGCGCTGCGAGGAGGTCGCAGACGACTCTCGAGACTCAGCACTCAAGTCAACACCACTGTCTCCCTGGCTGCTCTTAAATCCCTGCTGTGCAAGACACGAGACTCGGGGCCCGGCCCGCGACCGGACGGCACCCACGCGCCTGGCAGGGCCCTGTCCCGACATGCCACGCCAGCCCAAACCCATACCCAAGGGCAAACTCGCGGCCAGGCCCGAAGAAGAGGCCCTCAGCTACAGCCTACATGACGGGTGCTCCCGGCCGGTCCTCCTCCTCCTCTCACACAGCCTACATGCCGGTCCTCCTCCTCCTCCTCTCTCATAGCCTACGTGATAGGTGCTCCCAGCCAGTCCTCCTCCTCCTCTCACACAGCCTACATGACGAGTGCTCCCAGCCGGTCCTCCTCCTCCTCTCACATAGATCGGAAAGCAAGACTGGAGACCAGCAACGAGCCAGGCTCACGGCCATGGCCACACCCGAACAGAGGCAGACTGTGAGCAGACACTCAGGACCTGGTGGCCACTCACCTCGGCAGTGCCAGGCTCGGTGCTGTTGAAGGCAGTGGCAGCTTTGGTCCAGGAGTCGCTGGTTGAGGCCTGAATGGGGAGGGCTGCCAGGAGAGGAGGACAGAGAGTCAGGGCATCAAAAGGGACAACCAGGCTGGAAAACAAGCACAGCGCAGCTCACACCAACCACAGTCCCCATGTCACCCTTCCCTCCATCACAGCTGACACACTAGTGAGCGAGAAGCTGGTCTGATACCTGTGCCCTTCGACAGAGCTCAGTGAGCGTGTTTCCCATTATCTCACTGGTTACGCGCGAGCCTAGCAAATGCACAGGGACTCTTCATCAACAGCAGTTCTGGTCACATAAGCCAACCAGTTATTTCTATAAGCTGGCACCGTCTATGGGTCTTTGAAAAATCCCAGTCGGTATTAATCCACTTTTGTTGGCTCACAGACCACCATGAGATTCCAACTAAAGCCACAGACCCTGTGTGTGTACACAAAACCTTACACTTTACATCTTAAGATCCAGGGGCCTCTGAAACCACCCACGGACCCCCGGTCTGAGCAACCAGTGACTTGCAGAGTTGGCGGGAAAGGCCTGGTAACCAAGGCTGACTCCCGAGTGAGTCCGCTCCGCCTGACCGGCCCGGGGGGCATTTTTGGACATTTACACAGTGACACCCATCACTCACAACCCAGCTGACAGCAAAACTACTGTATTTTCAATCAGAGTTGACTATGTCCCAATATTATTTTGCAATGTATTGGAAGCAAGGTTTTAACCGGGATGATGAAAATAGGCCATGAAGTAAAACTAAAAGAATCGGGCCCAGAACCTAGGCTCATGGGTGTTTGTCACATGGCTTTGGGGTCAAGTCACTTCACTCTGGAATCCTCTGCTGCTCTGTACAAAAAAGCGGAAACACAGGATTTCTCCAAGCTCCCCTGTGTACTCGGCAGAGCACTGCCCAAAGTAGGAATTCTGGAAGAATCTGCACAGGGGTTCCCTTGTGCTACAGTGGATTAAGGATCTGGTGTTGTCACTGCAGTAGCCTGGGGCACTGCTGTCTATGGGGCAGGTTCAAATTTTTATTTGTCACAGGCACAATCGATTAAAGAAAAAAAATATGCTCAGTTGGAAAAAGAAAAAAAAAATTTTTTTCCCCCCCGGCCTCAAGAAGTTCAGGAAGCTGGGCACCAGGAAATTCTGGGGCTGGGCATTGAACCTGTGCCCCAGCAAGCTGAGCCACAGCAGTGACCACACTGGATCCTTACCCAACTGAGCTACCAGGGAACTCCCAAATGATTTTGCATTTTAAAATGAAAAGTTACGGATTTCCTGTTGTGGCTCAGAGGTAACGAACCCAACTAGTATCCATGACAATGCGGTTCGATCCCTGACCTCATTCAGTGGGTTTAGGATCCAGTACTGCCATGAGCTGTGGTGTAGGTCACAGACATGGCTCGGATCTGGTGTTGCTGTGGCTGTGGTGCAGGCTGTCAGCTGTAGCTCCGATTAGACCTCTAGTCTGGGAAACTCCACATGCCGCGGGTGTGGCCCTAAAAAAGCAAAAATAAAAGGAAAAGTTACCACAAAAATCGCACTGGATAATTTTTTTTTTTTTAACTTTAGGGAAACAAATTTTCTCAAAAATAAGGGCCACCTCAGCCTGATTTCAAGCCTAAGAGGGCATCTGGGGAGGAGCCTCCTGATTAGAAAAGGGCGCACAGCACAGACAGGCAAGCTCCTGGCCTCCTGTTCCCCCAAGCAGCGGTCTGCTGCTCTCCCACACGGTACGGAGAAGGACACCGGTATGCGCAGAGTCAAGCCAGCACCCCAAGCCACCGCAGCTGGATGGGGAGGGAGCGAGCCTTTTCCAGATCACCGGATATGGCTTGCTTTGCTCGGCACCAAATTCCCCGCAGGGAAAATCTTACAGCTGCTCAGAGGCCGCGGCAGCCCGTGGTGCTAAGATGGTACCTAACCCCCTGAGCCGGCAAAGAAAGCCAGGAAGTGGATAATGCTCCAGCTGTGCTCACGGCCCCAAGAAGGACGCTCCCAGAGGAAACCCCGAGCCTGTGAGGTGACCGTGGGCCAAGCAGCTGAGCCCACACACCCGACTCTTACCCTGGCTGCTGCTTTCCCAGATCTCGGTGCCCAGGCCATTGCCAGGCATAGCCCCATCTCCTTGCTCCAGGCACAGGTTATTTTGCTTTTTCGCAAACCGGGGAGGAATACGAGAGGAGAGCCCTCGGCCTCTGACAGGTACCTAAGGAGAAAGAAGGTGACGTGGTCCAGTCTAGATGTGTGACGTGAAGTTCTCCCCAGGACAACCACCCCAGGCACCAAACCACACCACCAGAAACCGCTCGGGAGGCCAGGGCACCGCCAATCAAGACCTCAACCATGTGGGCGCTGCAGTGCTGACCAACCCACCCCGGAAGTGGCCAGAGGACTGTGACCTGAGACTCCAGGGGCAGGTGTGCAGTGCTCGGCACGGACTCTGTTCTGAGTGGAGTCACCAACCTGGGTGACTTCCAGAGTGACAAGCCTCGTCCCACTCGGGCCAGAGCACAGCAGGAGGAGGACGGACTTTGGGACCGATGGAGGCGGGCACCCTGCTCGGCCCTGTTTCAGCTGGTGTCGCCCAGGACAGCCTCTCTGAGAGCGGGGTTCACCCTCCGCTCCCACTGGCTCACTGGGGTTGTGCGGCCTGGGAGGCAGCGCATGCTCAGAAAACGTGCCTTGCTTCCTCTGCCGTCCTGGGTTTTGTTAAGAAGCCTCTTACCCTGCGGCTCCGCGCCTCCCGCTCTCCCGTCCCCGCGCCCCGCGCCTGCACCTGCACGGCTTGCGCCTTCTTCCTCCTCTCTTCCTCCAGCAGGCGACGCTGCTTCTTGGTCAGGACCTCGATGAAGCCTTCACCCACCACGGAGCCCACCTCGCTCTCCTCCCCAGGGCTGGGCCCGCAGTTTTCAATGATGGCATCTGGACAAAGATTTAAAGAAGGGACGGTGTTTCCACTTATCAAAAGCCAAGAATAACCCAACCCTGCAGGCACCCCGATATCTAAGGACTGGCTCAGCTCAGAAGGCCTGGCAGTTGCCTGGCCTGACTCTGGGCGTGTTCACCAGGGTCCAGGAAACAAAGCTGTGGAAACGCAGAGGAATCAGGTCTGTTTTGCTCTGAACCACATACCCGCCTCGAGCTGAGAGAGTCACCAGAGGCAGACTCAGCCCCACAGAGGCGGCCACGGCCCCACCTGCCTGGGTCCCTCCCCAGGGGACACGAAGCGACACTCACTTCCGTAGTTCAGGTCAAACTGTGTCACGGTCTCTCCAGGCTCGCCTGCCCGCTGGGCAGCCAGCTTGGCCTCCTGCTCTGCCTTCTCACAGGTGGCTTCGGAGACATCAGAGGCGGCATGGGCTGCCCGCTCCAATGGGTAGTGGCCGCTCCCACTGCTGCAGCCAAGACCTCCAGGCAAGGCCTCGTCCGGGGACCTAGGAAGGAACAACGACCCCGTTAGCACAGAAGTGACCACAGGCCGGGGAAGGAGAGAAAGTTAGAGCAGCACGCGCACCGCACGCGCACACACGGGGCCCTCCCGCCCAGGGTCCCCTCCGCTGGGCAGAAGCCGCTCACTGGCAGCAGTGCGCTGCTCGGGTCCAGGTGGAGGCCGCCCCAGCAGCAGCGTCACAGCGGAGCTCACGGGAAACCGCCCTCAGCCCACCCCTTCCCGGAGCCGTCCTTCTCTTCTGGCCCACCGAGCGCCACAGCTGGGGGGCCACAAAGAGGAGAAACCAGGGGGAGGGGTCAGAACAGGGCTGCAGAACTTTCTACTCCTCTCGCAAGACTGAGCGGTGAGGAGTCCAGGCCTGGCCCTAGTGCCAGCCTCCTGGGCAGAAATGGGGAACAAAGCCAAGCGCTGACATCTGGGGCCTAGAGAGGTAGGCTAGGTCGACACCTGAAAGAACCCGCGTTGCCCGATGGCTCCTCCTTTGAGGGCACAATTACTCAGAGCCTGGCTTCTGGGCCCTGCATTCTGAGGGTGGGAGGTGGGAAGCAGCCCTCCTCAGCACACCGGGAACGCAGGCTGCCCGGGACCTGCCCTTCCCGACGCCGCGGGCAGACCTGGGCCATGAACTGGCGCTGCGCACAGACCGTCACCTCAAAGCCTCCGATTCCGGATGAGAGGTGCTCACCCGGCCTCGGGCAGCCCGGCTGCTCTGGTCGCTGCCTGGCTCCCGGCACGCGGAGGTGGCAATGCCCCAAGCAGTACTGCTACTGCGTCTCTCTGCCGCTGAGAAGCAGAGCCACTCAGGGAAGAGCCACCTCTGCAGACGGTCAGCAGTGCCCTACTGAGGACGCCGCCTGGCAGCAGCCTGGAGCAGAGGCATCTGCTGGCCCAAGCGGCGCTCAGCAGGCGCTGTGCACAGGGAGAGCCCCCCCGCCGGCTGCACTGGCCCCTTGGCTGGGCTCCAGGGAGACATGGAGGCTGAACTCTTGAGACGGGCTGGGACGACCACCACGTGGGGGCCACCAGGGTGGGGACTCCAGCTTTGCTTTTTGAGCAACAACAACAAACGCCACAAGATAAGCAGTCAGCGGTGCAGGAGTGAGTGATGGAGACGCTCACATAAAATGGCTCGGTGGGCAGTCCCCCCGGGGCCCAGAAAGAGGGAGGGTCAGGGCCCTGACACAAGGCAGGACACACATGCATGAAGTGCTGCTAAGAAAAACCGGCTTTAACAGAACAGCAACAAAAAAGAACCGGGACGCGGTCTGTGCTTTACCTTTTGGCTTTCAAAGGCGTCCCATTCTGCTGGCTCTCATAACGGGGAGAGGCTTCACCACCACCTGGCCTAACGGACTTCTCCCCAAACCCTCCCGGCTCCAGCTTTCGGCTCTGTCTGTCAGCCAGGGGTCTCTGGCTGGAGAAGCTCCGCTTGGCCAGCTCCTTCTTCTCACCCACACTCGCCCCCAGCAGGCTGCCGTCGGCCTGGGGATCGGGCTCGGGCCCGTGGCCACCTCGCCGCTCCCGCCTCTCGCTGAAGTCGCTGCTCTCGGAGGCCGTCTCCCACTCCTCGTTGGCGTGGTCCGAGGAGTTCTGGTAGGAGAGCTCGGGGGACCTGAGGCCCGTGGCGCCGCTCTTGTCCCCCGGACAGAGTTTGGGCCGGGCCGGCCACTGGCCCGGCAGCAGGGGCGGCTCCTCCTCTGGCCCCCACAGGCCCAGGGACTCTCGCTCCTGCCGGAGGCGCCGGAAGCGGGGAGGCTTGTCCTGGCGCGGGGGCCGCCGCCTCCTGAAGGGCCGGTTCTCGGCGTTTTCCGAATCTGCCGTGTGGTCATCTTGAAAGAAGGACCTCTTGTCCTCCAGGTGGCCGTCCTCGAAGCCCCGGGCGCCCAACGGGTCGGAGTGTCTGTAGGCGTCAGGGATGTAGTCTCTGTCCAGGGACCGCCGGGCCCCGCACGCGTCGGGGGCGCTGTGCTCCTGCCAGGAGGTGCCGGGGCCCCTGCCGTGCCAGTGGGCTGACTCCTTGGCCACGAAGGTCCTCCGGCCGTACGCGCAATGGCTCAGCCGTGGGGGCAGGGCCCGGCCAAAGGCCCGGGGGCCTCGGTTCTTGGCATCCAGACCGCCGTGGTCCTCGGGGTACATCCTGCTGGACCGCCAGGACTCCCTGAAGTCACCCTTCCTCACGGCGGCCTCCTCCCTCTCCAGGAGCGGGCCCCCGTCCCCGGCCTCCGCGCCCCGCTGCCGCCGCCGCTTGGGCAGCTCCTCGTACTCGGAGCCCTCGCTGTGGGTCTCGCTGGCGATTCTCCGCCGGGGCCTGGCCCTGGCGAAGTCCTCCGGCTGCCCGAGCTCCCGCAGCCCCCGGCCTCGGCCGCTCCTCTGGCTGCTGCCGTAGAGGCCCCGCGCCCCGAGGACCCCCCCGCCACAGAGGCCGCCGCCGCCCGCGGGCCGCCCGCGGAAGGTGAACTCTCGGAATCCGCGGCCACGGCTCCGGGCCTGCCCTCGGCCCCCAAAGGCCTGCTCCTCGTCGATAAAGATCCAGTTGTTCCTCTTTGTCGGGGGAGTGTGGCTGGACTCCCGGGAGGGTCTGGTCTCCCAGGCCCTGGCGGGCTTCTCGTCCTCCTCGGGCTTGCTGGCCTCCCGGCCTGAGCTGGCGCGGCCAGAGCCCGGATCCTCCGAGGCGGCCGGGGCCGCGTTGGCCAGCGCAGGGTCGTTCTCTGGGTCGTCACCCTCCGCCGCTTTGCACCCCGGCCCCGGCTCCTGGGCCAGGCGGGCACCGGCCTCCGCCGGCTCCTGCTTCATCTTCTCCAGCTCCTTCTCCTTGTCTTCCACCTTGAGGGCTTTCAGGACAGGTTTCTTGATGGGCCCCGACCTCCGGGTCCGGCCGGTCTGCTCCTGCTGCTGGCTGCCGGGGCCCCGGGCTTCCCGCGGCCACTCGGGCTCCAGGGCCGGCTGCTGGCTGGGGCTCCCGTCCTTCTCCCAGGAGGAGACGCTGAAGGACGGCTCCTCCTGGGGCGCCTCCTTCTCGACACTGGTGGCTGTGTCCACAGCCTTGGGCTGGTGGCTGACGTCCCAGCTGCTATACTCGGGCTTTTTCTCAGCCGGGGCAAAGTCGGGCTCCAGTGGGGAGCACCTGAGGTCCGGGCTGTGGCTCCCAGGAGCACCTGCTTCCTGAACATTTTCTTGGGGTGGAAACAAAAGCTCCTGGCCTATTCTCTGAGAAGAGACACAGCTGTCAAAGTCTGCTGGGGCCTTCTTGTCAAAAGCACTCAAGTACTCCTCCCCTCTCTCCTCAAGGAGATCGCGCTGGGCACTTACGCCCCCTGACCTTCCAGGTGAGGCAGAGTAGGAGCTTTCATTCCTGAAAAGGAACCAGAAAAATCAGTCAATGTGATTGGAGCCTGGTTCCTGGTTTCCACGCTGAACACAGAGTTTAGTTTTAAAAATAAAAAAATTAAAAAAAGAAAAAGAAAAAACATAAGCACCAACATTCGCGCTATCTTTAAACAGGTGTCAGAGATGCTGGGCCGTGGGTTGGTGGTGGCCCCGGAGTCCAGAGAGTGAAGAGGTCGGTGGCCGCTGGCGACCTCAGCGTGCCACCCCGAGGACACTGAGCAGCGGGGGATCCTCTGGTTCAAACAAGCTGGAGCCTGGGAGTCCGAGAAGAGTCCGGGGCTGGCAGGGCCGGCCCGCTTTGCTTGCCCAGGAAGGAGCCATCAAACACGCACTTGAACCCATGTGCCCCGTGAGGCCCCCAGCCCTCACCCTGCCCACGGTTCCGCAGGACACGCCTCTGACCCCAGGATCTGTCTGACCCCAGGATCTGCCCTGGGCCTTCTGACCCCCACCAGTGCCTCTCACAGAAACGCATGGAACGCTCCTCATCACACCCGCCTCCCCCAGAGGAGAAGGCGCCTTCTTCCCAGAGACCCATCTCAATCAGGACCCGAGATCCCGCCTTTAGTTGCAGGTCAGCAGGACCAAGTTTCGTCTCACCTGACGTGCATGTCCATGGCCAAAGTGTCGCCGGATTTCGGGTGGGGGAGCGAGTAGCCTTTGCTCTGCAATGCCATGTAACCCTCAGGGCTCCACACGGGGGCTGGATCCACGGCAGTCACCTTCCTCTCCTGCAGCGGGGGCACACAGCTCTGATCCTCAGAGCGGCAGCCAGTCCCACTAAGGGAATCCTGGGGCATCATGGGTTTCATCAGTCCTGAAGAAGGCAAAGAACCAATCCGTCACCTCGTTTAGAAAGCCGAAGGTCAACCACAGGCCCAAAGGAGACAAGTTTCCCCAGCTGCCTCGTGGACACGGCGCCCCACCTGCCCAGCATCACTGGGCTCTCACCTTTCTGATCACAGGACCCCGAAAGCATACACACACACACAATCTGAAAGGCCTGTTCAAAGACCTGTGAGGCCCAGTCTTGGTTCCCGGATGGGAGTCCCTGTGTTGAAGGGTATATAAAAAACTGACTAATGGAAACTGGAAACATCAACTTGGAGAGCTCCACTGTCAGCAGAGGGAGATGCCTGAAGGTTTTCTGCACGGACACAAGGAGGACGAGTCATTCATGGAACAAAGAGCCAGCACCTACCAGCTTCCAAACCCACGGAAGGTGACTGGGCTTTTGTGCTTTTTAATTCTAACCCTGGGACGGACGCTAACACTCCACATTTTGTACAGGGAATGGGCGGTGGGGGTGGGGCGGAAACATACAAATGACAATAAACTGTTAACTGGCCCGAGAGCTTGGGATAAAGCTGGCATCTCGGTCCCCCAGAATAAACCAGCCAGTGAAGGGCGCCCCATTTCCGTGGCCTCTGCCCACATCTGTGAAACAAGGGGCTGGACTGTGCTCATGATACTAACCGATTCTCATTGTGGAGAAAAGAAGACCTGACTTTTCAAATACTTCACAAAGCTAATTACTGGCCTCCAATTTTTCATGCCCGTTTTTAAGCTGAGGTAATCTGACCAAGAAAATGGTTCTGCATTAGGCCAGTTGTTTTAAGCTTTCTTTCAGCCGTGGAGTGCTCTGTTCAAGTGTATCTATACATGACTCCGACACAAAGTTAGCCTGAGTCAGGTGGTGGGAGAAACCCCCCTAACATTACACACAATTTATCAAGTATTAATTACAAGGTGTGCAGAGCTGCTCAGCACCATACACTGACCTATTTTTGGCAACATGACAGCTCCTATTACCTGAAAAAAACCTGTTCACAAAAATGCTAGACAGGACATCATAAATATTTCACTTGCAGAGCTGTGTTTCCCCCCAAAAACAGGAAACCCAAGGGAGCTGAAATCAGAGCCACAGGCCAGAGACACAATCTGGTGCTTCCTAAAGGGGAACCAAGGCACACGTCTGTCAGACACGGGGACCGATGGGCTTGGTCCTAAACACCTCACTGGACAGAAGCTGGGGATTTTCTGTACAAGTCAGAGTTGCCACGCCAAGGGTGCATGTTAGAATTTAATACAATCACTCATGAAGCAGAAATAGTACGTAGAAGGAAAAAAGAATAGGAAAACTTGACCCCCAAAAAAGAAGAATAAGAAAAGCATAGAAATGGAGCTCCCGTCGTGGCCCAGCAGAAACGAATCTGAATAGGAACCATGAGGTCGTGGGTTTGATCCCTGGCCTTGCTCAGTGGGTTAAGAATCGGGCGTTGCCATGAGCTGTGGTGTAGGTCACAGACATGGCTCAGAGCCCTCACTGCTGTGGCTGTGACATAGGCTGGCAGCTGTGGCTCCAATTAGAACCCTAGCCTGGGAACCTCCATATGCCTCAAGTGTGGCCCAAAGAGCAAAAAAAAAAAAGAAAAAAAGAAAAAAAGGAATGATAATCAGAAAGCATAAAATAGGAGAGGACAAAATCTGAATACAGTAATCCCAATAAACTTAGAGGGACCAACTTTGGCAACTGAAGTTACAGATTTTCAAGTGAGTAAAATCAGAGTTCCTGATGAGGTTCAGCGGGTTAGCGACCTGATACTGTCTCTGTGAGGCTGTGGGTTCGATCCCTGGCCACATTCAATGCATTAAGAACCCGGTGTCCCTGCAGATAGATACAGAGATTCCAGGCCTGCACATTTCCATATAAAGCAAAACCTGACAGGCTTACAAGAGCTGACAAATCCACAATCACGGTGGGAAATGTTCACACACCTTTTAGTAACTGATCAAGAGGTTAAAACATTGTGATGATACAGAGAGTTGTATAGCATAATTAGCAGCACAATTTAATGGACAACTTCCAAAGAATACACTCTTTTCAAGTAAACAGAATGTTAAAAAAAAAAAAAAAAGACCATGATGTAAGAGCTGTACCGGAGCTGGCACACGCACAACCCTGAATGAAATCTGACCTGGCAACCTGTTTTTAAAAATAAAGTTTTACTGGCATGCAACCACGCCCATCTGCTTACTACTGCCTACAGCTGTTTCAGTTCCACACCAGGAGAAGTGAAGAGCAGTTCAAAGCCTAACATATTTTAACTTATTTTTTTGGCCATACCCGTGGCATGTGCAAGTTCCTGGGCCAGGGCTCAAACCCTCGTCACAGCTGTGACAACGTCAGATCCTTAACTGCTAGGCCACCAGGGAACTTCGAAAGCCTAAAATATTTATTACCTGGTATTAACAGAAAAAGTGTGAGACTGCTGGTCTATATCATACAGACCTTATTATGTGACTACAAGACAGCCACATTAGAAATTGACCATAAAGGTAATATTAAACCTCTACATTTGAAAATTTTACAACATACCATTAAAAATCATCACTCAAAAAAGAACAAATCAAGCTAACATTAAAACTACACCGTAACAGACTTGTGGTTATCGGGGAAGGAAAGGTGTGGCTGAATGAGGAGTTTGGGATCAGCAGATGAAAGCTAGTACACAGAGAAGGATACACAACGAGGTCCTACTGTACAGCGCAGTGAACTGTATTTGATATCCTGTGATCAACCATAATGGAAAAAACAAGAAAAAGAATGTGTATATATACATACACCTGAATAACTCTGCTATGCAGCAAAAAGTAATACAACACATGGGTTAAGGATTCAGTGTTGCCAATAAAGTGGATCAGGTCACTGCTGTGACTTAGGTTCGATCCCTGGCCTGGGAACTTCTGCATGCCACAGGTGTGGCCAAAAAAAAATTAAGAAATCAAAATGTTTTATCTTAAAACTCGTAGAGGCTCATAGCTCAGGTCAGACAATACACCAGAAAAAGCAGAAATTAATGAGGTAAATAAGTCTCCAATGTAATTAGTTACAAAAAGAACAAAATAATTTCAATGGAAACAATGGAGGGATTAAAATAAAAACCAGATAAAACAGAGGAATTAAGAAACCAAAAAGGTGTTTTTTAAAAATGGCATTAGACAGACCTGGGGAAAGACTAATCAGGGGAAGCGAGAGAGGAGAGAACACTGAGAACAGAAAAAGCGACCAAATGACACAGCAGAATACAAAACTCAAAGCAGTTTACAAGACATGAGCTTAAAGTCTGTTCCCAACAATTCTTTGTGCCAGGTGCTACAACCGTGCCCTTACTCTGCAAACAGGAAAGTTAAAACTCAGACTGGTATGCGACTTGCGAAGAGGACAGACTGAAATCCAGGTGGGTCTGTCCATCCCCGAAGGCGGCGCCCTTGAACCCCAGGCCGCCCTGGGCTCTCCGGAGGGCCGGCCCGCGAGGCGCGGTGCTCACCTGAGGGGTGCAGGGCCGAGGGGTAGAAATCCACCGGGGTCCGGGCGGGGGGCGCGCGTGGGTCCATGTACGAAGGCATCATCATCCAGCGGGGGTCGAAGCCCAGCATCTGGGGGTGGTGCGGGTAGAAGGTGCGCTGCGGGTGGGACGGTGGTGGGTACACCGGCTGCCAGTGCTGCATCTTGTACAGCTGCTCCTGGCCAGGAAGAGAGCTCGGGCTGCACGCGGCTGCGGGCCAGAGGCTGCACGTGCACACGTGCTCTCCCAGCCTTCCGTCAGGTGGCACGGGAACCCCACCCAGAACAGAAGACCCCAGAGGGGAGGCCCCAGGGCGTCGCAGCACTCAGGCTCAGGCCCCTCCCAGGAGGGGTGGACAGCCGTGCCACCATCACAACTGGGCCGCGGGCTCCTCAGCGGCACGAGGCCGACGGGGTTTTCACGTAGAACACACACTCCCGGAGCCGACCCGCAGAGCACGCCTCCCAGGGCATCGCTCCCCATCTACACCCGCCACCCGGGGGCGTCCCTCCTCCCTTCGCTCTAGACGGTCTCTTCGATCCACTGTCCACACCAAGACGCCCTGACCACAGCCCTCCACCTAGAAGCCCAAATCCCACAGGGAGGCTCGTGACCCCAGGGCCCGGCGGGTCCTGCCCCACCGCCTCTCTAATCACCTCCCACGGCTGCCAGGCCCTCTGCTCCCTCCTGCCCCAACTCCTACTCATTCCTCAGGTTTCAGCTGAAGAAGAAGCCCTCCCTCTGGGACGCCCGCCACAACTCCCAGGGCCAGACCGGGCCCCCGCCCCCTGCTCTCACGGCACGGGCACCTCCCCTTGGCAACTCCTCTGTGGCTGGCTCCCCTCCTGAATCGTGAGAACACATTCCAAGTTCCTGGCGGTACCCCGGCCTCTACCACCGACCGGGCATGTAGGAAATTCACTGTATTAAAGGATGAACACAAAGCCTCAATCGAGTGTTAAAAATCAACACCTGGACCCAATGAGGGCTCATCTCAGACCCTGTTCCACAGCACCCATCCCCTCCAGGGCTGGCCTCACCTCCAGGGCTGGCCTCACAGGTGCATCCACAGCCAGCATTCTGGCAGGACTCAGGTGCAGAGTCAGACAAGGAGGCCAGCCGACCCGGCACACCCTCTCCCACCAGCCCATTGGCACAAGCCCAGCCTGGGCTGGGTTTCCTGGACGGCGCGCCGGCACTCGCGGCACCTCTTAGGAGCACTCAGCACTCAGTAAGCAGAGCTCTCCCGGCCCAACTGGAGGCCCAGGGCCTCTGCCCACAGCTCCTCCTCCTGTCTGGACCCCTGGTCCCCAAGGAATCTGACCAGACAGCCCGTCTGCCAGACTCCTGCACTGCCCGGCTTGTCCAGAATGCGTTCTATTCCCAGAGAAGGATCTACCCACCACTGACCCCAGAAGAGTCCCCTAAAGCCACTGTGACTACTGTGTCTGTCACTGCAGAGTTCTCCCCAGTCGTCACGGGTTCTCAGAAGCCCAGGGTAACGGCACTGAGCCGCTCACACTACACAGGCACAATGAGCGTGACTCCCAGTCTAGAGCAGAGCGTGCCAGGAGCTTCTGGAACGCTGCCAAGGAGCCCGGGGAGAGGAGGGTTGGGGTGAAGGTTTTAAAGGCAACTACAAGAGATTCTGGGAAGGACCTGAGACTTTGATCTGTTTCCCCAGGACACCCTCGTTTTGAAACTTTTTGTTTGTTTTTAGGGCCGCACCCGTGGCATGTGGAAGTTCCCAGGCTAGGGGTCCAATCGGAGCTACGGCTGTGACCTACATACACCACAGCTCACGGCAGCGCTGGATCCTTAACCCACTGGGGAGGCCAGGGATCGAACCCGCAACCTCATGGTTCCTAGTCGGATTCGTTTCCGCTGAGCCACGGAACTCCCGAAACATTTTTGATTATTAATAACTGCCTGCACACCTAGCTGCTAAACTAAGGCGTGCCCACGCGTGGTCTCAGTCTCCCACCAAAACGAAAAACAAGCTCCTTCAGTGATTAACCTGTAAGACACACAACCGCCAGGCAGCAGTTCCAGCTGGGAAGACGGCAGGCCTGCAGGAGGCTGCTGTGAGTACAACCGCCGCCCGCTGACCTTCAGAGCAAAACGTAGGTCCTTTTTAAGGTTTATGAAACACAAATGAAGACAGTACTGATAAGTCAGCTCACAGGCATCGTAAAACCCTCACTGCCTGAGAGACAGGTATTCACTCCTCCTGGTTTACACGGCCCTGTCCAAGGCCACGTGGATCAGACAGGCCACACCATGCGGGCCAGCACCCAAGGCCATCCAACCCAAATCCTTACACCTACATCCTAGCGCAGAGCTCACGGCTCCCTCTGAAGCTCACCAAGCAGCTCCCAAGGCCTCCCTTTCTCCTTAGGAGGCTCCCAGGGTGGCGCTGCTGTCAGTGTAAGGAGTGGCCGCATTGTACTGCTCTGAATGAAAAAAGCCACTCAGACACCATCAACCGTTCCTCAGCAGTGTCGACAACAGGGTCTATAAACCACCGACAAGGGTTTTCACTCACGGGTAAAATGCTTAGAGAAGCCGATGCTCAGGGCTCATCTCCCAGAGCCCAGACATCCCTGCTGGTGACCGGCATATAGGAGGGGACTGTATTGTTTCCATCGAAGAGGGTGTGGGACAAAGGAGAGGGGACACCTGCTCAACAGGCAGCTCTCTGGACGACACCTTCCAGGTGTCTTCTCTGTTTACCTGCTGCTGCTGCTGCTGCTGCTGCTGCTGCTGCTGCTGCTGGCGCTGGAATCTGGGAGGAAGCGACTTCTGGTACTTGCTGAACTCCTGTGCAGGGGACCCAGCCTCTCTGGCCCCCTCCTCACTGCCGCCACTCTGAGCCACAGCTGGAGGAGCTGTGGGGGCTTCTTCTGAAAATGCGGTGGAGGCTTCCTGTGCAGGGAACTCGGGGGAGCCTACAGAACACATGCAGAGAAGTGCCCAGGTGAGCTTACAAATGTTTGGTAGCAAATGCGTTTGTGGTTGCTGCTGGCACCTCTATTTCACTGCTGGACTATTCACACCCCCAAACCCTTGCACTGTGCTAAATGCCTCACATGCACAAGTTCACGGATCCCTGTTATTGTCACTCTGAGGGTTGAGAGATGAGGAGAACTGCCTGAGGTCACACAGTCAGCAGGAGGGCTGGGATTTGGTTCCGGGTGGGAGAGGTTCTGCTAAAACGGGGCCCAGTAAGTCAGAGAGCAGTCAGGAGATTGAAGAGGGCCTTCACGTCCGTTCTCCGGGCAGCATGAATCAACACGTCCACAGGCTGTGGGGCCAAGACTGCCCATCAGCCCCTCCTGGCCCGTTTCTTCATCTGCTTGATGAGGACAAGTGCGCTCACCCCACAGTGTCGTGAGAACTGAACGAGATAAGCTGTGTACTTAAAGGAGCGCGTGACAAGCAGTAAGTGCTCAATACAATTGCCTACCACTATTCTCCTTGAAATTCCCTTTTTCTGTCCCTTCTTAGCTTTGCATTCTTTTTTTTTTTTTCTTGCAGATTTACTGAGGCCAACATTTGCCTTCTTAATTCTGCAGCAGAGGGAAAACAAATGCCGCTGCCAAGCCTTGGGGACCCAGCATCCCAGAGGAACACTGATGGGCACGGCAGGTGAGGAGGGCTTGAGGCACACCCCACACCCGGGCCCACGCAAGGACCCACGCGCACTGTCTGCACCCGCACCCTGCAATCCCCTTCCCGGACTCCCCGCCACCTGCCCCCCAGCCCCAGCCAGTCCACAACGCCGGGCCCGGGCTTCACTCAGGCCCAGGCACAGAACGTTCACAGAAAGACGGCGTCGAGGCTGCGGGTCCTCCAGCCAGAAGGGTACCGATGACCATCGGATCATCAGTAAGACCCGCATCTGAGACGCGCTCAGGGGCTGGACCTGACATCAGGCCCGCTCTACTAGCTGACTTAAGAAAATCACAAGTGAGTTCCCATGTGTGGGGCAGCAGGTTAAGGGTCCAGTGTTGCCGCTGCTGTGCTGCAGGTGTGATCCAGGAACTTCCACACGCTGCAGGGGGGCAGCCAAAGCAAAACCCCCGACAGGGACACCCTCCAGCAGGTAACGCCGTTCAGCATCTCCGGCGCAGCCACGTGAGCCAGTTCTTTGAGAATTAATCTCAGGAAAAATGTACCCCAACCTGCAGGCAGGCTTTGTTCAAAGTCATGAGAAAGAAACAGGGCCCACGCTTCCGCGCAAGCCCCTCAGCGCCCGCGGCTTTGCCTGGGCAGTGGGGGTTACGGCAAGAGCACCACTGACAGCAACAAAACCGGTGCTGCCACCCAGAGTACGCGGCACTTCCGCATCTAGAAACGCGGCGAGTGCTCTGTGCGCATGATCCCACGCGGCCCCTCGGCACCGGGAGGCACACGCCGCGGTCCGCCCGCCTCACACACAAGGAAGCCCGCGCCCGAGAGCGGCGGCGCAGCCAGCTGGCTGAGGCAGAGGCAGCTCGTGGACGGGCACCGCGTGAGCCCGGGCGCCGGACCAGGCCGAGACCATGCCAACCGGGCCTTCCCAGCCCAGCTGTAAGCCACAGGCTGGGCTAAGCAGCAGGGCCACGTGGACAGCCAACCGGTGACACCAGCCCAGGGTTGCTGGGTGGTGGGCCGAGGGCCCAGCACTCACCTTTGCGGACAGCAGGGCCATTCTCCTGTGGGGACGCCTTCTCGGGGCCTGGAGAGCAGGGGGCTTCCTTCTCCGCCTGCTTCTGGGCCTCGCTCGCCTTCTGAGCCTGTCTGCACTTCTGGTCCAGCTGCTTGAGTTTGGCGGCACAGGCGGCCAGCCTCTCCTCCCGGGCCCGGCGTTCCTCCTCTTCCCGGCGCTTCCGGGCTCGCTCCACGGCCTCAGACATCTCGGACTGGATGAACTTCTGCCGTGGGGGTGGCTTGTCCTCTTTGTCCTCGACAGACTGCTGCCGGAACACACCGCCCATGGAGGACTTCTACAAGGAGCAGAAAGTTCCAGATGAAGTCCGTGTCCCTGTCAGGCCTGCCCCCCACCAGCAGGCAGACTGGGGCTTTAATCCCGCGCTTCCCTTTCTGCTATTTGGGATGGGGTCTGGGCCAGGACCAGCATCCCGCACTTTAGCTTCTCATGTGTAAAGTGCAGATGACAAAGGAAGCCCTTAGGATTGTGAGGGTGCAGTGAACTGTTTGCACAGCTCTCAACGCCGTGACTGACACCTGGGGAACACTCACCACACCAGTGGGCCCAGAGATGGGCACTGCCACAGCTAAAAAACAGGAGCAGGAAGCCACAAAGCTGCTCTATTACTTCTCCCACGAAAATGTGTAAACCTCTGGCTAAAAGAGCCACAGGAAATTGAAATTCACACTTGGGCATAAGGTTTCCAAGGGATTCTTTACAAATAAAAAGAAAAAAGCATCTCTTCTGGATATTTCATCCACTTTCAAGTCTCTAGTCAGCCGCCAGGTACGGATGACAAGCAGGGTGCCAATGCTGCAGTGGGAGAAACTCTCAAACTGGGGCAGTTTCTCACGGATCCACAAGAAGTGAAGCTGCGTGCAGACTATGTAACCGCACACGCGGTGGGCAAGTTCAACCGAACACCAGAGGTTGAAACCCCAAGGAGATATGAATAGCAAAGAAATGCACAACTTCCTATTCCGAGTGACAGTTACATACATGTGCGTAATGCTCAAAAGTCATCAAACATAAAAAACCAAGATCTAGGCCTTTTCTTGTATGTTGATACCACCACCATAAAAGCAATACGTGACACGGTGACTATACAGCCAAGGGGTTTTCTCCTAAAAGGTAACTAACTTCTCATAATCCAGAGACAGTGACTTAGACCACAAAAGATTACGAAGTTCCACATTAGAAGCACGCAGGTACTTTTCACATAATACAGTCAGGACCAAGCTCTTCCTCCGCTTTGCCCAACCACTAACATCTGCCCGTGCTCTGTAACAGCTGTGCACTGCCTCACCGCACGGCTTATACCAAAAACCACCTCACCTCCTGCCTGGGGTTCAATACATCCTTGCAGATAGTCCCTAATGATGGAAACCCGGCTGTGTCCTTCAAGTTTCCCAGAAATGAAAAAGCAGAATCAAAGAGTATGTGTCCATCACCAAGACTACAGATGTGCCTTTCTACACTGTCCTAAGATTACCTCTCATTCATAAATTAAATGTTCTGCAAAATATTTGAACTGTGGCAATCTTTTCAGAATTTGGATGCAGAGAATTATACAGATTTTCTCTTCGCTGACTTTATTCAGGTAATTTGGTATTGTTATGAGCATATTAAAGTGAAACCCTGAATACCGAGCAGCCCCGACATATGAATTAAATTTGAATTGCAAGATAATTTCCAAGAGTTACACTGTGTCTATTTTGTTCTACTTCTGTGTCCCTGTGCCTAGCACAGGGCTTAGCACATAACATATACTCAATAAATAAAATAGACTGAAGATAAAAGGGGATTTTCATTTCCTAAGAAGGTGTACAACAGGACATCTTTAAATAGCCAGGTGCACCGAAGACAGCAAGTTTGCCAAGCGTGTTTAAATCGATGGCTTCATACTCCCAGCTCCGGCCCTCCCGCTCAAATGAATCCCAGGGTCACACGATGTGGCAGAGCGGGGTAGCACCTGGTGCCAGGGAGTCAGGACAGCTCAGGGCATGTAAGCAGTGACTCCACATGGCGATGTGGCCGGTGTGGAAGCTGGAGCCACACAAAGCTGGGTGAGGAAGAAACTCCTAAGGAGAGAAGGCCCAGCAGAGAAATTCAGGACCCCCATGTCGGGGGCACTGATACCTGCATGGCTGAGGAGGGCGCCTGTGCAAAGCAGAGAGGGTGGTGGGTGGTGGCAACAAAGGGAGAGAGCTTTCTCACTGTTGGAAGAGGAATTACGAATACGCAGTGGGAGAAAGCCAGGCTGAGATCTGAGGAACTGGAGATGTGTGTTCGGTGATACACCCAAGTGAGTCACACACACACATTCCCGAACTCTGTCCACGGAGGAGCACCCCCACAGCAGCAAGCACGCCTAGCGCCTACGCTCTGGCTCCTAAACATCATAAAGGCTGATTCCAGGGCCGAGGAAGGAAGGGTTAGGACAAAATGAGCTTGGAAAAGCTTGTTCTACAGAAAGCAAAGAATTCCTCAAAAAAGATGGAAAGGTTATTAAAAGGACACGGCCGCCAGCTTGAAGATTCTCTCAAATCAAAGCCAATCCGGGAGTTCCCTTCGCGGCTCAGTGGTTAACGAATCCGACTAAGAACGATGAGGTTGCGGGTTTGATCCCTGGCCTTGCTCAGTGGGTTAAGGATCCGGTGTTGCTGTGAGCTGTGGTGTAGGTTGCAGACGCGGCTCGGATCCCGCGTTGCTGTGGCTGTGGCAAAGGCCGGCAGCTACAGCTCCTGTTAGACCCCTAGCCTGGGAACCTCCATATGCCGCGGGTGCTGCTCTACATAAAGGCAAAAAGACAAAAAAAAAAAAAAAAA
>PVHT021183634.1:1636811-1698852 GCA_004024745.2 Catagonus wagneri
ACCTGGTGCTCTCACCACCGCGGCCCCAGGTTCAACCCCAGTCTGTGAACTGAAATCCCACATCAAGCTGTTGCACACCACAGCCAAAACCACAAACTAACAAAAACACAACTCCCCGCAAAACTGCCATCAACTGCAAATCTGGAGGAGGGCGTGCACACTAGCTCCACACTGTGAAACCCGGTAGACACGACTGCGCTCAAGTGACCAAAGTGAAGGCCGTCAGGGCGGCAGAATGGACTCACGGTCGGCCGGCAGGACGGAGCAAGAGGCCCTGGCTGCAGAGTGAGTCTAGAAACCAGAAACTATGTTTCTGAGAGATTGTAGCCAAAAAGCTGAAACCTTGAAGCCAATCATGAGGAGACACCAGGGAACCCCAATCTGAGGGGCCTTCCTGGACAGAGCTGCTTGTGAGCCTCTAAAGTATCAGCATCACAAAAACGCAGCAGAGGCTGACAACCTGCTCCAGACCGAAGGGGACAAAAGGGCCAGACCACCAAGGTCACACAAGGCCCTGAACTGGATCCTGGGCACAGAGAACAGCAACACGACAACTGAAGCAGGATGGGGTCTGAGGACGAGACGGCAGCCACGGGGCGATGCTCGTTTCCTGGGAATGCCCGTGCTGACCTGGAGGGGAGGTCTTTTTTGGTGGGAAAGAGGTAACAAAGTGTTCTGTGACGGCATGGGACCCTAACCCTAATCGGGCTGGCAGCTTACTCTCCAAACGGTTCAGAAAAAAAATATTCCTTCTATATCACTTCCAACTGGTCTATAAGTTCGTAACTATTTTTCCATATTTAAAAAAAAATTTTTTTCCTTTCTGGGGCCGCACTCACAGCATATGGAGGTTCCCAGGCTAAGGGCTGAATTGGAGCTGCAGCCGCCGGCCTTCGCCACAGCCATAGCAATGCAGGATTCGAGCCATGTCTGCGACCTACACCACAGCTCACGGCAACGCCGGATCCTTGACCCACTGAGTGAGGCCAGGGATCGAACCTGTGTCCTCATGAATAATAGCCGGGTTCATTAACTACTGAGCCATGACGGGAACTCCAAAAGAAAATTTTTAAATTAAAAAAAGAGAGAGACAAATGTCTCCCCAAGGCGTTTCACAGGACCACCCACTAGATGACCTGCTGGAGTCATTGCCTCGAAAGTCTACGGTCAAATGAACTTGAAAAGTTGTGCTGTGCGTGTGTTGTGTGTGTGTGTGTGTGTCCCCATGTCCCAGCTAATCGCAAGCACAGAACCCGTCCAGTGCCCACAGTACCTGGTAGTCAGGGCCTGAGGTCCAGCTGTGAAGCTTCCTGGAAGGCGGCTGAGGTTCTGGCAACTTCCGGATGACACGGGTCATGCTTGCTGTCTCACCCCAGTCCTTTCCTTCCTCTTGGGTGCGCTTGGCATCAGCACTGTCTGCAGAGCTCATTGACAACTGCCTCTGCCTCCTGGGGTCCCAGCTGTTCCTAGGACAAACCGCACAGTGTTGGTTTTCCCAGCGGGCTCATGCATGGCCTGATCTTGCCTGTCAGGCCCACAGCAATTCCAGAGTCAGCGAGCTGCCCACATACCAATGTCCTTCATGAGGACAGGACTACCCCTCACAGCTTTGCAGCTGAGAGGACATGCCCAGGGCACCGACATCAGCACCAGCGGTTACCGAGTCGTCCTCATATACACAGCTCTAGGCAGGATGTCTCACATCCACTACTCCACTTACTGCAAAAATAACTCAAAAGAAAGTCTTTACTGTCCCCATTTTTCTTTTCTTTTTTTTTCTGTTCTTTTTAAGGCCATACCTGCAGCATATGGAAGTTCCCAGGCTAGGTGTCAAATTGGAGCTGTAGCTGCCGGCCTACACCACAGCCACAGCAACTCGGGATCTGAGCCACATCTCTGACCTCCACCACAGCTCACAGCAACTCCAGATCCTTAACCCACTGAGTGAGGCTAGGGATCAACCCACATCCTCATGGTTACTAGTCGGGTTCATTAACCACTGAGCCACGACGGGAACTCCTATCCCCATTTTAAAGAGCTGGTAGTTGAGTCTCAGGCTGGGGAGTTACTTTGACAAAGAAGAGCCAACAGATTTGGGCCCAGGACTCCCAGACAAAGGTCCCTCTCCTTATACTGCAGTTCCTCCCCTGTGCTTTGCATAAAGACGTTGCTCAACAAATGCTCCTCACAACAGCAAAACAGCTCACCGAATGATGAACAAGAGAAATAAAGCGAAGAGGACAAACTGTGGAAAAGGGGGAGACAGATGCTGCACAGAGACAACGGGAAGGCTCGAAAAGAAGGGAGATCTGTGCAGCGCTCCCCTGATGTGCTCCAGTGAAAACCAGGGCACACGGGTGCTTCTCCCGAGTACCTCTGCCCCACAAAGTAGCGCCCAGTAAACACGGCAGGGGTGCAGAGAAAGGCAGGGAGTCAGGCCTGACCATTGCCCAGGTCTGCGTGTGTTCACGTGCACACACGTGCGAGGCAGGTGAGGGGGATCCAGAGATCACAGACAGAGCAACAACTGCTAGTGACTCCTGGCTTCACTTTGAGAGACCCAGAGACCACGCCAAGGCTCCTGAGCTGCCCGTGTGAAGGGCAAGATGAAAGGAGATGAGCTGGCTAATCTCCGAGTGGTGCAGAAAGGAAAGGAAGCTGGTCCCAGCGGACCCCAGAGACCATGAGCAGGAAAGGATGGAATCAGGGACGTCTGAGGACCCATCGTGGATGGGGAAATAAAGATGTCAAAGACAGCTCGGGAGCTTGGAGCAAGAGTCCTAAACAGCTCAGAGAACAAGGAAAAACCAGCAGGTTTAGGCAGTGGTGGTTGGCCTGGCGGCTCTCAGTTCAGTGGGTCCAAACTCCATGCCTAACTCCTTCAGCTGAACGTTCAATTCACATCAACTGAAAGAGACAAGGAACAGAGTGGCCTACTACTCCTACAATAAATCTGTAAAATTTTATGTTTGATCACATCCCCTTGTGAGCTTTAGTGTTCCAAAACCTGACCCATTTATTTATTTCCCAAGTGCATCCAAAAGCTTCAGTTGAAATCAAGCAGCATTAAAATAAATAAATACAAGACTTGGTTAGTTAATTGTTTGTGTATCATCTGAACACGAATGGCAGAAGATCATTACCAGCTCCCAGCAGAAGAGGAGCTTTGAAGCAAAAGACGAAATAACAAAGACCTACAGACTCAACTACATAAGTAATCCATTAGTAACAGTAAAATAGACAAAGAGAAAAATATTAGAGCACTAATATCTCAACACTATAAAACCGTAATCACATTGTAACAGAAAGCATAGCACGTGTAATGGATAATTATACAAAGGAAATAAGCAATCCCATGTAAAGAGCATTCATGTTGTTAGTACTGAGGAGCAAAAAGAACAACTTAAAGCAACCATGGGGCTATTTCAAAAGTACTAGCCAGAGTTCCCTTCGTGGCTCAGGGGTTAACGAATCCGACTAAGAACCATGAGGTTGCGGGTTCAATCCCTGGCCTTGCTCAGTGGGTAATGATCCGGCGTTGCCGTGAGCTGTGGTGTAGGTTGCAGACACGGCTCGGATCCCGCGTTGCTGTGGCTGTGGCGAAGGCCGGCGGCTACAGCTCCTGTTAGACCCCTAGCCTGGGAACCTCCATATGCCGCAGGTGCGGCTCTACATAAAGGCAAAAAGACAAAAAAAAAAAAAAAAGTTCTAGCCAATGCTACTGGTATTATGCTAAAAACTAGAGGGACTAGATTACAATGAAGCATATTTTCCAAAGGGTGTTAAGAGTAAAACTCAGTCCAAAGAAATGATACAAAAAAAAGAGAAAGAAAAGATTAAAGTGGTCAAATAAGTTTAGCAAACTGGCATATGCTGCTCAGTGCTTGGCCCACCTGGCCCACGATTCCCAGCATGCTTCAGCATGATACCCGAGGCGCCAGGCAACCCTGGAGTAAAGCGGCAGTGGAACCCAGGTGATTTCCCAGATCTGCTCTGCCAGAGTGCCTCTGGGGCACTACACGCAAAGCAATCCACGGAACAAGAACCTACACAACACATTTGGGAAAAAAACTAGCACAGTGGTTAAATCACTAGGACTCGGCCAGCCTGCCGTTCCTGGTGCAAACCCCAGCTCCATCCTCAATAGCTACGGTCCTCTCATCTGCAAATGTAAAACAGCACCTGACCCTGTGAGCTGCTGGGCTGACGAGGAAACGCACACGGCACGGTGGCCAGCACACAGCGGCACCAAGAACACTGCGCACTCACGCCCCGCTGCGGCCACGTCCCTCGGGCGCGGCGCTCTGACCGGGGACGGAGGATCTTACCATTTTGGCCTGCCATCCTTCACCACTTCTTCCTCCTCTTCATCGTCACTGAACTTCAACTTTTCGGAGTAATCCACTTCTTCATGCAGGCCTGCAACAGGAAGGCCGGGGGAATGAGAAAAAATATGTATCTTGAGAGTGCTAAGAACACCACCGGGGGGCCTCCACCGCGAAGGAATTTCAATGACCCAAGTGGGTAAGATGAACCCCCCAGAACCAATATTGTACAGCAAAGTCAGGGACAGTCCTAGCTCTGGTAACAGCCAACAGAGCAGCTTGGTTAGACTTAACCCTGTAAAAATAGTAGATCTTAAATCTGGACACACTACTTGGCCGTGTACAAGAAGCGGCAGGAGAGTGAACAAGAGCAGGTGGAAACCAGGTGAGAGCAGACCTCAGCAGTACCGATCGCGACCGGTGAGCTTGCTGAGTTGCCATTTTGCCCAGGGCCCTCCCCAAGGTGAGTGGCTCAGGTGGCAGAAAGTGTCCATCAGCTGACGGATGGGGTAGACAGCACGTGGTAGATCCACAGTGGAACAGTATTGGGTCATTAAAAAAAAAAAAAAAAGAAAAGAATGAACATGTAGATGATCCTTGAAAACATGATGCTGAGTGAGAGCCAGACACCAAGGCCACAGGTTACACCGTATGATTCTGTTTGTTTGTTTGTTTATCTTTGTCTTATTGCCTTTATGTAGAGCCGCACCGCGGCATATGGAGGTTCCCAGGCTAGGGGTCTAACAGGAGCTGTAGCTGCCGGCCTTCGCCACAGCCACAGCAACGCGGGATCCGAGCCGCGTCTGCAACCTTCACCACAGCTCACGGCAATGCCAGATCCTTAACCCACTGAGCAAGGCCAGGGATTGAACCCGCAACCTCATGGTTCTTAGTCGGATTCATTAACCACTGAGCCACGAAGGGAACTCCGATTCTGTTTACTGAAACGTCTAGAATACGCAAATCTACACAGACAGAAAGCAGATGGGTGTCTGCCAGGGGATGTGTGCGGAGGGCAGGTGGTAACTGGGAGTACTGCTGGTGCACACGGCTTTGCCTGTGGGAGACAGAAATGTCCTGTATTGGACAGGAAGGATGAGGGCACAAATGTGCGACAATATTAAACTTCTCTGAGTTACAGATTTTAAAGAGGTTAACTTTGGGTAATATGAAAATTTGTTACATGAATTATATCTTTAAAAGGGGGAAAACAAAACAAAAGGCCCAATCCAATTAAAAGGAGAATCAGATCTGATAAAAAAGCCTGGAGTTCCCGTCGTGGCGCAGTGGTTAACAAATCCAACTAGGAGCCATGAGGTTGCAGGTTCGATCCCTGGCCTCGCTCAGTGGGTTAAGAATCCAGCATTGCAGCGAGCTGTGGTGTAGGTCGCACACGCGGCTCGGATCTGGCCTTGCTGTGGCTGTGGTGTAGGCTGGCAGCTATAGCTTCGATTGGACCCCTAGACTGGGAACCTCCATATGCCGTGGGTGCGGCCATAAAAAAAAAGAAAAAAAAGAAAAAGAAAAAGCCCATCTGTGGGAGTTCCCACTGTGGTGCAACAGAAACGAATCTGACTAGCATCCATGAGGACATGGGTTTGATCCCTGGCCTCACTCAGTGGGTTAAGGTTCTAGCACGGCTGTGGTGTAGGCTGGCAGCTACAGCTCCGACTGGACCCCTAGTCTGGGAACCTCCATATGCCACAGGTGTGGCCCTAAAAAGACAAAGAAAAAAAAAAAAAGATACTGAAAACAATAGAAAGGATCAATGTCAGAGTCATAGAAATGACAGAAGTGATTATGACTAACAATCGCTTCAAAATAAATGAAGCAAACACTGATAGAATTAAAGGGAGAAAGAGATAAATCCACAATTATAGTGGAGAGTTGAGCAACTCACTTTCAGTAACTGACAGAACCAGACAGAAATGTAAGTGTGTAAGCTCTGCATGACACTACCTGGGAATCACAGAACGTGGTTCCCAACAACTCCAGAATACACGTTCTTTTCAAAAACACATCCTGTTTATAAAACAAGCCTTTTTTTTTCCCTTTCCCAAGGCATGTGGAAGGATTCCTAGGGTAGGGATTAAAACTGTACCACAGCAGCGACCCAAACCACTGCAGTGACAATGCTGGATCCTTAACCTGCTGTGCCACAAGAGAACTCCAACAAGTTTTTTGTTTTTCCCTTTTTCTGGCCACCCCTGTGGCATAAGGAGTTCCTGGGCCAGGGATCAGATTAGAGCTGCAACTGCAACCTAGGCTGCAGTTGCAGCAATACCGGATCCTTAACCCACTGTGCAGGGCTCCAGAGAGAACTCCAATCCCACTGTGCCACAGTGGGAACTCCTCCAATAAGTCTTAGTAGGTTGGGAAAGGACTGAAGTCATACAGAATATGCCCTCTTGATTACAATGAAGTTAAATCAGAAACCTAAAAGGCCTAAATAATTAAAAAGAACTAGAAAACAGTGTAGAAAATTAAAGCTTCTTTGTAAAGATTAATAAAACCAATAAGCCTTGATAGAAGTGAACAAGAGAAAAAATACAAATTACCTAATTGTCAGGAATGAAAAAGGATATATACTATAGATCCTACAGACATCAAAAGGAAAAGGAATATTACCAACAACTTTACACCAGTAAGTTCAACTCAAAATAAATGAACAAATCCCTTGAAAAACACAACTTACCATATACTGACACAAAGCACAGGAAATCTAGGCTAAGCAGCCCTACAGCTATCACAGGAGTTAAACTTATTATCTCAAATGTCTTTAGAAAGAAAATTCCAGGGCCAAACAATTTCAGTGGTGATTTTAATCAAACACTTATGGAAAAAAAAAAAAAAGCAGCAATCTTACGGAAAATCTTTGAGAAAGCAGAAAAGGAATGTTTTCCAACAATGCCTTACAAGCCCAGCAAAACCTGATGTCAAAACCCGAAGAAGGCGTTCCCGTCGTGGCACAGCTGAAACGAATCCGACTGGGACCCATTAGATTGCAGGTTCAGCCAGGCCTTGCTCACTGGGTTAAGGATCCAGCATTGCTGTGGCTGTGGTATGGGCCAGCGGCTACAGCTCCGATTCGACGCCTAGCCTGGGAACCTCCATATGCATGGGTGCGGCCTTGAAAAGCCACACACACACACACACACACACAAACACCAACGAAGACGTTAAAAGGAAATTATAGACCAAAATGCATAAACACAGACACCAAGAACCTTAATAACATGTAAGTTGAATCTGGACATACAAAAAGGTGGAATTCATTCTAGGAATGCAAAGTTGGCTAGCCTTAAATAAATATAACAACGCAGTACACCGGATTCCAAAACAAAAGAGAAAAATCCTATGATCACAGGGACAGCAAAAGTACCTAACAAAATTCAATACCTATTCATGATTTAAAAAGCAAACCATTCAGCAAAACACAAATAGAAGGGAACTTCCACAAGTTGATAAAGAATATCTCTAAGAAACTTACAACTATCATCATATTTAAAGGTAAAACACTAAACACTTTCTCCTTAGCATCAGGAGCCAAGAGCTTGAATACAACATTGTACAGAAGTACCACATTGCAATAAGGCAAGAACAAGATATAAAAGCCACATAACCTGTCCTATTTATAAATATATAGGCAACATAATGGTTTAGACCAAAATGCATAAACACAGACACCAAGAACCTTAATAACATGTAAGTTGAATCTGGACATACAAAAAGGTGGAATTCATTCTAGGAATGCAAAGTTGGCTAGCCTTAAATAAATATAACAACGCAGTACACCGGATTCCAAAACAAAAGAGAAAAATCCTATGATCACAGGGACAGCAACAGAAACGAGCCCAGCTAGGATCCATGAGGATGCAGGTTTGATTCCTGGCCTCGCTCAGCGGGTTAAGGATCCGGTGTTGCCATGAGCTGTGGTGTAGGTCACAGATGCGGCTCAGATCCTGTGTTGCTGTGGCTGTGGCACAGACTGGCAGCTGCAGGTCCAATATGACCCCTAGCCTGGGAACTCCCATATGCCACAGATGCGACCCTACAAAGCAAAAAAACAACACCTAGTAAAACTAACGAGTGTATTCAGCAAAGTGTCTGGTCCAAGATTAATACACAAAAATCAACTCATATATCTCTATATAATAATATCAGACCCTAAATAATAAAATTTTTTGGGGGGGGGAGCTGCACATATGGCATACGGAGGTTCCAGGGCTAGGGGTTAAATTGGAGCTGCAGCTGCCAGCTTACACCACAGCCACAGCAATGCCAGATCAGAGCTGCATCTGCAACCTGCACCACAGCTCACGGCAAAGCCAGTTTCTTTAACCCACTGAGCAAGGCCAGGGATCGAACCTGTTAACCCACTGAGCCACAATGGGAACTCCAATAATACAATTATTTTTAAAGAACTAATGTCATTTATCACAGCATCGAAAAACAAAATACTTAGGAATAAAGTTACCAAAGATGTTCAAGACTTACACACTGAAAATCACAGAGTTCCCAATGTGGCACAGTGGATGAAGAGCCCAGCTGTAGGAGTTCTTGTTGTGGCTCAGAGGGTTAAGAATCCAACTAGTAATCATGAGGATGCGGGTTCGATCCCTGGCCTCACTCAGTGGGTTCAGGATCTGGTGTTGCCATGAGCTGTAGTGCAGGCTGGCAACTGTAGCTCTGATTGGACCCCTAGCCTGGGAACTTTCATATGCTGCAGGTGTGGCCCTAAAAATTAAAAAAAAAAAAAAAAAGAATCCAACTGCAAGAGCTTGTGTTGATGTGCAGACTTGGGTGTGAACTCCAGCCCAGCGCAGTGGGTTAAAGGATCTGGTGCTGCTGCAGCTGGTGCTTACACAGATGTAGGTCACAAGTGTGGCTCAGATTCAAGCCATGGCCCAGGAACTCCCATATATGGTGGGTGTAGTCATTAAAAAAAAAAAAAAGAAAATAATAAAACACAGCTGAGAGAAATGAAAGCCCTGACAGAGAAAGTTTCAGCAAGTTCCTGAACAACAGATTTATCCAGAAATAAATTCAACACAATTTTAATCAAAAGTTCTGCAAGCTTAGGAGTTTCCTTCATGGCTCAGCAGTTAATAAACCTGACCAGGATTCATGAGGATCCTGGCCTTGCTCAGTGGGTTAAGGATCCGGCGTTGCTGTGAGCTGTGATGTAGGTCGCAGATGTGGTTTAGATCTGGCGTTGCTGTGGTGTAGGCTGGCGGCTGTAGCTCTGATTTGACCCCTAGCCTACGAACTTCCATATACCACAGGTGCAGCCCTAAAAAACAAAAAAAAGTCCTGCAGGCTTTTAAAACACTGACAGTTTGATTCTAACTGTATATGAGCATGAAAAGAACTTAGAATAGTCAAATAATCTTGAAAACGAACAAAGCTGGAAAACTTACACTACCTGAATTTAAAACTTACCATAAAGCTACAGTGCGGTACCGGTATAAGGATGAATGAAGAGATCAGTGTAATAAACAGGGTCAAGAAACAGACCCACATTATATGATCAACTGGTTGTTGGCAAAGGTGCCAAAGCAATTCAACAGGGAAGGAAAATCCTATCAACAAATGGTGCAGGAATGGAGTTCCCATCGTGGCGCAGCAGAAACGAATCCAACTGGGAACCATGAGGTTGCGGGTTGGATCCCTGGCCTATGCTCAGTAGGTTAAGGATATGGCGTTGCTGTGGGTGTGGTACAGGCCAACAGCTGTAGTTCCATTTCAACCCCCAGCTTGGGAACCTCCATATGATGCATGTGCAGCCCTAAAAAAGACAAAAAAAAAAAAAAAAAAAGGTGCAGAACTGGATATCCTTACGGATTAAAATAAACCCCAAATTCTAGCTTACACCATATACAAAAATCAATACAGCATGGATTACAGATCCAAAACTAAGAGTTAAAACTATAAAACCTAAAGGAATATAATATCCTCATCACCAAGGAGAAACAAATTATTTTTATAAAGGACACAAAACATAAAAAAACACAAATTTATGACTTAAACTTCGTCAAAATTAAAATCTGCTTATCAAAGCACAGCGCAGGAGATCCCCGGTGACGTAGCAGATTAAGGATCCAGCACTGTCACTGCTGAGGCAGTTTCAAACCCTGGCCCATGTATTCTACAAGCTGTAGGTGTGGCAAAAACAACAACAACAAAAAACCAGACAGGGTAGGCAATGGGGAAAAACACTTTTGAAATATAAATCTCCAAGGACTTGTATCTGACCACTGCAAAAAATAATAATAATAAAAATAAATTAAAATAAATTAAAAAAGCCAGTATCCGAATAGCACCTGGAAGCAGGCTCATCATCGTTAGTCATCAGCAAGATGCAAATGAACAGCACAGCGCGATACGACTAAACGCCCACTAGGATGGCTAAACTTAAACCACTACCATGACGATGCTGTGAGGGCGCAGAGCAGCCAAATTCTCCAAACTCTGCAGGAACAGCACCACCACTGCCACGGAACAAAGTGTGGGTGGTTCTTCAAACCTACCCTTTAACCCCACAATTCCGCTCCTAGATATTTACTCAAGGGAAATGAGAAGATTATTCAAAGTGGAACTTTTTTAATGTGTAAATAAATTATGGTGTTTGAACAAATTATAATATCTGATACAATGAAGTACGCCTCAGTAATTAAAAGCAACTACTGATGAATCTCAAAAACCTTACATGAGAACAAAGGCTGTACGACGCCATCCATCTGCAGAGTGTAACAGGCCAAACCTACGCACAGGAGGTTCAGCAGCAGCTGGGGGGGGGGGCCGAGTCGGGGGGAGGGGACACAACAGGAAGAGAGCGCGTGTGAGGGAATGCGCCGTACCTCTGGCGCCACGGAGGCCACATTTGTAAAACACGTGCCTCTCAAGGCCCTTACAGTCACACCAGCTAAAAACAACCCTGAAGAATTTCAAAGAAAATAACTACATTGCGGGTGGCGTATGGGTGAAGATAAGAACAACAGGATTTGGTACCTGCTGAGCTCAGCAATGGGTAGCCATCCGGGGTTCAGTACACTATTTTGTATTAACTTTTCCCATAACAAAAAGTCTTTCTAAAAAGTTAACAAAAGGAGCTCCCGACATGGTGCAGCGGTTAACCAATTCGACTAGGAACCATGAGGTTGCGGGTTCGAGCCCTGGCCTTGCTCAGTGAGCTGTGGTGTAGGTCTCAGATGCAGCTCGGATCTGGTCTTGCTGTGGCTGTGGTGTAGGCTGGCGGCTACAGCTCCGATTGGACCCCTAGCCTGGAAACCTCCATATGCCGTGGGTGCGGCCCTAAAAAAGCAAAAAAAAAAATCTCCCTCTAAGATCAAGGTTAAAGACAACTCTGCCAGGAAGCAACCACTGGTCTGACAGCCAACAAGGACCCCTTCAGGGCACTGAAGCTCCTCCTGCCCCACCCACACCCCTGTTTCCATTCTGACTTGCAAGAGCAAACGCACAACGTTCTTAAGGGATTTCTACCCTCGGTGAACAGAGACAGGCCGCGGCCCTTCCTTTCTAAACCAGTCTAAGGCCACGGGGAACGGACCCAACGCACCTGCCCAGCCGTCATCAGCATCGGTGTCCAGGTCATCGAGGCCTTTCAGGTTTTCCGCATTGATGATGGTGGGCCGGGGAGCCCGTTCCACCAGCTGCCTCAGTGGACGAGTCGGGCGAGTCATTCCCAGCCTGTTTTCTTTGCTGAAGAGAGAAAGAAGGGTAAAGACACTGGACTCACATCAAGTACACAGACGGAAGCAAAGCCAAACACTTTCCCAAAATAAGTCCTATGTTGCAAAGATTCATGTTTGCCCTTAATATTTAAAGCATCTCTTTTTTTTTTTTTTTTGTCTTTTTGCCTTATCTAGGGCCGTACCCACGGCATATGGAGGTTCCCAGGCTAGGGGTCTAACAGGAGCTGTAGCCGCAGGCCTTCGCCACAGCCATAGCAATGTGGAATCCGAGCCGCATCTGCGACCTACACCACAGCTCACGGCAACGCTGGATCCTTAACCCACTGAGCAAGGCCAGGGACCAAACTCGCAACCTCATGGTTCGTAGTCGGATTCATTAACCACTGAGCCACGACAGGAACTCCTAAAGCATCTCCTTTTTAAAAGACACATAATGAACAAACACACCCCAGAGAGAAGTTCTAATTCATTCTGCAGTTTCACATGCTCAGCGCTAACGCCTAGAGCAAGCGCAATCAACACATGCCCAGTCTCCAACTCTGTCAGGAACTTGAAATCATAGCCCAGTCTCTCACCCCGCCCCAGATCCCAGCCCTCCCACACACCCTGGGGGTCTTGAGCTGGCTTTTAGGTCCTCCGAGGTCCCCAGAAGACAAAGCACTTTCATGCGTAAGCCCACTATCTCGTCCAGTATCACCAACTGGGGTAATTGCTACGTACACGACTGTAACACAACAGCCTTACCCGTCTTGGTCATTCATCTGGAACTGTCTAAAAGGAACACGGGGTTCAAGACGGAGCTGGGGAAGGGGAAAAGGTCCTCGTTCCACTGTACCCTGGCTCTCTGATGACTGTGGCGAGCACATCTGAAACATAACACCAATGAACAGGGTTTTCTGCTAATGGCCCAGATTGGAAGTTCCACTTGCATTAGAATTTGTTTCGGAAAATGGAAAATGGGAAAAAGAAACAGGAAAGTTCTGGGGTTCCCCAATTAATCCTATCACCATCTCCCCCATGTCCTTCCTGCTGTCCGTAGGCACATCTGGGGACTGTGTCTGGGGAATGCCTGCCTCTCCTTTCTCTGAGAACCAAGGCTCAAACAGCATCCACGTCACCAGGGGAGGAAGCCAGAGGCCCTCAGGGTTTGAAAAGGGGGAGAGGAAACACAAAAGTAACGCAAGCCTCCAAAGTAGGGTTTGAGGGCACAGAAACTGGGAGGGAGACACCCAGGTGGACAGTCAACCGCTTGAAGTAGGTTCTGCTGGACCTGAACCGTCTGACCTCGTGGGGCAAATGCACACTCTGGAGACTTACAAAAGCAGGAAGCATGTCATGGTATGTAGGTGGGTGGTATGCATTCCCCATGAACTGTGAAGCCCCTTTGCGGACAGGCTGAGCCGGGCGGAGAGAGGGGTCCTTAGAATCGCTGGTACATGCCGAGGAGGGGGCTCCGTCTCCCGCACTCGAGTTCCTGCTGCCCAGCTCAGTTGGGGAGGCGCTCAGAGACGTGGCAGAAATTATGTTTCGCCCACCGCCCTCCCTCCAGCTTGTCACATCTGGAAATTGAAAGGGGGCAAAAGGGGAGAGGAAAGAGGAGGGGGGGAGGGATTGTATGAGGTTCTGAAGGTCAAGGGACCCCCCTCGCTCACCACAAAAAATGAAAAATAAAAAATAAAAGTGAAGAATCAGGTCAACTAGTCAAGCCTGTCAGGGAGGGTGGGGGCGGACGCCTGGCCAGTGAGTATGAACTTGCTGAGGGGGTCTGACTGTGAGAGGAATGCAAAACAAGGCCCACCCAGAGAGAAGGCAGGTGTCAACACAACATGCTCTTCATGCATCACACGACCCACAGACCTAACGCCCCGAAGAAACCGAGACAGCCCCGATGGAAACGGCCCTGGGTCACGTCTGCCGCTAACCCCGACCCGGCCCCGGGGGACGGACCAGCGCTGCGCTCAGCAGTGGTGCCTCCGGTCCAGTCAGGGACTCCCCAGTTCCGAGGGCAAAGCAGAGCCGCTCTTCGGGTGGGGTCCTGCCCACCAGGCCCTCACCACCCCTGCTCTGGGGCTGCGTGTGGGACCCTCCCGCAGGGCAGACTGAAACCCGCCGACCCTGGCTACCATTTTAAGATGCTGCTTTCCACTGCCAAGTGTAGCAACAAAGCCTGGTGCGGTTTGAGGCCAACGAGAAATCAGATGAGTCAAAAAGACCCCTCTTTCCGTCAACTTGTACTTAGGAGTCAAAACAGGAAAGGTCCCAGGATGGGAGCCACAAAATCAGAGATGGCTCCCAGCTCTTCAACAACCTCACGCGTGATGGTGGCCAAGCCCCGTGGTCACCCCTCTGGCCATCTGCTTCTTGATCTTTGCAAACGAGGACAGAGAACTGATCCAGAAGCTTCTTCTAGTCTTAACTTTGTCTACCCCTACAGCAGTTCATCTTAATTAACCCAGAAAGTTAACGTTCTTGGCCTAAGGAATGTGGTTATGTATCTGCAGCACACGGAATGACCCCGGATAGGCCACTGAAAAGGCAGTGGCTTAATTAAAGAGCAGCGTGGTGATGGTTTCACGCACAGATCAGTCCTGACTCTGAGACGCCTTGGAGGGTGATCAAAACAGGCAGAGCAAAGTCCTCCCTGCGTCAAAACCTGCTCAACCCCCCACCCCCAAGGACTTTGTCAGACCCCGTGACCAGAACAGACGGGAAGTCTCACTCTTACGCAGTGTCTTAACCTCTAACCCCCGAGGCCACGCCAGCAAGTGTTGCTCCACGATCCAGCTGACCCCTGGGCCAGACCCCAGATGAGGCGGCCGGGGAGACCAGCACCAGGCTGGCTAATCCACAGGCTCCATGTTAGGGGGAAAACAGAAACAAAACAAAAAGACCCTAATTTGGCTGGGATGAGAGAGGGCTGGAAATCAGACTTAAATTTTTAAAAAACCTCCCCAAGAGGTTCTCGTAGGATTCAGCTAAGTTTGGGAACCACTGGTCTTTTAGAAAATAAGCTCCTGAATTGGAAACCAAGTTAATTAGCCCTTGGTCCATCTGTCCTGGCGGTGACCACCCAGGCACAGCAGAGCATCTGATGACTGCTAGGAAGGCAGACAGACCTGGCCTGACCCAAAGGACACGAAAGCAGGAGTGACCTCCACCCAGCCCAGGGAAAGTCCAGCAGCTGCAGGGATCAGGTACAGGGCAAAAGCTGAGCCTCCCCGGCCGGGAGCCGGACCCCAGGATCTCTGGCTCTTCGAGAAGGGGAGATTGCGCTGTTCCCGCGGTGACCAGACAGGGGCTGCAGTTCACTTACTCTGAGGGCGGAGGCTTGGTCCTGGCCCATACGACAGATCTAAGACGCCCTTTTCTTTGCCAGCCTTGTCCTGCCCTCCAGCTGCTTTCAGCGTCGGAAATTCCTCGGGAGAGAAGGATAATAGTCGGCTTGAGCCCCTTAAACCTGTCGAGAGAATTGGCGATGTATGGAGCATGGAGGGCGGGTACCGTGGCGCTTTGCTTCAGCACCTGTGCCCTGGAAGCCACGCCCCCCTGAGGTGAGCTCACTTCAAGCGTGCTGACTGCACCGGCTTCTGTGCCCGCAGAGGCACTAGGGTCCCGGGAGGGTGCCAGCCCCTAGCCAGCTCACCTGCAAGAGCTGGCTGCCAAGGGCATGGGGTAAGGTTTGGGGCTGCTCAGCCCAGATTCTGCCCTCCCCACTCCTGGAAGAAGGCAGTGAGGTCATTCTGGTGGCCCTGGGGGGCAGAGAAGCACCGCCTTTGGCCAGATCAGCCCAGTGAGGTCAACTGCTCTTGGATGGAGGTGGCCCTCTGGCTGCCATCTGGCTGCCATCCCAGAGGGACCCTCTTGAGTGCCTCCTCATTTGTCCGCTCCAGGCTACCATTTTCTACACAGTTCCTCAAGCCCTACAAGGCCAAACATTTTATTCCTGTAATCCCGGGAACAATGTCTTTATGCATTCATTCCCCAACACTCTAGACTCCCTGCAGAGAAGAGGCCTCGCCTTAACCTTGCCCCCGTCACTCATGGCCCTTAGGCCTGGAAGCCCAGCATCATCTTTTCAATGAACAGGTCATAATAAATGAGGCATTTTAGGGTCTAGCGTGGGATTTGGTCCTTTCTTCTGAAATACACAACACATGCCCAGCACCATACAAACTTTTACCGTGACAGCAAAACCACAGTAATGTCCGAGTGGCCAACTGTGACATGCCTGGACCCTAGATGACACAGACAAATTTGCCTCTAGGTATTTTTCTTAGCACCGCTGTTCTGCGGACCTGCTAGCTGAGGCAGACTCTGCCAGAAGGACACAACTGGGATCACTGCAGATGTACAAGGTGGCAATTCAGTCACCGCCCCACTTAGTCTAAAGGTCCAGGGTCAAAGGAGCCTGCCGGGGTGACGAGTGGACACGTCACCAACCAACGATTAACCTGAGGGACAGTCGCCGAGTGCCGCCGAGGTGCTCTACGGCTCTGTGACTCCAGAGCTGCTTCGTCATATTAAACGGTCATTGGAGGAGTTCCCATCGTGGCTCAGCGGAAACAAATCCGACTAGGAACCATGAGGTTTCAGGTTCGATCCCTGGCCTTGATCTGTGGGTTAAGGATCTGGCGTTGCCGTGAGCTGTGGTGCAGGTCGCAGATGTGGCTTGGATCCTGCGTGGCTGTGGTGTGGGCTGGCAGTTGTAGCTCAGATTTGACCCCTAGCTTGGGAACCTCCATATGCCATGGGTGCGGCCCTAAAAAACAAAAAAAAAATAAAAATAAATAAATAAAAGGTCTCTGGTAAGAATGAAATACGAAAGTCATACTTTAAAAATATGGCAGATTATTTGAAATTAAAAGAAAAAGAAAAATACTAGCAAATGCCCAGTAATTTCTTTCTGGCTGAACAGTCATGCAGGTATTATTCTAAGCATGAACTAAAGTCACCCCCCAACACACACACACACACACACAGATAAAAAGGATAAAATGAAAAACTCAAAATCTGGAACCACAGTGACAGTATTCCTAAGGTTTCACGGCCCTCAGATATTCGCCCACCCATCCCTCCTATATCGGTTCTCTGCCTCGAGAAGCTGGGGCAGTACAATCGGGGGCTTCTCCAAGGCCCCAGATGGAGCCACTGGTGGCGCAGCTGCAGCAGAGCCAGGAGCTACCTGCCTCTGGTCTCCGCCTGAACCGCACAATCAGGACTCCTGGGTCTGCTCCAGGCGCAGCAGGCCAAACAATCCCAGCTACACGGACAGTCCATCGATTCAGGAAGAAGAACCCTTCTGATTTCCAGAGAGCCATCAGAGGGTCCGTGGCCCACAGCCCTGGCCCAGCCCTACCTGGTCAGCACATGCTTGTTCTCTCCTCTTGGGCTACTGGGTCCCACCTCCCCAAGGAGCTCTCACCTGTTCACAGACTATTTTACTGCACTGGAGAATTATTTGCTAAACCAAGTTTCATTTTTGATAGGTTAATACAATCACAAGGTTCAAAAGTAAAAAGCCTTAAAAGGGATAAACGGAACCCTTCCTGCCCTCTCACACCCCACCTGCCTATTCCCAACGCCCGCTAAGATGGGTAGTTTTCCATTTTGCTCCCTCCCTCCCTTCTCTTACGTTTCCTGCCACAGACTGCACTTTTTTCATCTAAGAATATGTCCTGGAGTTCCTGCCGGATCAGTAGAAAACTGCTTTTTTTTTTTTTTCCTTATGGTCAAATAGTATTTCACTAAAGTACCACATTCGACCAACATTCCAGGTGACTGTCGATATTTTGCTATTACAGTGTTGCAATGCACAATCTTGTATATGCCATTTCGCACACCTGCAATGAGCATCTATATGGTGATTTTCTAGGAGAGCTGCCAGGTCAAAGGGATCCACACTACTATTTGAAAGGCAACTGCCCTCCATAAGGGTTATGTCAATTTACACCAGTTTTATTTATGGTTTTTGTCTTTTGTCATTTTAGGGCCGCACCTGCAGTATGTGGAGGTTCCCAGGCTAGGGGTCTAATAGGAGCTGTAGCTGCCGGCCTGCACCACAGCTCACGGCAACGCCGGATCCTTAACCCACTGAGCGAGTCCAGGGATCGAACCCACAACCTCATGGTTCCCAGTCGGATTTGTTAACCACTGAGCCACGACGGGAACTCCAATTTACACTAGTTTTTAAAAATCTCTACAGTTCTTTTTAAATAAAAATGAATACACAAGTAAGTAAATAAATACAATTGGTATATTAAAAAAAGTACCAACCCCAGAAGTCCCCTTGTGGAACAGCAGGCTAACTGCGGCACGAGTTTGATCCCTGGTCTGGGAACTTTCCCATGCCTCGGGTGCAGCCAAAAAAAAAATTCCCAACATTCCCATTGTGGTGCAGCAGAAACAAATCCGACTAGGAACCATGAGGTTGCAGGTTCAGTCCCTGGCCTTGCTCAGTGGGTTAAGGATCTGGCATTGCCATGAGCCGTAATGTAGGTCACAGACACGGATCGGATCTTGCATTGCTGTGGCTGTGGTGTAGGCCAGCGGCTGTAGCTGCAATTCAACCCCTGGCCTGAGAACCTCCACATGCCGCAGGTGCGGCCCTTTAAAAAAAAAAAAAAATCCCACCTTAGGTAAGTCGAGGCTATAGAAAGTGAAGAACCACTGTGACTGTCTAGGGAATCCTCTTTATAAAGCCTCTTCAAAGCCCCCCTTTTAGGCCTGAAATGCACTGTGCAGTCCCTCCAACACCCCTACAGATCTCGTGCCACCAACTCACCCCCCAGACCAGAGGACCCACAAAGCTCTCTGAGGGACAGACGCAGGCCGAGCTTCCCCTGCCCGTAGCAGGGGAAGCGGGAGCTTCGGAATGCCCTGGGCACACCACTGACTGTGGTTCTGCACGAGACGGAGGAAGGGGCGGGCTTGCCACCTCAGTGACCCCAGCCCAGAAGGGGCACGTCCTCTGGGCACTGGAGAGGTGGCGGGGGGAACATAGCTGTTTGTCTACTAGGAGCTATAAAATGTAAGGTCTGGCAAGGCCTGGGCTGGCAGGGATATGCAGAAGACATGGCAATGCCAGGAAGGGGGCGAGAGGTGAGCAAAGCAGCCCGTGCTGGCCTGCGGAGGAAGACCACTGTGGTTTAACCACTCCCACCACCGTCCCTCTCCTCCCAGCTGGGGTGCCCACATGGGCTGCACAGCGTGCTGGAACCGTTCAAGGCAACACGAGGAAATCAGGAGTTCACAAAGGGAAATCCGGATCTGGGGCTCCTCTCCAAAGCGCTTGCTGACCTTGAGCCCATGTTCTCCACAGGCCCAGATTCCCTTTGCTCAGGACTCAAGGGCTCCTGGACTGGCAGGGTTTGACGGGGGCGCAGGACAGGGGGACCATGGGCCCCCCCCGGGGCGGGGGGACAGGGGGACCATGGGCCCCCCTGTGCCCCCCTGCCCTCCACCCTACAGCTGGGCTGCTCGGGGCTGGGCCTGCCTGGGAAGCCATTTCGGTTTGCTGCTCGCATTTGTTTAAGCCTCTGCTTGCTTTCTCCGTCCACTCACCCCTCTCCCCTGTGCTGAACCACCACAGCCACGCTGAGCGGCCTGGGTTTTCTGAGCGCGTCCTCTGTGCCAAGGGTGACACTAATGGTGACAAGCACCACATAACCCTCTGAATGCTCTGGTGCTACTGTCCAAACGCAAGCAGCTCAATTCCCAGGCCTGAGGTTAAAGGCTACAGACAAGACCTCCTCCCTGCGGCCCCAGGAGACAGGTGGCAGGTGCGAGCTGGGAGGCAGCTGCGGGCCGGCACTCGGCCACCAGCCGGGCCAGCTAAGGAGCGCAAGGCCGGCGCCCAGGCCTCCTCCTCGCCTCAGCAGGACTGCCTCCAGCAGTAACACTCAAGGAGACCTGCGAGTTGGTGTGCTCTGTCCAATCGGTGCTTCCGCTGCTGGGAACTCACAGAGCAGTCACTCACTCAGAGGCCAGAGCGCTTTGGACCAAAGACCACCTGGACCCAACCGCACAGCCCAGGAAAGGTCCTCGTCCCTCCTGCCCACCCACCAAGATGCCACACTTACCACCTTCGTGTCCTGCTGGCTTTCCATTCAGCTGTGCCCATGACTTTGGTCCACCTGGCACTGAATTTGTATTCTGAAAGAAGGAAGACAGTGAGAACAGGGCCAGCCCAGGGGTCTGCCGTCCGCTCACTGTGCGAGTCAGAACGAGGTGCCCCCAGGTCCAGACCCTCCACGGAGGCGCCCACTACCACCAGCCCCAACCACACGGGCTTTCCAGGCAGCCTTCCACAGGACGGACAGGGAGCAGGCTGGAGGGCAAGCGGCCAGCTCAGGGGCACGCGGCACGGCCAGGGCTGCGCTCCAGCGCACGCTGTCAGGCCGCCTCTCACGCCCACACAGCGCTTCTCTGTCTTGCTCTAGGGACAAGAACAAACCCCAGTTCCAGTGTGTGTCTCACAAACTGGGCGCCGCTGCTAACAGAACGTGAATACGGGAAAGTTAACGTGCCTGGCGTGTCACTGGATGGGCCAGCACCACTTTCCGCAATTACTGTCACTCTATGAGGTGCTACAGCCTTCTACCAAGCTGGGCATGCCAGCTCGGCTCACCTTTGCTGAAAGTTCGCTGTGGGCTAGGCACACCTGGGAGGTCCCAGCCACATCCCCTCTGAGGCTCAAAAAGGAGTCACTTAGCCAAGACACTCAGCTGGAGAAGTGGGACTAGAACCTGCCTCCGCCCTGCCTACGTCCAAAGCCCCTTCAGATCTCTGACCACTGAGCTCAGCTGCCTTTCACAACAACATGCAGCTTAACAAATGAAGGTAAAGCTATACAAGCCAGCTGATGCAGCGTGTTGTTTCATCACTTACTGGATTTAATCCCGGATTAAATAATTACCCCTTCCCAGCCTCCCCTGCTGCCACCACCGCACACACTCAGAGCAGACGGCTGTCCCTCCTGCCTTCAGTGTACAGCTGATCAGGTGCAACAGCCCATTTATTAATCACAGACTTGCCCGAGTCCCTGACACAAGTGGCCTGGAAGGTCCATAGGTCCCCCCATGCAGACCACACTAGGAGCATGCCAGCAGCCCCAAGGGAGGGGCGAGACTCCAGACCAGCAGGAAGCAGAGGGCCCCAGGGCACTGCCAACCCACAACCTCCCACTCGGCGTCTGTAGCCACAGGGACGACACCCCTGCCCTCACCCACCAGAGGCTCTAAACTGGAAGAGAAGGAATACAGGGCCGAGAAGGGGTTCCTAACATAGTGGCCAATCTCATTCCAGAGCAGAATGTCTTTCGTGCCTCTGAGGTGAGGCTGGAAAAGCTGGAAAACAGTGGGAGTCTCTTCTGCAAGAGACAAGAGTAGACGAGTGCTCAGAAGTGCTGAGTGACGGGCGGAGCGCCGGGTGCTGGCGGGACAGGGCTTGACCTGCCCACAAACAGCCCCCACAGCACGTGCTTCAACAGAAGCTCAGGACTGTCCACAGGCCCAGCGCAGGCGCTGTTCATCTCTAACAAGCTCCGAAGCTAAGTCTGACAGGAGCCAGGGCTGTAGAAACAATCACGGCTCCTTGATCTCAGTTTCAAATTCTGGGAAACAGACTAACTCAATGCTACACACTCCCATCAACAGGCCCCAGTGGATTCAGGCCAGTGAAAATGAAGTTTCCCATGAACACGGCTTCCTTTTCTCCTTTTCCCCTAATTCAAAGGCACAGTCCAGTGTTGGGCAGAGGAGGCTGTCCCCCTGGAAAGCCATAAGCTTTTCCCCGGATGGAGGCCGACACCTTGACCTTCGACTGCCCGGGCTTCAATACAAACGGGGCAGCCCTTTCCCAGGGATGCCAGGTTTCTGTCTGGATATCTTCTGGTCTTCCAGAAGATTCAGACCTCTCATCTAGATGCCTATCTACCGGCGGGTGACCTCCGTAACCCACAGACAGACTCCAATGGACGGGGTATAGCATGAGCTCTTGAGTGAATCATGGCTTTCTGGTTGTCTGCTTATGTGTCTGCATCAGTGGCACACAAGAGTTCCCAGGCCAGGGATGGAACCCACACCACAACAGCAGCCCAAGCCACGGCAGTGACAAGGCTGGATCCTTAACCCGTTGTGCCACCAGGGAATTCTGTGACTTTCTGTTTAAAAGCATCAACAAACTGGAGTTCCTGCAGCTGCAGTTTAAGAACTGACATGGTATCTGTGAGAACGCAGGTTCGATCCCTGACCTCGCTCAGTGAGTTAAGGATCTGGCTTCGCCGCAAGCTGCGGAGTAGGTCGCAGATGCGGCTCGGATCTGGTGTCGCTATGGCTGTGGCATAGGTGACCGGCAGCCACAGCTCCAATTCAACCCCTAGCCTGGGAACTTCCACTTCCGTATGCTGCAAGTGAGGCTGTAAGAAGGAAAGAAAAAAAACAAAAACAAAAAAACAAATAAAGGATTATAGCTCAGAATTTCCCAAAGGTGTTCTGAGAGCTACTAGTCTCTAGAAACATTCAGTCACAAAAGGTTTCCAGGGACAAAAAAATTTGAGGAATGCTCTCCATTATGTCTTTTTCTTTTTCTTTCGGTCTTTTTTTCTTTTTTCCATTATAGTTGGTATGTCTTTTTCTTAGAGTCACAGGACACATTAGCATAATGAAGACAAAGGAAAAGTATGACGTGAAGAAAAAGCAAAAAAGGAGCTTGCTTAATTCTGTTCTCCAAACTCACCTGACCGTTGAACCGTCTGTGGCCTAACGTTTTTTGTCTCCTTATGCACCAGCTTCCCTGGAGACATGAAGGGGAACCGTGATCTGGCCTGTAGCTGGCCTGAATGACCTCACCTAAGGTCAAGCTAAGTCAGCGGGAATCAAATTAGGTGCCTGTATTTTATTCTGTACCTGAGGTCTTTTGCAAAAGTTGCAGATTAAATTCTGTCATCAGTAAGTGTGACAATTTCCCATGCTCATTTTCCGAAGTCACTCACTGGGTCTGTCTCCAGAATGAGCAGGTCACACAGAGCTACCCTCCTCAGGGACAGCTCCCGTCAGCCCCCAGGGCAGTGGTGTTCAGAGGCTCTGATGCCTGGGCAACAATCAGGACAGGGTCCCAGCAACCTACCTCCTGACTGGTTGACGGTGTCGGTTTCTGTAAATTGGAGACAGATTTCTGCAAACCCGGCTGCGGCAGCGACTCCGGCGGCTGAGAGGCCGTCACACTGGAACTAGACAAAGGCAGGACATACGTGGGAGTTAGATGGGCCAGGCCGTCAGGCCCCTCTGCATACCCAAGAGACAAATGCTTGCTCGCTGGGAACAAGACCTCCTCTGGCCAAGAAAAATGCCAGTAGAGTCTCTCTTTCTTCTTTAAACTGAAGTACAGCTGGTTTACAGCGTGGTGTTAGTTTCTGACATACGGCAAAGGGGTTCAGTTTTTTAGAGCTATATGTTACGTATTTTTCAAATCCGTCTCCATCCTGGCTTCTTACAGGGCATTCACTCAGCTCCCGGGGCTCTACAGTAGGACCCTGCTTCCCTGGCTGACGGCTACGCTGGCTGAGACAACTGAGAAACTGAACCACACGTGAGGTCTATTCATGGACGTCTTACAGGCCAGACCAGCCCTCTGCCTTCTGGCAAAGCTTTGTCTGCAAAAGCCGAAAGCTCGTGGTAAACAATGACATGATGGAGGATCTCCCAAGGTCCGTGCAGAGAAGGGGTTCAGCCCCTCGCCCCTCATGCCTGACTGTGAGCTCACAGCTACTCAGGGGCTGACGGCTTTGAAACACGAGTTTTTTTTTTTTTTTCCCCTTAACCTCTTCTTGGCTTATAAAAGAAATATATGCTCTTAGAAACAAATGAATACATACATACAGAACTCATCATAATCTTATCCTCCAGAAAGAAACTCGAGCAGATTTTTCTATGCATATTAACATAATACTTTTTAACACAAGTGGACAAGGCCATACATACAGTTCAGTTCAGGACCCTGTGTTTTACTGAATGCACCAGACATCTTTCCATGACCACATATACGGGTCCACCTCTTTCTTTTTGTGACGCAGCACAGGTGGGCGGGCCATAATGTACCAATTTCTAATTTCTCTTCTATTATAGATAAACCTGCAGTGAACACTTCTGTGTACGTATCTTTGCACACCTGTGTAATTCAGAAGTCTAAGTTTCTAGAAGTGGAAAAGCCAGATCAAAAGATGTTTCAAAGTTTAAAAAATATCGTGGAACTGCTCTCCAGAAAAGACCGTCAATTACAGCCCACAAGTCAACTTGTGTGAGAAGAAAACGCTCTGAAGGAAGAGCTTCCGGTCGCTCTTCCCGTTTAGCGTTCCATCTGAAGAGATGCGGGGAGCAGAGCCGGCCGCCGGCCAGAACCCCCGTGCCGGCAGCGCGTCTGCAAGCTGAAGCCCAGTTCTACACACACATGACACTCCTCCCGGCTTACTCCAGCCCGTCACTCACCACGCGTGACTCCTGCACAGTGAAGGCCACTGACCCCCCTCGCCATCAACTTCTACCTGGAGCAGGGGCCCCCAGGCAGTGTCAGTTCTGTGTTCTCTGAACCCCGGCCCTGAGTCCCAAGAGTTGTGGCCCCACCCAGCCACCTCCGTGCAGCCAGGGGAGGCCGTGGACCCGGGGCAGGAGAGAACCAGCGCCAGGGTCCGCCGCCCCCAGCACTTGCTCTTTACCTCCCACTGGCAAATGTGCCACAGCGCAATCGGCCTCATTAACGCTGCCTGAGGCTCTGTGCCAATTCTGCGTGCGGCTGGGTAAAAGGAGGGAGCGAGGCTTTGTCCTCTCTCTAGACCTTCCAGTAGCAGAGGCACTGCAACACCTACGTTGTAACGTGTGGTAGCGGTTTCATTTCAGTTTGTGGCATCTACACCTGAGCAGAATGATGATGGTGACAGCTGACACCTGCCCACACGAGGCCTCTGCCAGGCCCTGCCTAAGTCCATCACTGGCATAATCTCATCCGTTTCCTGTAACCACCCCTGGGACCAAGTATTATTTGCATTTCACAGGACACTGAGGCGCAGAAGTAAATAATTCCCCAGGTTCCATAAAGCTAAGAAATGGCCTGGCTGGAAATCGCACGCACACCTCATTCTACAAGTCACGCTACCCCAACAAGCGGTAGGAACCTTCCTAAGCAAACTTCGGTTAATGCTACTTTAGAGTCAGCCGACTCAATTCTCTGCTGACTCTCACATCCTGTCCGCAGTGACTACAGGGAAGCTTCACAAGCTAACAGAGCCATTTCCAGCTGAAGAAAAGGCTGCGACCTGGGGCCCATTTACTTTCTGGGTCCTGAGTACCAGCAGTCAGACCACAAGGGAGACATGTAACAAAGTGTATGAGGCTGGACTGTTTTGTTTTCATTTCACACCAGGCAAACCCAAGCAGCAGGGTTCTGCCTGCCAGCCTCAGCCGGGCTCTGCCCTTCCCCAACCCCTGCCCCGCACAAACCCCAAACCTCTCCCCCGGACAGGCCATCACCGGCTGGAATGCAAGTCAGGGGGCACCAGCCGCGGAAGGAGGGACGAAGGCTCAGGCGGGCAACCCTGTGGCCACGACAGCTGCTGTTTCTCTAACAAAGGTTTCTAGGCCTCCTAAGGCCTCATAAGCACTGTGCTGGCAGAGGCCAGGCCTTCTGGAAAGCTGCATGCTGACCGCGAGTACTGTGAACTGTGGACTGCTGTGATGGGCCTGGGTCTGAGGGGAGCAGCACACTGGGAAGCCTGCCTCCTTCTCCACCTGGGGCCCAGCACCAGAATGAAGTGCTCCAGCACCAGCTTGGCCCACAGTGGCTCATACAGGAACCAGCTCTGAGTCATTGCATGAGCACCTCCGGGAGTGACGAGGCTTAATAAGGCATAGGGGACACTGGTCACTGGAGACAAGGCAGCTCACAGAAACTTGCACTGGCTCCCAAAGCCTGAAAAAATGAAGGCAGGGAGCAAGCAACAACTACGCAGGACTGAAGGTGCAGGAAGCAGCCCTTGGGACCTGCCGGCTCTCCAGGGCTGCCTCCCACAGAAGGACGGTGCTGCGCCGTGACACAGTCCAGCTCCCGGCCCTGCCTGCCCTCTGATCTCACCTCTTTGGGTCTTGCTGATCCTGCTTGTTTGCCCATCCTGTTCCGTCCTTGGGCACTATAACGATGTTGGGGTCGTTTCCTTTGTTCTCAGACTTCAAGCTTGGCAGGTTTGCAGGCGGTGGCATACGGCGGGCTGTGGCAACTTTCCCGAGACTCTGTAAGCCATGTCGAGGAATAACTGCAGGAAGGGAGGGGTGGAAACAGATGTTGCACAGAAAGTCACGGAGGGAAAGATGCCAGGTTCATTCAGCTGCTCTTCTAAACTCTAAGCAATAATAATAAAGGCAACCAAACAAAAAACAAGGGACAGATCACTTGTAGTTACTTCACAAGCTCGTTTCCAGGACCTCAGACACACAGGAGCTGCTAAAGTCTGTGGGGAGGCCTCCACTTCACTGGAGGCAGGCGGCTCAGGTAGTTTATGACATGAGTGAGGGCCCAGGCCCAGAAACCTCCACCCCACACAATAAGAAGCCCTCTGTGAGTGGAGACAGCTCTGGCCTTGCTAGAGCTGGACTGAAGGGACGGCCTCATCTAGACCCAAGCCAAGCCAGAGCAGGGCCCTGACACTCCTAAAACCCTCACGGGGGTGCGGACAGAATGGACAGAACTTTCCCCACTAAGTTCCAGCCTATCGGGACCATAAAACCTAAAAAGGGTAATTCTCATGCAAATTAAGCTCCATTCTACCATCAGGCTCAAAGCACCCGTGGCATCAGACATCAAATAGGAGCAGAGGGTGGTACGCTTCCCCAGAACTACGGGGTGACCACCACATGCCCAGACCACAAGGACCACGTCTGTCTGACCAGACAGGAGACGCTGGGTTCTCCTGATCGCTGACCTGGAGCTTCCCGCTTAAGGAAAAGCATAAGGAAGTGGCCTCCCGCCCACTCGTACCTGAGGATCTGACGGCGTCTACTGGTCTCCCCTTGTACTTATCAAACAGGCTGAGCCTCGAGTACTTGCTTTTCCCATCCTTGCCCTTGGTTATTTGCCCCAAACGATCGGACATTGCGATGAAATGTCATCTAGTAAGGAAATTTTTCTCGGCGCCGCTCCCGATCTGCCTTTGAAATGGAAAAAAAAAGGAGTTTTTAATCCACCAGAACCTCTGATCCGAATCCTCTGGGGGCCAGTCCCTGAGGACTCTGGCCCTAGAAAGGTGCCCTGCTCGCACTCAAGGGGCACTCTGTCGATAGCACCCCACGCCCAGCGCGCAGGACGCTCAGTCTGAGACTCCCGGGGCCCTACCACTCAGCAGCCACACTGAGAGTAAATAAACTCCCACACACTGCGCCCTCCCTCCGAGTAAAGGACGGCTCCTGGAGGCGCCCCCTGCAGCACACCCGTGGAACATCACCAGTAAGGCGGCCCTGCAAGGAGAACCGGCCAAACCAAACCCAAGCGGAGCGGGCAGGAATCAGCCGGGACAGCTGCGTGCAGGCACTTGTCAAACGCAAGAGCTAGCACCCAGAGGGAAAGCATCTGCTTGGGCAACGAGAACGGGGCCAACAGAAAACAGGCGCTCCCAGGGAGATTCCACGCGGGGCCACACAGTCCACACCTGCCCTTCCACTCGGGCATCGAGGAAGAAGCTCCTGGCCCTACCCCAGCTCCCCCCACAACCCGGGCCCTCGAGGTGCAGCTAACTTTCTGCAGGCCCCTCTGTGAGCACCTTCCTATTTCACCTCCTGCGTCGGTCGTTCAATACACTGAGGACTAATGGCTCCAGGGCCTTTCACTTGACTCAAGGTTCTAAATTGGATTGTGGAAAATAAAAACAAGTGACCACTACTTCCCACTGGATTTCACGTACGGAAAAGAAAGCTAAAGCCTCAGTGCAGGCACACTGGTTACGTCCTTAATGACAAAACAGAGAGAACACCCATGACTCCTAACAGGCACCTGGGGTAGCTACAGCAGCAGGTTTGTCATTTCATCCTATTCTGAGGCCACTGGCCAGAAAAGCACTTCCACTGTGCTGGTCATATCCATCCTTTCGTTCATTTCACATGAAATCTGATACCCGAGACCGGCCAGTCACTGTGGCAGGGGCCTCTGGAAACACCCCCCTCCACCCCACCCCCGGCAACGGCGGCCTCGAGGTGAGCGCTGTGTGAGCTGGATGAAACGTACAGGGGTCACCGGCCGGGCGGTCACCCCTTCTTCAGGGAAAAGCTCCCCTCCTCCCCGCAGGGTTTCGGCCACCCCTTCCTCACCCAGACCCCGGTTCAGCCAGCCACAGCCAGCCAAGGAAAGGCTCACATTCGGTGCCTGAGCCTCAGGAAGCCAGCAGCACTGCAGTGCCCAGGCGGTCTGGCTGGACGAAGAAACAAACCAGCAGAAATACCCAAGTGCTTGCCAAGTTTACACGTCAGAGCCGCCGACGCCAGCCACCGTCCCCAGTGCCCGCCTCATGTGCCAGAAGCAAAGATCAGCGACGACCAGGGATGGAAACCAGCCCAAAGTGTGCGAACTCGGATTCTGATGCCCAAGGTCCCAGAACATACCCCTTTACCTTTAAATCTCCCTCCTCACGGCTGGACCCAGCGTGTATCCACCAAAGTCAGAACTAGTAACGGCCTCCCTGGCCTGCTTAACCCCGGACCGGGCTGTGAGAGCCTAAGAAAGCAAATGGAGCTGGTCCGTCTGAATGACCAATACTTCAAAGGGAAAACAACCTGAAATTCTCTATTAAGAGGAGATGAGATCTAATTTTTAAACACTTTTGTTAATCAAACCAATAGAAAAGATCACTGTGGCAGGAACACGACCCTCTCCCAACACACACAGACACACACAACTACACTACTAATGAAAGCCCTTGAGTCTGCCACCAGGCGACAGCCACACATGGCCCTGCCTGCCAAACTCCTGGTCTAGAACAGGGTTTTAGCAAATACTAGTTGGGGCCCCAGTCAATGGCCTGTTTTGTAAGGCCCTAAAGCTAAACATGATTTCCTTTACATTTTCATTTTTGTTTAAAAAAAAAAAAAAAAAAAAGACTATGCAACAGGACACGTGGCCTCCAAAGTTCACTGACTCTGGGCCTAAAAGGAAAAGCCTTACATGAGCCCTTTCAAAGGTCTCCAGGTGGGAGAAGACAGGGGCCTGAGAGGGCAACCCTGAAGAGGCCCAACAGCTCAGCAGCGGTCCACGTAGGGCCCGCCAGGAGCGGGAGAGGGCCCGCCAGAGGGATGAGGCTTTATTCACCAGGAGGAGCCCACGGCGTGGACTGAGAGGGGATGCAGAGGACTGAGCACGCTCCACAAACTCTGTGGCAAGCCGAATAACAAGGCTGCTGTGGTCCTCATTCCCGAACCTTCAGCGGCAACAGGGATCCTGCAGGTGTGACTGAATGAAGGGTCCCGGGGCGGGGAGATCACCCTGGATTATCTGGGGGTGCTGAGTGTAATGAAGAGGGAGGCAGAAGCGTCGGAGTCAGAGGTCTGACAGCGGGAGTGCGGGCTGCGGTGATGCTCCTTAGAGCAGGAAGGGGCAGAGGGAGGGAGGGGCCTCTGGAAGCTGGAAAAGGCAAGGGAGCCGTTCTCCCCGAGGGCCTCCAGAACAGTGACTTCAGCCCAGCAAGATTCATGCAGACGTCTGGCCTCCAGAACTACGAAAGACACCAGTTTTATGGGAACTTAGCCACAACCGCAAACTAACACAGTCTCTCATTCACCACACTGCCCTGAGCTCGAGCGCTGAGCCGAGCCTGGGACAGAGCAGGGGATAAAATGGGACGCAACCTCCAGCCTGCACCCAGCCTGCATCGATGGTGGGAAGCATCCATGGTCACACAGCTGGCATCTTTCACTGCAGCACAATGATGGAAAATGCTAAGTCACAGCTGCACCACTGCTGTCCCTGACCAGAGCTTTCACCTGAAGGTTGAACCTGCAAACATTTCTGAATAAAGCCGGTGGCGCCTCCCTCCCAGCCCACAGCTTGCAGGACTACAGGTGTAGCTGCCTTCATCCAAATTCAGATAACTAGTTCTTTACTAAATGAAAAACCAGACTGACAAAGAGAAATACAAATTATTTACCAGACATTCTGGGCCATCAAATTGGTACATTAAATCTTAACATGTTTGATTTTAAAAAATCAGATGTCTTATAATTATGAAACTTGGCCAGAAAAATTCTTTCTATAGATATCGCTAAAAAAATATTCTTAAAAATCTGTTGGTCCACGGAGTTCCTGTCGTGGCACAGCGGAAATGAATCTGACCAGGAACCACGAGGTTGCGGGTTCTATTCCAGGCCTCACTCAGTTGGGTTAAGGATCTGGCGTTGCCGTGAGCTGTGGTGTAGGTTGCAGATGTGGCTCAGATCTGATGTTGCTGTGGCTGTGGTGTAGGCCGGCAGCTGCAGTTCCAATTGAACCCCTAGCCTGGGAACCTCCATATGCTGCCGCCAGTGCGGCCCTAAAAAAAAAAAAAAAAAAAACCTGTGGGTCCATGGTGGAGTTCCCACTGTGGTGCAGCAGGTTAAGGATCTGGAGTTGCTGCAGCTGTGACTTGCTGAGGCTGGATTCAATCCCTGGTGTGGGAATCTCCATAGGCCTCAAATATGGCCAAAAAAAAATTGTGTTAGTCCACGGGAATGTAAACTGGTGTAGCCACTATGGAAGACTGTAGGAAGATTCCTCAAAAAATTAACAGAACTACCATATGACCCAGCAATCCCGCTTCTGCTTATCTATACAAAGAATATGAAAATACGAATTTGAAAACACGTATGCACCCCTATGTCCATCGTGGCATTATTTATAACAGCCTAAACATATGAATGGATGATGGAGGTGAGGTACACATACACAGTGGAATATCAGTCAGCCACTAAAAAAAGCTGAAACCTTGCCATTTTGGATAACACGGATGGACCTTGAGGGTCTTATGCTAAGCGAAATAAGTCAGAAAACAAATCCTGTAGGATTTCACTCATATGTGGAATACAAAAACACACAAATGAACAAACCAAAGCAAACCAAAAGCGCACAGATACAGAGATATACAGAGTCGTGGTTACCAGAAAGGAAGGGCCGGGGAGAGGGTGACACCAGCCGCGGGAATCAACTGTACAGTGATGGATGCAAACGAAATTTTTGGTGGTGAGCGTGCTCTGTGGTACATGGAAGTAGAAATATGCCGAACATGTGAAGCTTTCATAACGTTATAAACCAATGTTTATTAAAAAATAAAAAAATAAATCAAAAAGCCCAAACTTGATGGGGAGTTCCCGTCCTGGCACAGCGGAAACGAATCCGACTAGGAGCCATGAGGTTTTGGGTTCAACCCCTGGCCTCGCTCAGTGGGTTAATGATCCAGCGTTGCTGTGAGCTGTGGTGCAGGTTGCAGACACAGCTTGGATCTAGCATTGCTGTGGCTGTGGCGTAGGCTGGCGGCAACAGTTCCAATTAGACCCCTAGCCTGGGAACCTCCATATGCCATGGGTGCGGCCCTAAAAAGATAAAAAAAAAAAAAAAAAATCCAAACTTCTGCCAGTTCACTGATACAAGCAGATCTTTCTCTGATTCTGCACTGCCTGGGTCAGAGGGCAGAAGTTAGAGTGGACGCAGAGAGCCCTCGGAGGGTCTTCCTGGTGACACCCTAATTCTCAGAACCAACCAGTCCCCACCCGTCACCCCCAGGAGGCACTAGGCGACCAGAGCCTGACCACATCCCCATTCCTGGCACCCCAGAAAGAAGTAAAGACAAATCCTGGGCCAAGGGAGGTAAGAGATGTTAGCTGGGCAACAACTGTTGTTTGAACTATGTCCTCCCAATAAATTCAACCATTCAGCAAATGCTCACTGAGCACCTACTATGTTTAGGCAAGATGCTTTTTATTCCTCTTAACAAAGCTCCTTGCTGAGGCCAGAACAGGGAACACACTGTACCAGCGCCTGCACTAAACCCACACGTGCACTTTTCTGCAAGTACCCTTTCTCCCACTTTTTAAACAAAGTTTGCACCTGCTGGGTATACTACTTTCTGGCCACTCTAGACCTCAGTTTGCCCACCTACAAAACTGAGGGGCCAAGACAAAATTTCGCAAGTGCCAGTGGGCTCTAAAATCAAACATATCAATGTCAGGAACTCCTAGCCATGGAGTTATAAATGACGTATGGTCTGGCGTTCCTGCTGTGGTGCAGCGCGTTAAGGACGCAGCGTTTGTCTCTGCAGGCGCTTGGGTTGCTGCTGAGGCGTGGGTATGACCCCCCGCCTGGCATAGTGGGTGAAAGGGTCTGGCATTGCCACAGCTGCAGTGTAGGTCACAGTTGTAGCTCGAATTCAATCCCTGGCCCTAGAACTTCCATAGGCCACAGGGGTCCCCCCGCCGCCACCGCCAAAAAAAAAAACAACCCACAAATGATTTACTGTCAAAGTGGCCCTCTCTTACCACACGTCCGGGACTGGATTTGGGGTCTATACCCGTGTTGCAACCTGGGTGCTAAGAGGCAGTGCCGCTGAGTCGCCACGGCTACCGACACAGACCCGTGGGGCAGGGGCCTGACCTGCTTCATGCTAATGCCCTGCGGTCCCCCTGCACAGATGGAGGTTCTTCAGCCCTGATTCTCCCTTAGAGCAGGGGTCGGCCAATCACAGCCAGCGTGAAGAATACGCAATAGAGGCCAGGCATGGAGCAAGCAGAAACTGTTAACTACCCAGCCGTCGTAACGTAAGATTACAGCCACCAGCCTTAGGGTGGTGCAAGGGTTCCTTCATTAAGCCAGACTACACTGGACACAGATCCAAAATACAAATATAATCATTCTGGTTTCCCCAACCATAAGCATCTCCAGTGAATCAGTGCTTGTTTGGGGCCTAGCTCGGCCCAGCACCCATCTGGCTACTCTGCTTGTTGCTCGGTTTTCACTTCGGGCCAGGAGCACTGAGCTGTTGGTAGGGGCTTAACCAGCTTCCGATTATCTGTGTGTTTCTACTGGTCAAAACATACACACAAACAGACACACACAGACGCTCCGCCAGCCTGTTAGACGGCAGACACAAGTGCAGGGCAAACATCTGGGTATGAATAACGAAGTCACTGCAGGCAGAGGCAAGAGTCCAGGCTTCCGGGAGGCTCAGGGGCATGTCCACTCTCGCCTGACACTCTCTGGGGTCCGGGCAGAACCGGCTGAGCCACACCAGGTTCTTGCAGGTGCACAGACCAAGCCTGGAGTGCAGCCACGGCTTTCACTGCTCTCGCTCCCTTTGGTAGACACCAGAATTCATCTGATTTTTTTTTTCTCCAAACAAGATCTAACTTGGATCCTCAGGATTACATATAAAACAGATACAAGCTAAGGGAGCCCCACCTCAGAGGGAGTCCAGCCCAACCCACTCCCACTGCAGCGGGCCCTCCTTCCCACAGCAGCCAACTTCAAGCCCCGGCTTGGGGGCGCTCAGGGCAGTTTGGAATTGCATATTTCAGCAAGGTACCTAAACAAACGCTGAGAGGCCCAGGCTCCACTGAAACAAAACCGGAAAGATTCACCAACAAGGCAACTTAAGAACTAGGCCCCACTGCTCCAGACACAAGTCCCACCAGTGCAGCAGGTCGCCTGCTCTCTGTCACCAGAGGGAGGATCTCCGCCCTCTGGCTTATCAAAAGCCACTTCCTGAGCAACAGGATTCATCTCACTCCCACCTGGGTCCCAGCCAGCTTCAGGCACCTGCCTGCCAGGAGGGCCCAGAACTACAGCTCCGAGGCTAAGCACAGGATAGCCTGCACTCACCTCCACTCCCACCCCCGCCCCCGCACTCCCCCCAGAGTGCTCCCCCCCAGGGAGCACCCCCAGAGATCACTGTCCTCAGAAACCCCCTCCTAAGAACACTCCCAGCATCACTCCCCCACACACTCCTACCCTGACAGACTCCACACAAGAGGCCCCTCTGGAAGACACGACTGCAGCCAGCCTGCTTTACAGAGAAGAACACTGAGGTGTAATCAGAGCAGAGAAGTCACTTGTCCTGGGTCACAAGGCTCCTGAGTGCTGGAGCCAGGCAGGAACACAAGGCTGCAGATGACCAACCTGCGAGGGGTCCCTGACTCCAGGCTGCTGTGGCTTCGCTGTGGGAGGGCAGGTGCACCGGTCCTGACACGGCAACCCCGGCTCTAAGGCTGCCAATGGGCAGCTGCATGGATGACAGTAGTGGACGGGGCGCCCAAGACCAACATCTTATACATGCCAGAGCCACCGACAGCCAGACTGACATGCGGGCAAGTCCAGGCTTTTCTCAGTCCTGTTACTGACCTGAGTCCAATAACATCAGGTCAAAATCATCTGCTGTCTTAGGCAGCCCTCCATCTCAGGACACCTGGAGACAGCACCACGTGGCACCCTCCTTCAGTCACCAGCCCTGAAGGACTCACCACTCGCTTCAGCCTGGGCCTTACCCTGTCAGCAGAGGAGGTCGCTTCGGGAGGCAGAAGCCGCCAAGCCGGGGTAGGGAAAGTTCAGAAAGGAGAGATCCCAGTGCTACACAGAACACCAAAAAACGTGATCTGTCAGGAAGGGAAACCGAGAGCAGGCCAGTTGAACACCTCAGGAAACGAGCACTGTGGGTCAGGAAAGGCCGCGGTCAGCAGACAGTGCGCCCGTCCAGTCCCCATCCAACCACAGAGAACCGTCACCACACAGTCCGGGAACAAGATGAACAATCCAACACGCCAGCGTCCGGCTAAAAGGAACGTAACACAGGACTTCCCCTGTGGCGCAGTGGAAATGAATCTGACTAGGAACCGTGAGGTTGCAGGTTCGATCCCTGGCCTCACTCACTGCCATGTCGGTTCGATCCCTGGCACCTCGTTGCCATGAGCTGCAGTGTAGGTGGCAGACTCGGCTCGGATCCCGCATGGCTGTGGCTGTGGTGTAGGCCGCAGCCATAGCTCCGAGTCAACCCCTAGCCTAGGAACCTCCATATTCCATGGGTGCGGCCCTAAAAAGCAAAAAAAAAGAGAATTATTAACACAAGGAAGGCACCAAATCACCTACTGCAAATTCTCAGGCGTGTGGGGCCCACTCTATAGAGCAGACACAGGGCTACGGGGGCTGAGAAGCGACAATCACCCTGGCCCCGCCCTTCAGAGCAGGCACAGCGGCCACTGTGGGGGGCCAGACAGTGAGCCTCTCCATCACCGCCACTCCACCGCCCCACACCGCTGAGGCACAGACGTCAACAAAGCGGCACGGCTGGCTTCCAATAAAATACACTTTATTTACAAAAACAGGAGGAGGGCCGGATTTGGGGCTGCAGTTTGCTGACTCCAAGTCTGAAGGGAGAAGCAGACGTGGAAAAGAACCCATCACAGTAACAAGGATTCAACAGAACGGGGTTCACATGTGCCCCGGGATGAGGTGGGAGTGGGGATCCTGCGGGGTTTGCAGGTGAACTTCTGCGGCCTCACTTAGCAACAGCACCGCCAGACACTCCCCACACTTCCAGCTTTCAGGTCGCTCCAGGCCCCAGTCAGAAAATCTGGGTGGCCCACAGGAGCACAGGACACCCACAATTCTCCACTCCCAGGTAGTAAGGAGCTGGCCCACCTGGAAATCTGAAGCCTAGGCTCAGTCTGCAGCACAACCCAGCCTCTCCACCTGCAGACGGCCAAGCAGGTGAAGTTTCTGCAGAAAAGGCAGGTGCAGAATACAGCACAAACCTCTCCAATAATGAGCTGCCTGAAAAATAAAGGCCTGCGGAAACAACAAAGCGGAGGAAGAGGCTTTTTGGTAAAGGGAAATGTGAGCCACCGAAAAGAGGGCCACACCCCCCCGAGGGGACAGCACACTGAAGCAGCTACAGAAATTAAAAATAAGAACGAAGGCCTGCGCTGCAGGAACCAAAGCCCTCCCGCACCCCCAGTTCTCCCGCACACTCATCCTCGCCTCCCTGAGCCAGCGTCAGCTCCCCCTGCCCAGCCCTTAGACACCGCCACTGGAATCAAACCAGGTCTCCTCAGATACCGTCCACAGCACCCCGCTGCTCCTGGGTCAACCCCAAACCCTCTAGCCCCAAAGCGCCACCAGTCTCATCCCCACTCCCACCGTGGACCCCCCTCCGCCACCCAGCCCCTGGCTAGTCTCAGCCTGCCTCCAGGCTGGCCTGTTTCCCTGCGGACTGAACAGAGATGAACATACTGTCACCCACCTCACAGGTCTGACATCAGGAACAAACGCGAAAGAATGAAGCAACCCAGGTGACCCGGGGCTCGTGCACCCTCAGGAAGTTCTTGAGGGCTCTGCGCCGCCCGCCTCAGCGGTCCGGCCCGACCGTCACCTCGCAACACTGCCCAGCCTTCCAGACTCCTGTGCACCCAGTGAGGCCCCCACCTGCCCACCTACCTCTAGGCTCCTGTGCTCTAGGGACCCGGCCCCGCTTTGGCGCATCACACTTAAGGGCCCTGATGCAGAGGGTAGCCCTTCAAAACCACGACCCTAAATTCATGGACATTTAGGATCTGTTTGCGGACCCCTTCAATCAATGCTCAGGAGATGCACTTCCACGCTCAGGAAACGCTCAGATCAACACTGCAACGTGACCACACTATAAACAGCACCAAACTGCCCTAGTTTCAAGGTTTCCCACTCTGGGCAGTAAGCAGGGCGATTCAAGGCAAGCACACACTGGTGTTGAGACGGACTGTCTTACGGAGGGGGGGGAACCCGGTCCTGCTCGTGTGCTTATCCATCAGTTTTAGTAACAAAAGGAATGTATACTTGACACAGAAAAGCTGTAAAACTTAAAAAAATACAGACAATTATCACCAGTAAACCAGCTCCCAGCTACATTGCTGGATCTCTCTTCACCAGCAGGTCACTGAAATTCTGGGGCCATCCAGCCATTTATCTGCCTGCTGCTACCCTGTACTATTGTTTTTGTTTCCTGTTTCAAAAGAGTTTAACAATGAAGGTCATTAAACCCTGTATGTAAATTCTAAACAGATTTGCTCTTTAAAAAAACTACAAAAATGATTTTAAGGAAAGCCTAGAGAGTCCTGCAGACAGGCCGAGCATGAACACACGGAGGACGACGGCCCAGCCAGCTGCAGCTGTCCCTGTCCCTGTGCCCAGCCAGCCTCGCAGCGACTTTGTTTACACCCGAAGCCTTTCCCGTAGGGGTGACGTCACCGGCAGCGAGCTGGAATCTGGGTGCTGGAAGAAGAGGGAGGACTCAGTGAAGAAGTGCTTTTCCTCAGCCCAGCAGGAAGCCTCCCTTCCGTCCTCCCAGACCCAAACCCCGGGTCCTCGCAGATCAGGCGGGCAGAGACAGAGACTGGCTCTAAATCCACCAAATGCCAGACCTGCTGCTGCATGAACTCACACCTGCCGGAGACAGCTAACCCTCGGGAGGCGGGCAGCAGCCCCCTCCCTACACAGACTGCCAGGATGGCAGGAGCACGGCACCACACGGTGGGGACAGGAGGCCGGCTGTTTTATTTTTTATTTATTTTTTTACTTTCTAGGGCTGCACCCGCGGCATATGGAGGTTCCCAATAGGGGTCTAATCGGAGCTACAGCTGCCAGCCTACACCACAGCAATGCCGGATCCAAGCTGCATCCTCAACCTACACCACAGCTCATGGCAACACCAGATCCTTAACCCACTGAGCGAGGCCAGGGATCAAACTCGCAACCTCACGGTTCCCAGTCGGATTTGTTTCCACTGCACCATGATGGCAACTCCCAGAAGGCCTACTTTAGAAGGCTGCCGCGTACGGACAAGCTGTAACGGAGAGCTTCCCCTGCCCTCCCTTCTCAGGGGGGAAGGGACAGAGAGAGCTCACTTTGTGCAAGAAGGTAGTGACACACAGCCAGACAGCCCAACCCACCCTTTCTTCAGGGCCTCGCAACCCTCTGCAGCCATGACAGCAAATGGTAGCTCTAGATGTTCTGATACAAAGACAACCACCACTGACCAGGTGGGAAAGGAGCCCAGGGGTGTAACTGACAAACGGGTACACACAGGTACTCACACACACACACACACATAGTATGACCGTGTGCCTACTTAGATGTGCCCTTTGCCTCAGTTCCACCTGATTCACGGAAACTCTTTAGAAAACAGGGACATTCTGGCTAAACATGGCATTTATGGCTCACCTTTCCAAAACCTTTCAAAAGGAAACAGACAACAAAGAGAATGCAAAACACAGGGACAATGCTGGCAGACAAAGAACCAACACGAGTAGTAACAGACTCAGCAGACTGAAGGGCTCCGGAAAGTACTGGGAGGAGTGGGTGCCCTGCAGGACTGGGAGGGTGAGGAGCCCTTGCAGAAAAGGCCTTCCCCACAGCCTCCCTGCTCCCCTAGAGGGCTCACCAGGGTCAAAGGGGCTGGGGGTGAGGAGAGGAGCTAAAAAAAGAAGCTAAGTGAAAACCAGAAATGCAAATTGTGGGGCCTAAGGCCCCCTCTACTGTTGGCCCCTGGGGAGTGGAGCAGAGGAATGCGTGACCTCTGGCAAAAGGAGGATTCTCTATAAAACCTACAGACACCCACTTGGGGCTCAAGAATAAAAGGTCAGCTTCTCACCCACCCACCCAGTTTCCAATCAGCTGTGTATGTCTAAGACCACAGACATCTGAGACTTCAAACTGAAAGAAAGAAACCAAATAAAGACAGACAAACGAAAGAAACTGGAGGAAGCAGACAATGCCAGGAACCAAAGAGTTTTTTCAAAAAATACATAATATAAAATTAACGTCCTCAGGAAATGACGAGATGCTGCACGCTTGCAAAAAAAAAAGCTGTTTTCTTGCATGAGGAGCATCAGAAAACAGCCCTAGGAAGAACTGAAGATATGACAGCCAAAACCCCATAACCTCAGGTTAATCATGAGAAAAGTCAGACAAATCCCAACGAAGGGACATTCTACAAAATACCTGATCAGTACTCCTAAAAACTGTCAAGGTTTCACCAGAGACAGGAAAAATCTGGTAACTGTCACAGACTAAAGGAACCTAAGGAGACATGACAACAAAACGTGGTACCACAGAACAGAAAAGGACATTAAGTAACTAAGAAAATCTGAATAAAATAGAGACTTCGGGGTGTAAATGCTGGTTAATTAGTAGGGACAAACGGAGCACAATAACGTGACACCTTTACAACAGGAGAACCTGGTAACAGGGTGTAGAGACCCTCCAACTTTTCAATCAATCCAAACCATTCTTAAATTTTTTTTTAACTTCAGGGAGTTCCCGTTGTGGCTCAGCAGTTAAAACGAACCCAACTAGGATCCAGGAGGATACGGATTCATTCCCTGGCCTCACTCAGTAGGTTAAGAATCCAGTGTTGCCGTGAGCTGTGGTATAGGTTGCAGACGTGGCTTGGATCTGGTGTTGCTGTGGCTGCAGCTTGGAATAGACTCCTAGCCCGGGAACTTCTATATGCCACAGGTGAGGCCCTAAAAACCAAAACAAACAAACAAAAAAATTAACTTCAATCTTCCTTTTCTTTCTTTTTTCTGGCCACCCTGTACAACTGCAGCAATGCCAGATCTTTAACCCCTTGTGCCCCAAGGGAACTTCCTTAACCTCAACTTCAATAGAAGCAATGCAAGATAAAGTCAAGGAAATCTCAGAAAAATTAACCAGGAGATGAATGCTGGTTTTCTCCCGGCAAAATTAGATTAATCCAGGAATTCCAGAAAATACAAAGGGGAAAAAAGGGAGTGAAATTATCAAATAAAAATTATAAGACAAATTCCCAAAGCTAAAGGACTCAAGACTGCAGAGGCCCTCCAAGGGCTCAGAGTAACGGATGTAAAAGGGTAGGAAGTACAAAGTGAAATTTCAGTATATTGGGGATAAAGACAAGGACCCCAAGGCTGCTGAAAGCCAATCACTGCCCCCAAAAAAGGCCCCAGGGAGGAATAATGGGGGGCGGGGGCAATGAGTCCTCGTGAGCAACAGTGATATGCTTATTAGCATCATTCCCTCCCCAGGAAGCAATTTTCAGTCTAAAATCTAGAATCCGCTGACAGAGTCGAGTGTGAGGATAGCAAAAGATTTTTTTCAAACTCACACGAAGACTCAAAACATTCTACCTTCTCAGAAAGTTAGAGAAAGATGCCTAATGAGCAAGAAAGCAAACCAAGACACGGGCAGATGTTGCAGTGGCCATTGTGCCCTGACCTCTTGGAAGTTAATTATCTCTTCTTCCCTAGAGGCAGTGACCTTGTCCTTTCCCAAGAAGCCTGTGGCCTGGGAGGCTGACCCACACCCAGCTCGGCCTAAGAGAATGCCATCCCCCCCCCCCCCGCCAGTGACCCACCCAGACAAGTAAGCTATCTAGACCAACCAACGGGGACCCGCTGGAGCTCTGCTTGAGCCAGTTAGCTTACTGTTCTATGGGAGCTTAAGACAGTTGCTGTTATTTGATGTTCACATCATCACCCGTGGACCCAAGAAACAGGGGAGCCAACAAAGAGAACAAGACCCTGAATGAAGGCCAGAGAAAGCCCCAGGCAGCAGCTGCACTGAAGGCAGGAGAGGAGCCGTCCGAGGAGGGCAGGGATAAAGGGAACAGACGGATTAGCTAACGGATCTGGGCAATTATGAAAGAGTGCTTGCTGCATTTTATCGAAGCATCTGTAAAAAGCAGAAGACAGAAGGCTTAAAGTACTTCAATTTATCAGTCTTCTCTATTTTGGTAGCACTTTCTGTATGAGGAATTTTGTCTTCTCCAAGATCATGATACTTTCCTGTTTATCCTAGAAGCTCTGCTATCTCTTTCATGTTTAGCTCTATAATCTATCTAAAACTGATTCTAGAACATGATCAGAGGTAAAAGATTCTTCCCCCCAACCCCACAACGTGAAGAATCCAACTTTCCCTGTACTCTTTTTTGAAAAGGCCATTTTTCCCATCTGTCTTGTGGCACCTTTGTCATAAACTGACTGCTTCCATGCAGTCTGTTTCAAGATCTCCGTTCCATCGGCCTATTTGTCTATCCTTTTGCCAACACTGTGCTGCCTTACTTACTATAGCTTTTATAAAGCCTTGATATCTAGTCAGGTAAGTCCTCCCAGCTTTGCTCGTCTTCAAGGATGCTTTGCTTAGTCTTGGTCCTTTACATTTTCACATAAATTTCATAATCGGTTTGTAAAATTTCCAAATAACCACCAACAAAGAAAAGCCTCCTGGGATTTTGGTTAGAATCGCATGGAATCTAGAGATGCATCTGGTGAGAAGTGACATCTTTACAACACTAAGGGCTGGAGAGTGTGCAGGAAGGAAGGACAACACTTGTGCACTACTGGTGGGTGTGCCAGTTGGTACTCTCTCTGGAAAACCGGCAGCCGCCTATTAAAGCTGAACCTATGCTTCCCCTGGGATCTGGCAAGTCCATTCGTAGGTAGGAACCCAACAGAATGCACACAAAGACACATCAAGGAACGTGTGTGAGTAATTTCCGTCATGGCTCAGTGGTTAACGAATCTAACTAGGAACCATGAGGTTGTGGGTTCGATCCCTGGCCTTGCTCAGTGGGTTAAGGATTCGGCATTGCCGTGACCTGTGGTGTAGGTTGCAGACGCAGCTCAGATCTGGCGTTGCTGTGGCTGTGGCATAGGCCAGCGGCTACAGCTCCAATCAGACCCCTAGCCTGGGAACCTCCATATGCCACGAGTGTGGCCCTAGAAAAGACAAAAAAAAAAGGTGTGTGAGATTGTAAATGGCAGCACTATTCAGAATACCTCAAAATGAAAACAAGCTAAAATCTATCACAGCTAGAATAAATATTACATTCACATAACAAAATACTATTTAACAACGAGAAAGAAGAGACAGACAGATGGTGACTGGGCTTACCGTGGTGATCATTCTGAAATGTATAGAATTCCTGAATCACTGTACTGTGTACCAGAAACTAACGTAGTGCTACAGGCCAGCTAGACCTCAAAAACAAGCTTAGAGAAAAAAGATCAGACTTGTGGTCATCAGAGGCAGGGGTGAGGGGAGGGGAACGGAATAAAGGTGGTCAAAAGATACAAACTTCCAGTTACACAAAAATGAAGAGCTGGGGATATAACCTACAACATGTAAATATGATTAACGCTACTGTATATTATATATGAAAGTCATTAACGGTACAAATCTCCTCGCGAGGAAAAACAACTTTTTTCTGCCTTCAATTCTGTATCTATGTGAGATGATGGATGCTCAGTCAGTTTTCTTGTGGTCATCATTCCATAACATATCTAAGTGAAATCCTTATCCTTCACCTCATCCTGTCAACCGTATCTCAACAAAACAAAGAAGAATAAATGAGAAGGGATAAACTCACAAATACGTAACACTGCATGAAAGAAGCCGGACACAAAAGAGTAAGAAACAGAACGAGGTGAGTCATTCTGCATGGATGAGGAGGGCCATCCCTAAGGAAAGTACAATGGCGTGAACCTACACTGCACAGCAATTTTTAAATGAAGAAAAAAAAAAATCCTAAGAAGGAAACACTGGAAAATACAGAAATCTCTACACCTTGGTAGACCAAAGCCCACTCAAAACACAGACAGTAACAGCTGATCTGCCCAAGGTAGGTCAGCAAATATGTTCAAAAGTGACAACAGGGAGTTCCTGTCGTGGTGCAGCAAAGTTTAAATGAACCTGACTAGCATCCGTGAGGATGCAGGTTCTGTCTCTGGTCTTGTTCAATGGGCTAAGGATCCGGCACTGCTGTGAGCTGTGGTGTAGGTCACAGACAAGACTCAGATCTGGTGTGGCTGTGGTATAGGCCAGTGGCTACAGCTCCAATTGGACCCCTAGCCTAGGAACTTCCATATGCGGCAAGTGCGGCCCTTAAAAAAAAAAAAAAAGACTACATGTGAGACTTTAAGAAAAACCCCAAATTCTGAAAAGAAAAAACCTCTGTGTAATAAAACAAGATATAATGAAAGCAGAAGTAAAAATAACCCTGGAGTTTCCGTCGTGGCTCAGTGGAAATGAATCTACCGTTCATGAGGACACAGGTTTGATCCCTGGCCTTGCTCAGTGGGTTAAGCATCTGGCATTGCTGTGAGCTGTGGTGTAGTTCGCAGACACTACTCAGATCCCACGTTGCTGTGGCTGTGGTTAGACTGGCAGCTGCAGCTCGGATTTCACCCCTAGCCTGGGAACTTCCATATGCTGCAAGTGTGGCCCTAAAAACAGTATGCATAAATAAATAAATAAATAATGCCGTCAGTTGAAAACTTAAAATTCCCTCCTAAAAAACCTATGACTCAAAGGGAAATTCAAAACCATATCTACAGAACACCTAGAAAATAGCACAGAGAAACAATATACATCAAACTTTTAAACAAGGACAAATCTGTACTCAGCGGAGATTTAATCATCTTAAAACTTAAGATTCCTAACAGAAAAGGATGAAATTAAGCATTTGATATAAGAAGTCAGGGAAAAGACACCAACTGAATGAGAAGGAAAGCGGAAAAAATTAATGAAGAAAAAGCCAAAAGAAATTTAATGAATACACTTGAATAAAGCTGAACTTTATTCTTTTTATTTCTGAATTTTAAAACAGTTCTTTGAGGGAGTTCCCATCGTGGCTCAGTGGTTAACAAATCCAACGAGGAACCATGAGGTTGCGGGTTCGATCCCTGGCCTCGCTCAGTGGGTTAAGGATCCGGCGTTGCCGTGAGCTGTGGTGTAGGTCGCAGACGCGGCTCAGATCTGGGGTTGCTGTGGCTCTGGCGTAGGCTGGTGGCTACAGCTCCGATTAGACCCCTAGCTTGGGAACCTCCATATGCTGTGGGTGTGGCCCTAGAAATGGCAAAAAGACAAAAAAATAAAATAAAATAGTTCTTTGAAACAAGACATACAATAGATAAACCACTAAAAGAAAGGTATCTGCACCCTCATTACACAAGACGCCAAGGCTCAGTGAAGTTAAGTGACTGGCCCAAGGCCACCATGTTCAAGTTAGGGTATGGCAACACCTGACCTTGAACCCTGGTCAGTCTGACAGCTAGATCTGCTCTGGAAGTGTGGGCAGTCAGTGGACAGAGAAACACTTGCCAAAGCGACTGAGGTCCATGCTGGCCAAGAGGCCGTGGGGCCCAGAATCCAGCGCCCACACAGCTCCCAGGCCCTGGCTGTACTCCTGTGCTGTTGTGAATGGGCAGGCGAGGCTGGCCTGGGGAGGGGCTTGGAGCGGACGCTGCATCAGGTGAGGAACTCTAGTCATTATACAGGGTCAGGAGTTCCCGCCGTGGCGCAACGGAAGCGAATCTGACTAGTATCCGTGAGGATGCAGGTTCGATCCTTGGCCTCGCTCAGAGGGTGAAGGATCGGGCGTTCCCATGAGCTGTGGCGTAGATCACAGATGCGGCTGAGATCCTGCGTCGCTGTGGCTGTAGTGTAAGTTGGCAGCTATAGCTCGGATTGGACCCCTAGCCTGGGAACCTCCATATGCTGCAGGTGCAGGATCCAATGGCCCCGGGGTGTGGCCTCCCCAGGCTCCTCATCCATGGGGGTGTGTTTAGAGTCTCCCCAACCATGCACTTGCTGGACGCTTCCAATGACCGCTGTTACCACTCCTGACCAACTTAAAACTGTTACGGCTCTGGAGTTCCCACTGTGGCTCAGCGGAAATGAAACTAACTGGTATCCTTGAAGATGTAAGTTCAATCCCTGGCCTCGTTCAGTGGGTTAAGGAACCATGTGGCTGTGAGCTGTGGTGTAGGTCACAGACGCGGCTCGGATCTGATGTTGCTATGGCTGTGGCCTAGGCGGGCAGGTGCAGCTCCAATCTGACCCCGAGCCTGGTAACTTCCATGTGCCGTGGGTGCGGCGGTAAAAAGACAAAAACCGCTGTTGTGGCTCCTTCCCTCATGAGCCACGGGGTCAGTTCCCACCCATCCAGCTCACAGGCTTGAGCTTCAAGAAGTCTGAAAGGACTCCAGCTAGAAATCCACTTGCAGTCTCCAAAGATTTACTGGCCTATCTCGCCTTTTGAATATGCAGTTAATTTAGCAAGTAAAATAAAATTTAATAAGAAATTTTTTAAAGCAATTTTAATATACAGCTGGGGGTGGACAGTTGGACAGAGGTACCATACATACAGGTCCCCCTGCCCAAGGTCCCAGCAAATCAGAGACACCCGTGACACAGGGCTCTGTTTCTATTTCTCCTTCCTTCCCACCTCCAAATAATGGTGAATTAGCAAGCACGAAGCACTTTGCAAATGCCATCAAAATCTATGTTCCACACTATAAAATCTGATTTAGCAGAGAACAGAAATTGGAGACAGCATTTGTATCGGATTGTTCCTTCTAACCAGATCAACAAAGCAGTTTCCAAGGACCAGCGACACACACACAGACATGACTGAGTCGGTCAGATTGCTGTGAACCACTGGGGGGCCCAGCACAAAGGGCCAAGGCACTTGGCATGCGTCAGGAAAGCACCAGCCCCCAGGCCTGGCCCACAAGTGTGTCTCTCTTTAAAACTTATACCTTTGTGATTGCTTATCTCTATAACTAACAGGTGTTCCCAACACACATTCAGTGTAACAAATTCAAATGATATGCAAAACAAGCCAATCCAACTCAAACGGCAGCCCATGTTCACTGGGTTGGTACCCTCCACACCTTTTTTTCTCAGCCTGCGTAAAGCTATCGGTAGTCTCTGGTCTTCAGTTTTCACTCTACAAACGTGGGATATTACATTATGCTGCAACTTGCTTTCTTTTATTAATACACGATGCCCATCTTTTCAAGAAAACACATACCAACCTGAGACTCTTTTTAATGCCTACCTAGTATTTCACTGCGTAGTTGTGCTGCATTTCATTTACCCACGCACTATAGGCAGACGTGTAAATCATTTCCAATTGTATACTGTGACAAACAATGCTACCACCAATGTCCCATTACAAGTAACTTGATGCTTGGGCCAACATTCCTGCACCAATTGACGCTTCTATGAATAATTTTTTTTCTTTTTTACAGCCACAGCTACGGCATATGGAAGTTCCCAGGCTACGGGTCACATCGGCGCTGCAGCTACTGGCCTACACCACAGCCACGGCAGCATCAGATCCAAACCTCATCTGTAACCTACACAGCAGCTTGTGGCAACGCCAGATCCTTAACCCACTAAGCAAGGCCAGGGATCAAATCCACATCTTCTCAGACACTGTGTTGGGTTCTTAACCCACTGAGTCACAAAGAGGAACTCATATGAAACATATTTCTAGTCTGCGCCCAAAGAACTGAAAAGCAGCAGACAGGTGAGGAAGGAGATGAGAAACCAGCAGTGCTGCAGAGCCGGACCTTGAACCAGACACATTACACGGGAGGCAGGCACCTGCACTGCCACTGCCCACAGGGAGGCAGAACACAGCGCACTTACCTCCTCCTTGGCCGCCCTCCCTTCTTCAGCCTGGAGGAGGCAGAAAAGAGGCCCCGAAGGAGACTTCTTAGCAACAGACCGTTAACAGGAGCGAAGGACCGCTCCATCAGGCTGGCAGAATATTAACTACAACTGCACAGAGGATCCTGCCAACAACCACTGAGGTGGCTGTCCTCCCTGTCGCCCCCACTTGGATGAGGAAATGGAGGCTGAGGTGAAGGACCAGGCCAGGTGGTGCTGCGCCCCTTCTCCCCACGACCAGGCCATCTCAGAGCTGAGCCACACGCACCAGGGCGTTTGCTGACACACAGGCAGTTCACCAACAACTAACCCTCCAAGCCACCTTCACCTTGAGGAAAACAGATAAATCCAAATATACTGAGGGACGGGGCTCAGAGGGCTGGGCCATTTTAAATGATCTCCAGCAGTGCCCCCGAACCCACACCCAGCCCCAGAACCCACACACCACTTATTCTCCAAGCTTCAGACATGAGAGGAAACAGTCACCGGGCCACCAATCAAGCAAGACCAGGTCTGCAGTTACGAAAAGGAAGAACCCAGAAATAAGGGCCAAGTGTGGCCCAGGGACTTTCAGAAGGATGCTGACCTGTCATTTCAGCAAAAGGGAAACAAGGAACCAATGCCCTTATGCAAATCCACTGCCTTGCTCATGGTAATGATAAATGGATTATTACAAAGACCTCAGCCATCCAAGAGAACTCTGTTCTCAAACTCCCAGTCCCACCCCACTCCATCATCTCTCCCAATCCCTAAATTAGCACAGACTGGATGCCCCTTCACCCTAACAAATGCACATCGCAGGGCACAGGGCCTACCTGCCTCCGCGCCCCAAACTCTGGTCAAACCACGCAGCCATAAGGTCTCTGAGGAGCAGCACTTACGAAGTCTACTGTGCCAGTGCTAACGTGACCAGCACAGCACTGCGACTCAACCAGGAGGGACAAAGAGCTACGGGGCCCTTGCCATTTTTTTCCTTAAGAAGATGAGAAAGGACCAAGTGACAATGCTGGGGAGCCACATATAAACACCCTAAACACACCTCTAAACAGTCCTGTCTCCTGTTTTCCAGTGGTCACTTCAGAACTCACACTCACAGTTAACATTCCCATCAGTGGAAAACTAAATTGCCTTCAAGCCAGCTTTCAGCTCTTGAAAAAGGGAGAGTGGGCAGAGAGCAATGGCTTTTATTTTCTACTTTGTATACTTTCTGAAGAGGCTGGGGGTTTCTGTAACAAGCCTGTACTATTTACTGCTACACTGTTTTCAAGATCTGGTAAAATGAGCAATATAGAATCAACACCTCACACAGTTGCTGAGCTGAGTGGGTGCCATCGTGGTAGCAACGCTGTGTGACAGCTGCCATCTCCACCGGGGAGATAAGGAATCAGAGTCAAAGCGGAAGAGGAGGCCCGTTCAAGGCCCAGGAAGGTGTGAATGGCAGAAATGAACACTCCTGTCTGCCCGATGTCAATTCAGGGCCACAGCCGCCAAGCTGCAGAGCCTTCCCTGCAGCTGGAACCCATGAACTTTGACAAACCCATCTGTATTCCTCTCAAGACATTTACCTAAAGCTCCCCAAGAACAGAACAGGCTCGGCGAAGGGCAGTGGCCAGCAACCGAAGGCTCCTGTTGGGCATATTCACCTTGGAGAGAGGCGAGGGCAGGGGCTGTCTGATTTGGGTCTAAATTTCCAGCACAGAGCAGAGGGCTCAGCACACAATTAGAAACACCAACATCTAGTAAACAAAAGAGCCCCAAGTGTGTAAGCCTGACTACTCCAAACCCCCAGGCCCCCAGCTAGTGCTGAATCCAACAACCATTAATAGCTCCTGTTTACTGAGAGCCTGTGCCAAGTACCTTAAAACACTTCAGAGTAGGACCCATTGAATCCTCCCCCAATTCTAGGAGGAAGGTGTTACCATGACATTCTGCAGACAATGAGAACAGAGAGTCTGAAAGATTAGATAATCTTAGTCACCCAGCTTGCAAGTGGCAGAACCTAGATCTGAAGGCAGCTGACCATGAAAGCCAAGGGCTAGCTCTCCCCGCAAATTCTCTCTAGGTTCCAGCTAACAGCAACAACCCACCAGGGCCTGCACTGTGTAACTCCAACAGCACCTCCTCCGAGGACTCACCTCACCTGAGCACAGGTCCTTCCCGACTTGGCCTGATGAAATACCGCCCAGGCATTTCCAGGGACGGCATTTCCACAGTCACTTCACCCTCTAGGTGTGATCTGCTGGAGGCCCAGTGGCTGAGTAGGACCAAGCAGACCTGCAGGACAGCGCAACAGGGGCTGGGCCTCCAGAGAACCCCACACTGTAAGAAGCATTACCAACAAGACCACTAAGGGTCGGCACCATGAGCCCTGGAAATCTGCGGCTATATGAGGACTCCAATGGAGGAGGGCTCTGACGTCTCTCTGCGGCTCTAGTGCACAAAAGGACAGAAGGAAACACCAGGGCCAAGTACTACCATTTTAGGTGATAAGAAAAATCAACCTAAGTTCTGGCTTCCTGGGCCTCTCCCACAAGCCCCCACTGGTCCCCCCACTGGCCTCACCTAATGAGATGCCCAGGGCCACTTCTGCACTGAAGTCCACAGCAGACACTGTTTCTGACATGCATGTCCACGTGGATTAAAGCCTGAGATCCTATGACTAAAGCCGCTGCTTTTAATTTGGGAAATGTGCACGCCCAAAATGACCCCAAAGTTACTCATTTAGAAAAGTGCTCAATTCAGAAACACCTGCTCTCATATACTATTATACAGAAATTGGCACAAAGTTTTTGAGAAGGAATTTAACAGAATTCTTACCAAGATGCTATTCAACAGCAAGAGTCCACACTACAGGAACACACACTCACATGCTACTACAAACTATATAATGTTTTTAAAGAGAAATTTGGCAGAATTTTACAAAAATTGTAATACCCAAAACTTAGAAGTAGCCCAAACGTCCACTGACAGGAAAAGGGCTAAATCAACTATAGCCACAGAAAATTCCTTGAAGCTGCTAAAATAGATTATATAATCCATCTGTACAGGCTGTTGTGGAGAACATCAGCACATTAAGTGGAAAGCACCGCATACTTCAAAAAGATGTGTGTGTCTAGATGAAGAATGTGCATTTTTTTTTTTTTGTTAGTAATCACAAGAAACTTCAAATGGTTTCCTTTCAGAGAGACTGGAGAACCCTTATGCCTTTCAATTCAAACTGAATTTTCTTTTTCTTTCTTTCATTTTTTATTTTTTTATTTTTATGATTTATTTATTTATTTATTTATTTATTTATTTATTTATTTATTTATTTTGCTTTTCAGGGCCATGAGTGCAGCATGTGGAAGTTCCTGGGCTAGGGCCTGAATCAGAGCTGCAGCTGCCGGCCTACCACCAGAGCCACAGCAATGCGGGATCCCAGCTGCATCTGCGACCTACACCACAGCTCACAGCAACCCCAGATCCTTAACTCACTGAACAGGACCAGGGATCGAACCTCATCCTTATGGAAACTAGTCAGGTTTGTTACCACTGAGCCACAATGGGAACGTCTCTAACTACTTCAAAACAAAGTCAACTGGGAATATCTGGGCCAAGGGATTAAGAGCTATTTTTGTTCCCTTCTTCCAAACAGTTGCATAATTAAAAACAAAACAAAACAAAACTAGTAAGTATTATTTTTAAAATATTAACAGTGTGAATAGATCTCTATATTTTAGTATGGAAATATGTTTATGACGTGTTTGAAAATGCAGAAAGACTAGAATATGATCCCATTTCTGTTCCTTACAAAACCTGCCTACAAAGGGCCATATTCATGTGGAGGATAAACACACCAAACCATAAATAGTGGTTACAGCTGGGAAGCTGGAGGGAAGAGCTTTCATTTTTCTATATACACTTGTCTTTTCTTTTCCCTTTTTTTTTTTTAATGAGTAAGTATACTTTTGCAATTAATTTTATATCAGAAAGAATTCCACTTTATGCTTCAGGGCAACGTTCCACTTCCCCAACCGTTTCTGAACACTCAGCCCATTCAGTCCCACTGACAGGTCGGCCGGCAGCATTGAGGGCGCCCCTCCCAGACTGGCCTGTGTGTTCTGCAGCGCCTGGAACAGAGCGGCTCTTTAAGCTCTGAACTGGCTGTAAACAACACCTGCCGAAAAAAGCTCTAAAGACACAAAGGAATCATGGAAAGTGCTGGAGATAACCTCCTTTTTCCAGCTAGTCGTCCAGTGAGACCCACGCCACCGCTTCAGGTTGGGTGAGTCAACTCAGAACCTGAACTCCTATCTTCTTCCTCACCCCGACCCGCCCTGAGTACTGGCACCGTGGGCACATTCAAAGGACCTGGTGCTCTGGAAAGCAAGCTGAGCTGACCCACCAGCTTTCTGCTTCGGCCTGTACATCTCTGATTTCAACATTTTTATACTCCAGGGCTCGCTTACTGTTTTCAAGAAGTGCTCACTGCAAGTCTGCTCAGTCTTCCAGAGGCCTTCCCTGAGCACCAGACCCCAGACTGAGCCGGCCTTGACTCTTTGGTGGGCGCCCACCAGGCCCCCCTACACAGCTCCATAGCTGATCCTACACACGGCGGTGGAGTGACTCCATCAGGAGGAGACACGGAGCACAGCGGGGCAGGAAGCAACCCAATTCTGCCACAGGTCACACTCACCGCAGGTCACACTCACCACACTAGGGCAGGATGATTCAAGAAATAAAAACAAAAATGTATTTCCAAGTTGTCCCTCATCAGCAGATGAATGGGGAGATGGGGCGGGGGGGGGGGGGTGATGGACTATTAGCCTTAAAAAGGAAAGGAATTTGGACACATGCCACAACACAGATAGACGAACCCTGGAAAACTTAGGCCAAGTAACAGGAGCCATTGACCAAAGGGCAAATACCGGGTAATTAAACTTCCATGAGGGACCCAGACTAATCAAAGTCATGCAAACAGAAAGTGAATGGCAGTTGTCAGGGCCCGAGGCAGGGGGAATAGGGAGTGTGTTTAATAGGTGCAGAGTTTCAACTTGCAGAGATGATAAAGTTCTGGAGATGGGGAGTTCCAGCCGTGGCTCAGTGGTTAACATACCCGACTAGGAACCATGAGGTTGCAGGTTTGATCCCTGGCCTCACTCAGTGGGTTAAGGATTCGGCGTTGCGGTGAGCTGTGGTGTAGTTTGCAGACACGGCTCGGATCCCACATTGCTGTGGCTGTGGTGCAGGCCGGCGCGACAGCTCCAATTAGACCCCTGGCCTGGGAACCTCCACATGCCGCAAGTATGGCCCTAGAAAAGGCAAAAAGCCAAAAAAAAAAACGTTCTGGAGATGGAGAGTACCTGCATAAGACCGTGAATGTACTTAATGCCACTGGACTGTACACTAAAAATGGGCAAAATGCTGAATTTTATTTCTGTGCATTCTACCAGAATAAAATAAAGTTGTTTAAAAAAACCTGTGTTTAGGAGTTCCTCTGTGGCACATAGGGCCTGGCATTGTCACTGTAGCAGCTCGGGTTGCTGCTGTGACTCAGGTTTGATCCCTGACTCAAGAACTTCCACATGCCCTGGGTGTGGCCAAAACCAAAACAAAAGACAAAAGCACCTGTATTTAAAGTTGTGAAAAGTTATTTTAAAAAAAAAAAGAAGAAAGAAAAAGGGGGGAAAAGGAAATTAACAGAGGCTAGGCAAGAATCAAGGGCGGGAACAAGGACTCCAGCTGAGGGGCTCCCAAAGGCCTCTTTAAGGAGGTGCTTGCCTTCCCCCACCAGGCCACGAGCTCCAAAACACAAGTGGGGCACCCACATCCGTGTCGTCAGAACAGTAGATGTTTAAGACACCTGTCCAGACCCAAACCAGGAAACCCAAGCCTCACACATTAAAGGGCTTTGCCAGGACTGAGACACCCATGAAGGAAGCCACCTCTTGAACACAGCAGGAGGCGGAAGTGATGAGGGCTGAAGGAGAAAACTGGTGCTGTGCCAGAGAGCCGAACACCCAGCCCACACACCCCGACCCTACAGGGAATAATCAGCAATGTGGAGCATGGTTTACACGCAAGGATGCTCCCTCAAGTTTTGTTCATAAGGAGGAAAAGTGGGTAACAACAATCTAAATGTCAAAAAAATAGAGGATTAAATATATCATGGTTGTCCATATTACAGCAATTATGCAATTAATTAAACTCATGTTTTCAAAAACTTAGGGAAATATAACATTAAGAGGAACTATAAAGTGTGAATAGCGTATCTATTCTTTCTAATTTCGTTTCTTCTGTTTGTTTTTTTCTTTTTTGGCCGCCAGGCGGCATACAGAGTTCCCAGGCCAGGGATCAGATCCGAGCCTTAGCTGCAATCTATGCCGCAGCTGTGGCAACACTGGATCCTTAACCCACTGTGCTGGGCTGAGGATCAAACCTGCATCCCAGCGCGCTCCCAAGTTGCTGTCTATCCCATTGCGCCACAGCAGGAACTCCACATTCTTCTACTTCTGAAAAAAATAAGAGAGTTCCCGTCGTGACGCAGCAGAAAGGAATCTGACTAGGAACCATAAGGTTGTGGGTTCAATCCCGAGCCTCGCTCAGTGGGTTAAGGATCCCGCATTGCTGTGAGCTGTGGTGTAGGCTGGCAGCTGTAGCTCTGATTCAACCCCTAGCCTGGGAACTTCTATATGCCATGAGTGAGGCCCTAAAAAACAAACAAACAAAAAAAAAGTATAATCAAAGGAAAGAACTACCCCAGTATTAAGGTAGTTATCTCTGGATGGTGAGATTACAGGTAATTTGGCTTTAGGGTGTTTTGTTTTTGCTTTGTCTTTTTAGGGCTGCACCTGCAGCATATGGAGGTTCCCAGGCTAGGGGTCAAACCGGAGCTGTAGCCGCCAGCCTACACCACAGTCACAGCAACTCGTGATCTCAGCCATGTCTGCGACCTACACCACAGCTCACAGCAACACCGGATCCTTAACCCACTGAGCGAGGCCAGGGATCAAACCCACAACCTCATGGTTCCTAGTCGGATTTGTTTCCACTGAACCACGACGTGAACTCCGGTAATTTTTTATTTTTGTCTTTCTGAAAATTGAAAAGTATTTTGCAATTTTTCCCAGAGAAAACATTCTTTCATGAATGGGGGGGGGGAATGCACTTTAGAGGGCCTTGCACTATGTCTGGCAAATAGATGCTCACAGAGTATCTAATGCACAGCAGCGACTTGTAAAAGCAACACATACTGCTTCCGCACCACCAGAGGAGAGAAAGAAAGGATACAGAGCATGGCTGCCTACCCAGCTGCAGGGCTGGGAGCGGAAGGAAGTGCTGAGAGACCATGAAGGACCGCCAGCAACTTCAGACAGACTTTGCTTTGCCCACAGACACCTCCTGCTGCGGGCTCGGCTCTACAAACCATCCAAGCTGCTGGCACCTTACAGAAGCAACCCAACCCTCAGCTCGGGGCTACTGGGAAAAAACTCAAAACAGAACGAAAATCAACAGCTAAGAACAAGTTTGACCAAGACTTCTGGCTTACAAAGGCAAGACTCCTTCCTAGTAGATTCCCACAGGCCTCCCACAGAGAGAGCCTGTGAAAACACTGACAGCAAAGCCTAGGTCTGTGATCCCTGGGGAGGCGGCCGGTCCAAACTGCACCCCGAGTGCCCCAAAGCTTAAAAACCAGAAGGCTCACCGCCTCTGCCTCTCATCTCCAGCACCACAGGAGGCCATCCCTTTATTTCTTTCTAACTGAAGTATGGCTGATTTACAATATGGGCTGGTTTCAGGTGTACAGCAAACTGATCCAATTAATACATGTATTTTTTTCTTTTCAAAGTTATTTTCCATTTTACGTTCCTACAAGATATTGACTATAGTTCTTTGGGCCATACAGTAAATCCCCACTGTTTAACTTTTTTAATCGAAGGATAATTGATTTACAGTATGGTGGTAGTTTCAGGTATAAAGGAAAATAACTCAGAAGCTCTACCAATATTTTTCTTTGGATTATGCCTTTATCTCTTTGTCCAAACGACAGACCCAAGGTTCCCAACACTACACAAGCTCCAAAAGAAAAAAAAAAACTTAAGAAAGAAATCAAGTCATGGTTGGAAAAGAAAACAGTCTAGTTTGCCTTGACTAAGACATGAGATTCACAACACAATACCCAACGGTTCTCTGCTGGAGACTTTCCTCTTCAGGGGGAAAAGCACTGCTTCAGAATCTAGCATAGACACGGCCTATTTAACAACTGCCCACCCATAACAAGATACGTACATTTGACAGTTGAGAAGCCTCATTATCAAATTTAGAAATATGTGTGCTGGCCCAACTGGCCTACTCTGGTTTGAAACAGAAACCAACAAAGAAATGAACAAGCTTAAATGGTAGAATAATGAGACATAGGACCAGCACACAGCCGTTAGCAACATGAGTCAGTACTTTGTGCAAGGAAAAAAAATGAAAAGAAATTGAAAGTACAATAAAAATAATCCTTCAGAAAAAAAAAAAGCACTGAAATTTAAAAGGACTGGGGGATGGGCCAACCAAAAGGCGTAACAAAAATCCCTAGGCCAGGCCCCAGGCAGCTAGACAGACCGTGCTGAAACTGGTTCTGACTTACCATTCCTGAAATTCCTCTCTCCCAAGGTTTTCTGGCTCTTCCCCAGGCTCTCTTTTTGCCCATTTGGGCTTGAAGGAGACTGGAGAGGACCCAGAATGTTGGAGGAGATGACAGGCCCCCGCACCTGCAGGCAGTATTCGGGAGCCAAAGAGAACTGAAATTCACAGGTAATCAAAAAGGTTCGTGGGAGATGGGCATCTAAGTCATCACCTGCCCTCACCAACTAGCTAACCAACAAGTCCAGAGCAAGGCTGAGCCAGACTGAAATCAGATGGGAAGATGGACCAAGAGGCAGGAAACAGAAAAAAACAGGATGACCTGACCCTGCTGAAACCCTTTCTCAAGTCACACAGCCTGGAGGCCTGAAGGAGGTTCCAAGGAGTTTTTAAAAAAAAAAAAAAAAAAAAGCAAAAACAAAAACAGAGCAAAACAAAACCAAGATAGCTGTGGGAATGCCAGAATAAACTGAAAAGAATCTCTCTGTAAACTGCAGCACCACCCGAGGTCCAAGCAGAGTCGTCTTCAGGACCTTTTACAAACAAGCTACAGGTGTGGCCCAGAGGTAACCAGGTCTCAGACCTCACCCTGGCCAAGCCTGGGGTCCATCTTGCCCAGTGTTAGCCTCAGCCCTTCCTATGGTCTCCAATAAACAGCAGACACCCAGGTTTGGCTGAGTAGCGTAGCTCTTCTAGGCCATTCTGGCGCTTGCAGTGCTAGTCGTGCTATCAAAACATTAGCTGGGGACAGAACCTGGGGTGGTTCCATCAACCAACATGCCACGAGAAAAAGATCAGGATTAAGGAAAAAGAAACCTGAAAACTAGGTAACCAACAAAAACATAGGTTTTCATCACCCTCCGGTGGATGGAAGAGCTTTGTTGCAAATTGAATGATGCTCCCAAGGGGCTCAACAGATACCCAAGACAAAGCATAATTATTCCCATTTTACAGACTCAGGCGCTGAGGTTGAAACTTGCCTATAGTAACCTCAAGAGGACCAGAAGCCAGGCTCCAAGAGACACACTTGCCCAAACAAGCAGAGGCTTCCCAGATGATTATTTGCCATTCCCAAAGGAAAGCAGTTATCCTCAAGAGGCAAGACTCGCTGTGCCTCTGCCTGTTGTCCCTAGCAGCGCGCTCTGCTCTGCCTTGAACCGGAGGGGCAGGCACCCGGAATCCAACGGCAGACTCTGTAGTTCTTGAGGGCTCCAAACGCTACTCTCTCCCATCCTTACCTTCCCAGAGGCCCAGCACTGAGTAAGCAAGAGCCCAGTGACGTCTAGTGCCTTGAAGCCCTTCTCCCCCGGGATCATGCCACAGCCCAGCACCTACGGCACCCGCCCAACCCGCCAATACCACGGGTGGCACAAGCCACTAACTTCTACCCTAGGACTCGATGGCAGCTGGACACCAACAGCAGCGGAAGAAACCACTGGTAAACGCCAACTGTGTGTCAAGCCCTCTTCCAGGTCCATCACCATCTTCCCCACCCTACCAGGCGACGACGCGGTGTTCCTATGTATGCCAGCGAAGGCTCTGAGAATTCCAGAGTTCTCTGACAGAAGCAGGATTTGCGCCCCAAAGCCTGGGCCTCCCCAGTCCCGCCTTACACACACAGCACTGCGCAGACACGACTAGATGGCTGCAGCTGGATTTGGAGAAACCACGCTAAGACTTCAAACGGATGGTTACAGAAACCAAACTGCATGTTATTATGTACAAAGCCACTTAAAATGCACACAAAACCTTAAAGAAGGGAAAAAAAAATCAGGGGCAATTTCACAATCCTGCAAACCAAAGCCTTCTAAAGGTTTCTTTCTCCCGGGCAGCCATTTAGCAAATGACACACTCCGAAAGCCTCCCAGCCCCCCTTCTCCCACTTCCTTCAAGCTAACCATTCCCTTGAAAAACACCTCCTCGGCTTGGCTAAAGGTGGGCTCGGAACTCCCACGATATCTAGAAAAGCAAAACAAACGCTTTCCCATTTTATGTAGGCAAATGCACTCTTCAGAGGCCCGCGATTTCAACAGTGCCGTGTTTCACTCAGAACGCAGAGAGGAGGAAAAAAAGAAATAGGGAGAGGGAGGAAAAAAAAAAACAACCATCTGGCAGGCCCCGAGTAGCGACATCCTGTTTATTATTAAACATGTTCAGCAACAGAGCTTTAAGTGTTTTGAAAATAAGCCTCCCGTTGCCGCACTCAGACCGCGGCCGTGCGGGCGGCCGCGAAGCCCCCGGCCCCTCGCGCACAGGCCGGAAGCCCCCGACCACCAACTTCGGGGACGCTCGGAGGGACCCGCAAAGGCTCGGCGACTCCACCCCCGCCCCCCGGGGCCGCCCCGGCGAGCAGGCAGGATGGGGCCGGCGGCAGGAAACGGCCCCCGCGCCCCAGACCGCCGGGGTCGGCGCGGAAGGGCGGCTCCGGGGCCCGGGGCCCGGCCGCGCGGCGCCCAGGCCCGGCCGCGGGGGCGGCGGGAGCAGCGGCCCGACCCCGCGGCCGCCCGTGCCGAGGCCGCGCGGCGCCGCCACAACAATGGCGAGCGGGCCCCGCCGCCCCCGGCCCGGCCCGGCCCGCCCGGCCCCACAGGCCGACAGCGGCGGCGCGGGCGGCCGAGCCCCGCGCTCGCGGACAAAGGTCTGCCGGGCCCGGGCTCGCCGCTGTCAGTCAGCCGCCGCCGAGACAAAGCCCGCCCGGCCGCGCCGCCTCCATCTTAGCGCCGCGCCCGCCGCCGCCCCGGTCCCGCGCCGCCCCGCGCCCCGGGCCCACCTGGTCTGGTTCCGCGGGTGCGACCGGGCCGGGCGATGGCGGTCGGGCGGCGGTCGGGCGCGGAGGCGGCGGGATGGCGGCGGATTGCGAGGCGGCGGCGCGGCTGCTCGCTCGCTCGCTCGCTCCCTCCCTGCCGGGCTCGCGCGTCGCTCGCTCTCTCGCCGAAGCCTCGGAGCCTGTGTCTCGCCGCTCGCCTCCCTCTCGCGCTCGGCTCCCCGCCCCCCGCCTGCCGCCGCCCCCGCCTCCTCCTGCCTCCTCCTCGCGCCGCCGCCGCCGCCCGCAGCCGCGCCTCCGCCCGCGCAGCGCCCCCTGCCGCGCCTCCCGGGATCCGCGGCGCCCGCCCCGCCCCCAGGCCCGGGCCCGGGGTGGGGGCTGGGGTCCCGGCAGGGGGAGGGGCCGGGGTGAGGAGGGCTGCGAGGGCGGGGGCACTGGGAAAGCGGGGCTGCGGGGAGTGGCCTGGGGAAGGGGAGAGGGCCCGGCGGCGGGCGCTGCAGGGACTAGGGGACAGAGCCGGAGGAGGGGGCCGGGCAAGGGGGCTCCCAAAGCGGCCGGGGAAGAGAAGCGGGGCGTCGGTGAAGCGCCGGGGAGGGGAGGAGGCCCAGCGGAGGGGGGTGGGGCGAGAGGCGGGGAGAGCGGTCGGGAAGAAGGGGGGCTGGGCTGGCGGGGGCCAGGGGCGGGGGAGGCCCTGTCGCAGGGAGGGTTGGGAAGGGGGGGGCGAGAGCCCGGATCTCCGCCCCCTCCCCCTGCAGAACTGCAGCGCCTGCTGCCAGACCGTGAGCAGGGATTTGGTTAAAATATGTATTTGATATGTGCACGGAAAGGCAAGGTTGTTGCACAGTCTGGATACTTTACTCCATTTTCGTGAAATGAGAAATAATAAGCCAACCCTCTTGAGTGTTCTGTGTATTTGTGTGAACGCAAAACAAAAGGTCAGGGAGGATGCGCCCTGCTCTTGGTAACCTCTGCGCTCGCAGAGGTCTGGGGAGGATTCTCGATATGTATTCTAGGTACTTTGGCAATTAGAGAAACAAGCAGCGTGAAAAAGCAAAGACGAAAAGAAATGGATCTGGAATCTGGAATCCAAAGCGTCTTGGGCACTTGTCCGTAGTACACCGTGCAGAGACGATGGACGCCAGTGCAGGGGCGTGGTTGGTCTCGTTTAATACTGACTCCCGGGCAGAAAATACTTTCCAATTCACAGAGAGGGAGACAGACTCTGAGAGTTTAAGTAACCTGCCCAAGGCCACAGAGCCGGACCTGGGAGGAAAGTTAACCCACTCCAGCCTAACTGGGATTAGGATTAAAGTTGTGGTAAGCACAATGCCTGGGACATAGTAGGGGCTCAGTAAATACTGACTTGTTTCTTGAATGGGGGAATGAGCATCTGGCCCTTGACCTTGTTGGTTGGGAGGTAAGGGACTCCAGGACTCTTAAGATAATCAGAAGGTTGGAGTTCCCCGTTGTGGTGCAGGGGAAATGAATCCAACTAGGAATCATGAGGTTGCGGGTTCGATCCCTGGCCTTGCTCAGTGGGTTAAGGATCCAGCGTTGCCGTGAGCTGTGGTGTAGGTCACAGACGTGGATTGGATCTGGCATTGCTGTGGCTGTGGTGTAGGCCAGCAGCTGTAGCTCCGATTCCACCCCTAGCCTGGGAACCTCCATATGCCACAGGTGTGGCCCTGAAAAGCACAAGAAAGAAAGAAAAGAGAGAGAAAGAATCAGAAGGTTACCTCTTTTTATTATCTGCCCGGAGAGAACCAAAAAAGGTGAAAAGTTTGGAGGGCTTTGAGCGCTCTGGAAGACAGGTGAGGAACTATTACAGACGCAAGCAGGGAGAAAGTCAAGTGGACGCGTGCTCTGCTTCCTCGGGCAGATCTGGAAGGAGAGTGACACCCTCTGGGGACAGCAAGGGCTGTGAAGTCCCTGGGAGCTAAATGGCAGCAGATGCTTCACTTGTACCACAAAACCCGGGCTTTGTCCGGGATTCAGGAAATCATTTCCATTCCGCGGTTCTCTGGGGCCACAATGACAATGACAGAAGTGAACACTGATAACTTCTCCCAGCCGGGCGTGCTGCTGAGCACTTTACAAGGGATAACTCAATACTCAGGAGACAGTTATTATTGTTCCCCGTTTCCGGATAAGGAAATTAAGGCCACGAATTGTACGGGTGGTGGGGCAAGACTTTGAACCCAGCAGTGGTAGTCTCTGACGTTTGAGCGTTTTCCGGGGAAAACAAGAACAAGCTGCTGGGGCAGGGAGTTCCCCAGTGGTCTAGTGCTTAGGATTTGGTGTTTTTACCAATGAGCCCTGGTCTGGAAACAGAGATCCCACATCAAGCCATGTGCACACCATGGCCAAAAAAGAAAAGAAAAGAAAAGATGCTGGGGCAGGTAGGGGAGTTCTGGTACCTGGGATTTCCTCAGGGCCTTGAAGATGCCAAACTTTCCCATGACTCAGGACTCAAAGACGGAGCTAGGAAAGGAGGAAGGAGAGGGAAAAACATGAGGGCTGGACCAAGGCTGGACTTTAGCCCCAAGACACAGGGGGACCATTCAAGGAGACAGTTTCGTTTTGTCAAAGTTGCTTTAAAGTAAACAGCAGTATCCAGACCTGGAATATTGAAAGACAATACAGACTGAGTGGACTGAGCAGAACGAAGCTGGAGAAAGCCAGTATGAACCAACAGAGAAGAGTTTGTTCAGTTTAGAGGGTTTTTTCCTTCTTTTAAATATTAGGAAACTTGCAACTCAGTTTATGGGTGGAGAAATCTCTTCAGACCCCCAAACTGAGCCAGAGGGGAATTTCATTGCTCTCACTGCCAACTGCAGATTTTATGAAGAAATACGTAATCTCATTTGTCCCCAAAATGTGCTCATTGTTTTTGTTACACTGACATTTAATATTTTTGTATAATACTTATATTCATGATTTTCTTTTTTAAAATCATGTTATAGCTAGATACGGATCTCCCCCCCCCTTTTTTTTTCTTTTTATGCCCTCACCCACGACATATGGAAGTTCCCGGGCCAAGGGTTGAATCAGAGCTACAGCTGCAGGCCAACACCACAGCCACAGCCACAGCCATGCAGTATCTGAGCCGCATCTGTGACCTACCCCACAGTCCACGGCAATGCCGGATCCTTAACCCTCTAATCGAGGCCAGGGATCAAGCCCGTGTCATCATGGATACTAGTTGGATTCGTTTTCGCCGTGCCACACCTGGAAGTCCCAATATGACTCTCCTTTGCATTAACTTCACATGAAATATGGAAAGCCCTATTATTGGTGGGATTCGGGCACTTTTTTTTCTTTTCATTCATTTGGAAAGGTACCTCCTTTTATGCTCCCTTTTCTTTTTTTTTTTTTGGCTGCACCCAAGGCATGTGGAATTTCCTGGGCTAGGGATTGAACCCATGCCACAGAAGTGACAACACCAGACCCTTAACCTGCTATACTCTCTCTTCTTTCTCTTTCCTTGCTCTTCTTTCTCCTCCTCTGACCCCCATGGGCACGTTCCAAAATCATGGTCCCAGACTTGCTGGTGGTCATGATTGCTGTGCATATCTGTGTCCCCTACAAGAACGGGGAATTCATCGGAACAGAGTCACTGAATTATTCATTTTTTTAGCTCCCTGGCCACCTAGCACACCATCTGCAGCACATTATAGGTGTTTAATGGGAGATGAATGAATGAAAGAAGAGAAAAATGAAGGGAGAGAGAATCTTGAGACTCAGAGGAAGAATTTGACCTCTGCTGGTGCCACATCCAGTTCTGGCCTCCAAAGGAAGCCAGAAAAACATCCCCTCATGGCTCAATGCCTGAAGCATCTAAGACTTTGCTGGGCTTCTTTCATCTCTCCATCAAGAATAGCCATGAACAGAACATAGAAAACAGACTTGTGGTTGCCAAGGGGGAGAGGGGAGGGAGTGAAATGGACTGGGAGTTTGGGCTTAATAGATGCAAACTATTATGTTTAGAATAGAGAAGCAGAAGTTCCCGTCGTGGCTCAGTGGTTAACGAATCAGACTAGGAACCATGAGGTTGCGGGTTTGATCCCTGGCCTTGCTCAGTGGGTTAAGGATCCGGCGTTGCCGTGAGCTGTGGT
>PVHT021183634.1:1699852-1720962 GCA_004024745.2 Catagonus wagneri
ACAAAAAAAAAAAAAAAAAGGGAATAGATAAGCAGGGAGTTCCCATTGTGGCTCAGTGGGTTAGGAACCCTAGTAGTATCCATAAGGGTTCAGGTTTGATCCCTGGCCTCCATCAGTGGGTTAAGGATCCAACGTTGCCTAGACCTGAGGTATAGGTCACAGACATGGCTCGAATCTGGCATTGCTGTGGCTGTGGCGTAGGGCAACAGCTGCAGTTCCAATTCGTCCCCTAGCCTAGGACCTTCCATATGCTGAGGGAATAAAAGAGGAAAAAAATTTTTTTAAATTACAATGGATAGGAGTGCCCGTCATGGCACGGCGCTTAACGAATCTGACTAGGAACCACGAGGTTGCGGGTTCAATCCCTGGCCTTGCTCAGTGGGTTAAGGATCTGGTGTTGCTGTGAGCTGTGGTGTAGGGCACAGACGAGGCTCGGATCCTGCACTGCTGTGGCTGTGGTGTAAGCTGGCGGCTACAGCTCCGATTAGATCCCCAGCCTGGGAACCTCCACATGCCGCGGGTGCGGCCCTAAAACAACAACAACAACAACAACAACAACAACAAAACAATGGATAAGCGATGAGATCCCTTGTAGCACAAGGAACTACATCCAGTCTCTTGGGATAGACCATGATGGAAGATAACGTAAGAAATGGAGTGTGTGTGTGTGTGTGTCTATGACTGGGTCACTGCTGTACAGCAGAAATTGGCACATTGTAAATTGACTATACTCTAATAAAAATCTCTGGGGTTTTTTGTTTTATTTTTTGTCTTTTTAGGGCTATACCCACAGCATATGGAAGTTCCCAGGCTAGGGGTCAAATCAGAGCTGCAGCTTCTGGCTTACACCATAGCCACAGCCACAGCCACGCCAGATCCAAGCCATGTCTGTGACCTACACCACAGCTCACAGCAATGCTGGACTATATAACCCACTGAGCAAGGCCAGGGATCAAACCGCCTCCTCATATATCCTAGTCAGTTTCTTAACCCACTGAACCACAATGGGAATTCCTCTAATAAAAATTAAAAAAAAAAAGACTAGTCACGATTTATTGAGCACTTTCAGGTAGGGAAATTAAAATCCAGATTCAGCGATGTTCCCAAGTTCACTCAGAGAGCTGGTGACAGAGCTGAGTAGAAAAGAGAATAATATACCCTGTTGAGGACACCCACTTTCTAGATACCACAGCCTCTTCACCACAATTTTGTGAGTTAGGGTCTATCATCAACCCCATTTCACAGGCCAGTAAGTCGAGGCTCCCGAACTTCCGCCTACCATGGCCTAGCTGTCAGATGCTGTGTCACACTGCTGTGGCAGGAGCACCTTTCTGGTCATCCAGAGCTCAGAAAGCTCTGGCAAATCAATATCTAACTGCAGGGGAGGGAATTGGAGGGTCACTAGACACGGAACACAACAGGGAGCCAGCCTTTAAAGCGCCAGCCCAGGCACACAGCCTAGGGACAACCCAGAAGCTTCTCCTGTGGGCCCCATCTGGCTTCAAAGCCAAGCCTCCCATCAGCCACTCAGAGCCTGAGTCTTGTTCACAGCATGGCCACACATGCCACCTGAAGTTTCCACAAAGCATAGAAGCTAAGCCCATTCACCTCAGCTCACCTCATCAGTGGGTGTCCAAGCTAAACCCAGACCAGGCACTGGGTCTGTGCCCCCAGAATGGAGCCATGGTTAAAAGTGCAGGAGTTATGGAGTTTCCGTTGTGGCTCAGTGGTAATGAACCCAACCAGTATCCATGAGGTTTTGGGTTTAATCCCTGGCCCTGCTCGGTGGGTTAGACATCTGGTGTTGCCGTGAGCTGTGGTGTAGGTCACAGATACAGCTTGGATCTGATATTGCTGTGGCTGTGGCATAGGTCGGCAGCTGCAGCTCTGATTCAACTCCTAGCCTGGGAACTTCCACATGCTGTAGGGGTGGCTCTAAAAAAAAATTGCTTTTTTTTTTTTGTCATTTTAAGGCCACACCTGCGGCATATGGAGATTTCCAGCCTAGGGGTCTAATTGGAGCTGTAGCTGCTGGCCTGCAGCACAGCCACAGCAACGCAGGATCCCTCATCTGCAACCTACACTACAGCTCACGGCAACGCTGGATCATTAACCCACTGAGCGATGCCAGGGATCGAACCCGCAATGGATTCGTTAACCACTGTGCCACAATGGGAACTCCATAAAATTGTTACTTCTCACAGTTTGGTAGGGTTTTGGATGGTTCTTCTGTGCTACCTGGTTGTGACTGGGGTCATGCCACCACACTGACCCTTTTTCCACAAGGTGTCTTATACTCCAGCATTCTCCTTGTAGCTTCTCTCCCCAACAAAATAGTCTGTGCTTCTTTATAGCCTGGCAGCTGGGTTCCAAAGGAGTGAAAGTGGGAGCTCGGGCTCAAGGAGAGGGAAAGTAAACCCCTCCCCACTTTGGTGGAGGGAGCAGCGTTCATGTATGGGGAAGGGAATATTGGTGACAGATTATTTGCAGATCATCTTCCTGGTTCTCAGGGCCTCTTGTTTTCCCCTACTGTGTGCTTTATCCAAACCTTCACCCATTCTGTCTAATGAAGACATTCCATCCGAGTGCAAAAAATATTTACTGAGATCTATGATGGTAAGGCTGGCCAGGATACTGAGAAATGGCGAGATGAGAAATAAATCATTCCTCTGTTCAAGAAACTCTCAAGGGGCATTAAAAACAAAACAACAATAAAAACTGACTCATCAAGCTCCCACTGCCTCCAGGTGTCACCGCATCCAGGCTCATCCACCTTGCTGTCCAACAGGCCAATAAATGGAAAGGCCAGTTGTTGGGGCAAGGAATAGTGATTTTATTTGGAAAGCCAGCAGTTGGAGAAGGTGGTGGACTCACATCCCAAAGAACCATCTTGCCTGAGTTAGAATTCAGGCTTCTTTTATAGGAAAAGGGGAGAGAGTAAAGTCAAACATCGGCCTCCTGAGGGGATGTGCTAATTTCTTACTTCCTGCAGTCATTCATAGGTGACCTCGGTCAGGATATTTCCTGTGAGCTTAAAAAGGTATTTTAGCTGAATGCTCACTGCCTGGGAGGCAGGGTTCTCAGAGATGGGCCATTGTGTATAATTTAAGCTTATAGGCAACATCCCTTTGCTGATTAAAGTGTAAGAGAACACAAAGTTTCTTCCCTGTTACACAGCAGTGGGCCTGAGGTGGGTCTGAATCATCCAGGGCCTTGTTCTGACCTGGTCTACACGTCCTCCTGGCTCGGAACTGCAGGAGACTGTGGGCGACAGGCCCACCGCTAGCTTGCAATACGATCTGGGGATGTGAGCCCCATAACCTGTGTAGTAATCTTATGTGCCAGGATTCCCGGATGGGCCTGCTTTCATACTCTCTGCACCTGTTCCCTAAAAGGCAACCGTACTAATGACAGAGAGCATGAGTCACGATTACAGTTCAGAAAATGTGGTCATTTTAACTGGAGGGGGGAAAAAAAAAATCACAGGCCAGGGGAACATTGGTTCCAGCTGGGGAGGCCGAGGGAGGCTTCCTGGTGCAGGTGCTTTTGACACCAGGCTTTGAAGGAAGAGTGGAGTTTAATCAGAGGAGACCAGGGAAGAACACCCCAGATGGAGGGACCAGCTTGAACAAAGGCCCAGAGGTGGGAGCCTCTGGGCATTGGGAGGGGACCACAGGCTGGCTGTTGGTCACCGGAAGAGTGGCCACATCCCGGGAAAGTGCATTCTGGCTGGAATGGCAGCCTTAAGCTAAAAATAACAACACAGGTCTGAACAAGTTATAAGGGGCCCTGCAGAGACCTTGGTGCTCACACCAGGGTGGGCGATCTGAGTCTCGGCACCTGATGTATGTGGACTAAAAGCAAGGTCAACTCTGAGGGACTCATGACAAAGGGAGTTCAGGGCAGGGAGTGCTGGAAATTTCTCTTCACAACACACCTGAGTCTTAGGAAGTTGCTCTCAATCTTCCACCAAGGAGAAAGACTCAGGAGAGGGTAATAGCCAGGCCTGGGGAATAAAAAGAAATGTGAGGATAAGATTGGCAACCTCAGGAGTTCCCACGGTGGCACAGTGAGTTAAGAGTTCAACTGCAGTGGATTGGGTCACTGCAGAGGCGAGGGTTCAATCCCTGGCCCAGGAACTTCCATGTGCCTTGGGTGTGGCCATTTAAAAAAAAAAATGGAAACTTGGCAACTCTGCCTGAGAAAAAGTTAATGAAAAATTATTGAGGGATAGGTCTTGGGAAGGGAAAGGGAAGAAGTTCACAGACGAGGCTCCTAAATAAAGGCCAGGGAGGAGTTCCCGTTGTGGCTCAGTGGTAATGAACCCCACTCCCCATCCCTGGCCTCACTCAGTGGGTCAAAGATTCGGCATTGCTGTGAACTGTGGTGAAGGTTACAGAGGCGACTTGGATATCGAGTTGCTGTGGCTGTGGTGTAGGCTGGCAGCTGCAGCTCTGATGTGAACCCTAGCCTGGGAACTTCCATATGCCATGGGTTTGGCCCTAAAAAACAGAAACAGGAGTTCTTGTCGTGGTGCAGCAGTTAAGGAATCCGACTAGGAACCATGAGGACGCAGGTTCAATCCCTGGCCTCGCTCAGTGGGTTAAGGATCCGGCGTTGCCATGAGTGTGGTGTACATCGCAGACCCGGCTCAGATCTGGCATTGCTGTGGCTGTGGTGTAGACTGGCGGCTACAGCTCCGATTAGACCCCTAGCCTGGGAACCTTTATGTGCCGCAAGTGCAGCCATAAAAAGCAAAAACAAAAAAACAAAAAAAAAAGCATAAACACAAAACCAAAACAAACAAAAAAACCAACCCCACGAAAAAGTGAGCAAAGGACTTGAATAGATATTTCCCCAAAAAGGATATACAAATAGCCAACAAGCATCTGAAAAGATGCTTAAGATCATTAGCTATCATGAAAATACAAATTAAAAAAACCACAGTGATACACACCTTCATACCCGCTAGGATGGCTGAATGGAAAATAACAAATGTTGGCAAGGATGGAGCAATATTGCAATACTCATACATTGCAGGTGGGAATGTAAAATGGTGCAGCTGCTGCATAAAATCGTATGGAGTTTCCTCAAAAAATCAAACAGAATTATCCCAGGACTCAGCAATTCTTTTTTTTTTTTTTTTTCACTTTTTAGGGCTGCACTTACAGCATATGGAAGTTCCCATGCTAGGGGTCCAGTCAGAGCTACAGCTGCCAGCCTATGCCACAGCCACAGCAATACGGGATCCAAGCCATGTCTGTGACCTACAGCACAGCCCACAGCAACACCTGACCCCTACCCACTGAGTGAAGCCAGGGATCAAACATGCATTGTCATGGATACTAGTCAGATTTGTTTCCCCTGAGCCCCAGAAATTCTATTCCTAGGTATTTACCTAAAAGAGTGGAAACTGGATGTTCAAACAAAAACTGATACATGAATATTCATGGCAGCCTTACTCACAACAGCCAAAAGGTAGAACCAACCCAGATGCCCATCAACTGATGAGTAGATAAGCAAAATGTGGTAAATTCAGGCTGATATATAATTTAACCATGAAAGGAAAGAAATACTGTTACCTGCTGTTCCATGAACCTTGAACATGTTATGCTAAGAGAAAGAAGCTAGATGCAAAAGGCCATGTAATACATGATTCCATTTATATGAAATATCCACAATAGGCAAATCCATAGAGATGGAAAGCAGATTAGTGTTTGCCAGGGGCTGGGAGGAAGAGGGACGGGGAGTGACTGCTCCAATGGGTGTGGGATTTCATTTTGGCGATGATGACACAGTTCTGGAACTAGATTTTTTTTTTTTTGTCTTTTTGTCCTTTTAGGGCTGCACCTTCGGCATATGGAGGTTCCCAGACTAGGGGTTGAATTGGACATGTAGCCGCTGGCCTACACAACCACAGCAACTCAGGATCCAAGCCTTATCTGCGACCTACACCACAGCTCACGGCAACACCGTGAGCTTAACCCACTGAGCGAGGCCAGGGATCGAACCCCCATCCTCATGGATGCTAGTCAGTTTCCCTAGCTGCTGAGCCAGGATGGGAACTCGAGTTCTGGAACTAGATAGATGTGATAGTTATATACAACACTGTAAGTGGAATGTCACTGAATTGCATGCTCTCAAGTAGTTGAAATGCTAAATTTTATGTTATGTGTATTTTAGCACAATAAAAATAACCTAATTTGAGGAGTTCCTCTGTGGCACAGCAGGTCAAGAATCCAGAGATGTCACTGCAGCAGCTCAGGTCACTGCTGTTCAATTCCAGGGCTATTGTATTGGGTTAAAGGATCCAGCGTTGCTGCAGCTGTGGTGTAGGCCACAGCTGTGGCTTGGATTCAATCTATGGCTCAGGAACTTCCATATGTCGTGAGTGCAGCCATTATAAAAACAAAAACAAGAATCACGGTCGGCCCCTTTTCACAAGGGCCGGGTGTACGGGCCTTTATTGTCCCAGTGGAGGAACAGACAGAAACAATACCAAGAGGAGGAATGACGTGCCAGTGGGGCCCAGGTGTGGAATCTAAACTACAGCAGATTAATGAGACAACTGGGCTTCCCCGGGCTGGGTCCCCACAGGTCAGGGGCCACACCTGCAAAAGTTCTTCCGGAGTGGCTATGACTGGCTTTTCCCCTAGAGGCTGAGCCGAAGTACTCCTGAGACTGCTCCTCTCCATTTCAGGGGAGGCAACAACCAGTGAAACACCAGTTGTTAGTCTTGCCAGCTGTTCATTAATGCCCCAGGCCAAACTCCCCGGCCTTCCGGAATATGATCTGGCCCCTAAGGACGGCTCTAGGCTTATCTCTCACCCTCGCTTTCCAGATTTATAGTTTTCTCTCACCTGCGGACTTGGTACCAACTGTGCCCTCTGCCTGGAATAAATTGTCCCCAGCCCACACAACCTCCCTTGCCTGGGGGAACTCTATTCAAACTTCAGGACTCAGGCTGGACATCAACACCTTTAAACCTTCGGGTATAGCTGATAAATAAACGAGTAAATAAATACAAATAAAAAGGAAAGAAAGAACTCAAAGAGGGGTTTACAATTCTGTGAAGAAGCAGTGTACCACATTCTAAATGCCATCACCAAACACATACCTTCAAAATGTACAACTCTTGTGCCTGCTGAGGTCAGGAGTGTTGAGGGATCAAAAAAAAAAAAAAAACCATAAGAGAAACAACAATAATAGAAATGACTATGTATTAGGTTGGCTAATGGCTGTGGCCAGCAACCCTAACATTTTAGTGGTGCATCTCAATTTTGATTTCTTATTTCTCCCAAGTGGGTTTTCCTGGTTGAGCCCCTTTGTTCCAAGTGGCGCTGCAGGAATGCTGGAACCTTCCATCTTCTGGTTCCAGTATCACTCCAGAGAAAGGCAGGCCTGGAAGTGCGTACATCACTTCTGCTCACACCCCACTGACTAGTCCTCGGTCTTGTGGGCCTACCTAGCCGCGTGGGAGGTTGGGAATTGTAGTCTAGAGGAGTACCCCGGTGGAAAAGGAAGTGGGGAATGTTGAACACACTGCCACGGCTTTTTTTTTTTTTTTCCCTGAGAATCTACTAAATGTCACCATGATACAATACATAAATTACATGCATGTTGTCATTTTGTCCTTACATCATCGCTCGTTTACAGAGGAACCTGAGGCTCAGAAAGGTTAAGTAAATTTTATGAGGTGAAAGCTTCTGCCTGGAGAATCATTGTGTAACCAGATCATTCTGACTCCAAAGCCTGGAACTGAAAAGAAGTAAGGGCAGATCAAGACCAGGAGCTGCTCTGAGACTACACCCACTCACTCGGCATCGTCATGGTTTAGGAGCTTATTGTGTGCTTGGTTAAGCATTGTTCTAAGTGCTTCCATATTAACTCACTCAGTCTTCACAAAACCCCTATGAGGTGGATGCTGTAAATACCCTTTTATTTTTTGGTGGTGCCTGGGGCAAAGTTCACAGGCCAGGGATGGAACCTGTGCCACAGTAGCGACCTGAGCTATAGCAGTGACAATGCAGGATCCTTAACCCCTGAGCCACCAGGGAACTCCAATACATTGTTTTAAAGATGACAAAATTGCACAAAAAGGTTAAGTGACTTCCTGAGGTCTTTCTAGGTAGTCTTTTTCCAGAGTCTACAAACAGCTCAGCCCCGCTCCTGCCTCTGCAGAAAACAAAAGGAATTGTTGCGGAAGTGAGGCACTAGTACCCTGGGGAGGGTTCCAGCTAGTCCACCGGGGTGTGAGACAGAAATACAATCCTTCTATTCGTCTTTATTTTTATTCTTAAAAAAAAAAAAAATCAGAAGTTCCTGTCGTGGCGCAGTGGTTAACAAATCCGACTAGGAACCATGAGGTTGCGGGTTTGATCCCTGGCCTTGCTCAGTGGGTTAAGGATCTGGCGTTGCTGTGAGCTGTGGTGTAGGTTGCAGATGCGGCTTGCATCCCACGTTGCTGTGGCTGTGGCGTAGGCCGGTAGCTGTAGCTCTGATTAGACCCCTAGCCTGGGAACCTCCACATGCCATGGGTGCGGCCCTAAAATGACCAAAAAAAAAAAAAAAATCAGAGCGATATTAAACTTCACTGATAGGTACAGAAAATATTGGTTCTGTTGCCCTCTCTGCTGAGGCTCAATCTGCATAATCCATATTAGTAAAATTTAATATTGCTGATTTTGTTGTTGTTGTTTTCTTTGGTCTTTTTAGGGCTGCAGGTGGCATAGGGCCCAATTCAGAGCCCCAGCCGCAGGCCTACACCACAGCCACAGCAACGGGATCCCAGTCACCGTGCGACCTACACTGCAGCTCTCGGCAACAGGACAATGCCAGGGTTGCCTCAAGGATACTAGTCGGGTTCTTAGGCTGAGCCATGACTGGAACTCCTGATTTAAGAATAAACAAAACACAAGTGTCACCTGCAGTGTCTGGATAAATGGAGCAGTGTGGTAAGCTTAGTTTTAACTAAGCTAGCTCTCACAGTGTGGACAAGTGGTTTTAAAAGATTCCTGTAAAGAATTACTGACGACTGGAGTTCCCGCCGTGGCGCAGTGGAAACGACAGCGACTAGGAACCATGAGGTTGTGGGTTCGATCCCTGGCCTCGCTCAGTGAAGGTTAAGGATCTGGCGTTGCCCTCAGCTATGGTGCAAGTTGCAGATGCGGCTGGGACCGGGAGTTGCTGTGGTTGTGGCGTAGGCCGACAGCTCCGAATGGACCACTAGCCTGGGAACCTCCATATGCAGCGGGTGCGGCCCTAAAAAGCACAAAAAAGAAAAAAAAATTACTGACAAGGGACACCCACCTTAGGTACCACCTCCATCCTAAACGCCCCAGGCTCCCTCACGCATGCTCGGAGCCTCTACCACGCAGCCTGGAAGGAGGAGGCTGTGGCCACACCCCTTCTCTTTTTCCCGCCTTCCTTGTTCCTTCCGGAGGCGTCATTGGCTGCCTCATCTTGCAATTGGGCGAACCCTGGGTTGTTGGAGGGACATAATTGGGCAGAGTCAACGCCTCTCAACTGGTAAGTCAGCCTTGATTGGCTGAGGTGCTCCGAGGTGTTTGCCAAATGGACACCTCAACCGAGCTACCACTGGAGGAGTGGGCAAGCTCCGGGGCTGGGCGCTTGCTTCAAGGTGCCAGATTTAGGGCGCCACGCCGCCGGGGGCCCGCAGAGGTCTGGGGGCCAGTCAGGTGGTGTAGCCTGATGGTGGAGGGGTCGGCGGAACCGGGGCTGCAGGCGAGGCGGGATGGCAGCCGCTGCCCCAGGAAGGACTTGCCAAAATGCGGACGGGCACCTTGGCGGAGGAGATAGCGATGAAGCTAGACGTTGTGGTCTGACATGCGACCCTCAGCAAGGACCCCACCTTACCACCTGGGAAGCTCTAACTGGATTGGAACCCAGGATTGAGGGGTTCTGATCAAGCAGATGGCCACAACCTATCAAGAGCAGTTATAGGAAACGGTCTGAGAGAGCAGGTGGAATGACCTGCATGCCAGAGGTTTGTGAGCCAGAGAACTGGAAGAAACAAATCAAAAAGCTGATGCTAGTAGCGACGGCTCTCAGCCTGCAGACTCATCTTCAGAGCTAAGAGAGGATACTGAAGACATTTGGCCCAGGGAGAAGGATGCAGGAGAAAGGTGACCAGAAATTTGTGCACGTGGAGTTCCCGACGTTCCTCAGTGGTTAAGGAACCCGACTAGTATCCATGAGGACTCAGGGCGTTGCTGTGAACTGCAGTGTAAATTGCAGACGTGGCTCCGGATCCAGCGTTGCTGTGGCTGTGGTGTAGGCCTGCAGCTATAGCTCCAATTTGACCCCTAGCCTGGGACCCTCCATATGTGGCCCTAAAAAGACAACACACACACACACACACACACACACACTCACAAAAAAAGAAAGAGAAAGAAAGGAAGGAAGAAAGAAAAAGAGAAAGAAATCTGCCCACAGCTTCTCGTGTCTGAAGCTCTGTGTGCTGGGGGCAAATAAACCCTACCTTGGACATAATTCTTGCAGAACACAGACATGTGGGGGGAATGAACTTAGCTGTAAAGATCGTCATGAAGTTGGAATTCCCATGATGGCGCAGTGGTAATGAAAACAACTTGTATCCATGAGGGTGTGGTTTCCATCCCTGGCCTCACTCAGTGGGTCAGGGATCATGCATTGGCGTGAGCTATGGTGTAACTTGCAGACATGGCTTGGATCTAGCGTTCCTGTGACTGTGGTGTAGGCCAGCAGCTATAGCTGCAATTCGACCCCTATCCTGGGAACTTCCATATGCTGCCCTAAAAAGACACCCCCCCCCCCGCAACAAAAAAAGTCATGAAGTTGTTGAAGAAGTTAAATGGAAGGTTTCATCATCACCGCAAAAAGCCCATAAGCCAAAGCTGACCGTCCTGTCTAGGGAGATCCATGCAGAGGGTGCACCCGAGACTTGAACAAGGGTAGCAATACCATCAAAAGGGCGTAATGATGGAATTTCCGCTGTGGTGCAGTGGGTTAGGAATCCGGTTGCTGTGGAGGCTGGGGTTCGATCTCCTCCCCCGCCCAGTGGGTTAAAGGATCCAGCATTGCTGCAGGTGCCGTAAGTCACAGCTTGGTTTGGATTCACAGCTTGGTTTGGATTCAGTCCCTGGCCTGGGAACTTCCATGTGCTTGTGGGTGTGGCTATGAAATGGAAAAAAAAAAAATGAAGGACATAAGGACGCCAGTGTCCACTAAGCCACCTTCATTATAGTGTCTCCAAGAAGCCCATGGAGACAGGCGGCTGATGCACATCACGGGGCCCCGTATAAGACGGAAATAAAACTCGAACGGTGTTCTGACTTACATTGTTTTGAAAATGTGCTCAAATCAGGTAAAGAAGAGCGTGCCAGATCATTAAATTTTTCTTTATTTCTGGTCACGCCTGCAGCACGTGGAAGATCTCAGGCCAGGTATCAAACCCTCTCCCAAACAGCAACCCCTACAAGAGAACTCCATTACATGGTCCCAGGAAGATTAAAAACACCTGAAATTATTCTGTCAGTATAGGACTACCCAAATTTTAAATTTTTGTCAAGGAGCTAAAGCTGGCAAACGAAAAATCCCTTGTGTTGTTCCAAACCAGCAGGGGGCGTACGTGCAGAAACATCAATATTAGTAACTCATTCTGCACAAATAGCCAAGGCTCTCTGTCCACAAGCCTGGGCAAGAGTTTTATATGCATTAGCCTATTAGGTCTGTACAACAAACCTGTGAAGCCGGTACTATTATTACCTCTACTTAGAAATGAAGAAACTGAGGGCTAGAGAAGTTAAGCAATTTGCCAAGCTTGTAAATGACAGAGCTAGTGTTTGAACCTAGGCAACTGACCACAGATTTTCTATTTTCAATTATTGGGCTACACCGCCTCCACAAGATGGCGTGGACATGCTCTGGCAAAGATCAGTGGGGGTACATTTATGCCATGGCATGTGTGTATAATTTCATCAACAGAAGTTAATATCGATATTTGCTTTCTCAACATGGGTCCAGTTTGAGTAAGTAGGTTGTTGTCAGGAATGAAGGAGGATTACTATAAAATGTGGTTTTTTAAGGCCACAGCCATGGCAGATCCGAGCTGCATCTGTGACCTACAGTGTAGCTACGGCAGCACCGGATCCTTAACCCACTGAGCAGGGCCGGGGCTCAAACCCGTGTCCTCGTGGGTACTAGTCAGATTTGTTACTGTTGAGCCACAATGGGAACTCCCAAGGCAAACCCTTTAAAATCTAAAATTCTTGTGTGTTTTAAACAACAATCTGATTTGAAAACAAACAAATAAACTAAATAGAGGATCTTGGACGTGGTTAACCTCTTATTGATATCTTAGCACTATTAATATAATCATCCTGTTTTAACAGATTTCTTATTCTTTGAATTACTATTACTTTAGTATCAGGCTTTTCTCCAACCCTACTTTCCAGCCCTCACCCCTAACATATGGCTGATGAAATGCTTTGGGCTAAGAAATCAAATAAGTTTATTATTAACTGTATTTTTTTTTTTTTAGGGCCACACCTGTGGCCTATGGAAGTTCCCAGGCTAGGGGTCTAATCAGAGTTGCTACCTCTGGCCTACACCACAGCCACAGCAACAAAGGATCTGAGCCAGGTCTGTGTCCTATACCACAGCTGTCAGGAATGTCAGATCCTTAACCCACTGAGTGAGGCCAGGGCTCGAACCTGCATCCTCATGGATACTAGTCAGATTCTTAACCCGTTGAGCCACCACGGAAACTCAGACCTGTATTTTTTTTTTTTTTTTTTTTTAATGGGCCACAGCAGTGATGTTTAGAGGTTCCCAGGCTAGGGGTCAAATCAGAGCTTCAGTTGCCAGCCTACACCATAGCCACGGCAACGAAGTATCTGAGCCGAGCTTGCGACCTATACCACAGCTCACGGCAATGCCAGATCCTTAACCCACCTAGGGAGGCCAGGGATCGAACCTGCGTCCTCATGGATGCTAGTCAGATTTGTTTCTGCTGAGCCACGATGGGAACTCCCTGAACTGTATTTTTTTTTTAATTTTATTCATTTATTTATTTATTTATTTTTGCCTTTTTGTCATTTTAGGGCCGCACCTGCTGCTTATGGAAGTTCCCAGGCTAGGGATTTAATCGGAGCTGTAGCTGCCAGCCTATGCCGCAGCCTCAGCAATGCAGGATCCGAGCCGCATCTGCCACCTACACCACAGCTCACAGCAATGCCATATCGTTAACCCACTGAGCAAGGCCAGGGATCGAACCCGCAACCTCATCGTTCCTAGGTGGATTCGTGAACCGCTGCGGCACGATGGGAACTCCCTGTATTTTTTTAAAATATTATAATTAAGTATGAGTTCTCTGTGACAGCAATTTCTTGCCCTGAGAGATCCTTTCTCCTCTTTATTTCCAGTTTAAGGATAGGATTTGAAAAAGAAAAAATAATAACAGGATTTAAGTGTTGATGTTATTTGGAAAACTGACCAGCAGATGAGCAGTTTACAAATGTACTTAACTTCTAGTTACCAGGCAAATAGTCCTCACAATATGAACTGGAGATTCCTTTATTCAAAAGGCTAAATGACTCTATCCTTTGGGGGTTGGCCAAAAAAGTCCAGATTGTAAATATTTTAGACTTTGAGAGGTATGGTCTCTGTTGCAACTATTCAACTGTTACTATAGTGTGAAAGCAGCTATAGAAAATAAATAGTAAGCAAATGCATGTGGACGTGTTCCAAAAAAACTTTATTTACAAAAACTGGATGGAGTTCCCGTCATGGCTCAGCGGTTAACGAATCTGACTAGCATCCACAAAGATGCAGATTCGATCCCTGGCCTCACTCAGTGGGTTAAGGATCCGTGAGCTGTGTTGCCGTGAGCTGTGGTATAGGTCGCAGACACGGCTCAGATCCTTCTTTGCCGTGACTGTGATGTAGGCCGGTAGCTGTAGCTCCAATTAGACCCCTAGACTAGGAACCTCCATATGCCTCGAGTGTGGCTCTAAAAACAAAACAAAACAAAAAAAGCAGGCAGTGGGCCAAATTGGAATCAAAGGTTGTAGTTTGCCCAATCCTGCTCCAGCATTTGATAACCTGAAATCTTTTGCCATCAGAAATTTGTACATTTCTTCATATACTGTATAATAAATGCCTTCCAATGGGAAAGAACCAACTTTTTGGCAAATCTCACGAACACACGGACAAGAGAAAGAAAAAACTGTCCCACCCTAAAAAAAAAAAAAATGGAATTCCAGTGTGGCTCAGTGTTAACAAAACTGACTAGTATCCATGAGAACGAGGGTTCGATCCCTGGCCTCCCTCAATGGTTTAAGGAACCAGTGTTGCCATGAGCTGTGGTGTAGGTCGCACATGCAGCCTGGATCTGGTGTTGCTGTGGCTGTGGTGTAGGCCAGTAGCTGTAGCTCTGATCTTACTCCTACCCTGGGAATTCCATATGCTGCAGGTGAGGCCCTAAAAAAAAAAAATGTAAAATCTGTCCCAGATCAGAAAACAGTGAAGGCCCCGTCTCACCTAGTTTTGGTGAAAGATCATTTCTGAAATCTATTCATGAAGTAAAAAATTTTAGTAGAAAAGGAAGTTCAGTGTTTTATTCCCTAATGGTTGTCATAGCATATGACAGAGTACAGGGATTGATTCTTTTTTTTTTTTTTTTTTTGTCTTTTGTCTTTATGTTGAGCCACACCGGCGGCAAATGCAGGTTCCCAGGCTAGGGGTCTAACAGGAGCTGTAGCTGCCGGCCTACACCACAGCCACAGCAACACAGGATCCGAGCCACGTCTGCAACCTTCACCACAGCTCACGGCAATGCCGGATCATTAACCCACTGAGCAAGGCCAGGGATCGAAACCACAACCTCATGGTTCTTAGTCGGATTCGTTAACCACTGAGCCATGAAGGGAACTCCAGGGATTGATTCTTATAAACTTCATTTTCTATGCAGAGGAATTCTTCCTTTTGTTAAAAAAAGTTTAAATGCACCATTTGCATTCAGGATAGCCGATGAGTGGCAAATTTCCATTGGGTATCAGTATGTTTATTTTGTTAGTTTATACTTAAGTACTCCATGTTTTTTGTCTTTTTTTGTTTTTTTTTGTCTTTTTCGGGCCGCACCCGCGGCATATGGAGGTTCCCAGGCTAGGGGTCTAATCGGAGCTGTAGCTGCCAGCCTACGCCAGAGCCACAGCAACACCAGATCTGAGCCGTGTCTATGACCCACATCACAGCTTATGGCAACGCCGGATCCTTAACCCTTAACTCTGACTGGGGCCAGGAATTGAACCCACAACCTCATGGTTCCTAGTCGGATTCCTTTCCGCTGCACGGTGACAGGAACTCCCTTAACAATTATACCTCAGCAAAGCTGTGAAAGAATCATGACACCATCTAGGAAAAAGAAAGGAAAAGAGGAGGGTAGAACTGATGACACAAGCAGGAGAGAGAATAAGAAAACATCAGGGAAAAGAAAAAGAAAACGTTGTGTCTCAGCAGGTGAAGGATCCGGCATTGTCACCGCTCAAGCCGCTGCTGCTGGGCGGGTTCGGTCACCGGCCCAGGACCTCACACATGCTGCGGGCACAGCCCACCCCCCAGAAAAAACGTCAGAGCTGCTGACCCTTCTCCCAGCCCCGGGGTTTGAATGAATCCAGAGGACTATTTGAAATGTGCATTTTGATTCAGTCTCTTTAAATGAAGAGACTCACATGTAAACAATCATTCAAACTCTAAAATTTTTCCAGCAGTGTTTAAAATTATGTCATGGTCAATCCAGTACTTCCCAAAATTTCTTTAAACTTAATGAGAAGTGTTTTGAAGCCTTTACTGAGGTTTCTTAATAGCCGAAGCAGAAACTTAAGACCCACTGGGAATTAGTTGTCCTTCCTGATATGGTACATGCTAACAAAAATGTTAACATTAATAAATGTTTTTTTGTTTGTTTGTTTATTTTTGTCTTTTCTAGGGTCGCAGTTGTGACATATGGAGGATCCCAGGCTAGGGGTCTAATTGGAGCTGTAGCTGCCAGCCTATGCCAGAGCCACAGCAGCGCCAGATCTGAGCCGCATCTGCAGCCTACACCACAGCTCACAGCAATGCTGGATCCTTAACCCACTGAGCAAGGCCAGGGATCGAACCCGCAACCTCATGGTTCCTAGTCGGATTCGTTAACAACTGCGCCACGACGGGAACCCAACATTAATAAATGTTAACAAAAAAAGTAATAAAAATATACAAAACGATCTGTCAAGGAACTAAAATACATTTCCCCAAGCAAGTATGATGGGAAAGAAAATGGCAGAAAGCGTGCCTGAGAAACGCATGTTGCCACAAAACAAGTAGCCATCAGTTAGATGGAGGTTACAGGTTTTTGTTTTTGTTTTTTTTTCATTTTTGGCTGCCCTGCAGCATACCGAGTTCCCGAGCCAGGGATCAGATCTGAACTGGTCTTGACCTAAGCTGAACCTGTGGCAACACCACATCCTTAATCCACTGTGCTGGGTCGGGGATCGAACCCTTATCCAAGTGCTCCCAAGATGCTGCCAATCCCATTACATCACAGCGGGAACTCCAGGTTATAAATGTTTTTAGCATGTCTCTGCTTGTGGCATTTGCTAGATTCTGCTTCAGTAATGGAAAATCAAAGCAGTATTTTTTTTTTTTTTGGCTGCCTCTGTGGCGTGTGGAAGTTCCCAGGCCAGGGACCAAACCCGTATCACAGCAGTGACTTGAGCCACAACAGTGACAACGCCAGATCCTTAACTGCTAGGCCACCAGGGCTCCTCAAAGCAGTGCTTCTTGATTTTTGTGAGTCCCCTAGGCAAAGACGAACTAGAGGAGACATAGCCTCAGAAATGACTCATTTAATAAAAACAGTGATTCATGAAAAAAGTGTAGTTACTGATGGAGCAGCTGCTCTGGGCTGGAGCAGAGCGGGGATCCTGGGTGTGGTTATTCAAAGAGCAGCAACACAAAATTCACTCGATACCTCACTTCTGGGAAAGAAATGCGGCCGGAAGAGCAAAGTACACTTTAAATAGCACATCTTTCAATACTTTCCACAGAGGAGGGAAGTGACCACATTTTTTTTGTCACCAACAATTTTTGCACCACAGAAAATCTCATTGGTTAGCTCAAGGCAAAGAATCTACGAGGACTCTGTAAAATGTGAGTTTTGCATTTTTCTTTTACAAAAAGTTATGTGTTCCAAGTTTACTGGCTCTTTCTTTCTTATTTCTTTCCTTCTTTCCTCCCTCTCTTTCTTTCTCTCGCTTTCTTCCTCCCTCCCTTTCTCCCTTCCTTCCTTTCCTTTCCTTTCTTCTCTTTCCATCTTTTCTTCCTTTTTTTAAAAAAATTTTTATTTTTTCCATTACAGTTGGTATCCTCCCTAATCGGAGCTGTAGCCGCCGGCCTACACCACAGCCACAGCAACAGGGGATCCGAGCCGCGTCTGCGACCTACACCACAGCTCAGGCAACACTGGATCCTTAACCCACTAAGCAAAGCCAGGGATTGAACCTGCAACCTCATGGTTCCTAGTCGGATTCGTTAACTACTGCACCATGACAGAAACTCCTCCTTCCTCTTTATTTTGCTGTGCCCCCAGCATACAGAAGTTCCTGGGCCAGGGATCAAACCCACTCCACGGCAATTACCTGAGCCACAGCAGTGACAGTACCAGATCCTTAACTGTTAGGCCGCCAGGGAACGCCTTTGCTGGCCTTTTCAACGATGACAAGTAGCTATCAGCAGTGTGCCATTCACCAGAAACTTCATAATAAACACAGACAAATACACCATCTGAACTTTAACAGTCCATTTTACCAAAGAACAGTACAAAAACTGCTTTTTGGCAGAAATTTTGGCCATAAAGAGGGCATTGTGAAAAATGGATGTTGGGAAATGTTTCCAGTATCATATGACCCGGTCACATATAAAAGCTCTTATACTTGCAATATTAAGGAACTCAAAACTGGAATTTTCTAACCTGTTTAAAAATCTCCCAAAAAACTGAAGTAGATTTTCAACCCATTCGTTAATATCATAGAAATGTAACACCTTTTTAGTTTGTCAGAACAACTAGTTGATATCCTGGAAGATGAATCTTTATCTGTCAGAATGAAGTATTCAGGGTCAACGTCTGCTAATCTTCCAACAAGAAAGACAAGTAGACATGGCGTGTCTCCTAAGGCAATAAAACAATGTCTTCTGGAGTTCCTGCTGTGGCACAGCGGTTTAAGAATCTGACTTTAGTGACTTGGGTTGCTGCAGAGGCACAGGTTCAGTCCCCAGCCCGGTACAGTGGTTTAAGAAGATCTGGCATTACTGCGGCTGTGGGGTAGATGGCAGCCGTGGCTCAGATTCAGTCCCCTAGCCTGGGAACTTCCATGTGCTGTGGGTGCAGCCAAACAAACAAGCAAACCTCCTAATAAATAGTTTCACAAACAAAAAGCAAAAACAAACTTGAATCTCTTCAAAGCCTTCAGATCCAACTCTCAATTTATTTAATATTATTTTTGTCTGCACTTGCCACACACAGAAGTGCCTGGGCTAGGGATCAAACCTGTGCCACAGCTGTAACCAGAGCCGCAGCAGAGACAATGTGGATCCTTAATGCACTGAGCCATGAGGAACCTCCCAACTCTCAGTTCACAGGAGCAGCAGAGGACAAAGGAACACGCTCAAGTTTCAAGGGGATGCATTCAGCACGACCCTAAGTGTGGAACACCCTCCAGGACAAATGAGCACGTTTCCCCGACAAATTACAAAGGGGGTGCTATAGACTGAACTATGTCTCCCCTCATTCATGTGTAGAAGCCCCCACCCCCAAGGTGACTCTGTTTGGCGATCGGGCCATTTTATTTTATTTGCCTTTTTAGGGCCACACCCCAGGCGTATGGAGTTTCCCAGGCTAGGGGTCGAATCAGAGCTGCAGTCGCCAGCCTACGCCACAGCCACAGCAACACAGGGTCCAGGCCACATCAGCGACCTACACCACAGCTCACAGCAACACTGGATCCCCGACCCACTGAACTGAGTGAGGCCAGGGATGGAAAACCCACATCCTTATGGATATTAGTTGGATTCGTTTCCACCATGCCACAACGGGAACTCCCAGAGGGGGCTTTTTAAAGAGGCGATTAGGGTTAAATGAAGTAGGTAGGGCCCTCATGTGAGAGGACACAGTGAGAAGGGACCAGCTGGAAGCCAGGAAGAGAGCCTTCACTGAAACTGACACTGCTGGGCTTTGATCTTGGACGTCCAACCTCCAGACCTGTCAGAAAATACTTTTTTTTTTTTTTTTTGTGGTCTGAGCCCTCTGACCTGCGGTATTATGTTACGGCAGCCTGAGCACACTTAATACCTGAGGGAAGGGAAGAGAGCGAAGAAAGAGGAACGTGGGACCTCTAGACTAAAAGTCACTTAAAACCACATCAATCCCTTATGTCTATTTTACTGCAATAAACAAAACAGCAACCATATCAATCAACCGCATTGAGGCCTTATTTGGATCCTGATTAATAATAATAAGCGTCTTGTGCAATTATGATATTCGTGAGACGATAAGGAATTTGAACAGATTGGACACTGACATTAAGGAATTGTTATTTTCAGGTATGCTGTTGGTGTGTTGTTATTATTATTTTTTGCTTTTTAGGGCCACACCACGGCATATGGAAGGTCCCAGGCTAAGGGTTAAATCAGAGCTGCAGCTGCTGGCCTGCACCACAGCCACAGCAACGCCAGATCTGTGTCACGTCTGCAACCTACACCACAGCTCATGGCAATGCTGGATCCTTAACCCACTGAGCGAGGCCAGGGATTGAACCCACATCTTCGTGGATACTAGTTGGGTTCGATACCACTGAGTCACAACAGGAACTCCCAGTGGTGTATTTTTTAAAAAGGGTCATGGAGTTCCTTTCGTGGCTCATCCGTTAAAAACTTGACTAATATCCATGAGGACATGGGTTCCATCCCTGGCCCCACTCAATGGGTTAAAGATCTGGCATTGCCGTGAGCTGTGGTGTATGTCACAGATGCGGCTTGTATGCCGTGTTGCTGTGGCTGTGGCGTAGGCCAGCAGTTGTAGATCTGATTCAACCCCTAGCTTGGGAATTTCCATATTCCATGAGTGTGGCCCTAAAAAGCAAATAAATGAGTAAATAAAATAAAATGGGTCCTTATCTTTTTTTTTTTTTGTCTTTTTGCCTTTATCTAGAGCCGCACCCGCGGCATATGGAGGTTCCCAGGCTAGGGGTCTAACAGGAGCTGTAGCCGCCGGCCTTCGCCACAGCCACAGCAACGCGGGATCCGAGCCGCGTCTGCAACCTACACCACAGCTCACAGCAACACCAGATCCTTAACCCACCGAGCAAGGCCAGGGATCGAACCTGCAACCTCATGGTTCTTAGTCAGATTTGTTAACCACTGAGCCACGAAGGGAACTCCAAATGGGTCCTTATCTTTGAGGGCGCCATATAGAATTATTTGTGGATGAAATGATACAGTGTTGGGGGTTTTTAAAAGTGATATAGGAGGAGTTCCCTTGGGGTGCAGTGGGTTAAAGACCGGGCTCTGTCACTGCAGTGGCTCAGGTTGCTGCTGGGGCACAGGCTTGATCCCTGGCCCAGGGAACTTCCACGTGCCACAGGCACGGCCAGAATGTAGGAGCCAGGAAGTGCCTGGGGCAGGCTTGGCTGGAGATTGCCGGGGCTGGGTGTTAGGTCAGATGGAGGTTCATTATATTACTATGTCTACTTTTGAATGTATTTGCAATTCATAAATCATAATGCAGAGTTAAAACCAAAGTTAAGGTAAAAGTAACCAAGAGCTTTTAGATAATGGGCAGATAGAACTGGAAAAAAAAAAAAATAGTGGCATGATCTACTGGGCCGGTGCTGGGTAACGGTGCTCGTCTTTCTTTCAGATCTAGTATCTGTCCTGATAAAGTCTTTTCCAGCTGTCATGGACGTTAGGGCCGAGTGTTGAAATGAACTGAACTTTAGGGCATAGCCCTATGAAAGCATTAAACCAAAACCCCAAAACATATAGTATTAAGTTACCTTATTAAAATACCATAAATA
>PVHT021183634.1:1721962-1786207 GCA_004024745.2 Catagonus wagneri
TAAAATACCATAAATACTATTTAAATGTGAAAGCTGAAATGTTTTTTGTATATCATAGAGAAAATGAAGTACAAGTTATTTAAAGAATACTGTTTATTTTATTCCTCCCCTTTACACTTCATTTCCTCTCAATAGCCAAGATAGGGAAAAAAATCTAAATGTCCATCAACTGATGAATGGATTAAGAAGATGTGGTCACAAGGAGGTGAAAGACTTATTCCTGAGAACTATAAAACATTAATCGAGGAAATTAAAAAGGATTTAAAGAAGTAGAAAGATAGCCCATGTTCCTGGACTGGAAGAATTAATATCGTTAAAATGGTCGTGCAACCCAAAGCAATCTACAGATTTAATGCAATCCCTATCAAATTACCCATGACATTTTTCACAGAACTAGAACAAATAATCCAAAAACTTATATGGAACCATAAAAGACCCAGAATTGCCAAAGCAATCCTGAGGGGAAAAAAACAAGCAGGAGGCAAAACTCTCCCAGACTTCAGGCAATATTACAAAGCTACAGTAATCAAGACAATGTGCTACTGGTACCAAAACAGACATACAGCCCAATGGAATAGAATAGAGAGCCCAGGAATAAACCCAGACACTTGTAGTCAATTAATCTCTGACAAAGTAGGCAAGAATGTAAAATGGGAAAATGATGCTCTCTTCAACAAGTGGTGCTGGGAAAATGGGACAGCCAAATGTAAGTCAGTGAAACCAGAACACACCCTTACACCATACACAAAAATAAACTCAGAATGGCTTAAAGACAAACATAAAACAAGATACCATAAACTCCCAGAAGAGAACATAGGCAAAACATTTCCTTACATCAACCGTACAAATGTTTTCTTAGGTCAGTCTCCCAAGGCAACAGAAATAAAAACAAAAATAGACAAATGGGACCCAATCAAACTCACAAACTCTTGTATGGCAAAGGAAACCATAAAAAAAATGACAAAAAAAAGAAAACATACAGAATGGGAGAAAACAGTTGCAAATGATGCAACTGATGAGAGCTTAATCTCCAAAATATTCCAACTCATATGACTCAACAACAACAAAAAAAAGTGCCCCAGTTTCAAAATGGGCAGAAGACCTAAACAGACATTTCTCTAAAGAAGATATACAGATGGCCAACAGCCACATGAAAAATGCTCAGAATAACCAATTGTTAGAGACATGGAAATCAAAACTACAGTGAGGTACGACCTCACAGCAGTCAGAATGGCCATCTTGCTCTTTTTTTTTTTTATTTGCTTTATAGGGCCGCATCCACAGCATATGGAGGTTCCCAGGCTCAGGGTTGAATTGGAGCTACAATTGCTGGCTTATGCCTCAGCCACAGCAACACAGGATCCAAGCTGCATCTGCGACCTACACCACAGCTCACAGCAACGCCAGATCCTTAACCCACTGAGCAAGGCCAGGGATCTGACCTGCAACCTCATGGTTCCTAGTTGGATTGGTTTCTGCTGCTCCACGTCAGGAACTCCAGAATGGCCATCACTAAATAAGACCACAAATAACAAACGCTCCAGAGGGTGTGGAGCAAAGGGAACCCCCTCCACTGTTGGTGGGAATGCAAACTGGTACAACCACTATGGAAACCAGTATGAAGCTACTTCAGAAAACTAAATATAGAACTACCACATGATCCAGCGATCCCACTCCTGGGCATATAACTGGACAAAACTACAACTCAGAAAAAATACGTTTCCGCATGTTCATAGCAGTACTATTCACAATAGCCAAGGCATAGCAACAACCCAAATGTCCACTGAAAGAAGAATGGATTAAGAAGATGTGGTACAGGAGTTCCCTTCGTTAACAAATCCGACTAAGAACCGTGAGGTTGTGGGTTCAATCCCTGGCCTTGCTCAGTGGGTTAAGGCTCCGGCGTTGCCGTAAGCTGTGGTGTAGGTTGCAGATGCAGCTCGGATCCCACGTGGCTGTGGCTGTGGCTGTGGCGAAGGCCGGCAGCTATAGCTCCTGTTAGACCCCTAGCCTGGGAACCTCCATATGCCGCAGGTGTGGCTCTAGATAAAGGCAAAAAGGCAAAAAAAAAAAAGATGGTGTACATATACACAATGGAATACTACCCAGCCATAAAAAAGAACAAAATAATCAACATGGGTGGAACTGGAGACTCTCATACTAAGTGAAGTAAGTCAGAAAGAGAAAGACCAATACCATATGATATCACTTAGATATGGAATCTAAAACATGGCACAAATGAACCTATCTATAAAAGAAACAGACTCATAGACACAGGTTACAGACTTTGTGGTTGCCAAGGGGTGGTGGGGAGGGAGTTGGGTGGACTAGAAATTTGAGGTTGATAGATGAAAACTATTATGTTTAGAATGGATAAACAGCAAGGTCCTACTGTACAGCACAGGGAACTACATATAATCTCCTGGGACAGACCACGATGGAAAATAATATAAGAGGAATAATTTTTTTTGGTCTTTTTTTTGCTTTTTCTAGGGCCACACCCGCAGCATATGGAGGTTCCCAGGATAGGCGTCTAATGGAAGTTGTCACGCTGGTCTACGCCACAGTCACAGCAATGCGGGATCCGAGCCGCCTCTGCAACCTACACCACAGCTCACGGCAATGAAGGATCCTTAACCCACTGAGCAAGGCCAGGGATCGAACCTGCAACCTCATGGTTCCTAGTCGGATTCGTTAATCACTGCGCCACGATGGGAACTCTGAAAGAATGTATATATAAGTATGACTGGGTCACTTTGCTGTACAATAGAAATTGGCACAACATTGTAAATCAACTATACTTTAATTAAAAAAAATTTTTAAAGCTCTTCATTTTCTCAATATACTACACTAATATAGTCAAGGGTTTCCTCCGAGACATGTCTCTGTAAGGGCAGGAGCCCACCAGAGGCACTGCACCGTCACAGCTCCCCACAGGCCTGTAGGCTGCCAGGTGACCTGCCATCAGGGACTCAAGCCTTCAAGTGCAAAGGCTCTGGGGCTCTTGTCCAAAGTCTGGTTTCAGTCCACACCTGAGACCAGCACTGCCTCTCACCTGTCCGCTCTGGCAGTTGCGTGGGGCATAAGTACCACAAATCTCCACCGCTGGTTATCCCCTTTCCACCTGTTTCTCTGGCCTCAGAAGCACGCACTTTAATCTCCTGACTGAACCAAGAATCAGGTTGGACTAGAAGGGAGAGTCTGGTGTGGGTTCAAGACCCAGGTTCTGCAGGAACAAAGCGAGGATACTGCTTCTGCTTCTGCCACTCCTATTCAGTGCTGGACTGGAAATTCTAGCCAGGGCAGTCAGGCAAGCACAAGAAGTAAAAAGCTTCCCAGATGGAAAGGAAGAAGTGGCATTCTCTCTCTTCTCAGATGGCATGACCTTATACATAGAAAATCCTAAAGTGACTACCAAAAAAAAACGCTGTTAGAGCTAATAAATGAATTTGGCAGAGTTGGAGGATACGAAATCATCATTCAGCTCTCAGTTGTATTTCTATATGCCCAAATGACCAGTCCCAGAAAGGAAATAAAGAGAACAATTACTAATTTATAATCACATAAAAAGAATAAAATACTTAGGAATAAATTCAGCAAAGAAAGACTGGCACACTGAAAACTGCAAAATGTTGCTGAAAAAAAATAAGAGTTCACGTCGTGGCTCAGTGGAAGCGAATCTGACTAGTATCCACGAGGATTCAGGTTCGATCCCTGACCCCTCTCAGTGGGTTAAGGATCTGGCGTTGCTGTGAGCTGTGGTGTAGGTTGCAGACACAGCTCGGATCTGGCATTGCTGTGGTTATGGTATAGGCCGGCAGGTGCAGCTCCAATTCGACCCCTGGCCTGGGAACCTCCATATGCTGAGGGTGTGGCCCTAAAAAGACAAAAAGAAAAAATAATGTTGCTGAAAGAAATAAAAGGAGACCTACATCAACGGGAAGGCGTTGGATTGGAAGACAATGTTGTTAGAGTGACAGTACTACCCAAAGAAATAGACAGATTCGATACAATCTCTGTCAAAATTTCAATGGCTTTTTTTTCGGGGGGGGGTCACACCTGTAGCATATAGGTGTTTTCGGGCCAGGAACTGAACCTGTGCCACAGCAGCAAATGGAGTGCGGCAGTAACAACACCAGGTCCTTAACCAGCCACACCACAAGGGAACTCCTTAACGGCGTTTGAGAGGTTTCCCTGTGGGTTTAAGCTCACAGAGAGCCCGGTCTGCAGCAGGAGGTGCTAGGAAGCAGGCAGAAGACACGCTGGGTCTGCCGTAGGCAAGTGTTCCACTTGGGGCCTTCCCTTGCGATCTAGCATTGTCACTGCTATGGCTCAGGTTTGATCCCAAGCCTGGGAAGTTCCGCATGCCACGGGCAAGGCCAAAAAAAGAAAAAGAAAAAGAAAAAAAATTCCACTTAGGCAGCCTTGGAGAGGACCCTGCGGCCCCAGGACCCCAGGCCTCGCTCTCTCTGAATCTGCCAATCTCAGAGCCTCTGGCTGGAGTGAATCATACTCCCCTAAGAGCTGGTGTGCCAGCACCTGGTCTGCGGACACTTCCTGAGTGCCCAGCTCCTGTGCGCGGCCTTCAAGGCTTCCTGTTTGTAGACGAGGTCTGTGAGGACCAGGGAGCTGGCGGCTTGACCCCAGGGTGGAGGGGGCTGATGCAGGATGGGACTTACAGGTCACTGATGCCAACCCAGGGGGCTGTCGTGCTTTGAACTTCGAAGGGAAGGTGGTGGGTCTTATTCTTCTTTGCCTGCCTTGCCAGTATGTCACAGGGGCCATGAACTTAAGCCAACCAGAAAGGCCACATCTTGGACCTTTTGGGGCTCAGAAGTAGAGACGCCCACACAACCTGCAGGGAGTCCCTGCAGGAACCACCGTTGCCCACTAGAGAGCGCTGTGGGACAGAAACCCAGTCCAGAGTGGACCATCCAGCCCATCCGCCCAGACAGTGGCGATGACAGGTGAGGTCGAGCTGGCCTTCCTGGAACTTGCCCTTTGCGACAACCACCTTGTTGGGTCCTCGCACCAAAGCCAGGGCTAGCTGCTGTGAGGACCCCACTTTGCAGATTAGGAAACCACACTCAGCGTCGTTAAATGATTGGTCCCAAGTCTCCAAGTTAGAAGTGGGAGAAGCTTGAACCCAGACCATTAACCGATGATTCCGCCTCCCTCACACTCTTAGGTTCTGTCTCTCCTCCTTTGTCTTTTCTTTTCCTTTTTTTTTGTCTTTTTGCCTTTTATGTAGAGCCGCACCCGCGGCATATGGAGGTTCCCAGGCTAGGGGTCTAACAGGAGCTGTAGCCGCCGGCCTACGCCACAGCCACAGCAACAACGCAGGATCCGAGCCGAGTCTGCAACCTTCACCACAGCTCACGGCCACGCCAGATCCTTAACCCACTGAGCAAGGCCAGGGATTGAACCCGCAACCTCATGGTTCCTAGTCGGATTCATTAACCACTGAGCCACGAGGAGAACTCCCTCCTTTGTCTTTTCTAGATGCTTCCCTCAAGCTCAGTGAGATTTGTTTAGGCCCACTCAGCAGTGGGGAGGTGTCTCCCCGGGCCCTCTGAATTACTGCCGGGGAGGCTGGGCTGTGGGGCGGGGGGGCCGGGCCGGAGCTGGGGCCGTGGGACCAGCTGCGGACGCTGGGAGATCCCAGGCCACCGGGCTGGAAGTCCTTCTGCTCTGGCCCCAGGCAGAGCTGGTCCCCTGGGAGCCCGCCAGTCTTATTAATATCCTGCTGAGTCAGGGGGCTCTTGAGTTTCAGCATCACAAGACTCAGAGGTTGAGCCCAGCAGGAATATTCTGGACTCTCCAGTGTCCTCCCCCCCCCCCCCGCACTGCCCACCCCAGGCTGGGGGCCCTGCGGGTCTGAGCTGCCATGTGGCCTGGGGGCAAGTCACTTCACCTGACAGTGAGGTGGAGACAGAGAGCGCTGTCGGGGCTGTAGTCCGGCAGCGCCTTTCCAGGGCCGGGCACAAGGGAGGAGCCAAGGAGCAGGAGCTGCTCTTCCAGAAGAGGCCCTTTCTGGAGGCCCTGTGGCAGCCCAGCCCGGCCCTCACAGAGCTCACTGTCTGCCTGGCATGGGGTCCCCAGCCAGCAGCCGAAGTGGACTAGGCTCAGCCGGGGGGGCCTGACAGAAGCTGGGCCTATCCACGGCCCCACCAATGAGCTCTCCGGGTATTTGGAATTACGTCTCAGGGACTCTCGCGTGGGATGGGCGCTGGCTGAGGGAAGAGCTCCTGGAGGCAGGGAGGGGTGGGGCTGAGGGTGGCCGTGGCTACAGAGGGGGCCAGACTGCAGAGGATGGAATGAGCCAGATGCCGCAAAAGACAAGAGCCCAGGGAGTTCTTGATGGCCTCGAGGGTTAAGTCTCCTGCGTTCCCCACTCTGTCTCGGGTCATTGCTGTATGTTGCAGGTTGGGTCCCTGGCCCAGGAACTACCACATGCTGCCTTTGTGGCAAAAAAGACTAAAAATTAAAAAAAAAAAGGAAGAGAGAGAATCTGAAATAAACGTTATAATTCTCATTTAAAAAAAAAAAAAAAGACAAGCGCCCCAGGAGAGAAGCCTCCTGGCTTCCGGCTCAGCCCTCTGCACCCACTTCCCCGCCACGGGCTCCAGGAGGCTGCCCCACACCCCACCCTCACAGCAGCCGCCTTGTTGCCGCAGACCTCCACACGGACCATTTCTTGACCACCCAGCCCCTGAAGTTCCCGCTTATGGTTTAAAACTGTTTGCTGAGGAGCTTCCAGGCCCCAGGGCCCGGCCTGAGATGCCCGTGTCACCCCCTCGAAGCCTCACAAGATGCCTGTTCTCCCCATCGCACAGATAAGGACACTGAGGCCCACAAGGCAAAGTCAGCTGCCACTCGGTGGTGGAGCAGGACTCAAACCCAGGTCTGAATGGTTCCAGAGCCCTCACTCTTCACCTTGGTTCTAAACGTGCTCATTCAGCTCAGCACTGTTTTTTTTTTTTTTTAGGGTTGCATCTGCAGCATATTGAGATTCCCAGGCTAGGGGTCCAGTCGGAGCTATAGCTGCCGGCCTACGCCACAGCCACAGCAACTAGGATCCGAGCCGCATCTGTGACCTACACCACAACTCATGGCAATACCAGATCCTTAACCCACTGAGTGAGGCCAGGGATCGAACCCGCAACCTCATGGACACTAGTCAGATTTGTTTCCACTGCGCCAGAACAGGAATTCCTCGGCATTTGTTTTTTGTTTGTTTTTCAGCATTTATTGAAGGAAGGAAGGAAGGAATCAAAATCTCATCCCTAGAGAATTCCTCTTTTCTGTGTTTTCATCCCCAGGTCCCTGTGCTGGGTCCTCCCCGACCCCCACGACACAAGCCACCCCAGGTTGTGCCCTCTTCCCATCTGACGAACGGGAGGAAATTCTGTGAACATGGGGCCCTTCTCAGACGCCGCCCACAGCTTGTCCGATGGGGGCTTTGGCTCTGCAGACACTCCTGGCGTTATCAGCCGGCCCCACATGTCTCAGAGCGCCCGCGACCGGGAGCCCGCCCCGCCCCAGCCCCTCACCAGCCGTTGTTATCAGAGGACACATTCCAGCCCGGTGGCCCTCGGAAGGAGCGGAAGATAAACCTGCCACCTTCCGGCCCCTCTTCCGAGTTGGGCCAAGTGGGAAGGGGCGCTCCAGAGGCAGGAAGCGGGGTTATCACAACGGGAAGACCCGGCGTGAGAAAACCCCGGGGGCTGGAGCGTGACCCGTCAGACAGGGGACCCGCTGGCTGCGGCCGGGAGAGGGACGGCTGCCTCTTTGGAAGCCCAGATGTTTGCTCTGGGAGCCAGGATGTGCCTGGTGAGGTCGGTGGGGCTCTTGGCCAGAGGCTGGAGTCCCTCCAGGCAGGGTCTCAAAGAGCTGCTGTCCTCACACACCTGTCTGTCCACCCCATTAAAGATAAGGGAATTGATGGATTTCCCGCTGTGGTGCAGTGGGTTAAGGATCTAACATTTTCTCTGCAGTGGCACACGTTCGGTCTCTGGCCCAGGGTGGTGCGTTAAGGATCTGACGTACGCTATAGCTGCACAGGTTGAAGATGGTAGGTGTGGCAAAAAAACAAACAAACAAAAAAAAGGAGTTCCTGTTGTGACTCAGCAGGTTAAGAACCTTACATAGTGTCCATGAAGATGAGGGTTCGATCCCTGGCCTCGCTCCGTGGGTTAAGGATCCGGTGTTGCTGTGAGCTATGGTGTAGGTTACAGATGCACCTCGGATCCAGCATTGCTGTGGCTGTGGTGTAGGCCGGCAGCTGCAGCTCTGATTCAACCCCAAGCCCAGGAACTTCCATATGTCACAGGTGTGGCCTTAAAAAATAAAGCAAAAACAAAACTAAACAAAAAAAAAAGGATAAGAGAATCAAATGACAGGTGATGGAAGTTCTTAGCTCTCAGGGCGGTGAAGTGGATGCGAGCAGAGGGCTCAGGATGGAGCTGTCACCTGGACGGCAGTGCTGGAAACTCTCCCCGTGGGTCACATGCTCCGACACACACTGACTTAGCACTACCTGTGCGGCAGGTGTACGTCTGCCCTTCCACGTGGACAAGCACAGTCAATAGTCATCAGAACTCTTGGAGTGAGAGACCATGGCGATTCCCATTACACAGATGAAGAAACTGAGGCTTAGGCAAATGAAGCTGCTAGTCCAGCATCCCTCAGTGGAAGAGCCAGGGTTGGGTCCCTGTCTGTGTGACCTCAATGCACAGGCTCTCCCTTGCCACCGTCCCAAAGCCTTCAAATAATTTCACTTATCACCTTGTCTGCACAGCAGACGTTTCGTGCTGCTGCGGTCTCACCCCAACCATGGCCAAGAAAACGTGCAGAAAAAGTCTGCGCTGGTCACTGTCGAAGTCAGCACGGAAGGTTGGCTCTTTGGTCCCCCACGAGCCTGCAAGGCATTTGCACAAACCAGTCAAGCCTGGGCCCTGCCTCCAGCCCGTGGGGAGCTCAGAAGCAGCAGATCCACAGGTGAGGCGGGCTGGGCCCCAGACCCCAGACCAAGTGCCCCCTGAGGGTCTGGCATCGAGGCAGATGCAAGAGAGCTTTCGAAGGAAGGCGTGAGAACTAGAAAAGCAAAGCAGGCTGGCCCTTCAGTGTGGGGCAGATAGATCGGGACAGGTCACCAGCCCTTCAGGGTATCGTGGCAGAGTCACCAAGAGCGAGAAGCTTGGGACACAAGAGAGGGTCACGGGCTCAACTTTCAGTGCTTGAGAGCCTTAGCTTTTGAATTCTGGCTGTGGACGCGCTAAGGGACATACCTGTCCCATAATAACTAGCCCTGGATGGAGAATGTTTTGGAAGCATTTCAGGTCTCATAAAAAAAAAAAAAAAAATAGAGAAAAGGCCAGGAGTTCCCACTGTGGCACAACAGGATCAGTGGTGTCTCTGCAGTTCCAGGACACAGATTAGATGCCTGGCCCAGCACAGTGGGTTAAACGAGACAACATTGCTGCAGCTGCAGAGAAGATCGAAACTGCAGCTCAGATCTGATCCCCAGCCCGGGACATCCATACGCCTCGGGGCAACCAAAACAGAAAGATAAAAAGGAGAAAATTCCAAGGAACCCTCGCAGTACAAAAGACACATAAGCAAGACACGTGTTCTGGGTCCTCAGTGACGGAAGAGTGGCTGGTAGCCAGGTGTTGGGACCACAGGGGTGGGGGCTGTAAACTCTTGGTCCAAAGAACCCAAGACTGGTCCAGCCTAGCGGGCGTCCAGGCAGGTGGGGATGCCCAGAGGCCACGCTCCACCGGTAATATGTGGGGGAACCTAAGCCAGTAATAACGGCAGGGGACACAGGTGGTGGCAGGCTGACTGGGGGCTCCAGGTCTGAGCCCGGAGTGGTCAACGTGGCTACAAGGAGAAGCAAAGCCAGTCTCCTCTGAGGGAAAACGCCATGGCCAAATTAGACCCCCCGGGGAGCTCACAGACTGTCTGTAAGCTGATGGCTTGATCTTAAGGATGAAGGACCCACGGAGCAAGTCAGCAGAGACAAGAGTGCGGAAGGACCGCGGAGACGATGGTCAGAGGCAGAATGCAGGACAGCTGCTATGTTAAAGGTAAAGAGACGAAGACGCACGTGGTCAAGCAGACACAAGGGACGATCGGGAGCAGACGGACGGAGTTAAGAAACAGACAGAGATGGTGCGTCTAGAAATGACAAACAGATTTCAACTATGGTGACTGTAAATTGACTAAATAGAGACAAGTGGAGCAAAAACAAGTGGAGGAGAAGACGCATCCGAATTTCTTTTCAGATTGCAATAACAAACAGAGGACAGGAAAACAGGAACGAGAGCAGAGGCGGGAGAGCTGGAAGGGGGCTGAGGATGTTTGCATGGTTTGCAGCCACTTGCTCCAAAGGAACTGCCCGAGGATAAACTTCAGGAAGAAGGGAAATGATGGGGTGACTGAGGGCCTGAGATGGAAGAACAAATAGGAGAGTGTTAAGCAAAACAAACACTGTGAAGTGACAGGGGTTTCCTCTGGGGCTTTAAGGAAACGACTTACCTGACAATCTGTACAAACCAGATGGGGGTGGTTTGGGAAGGAGCGCAGAGCTGCAACGTCTAGACTGGGAGCTAAATTTACACGCCAACATTCTGACAGTGACAGTTAAAGCAACAGAAATCAGCAGAGAGAAACGCGAAAAGAAAAAGTCAGCTAAAAAACCCAGTTCCAAAAAGGGCAAGAAAGAAACAGGGAAGGTAGAACAAGTAGAAAAACATTTTTTAAAAAGATGGTAGGAGTTCCCAGGTTGCTGTGGAGGTGCGGGTTCGATCCCTGGCCTGGTGCAGTGTGTTATGTTAAAACAGGATCCGGTGTTGCCGGGAAATTCCATATGCTGTGGATGCAGCCATGAAAAGGGGGAAAAAAAAGTTCAAAAAATTATTGGCCGAGTCCATGGCATGCAGAAGTTCCCAGGCCAGGGATCAAACATGCACCACGGTATCGACCCAAGTTTCTTCAGTGACAACACCAGATCCTTAACCCACTGCGCCACCAGGGAACTCCCAAATGTTCTTTTGAGTATCATGTTAAAAAACAGTGAAAGAAAACACCAGGAGCAGATGATGTACAGGTGAGTTTTATCAAATGTCTAAGGAATAGAACTTTCTAATATGGCACAAACTTTCCCACAGAACAAAGGGACACTCACTCCACCAGGCTGGTACGAGCTGGATAACTAAACCAGATGAGAACAGTATAAGAAAGGAAAATCACAGTCGCATTGCACTCAGGAATATAAGAGTAAAAAATCTCAACTACGAGTTCTCATCGTGGCTCAGTGGTTAACGAATCCGACTAGGAACCATGAGGTTGCGGGTTTGATCCCTGGCCTTGCTCAGTGGGTTAAGGACTGCATTGCCGTGAGCTGTGGTGAAGGTTGCAGACGCGGCTTGGATCCCGCGTTGCTGTGGCTGTGGCGTAGGCCGGCATGACAACTCTGCTTAGACCCCTAGCCTGGGAACCTCCATATGCTGCGAGTGCGGCCATAGAAAAGGCAAAAAGACAAAAAAAAAATCACCTAAAATATTAGCAAGCCAAATACAATAGTGCATAAAAAAGGATAATGTATCTGATGGAATTAGTGCTGTCCCAAGGCTGCAAGGAATGGTTTAATATTAGAAAAATCAGTGTCATTTAATATATTGACTGATTAAAGGATGAAAACTACAGGATCATCTTAATAGATACTGAAGTATTTTGCCTTTCTTTTTTTTTTTAAGGGCCGCACCCACAGCATCTGCAAGTTCCCAGGCTAGGGATCAAATCAGAGCTGCAGCTGCCATCCACAGTCATAGCCACAGCAACCCCAGATCAGAGCCACATCTGCGACCTACACCACAGCTCACGGCAACGCCAGATCCTTAACCCACTGAGGGAGGCCAGGGATCGAACCCGCAAGGTCATGGATACTAGTCAGCTTTTTTTCTGCTGTGCCACAAGGGGAACTCCAATGCTCCAAGTATTTTTTAAAACTCAACATAAATTCGTGGTAGAAACTTCTCAGTAATTCAAAAAAAGAAGGGAATTTCCTTGTCCTGATAAATGGGGAAACATTAGCAGTATTCTGAGATTAGAAAGAAGAAATGTTATGTTTCTCCATTATTATTATTATTATTAATATTTTTGGCCATGCTCCCAGTGGAAATTCCCAGGCCAGGGACTGAACTTGTGCCACAGCTGTATCCTGGGCCACAGCAGTGACAGTAATGTTGAGCCAGCAGGCAACTCCGTGGTTCCCAGCACTGCTCCTGTTCAGTATTTCAGTCCGAAGGTCATCCCCCAACAATAGACAATAAAAATAAATTTAAACACATAAGGTAACATAGCCACATTACCTTCAGATTTGTTCAATGACATAGAAAACCAAAAAGGAGAGTTTAGCAAGATACCTAGATATAAGAACAATACACAGGAGTTCCTGTCATGGCACAGCAGAAATGAATCCAACTAGGAACCATGAGTTTGCGGGTTTGATCCCTGGCCTCGGTCAGTGGGTTAAGGGATCTGGCTTTGCTGTGAGCTGTGGTGTAGGCAGTCACAGATGCGGCTCAGATCCTGCGTTGCTGTGGCTGTGGTGTAGGCTGGCAGCTGTAGCTCTGATTTGACCCTTAGCCTAGGAGCTTCCATATGCTGCAGGTGTGGCCCTAAAAAGCCAAAAAAAAAAAAAAGAAAAAGAAAGAACAATACACAAAAGTTAACTGCATTTCTAGATGCCAGAACAAGCAATTGGAAAATTAAATTATTAATTTTTAAAAAATTAAGAAAGGGGTGGGGCAAGTCCCAGAGTATGAAAAATATAAGTATCTAAGAGTAAGTCTAATGAAATAGAGGTAAGAATTAGGTAGAAAATTATACTATTTCACGAAAGGAAGTTAAAGAAGACTTAAAAAGAGAGATAACCCATGTGTAAGGACAGGAGGGCCAGAGAGCATGAAAACGACAGTTCTCCACAAACTGATCTGTAGACTCATGCAATTCCAATCAAAGTCCCAGTGGGGGTTTTGTAGAATTCGACATGACTCTTCTATTTGAGAGATCAAAGGACCGTGATACTCCAGGTGATAAAGGAATATAAATGGGAACTTGCTCCATCTGATATCAGGACCTGTGATGCCGTGACGTTTGGGCGGTAAAAAATAAACTAACCAATGGAAAAGTATGGAGAGCCGAGAAACTAACCCTCACATGTATGAAATTCTGACATATAGCAGAGGCGGCACGGCAGATCAGTAAGGCAAGGAGGTTCAGTTTAAATTGAAACAGGACAGGTGCTTATCTATATGGGGAAAAAAAAAAAAAAAGAAATGGCACCACATTGTAGATTTACGATGCTCTAATAAAATACACAAAAAGTCTATTCCAGATGTATTGAGGACTTAAACATCAAATGTAAAACTTTAAAGAAATTATTGAAGATATGCATGTTTCTTTCAAATCTTGTGACAGAAAAGAATTTGTTAAATAAGACCAACAAAAAGTACTGACCGTGAAACAAAAGAATCATTCATTTTGGTGTTCCCGTTGTGGGACAGCAGAAACGAATCTGACTAGGAACCATGAGGTTGCAGGTTTGATCCCTAGCCTCGCTCAGTGGGTTAAGGATCTGGCGTTGCCGTGAACTGTGGTGTTGGTTGCACATGTGGCTCGGATCTGGCGTTGCTGTGGCTGTGGTGTAGGCCAGTGGCTGTAGCTCTGTTTAGACCCCTAGCCTGGGAACCTCCACATGCTGAGGGTGCAGCACTGCCCCCCAAAAGAAACCATCCATTTTGTTACATGAAGATTTCTCATCATCAAAGGACAGAATAAAGTAAAATGACAAAGGTGCTCAACCTTAAACATATTTTAAATATGGGTAATTGACAAAGGCTTAGTATCCAGCATATATAAGAACACTTGGAAATCAATAAGAAAAGTGGAAAAAAATAGGAAAATGGGGAAGAAACGTGCACAGGCGTTTCACAACAGAGGCAACACCAATAGTTTATGAGCATGAAAAGATGCTCAGAGATCATGGAGTTGCACGTAAGACCTAATGAGTTATAACTCACACTCGTTCCATTGCAAAAACCAGGAGGTTTGACCTGGCCCAGTGCTGGACAGAACACAGATCAACCAGCTCTGACTACTCATATAAGCATAAGTTGGCCAACCACTCGCAGTATGGTGTGAAAGTCTCTTGCAGTGTTGACTATTCATGTAACGTTTGACCCAGCAATTTCACTTTCAGGTGGCCTTGAAATACTGGATTCACCTAGGGACGTTCGTGTGAAACACCCTTGCTTTGCCTGAGGGCTTGTATAAGAATGTTGGTGGCAGCCCCCAAAAACATCATGAGTAACATTATCAAAAAGCTGAACGCAGCGTTCCTGCTGTGGCTCAGTGTGTTAAGAAGCTGACATAGTCCCCTGAGGATGCAGGGTCGACCCCTGGCCTGGGTGTTGCCATGAGCTGTGGTGTAGGTCGCAGCTGCAGCTTGGATCTGGTGTGGCTGTGGTGTAGGTTGGCAGCTGCAGCTCTGATTTGACCTCTAGCCTGGGAACTTTCATATGCCACCAGTGCTGCCCTTAAAAAAAAAAAAAAAGGTAAACAAAACCCCAATGCCCATTGAATAAACAGGGGCTTATTCACACCATCAAATATTATACAGCCGTGAAAATGAAATAAACTACAGCTATAAGCAATAACACAGGTGAGTCCAGTTATAACATTGGATGACACCATTTTTATACAGTACAAAGCAATTAAATCTAAAGAAACATTGCTTGGGCCTACTTAAAAGTGATAATACCTTTTTTTTTTTAAAGCAAAGGAATGATAAACACAAAATTTGGGATATGCGGAGGAGCACATAAAAATAAATATGTGTGGTCATGTTCTACTGGTGGTTTTTTTTTTTTTTTTTTTTTTGACCGCACTCACAGCATGTGGAAGTTTCTGGCCAGGGATTACACTTGTACCACAGCAGTGACCCAGGCTGCTGCTGGATCCTTAGCCTGCTTTGCCACAAGAGAACTCCTTCCTGGTGGTTTCATGGGTACTCGTTACTATCGAAAGTAAGTACGTTTTAACTGCGGTATTGTTGATTTACTGTACTATATTAGCTTCAAGCGTACAACCTAGTGCTTCAAAATTTTTATAGATTATACTCCATTAAAGTTATTATAGTGACAACATTGTAAGTTAACTATACCTTGATTAATAAATTTTAAGGCATTCCCATTGTGGCGCAGCAGAAATGAATCCTACTAGGAACCATGACGTGGCGAGTTCGATCCCTGGCCTTGCTCAGCGGGCTAAGAATCCTTGCCATGAGCTGTGGCGCAGGTCGCAGACATGCATCAGATCTGATGTGGCTGTGGCACAGGCCGGCAGCTGAAGCTCTGATTGGACCCCTAGCCTGGAAACCTCCATATGCTGGGGGTACGGGCCTAAAAAGAAAAAAAAAATTGTTATTACAAATATTGACTATAGTCCTTGTGCTGTATAACACTCTTGTAGCTTATTGATTTTATACATAGGAGTTGGTATCTCTTAATTTCCTACCTTATCTTTCGTCTCCCCTTCCCTCTCCCTGCTGGTCACTGCTAGTTTGTTCTCTGTATCTGTGAGTCTGTTTCTGTTATATTCATTTGCTTTTTTTTAGATTCCATGTAAAAGTGATGTCATGCACTTCTGCCAAGTTGTGGCAAAAGGTAACATTTTATTCTTTTTTTTAATGGTTGAGTAACATTCCAATGTGGGTCTATGTGTATACATATATATATATATTTATTTATTACTATGTATGTACATTATATATATGTATATAGTGTGTGTTTTTGTTTGTTTTTGTTTTTTGCTTTTTTAGGGCTGCACTGCAGCATATGGAGGTTCTCAGGCTAGGGGTTGAATCAGAGCTACAGCTGCCGGCCTACACCACAGCCATAGCACTGTGGGATCTGAGCCGTGTCTGCGACCTACACCGCAGCTCACGGCAATGGCAGATCCTTAGCCCACTGAGTGAGGCCAGGGATCGAACCCACATCCTCAGGGATCCTAGTCGGGTTCGTTAACCACTGAGCCACTAAGGGAACTCCAGTATGTCTTCTTTACCCATTCATCTGATGGGTACATAGATTGATGTGTCCATCCAATGAATGGATAAATGTTGATGGACTTTCAGTAGCTTCCATACATTGGCTATTGTAAATAATGCTGCTATGAACACTGAGGTGCATGTATTCTTTTTTTTTTTTTTTGCCTTTTGTCATTTTAGGGCCGCACCGGCGGCATGTGGAGGTTCCCAGGCTAGGGGTCTAACAGGAGCTGTAGCTGCCGGCCTACACCGTAGCCACAGCAACGCGGGATCCGAGCCGCACCTGCAACCCACACCACAGTTCACGGCAACGCCGGATCCTTAACCCACTGAGCGAGGCCAGGGATCAAACCCACAACCTCATGGTTCCTAGTCGGATTCATTAACCGCTGTGCCACAATGGGAACTCCGCATGTATCTTTTTGAATTAGTGTTTTCTTCAGATATACACTCAGGAGTGGAATTCCTTTATCCTATAGTAGTTCTATTTTTAGTTTTCTTTCCTTTTTTTTTCTTTTCTTTTTAAGGCCACACAGAGGTTCCCAGGCTAGGGGTCGAATTGGAGCTGTAGACTCCAGTCTATGCCACAGCCACAACAACGCTGGATCTGAGCCACGTCTGCAACCTACACCACAGCTCAGAGTAATGCCAGATCCCCAACCCACTGAGCGAGGCCAGTGATCTAACCCACAACCTCATGGTTATTAGTCAGATTCGTTTCCGCTGCGCCACAATGGGAACTCCTATTTGTGGTCTCTCTGATGATGGCCACTCTGATAGATGTGAACTGCTGCCTCTGTGGGGTTGATTTGCATTTCTCTGATGATTAGTGATATTAACCTGTTGGCCATCTGGCCATGCCTCTGAGGAAAAAAGCTCTATTTAGTTCTTCTGCCCAATGAAAATAAGTACATTTTAAATAAAAGCAAACAGAAAAGCATCAAGCCTAGAGTTGTTATTAACCAAAGATGATCATTAAACCAATTCTGAGCCCCTGAGCTCCATTGATAAGAAATGCAGCTCACCATCCGACTGTGGGACCCTCCCACCGTGAGCCTAGCAAGTAAGGATAATAGCAGCCAGCGCAGAGGGCTTCGCTAAGTGTCAGCAACAGCGTATTTGGTGGGCTTTTGTCAGTGGAAGCTGTTTTTATCACGCTTGCCCATGATAACCTCAGCCTGGAGACAGAGCACTAACCTAGCTTCTCCTTGTTTCCTGGGGAGGGGGTTGCGGGGTGAGGGGTGGTCTGGTCTCCTGTGAGCCTGCTCAGCAGCAGCCCGAAAACAGTGCACAGCCTTCATTCCTGTGACTGTTTCCCAAGAGCCTGCTGTTTGCACCCGGCTCTGTTGGTTGCAAATCACAGAAACTCAACTCCAACCGGCCGCAGCCCCCAAAGAGGTCTGAACCGCTCACCCACCTGAGACGTCCAAGTATCGAGACTCCGGGACAGCTGATCCTCGAAACAACTCGGTTCTCCCCATTTCAGAGATGACCAAACTGAGATTCCGAGCAGCCAAGAGACGTGCCCAAAGTCGCACAGACGCTGATAGGAGGTCGGTGCTGCCGCCCAGTCTTGCTGACCCACAGCCTGGGTTTGGGTTCAACTCCAGGAGGAAACACGACTGCATGAATAGCTCAGTCTCTGTCAGGAGCAAGTCTTGCACAAACCACATTCGGGGGAGAACCTTTCCTCCTCCCCCGCCACAGCGGGAGTGGTACAATCGTCAAACCAGCCTGGATTAAAGGCTCTGCGGCTCCGGCCACACCCCAGATGGCTGCCATTGGCTCCTCCAGCTGAGGGTCCAGGAGGTCAGGGTTGGTGGGTCTCAATTTTGGCTGTTCAGGAATCACCTGGAGGGCCTGACAAACACCATCACCCTCTGGAGACCACACCCCAGACCAATTATGCCCAAACGTCTGCAGGTGGGACCTGGGCTTCCTTTTCTGTGATCACGGGGAAGTCCTGGCTCCGCCCACATTTCTGTGAATAAAACTGCAAGTCTCTAATTAATGATTCAAAAAGATGAAATAGTGAAAGGTTTTTTTTTGCCTTTTTTGTCATTTTAGGGCCGCACCCGCGGCGTGTGGAGGTTCCCAGGCTAGGGGTTAACCACTGCGCCACGACGGGAACTCTCGTGAAAGATTTTTTAAAATTTAAATAGGAAAGCAATTTAATCTAATGATTTTTATTTTTTCCATTATAGCTGCTTTACAGTGTTCTGTCAATTTCCTACAGTACAGCAAACGGACAGTCGCATACACATATATACATTCTTTTTCTCTGAAAGATTTTATTTCATAGACATAGCTCACTATTGTTAAGATGTCAGTTATTCTCAACTTGTTTTGTAGATTCAGTGCAATCTCCATCAAAATCCCATCATGTTATTTCGTTGGGTGGATGTGTTCTTTTCTGTGTGTGTGTGTGCCCCTGCTCTATCTCTCTCTATTTATTTATTTTTATTTTTATTTTTTTACTTTTAGGGCCGCACCTGTGGCATATGGAAGTTCCCAGGCTAGGGACCAAATCAGAGCTGCAGCTTCCAGCCTATGCCACAGCTCACGGCAACGCTGGATCCTTAACCCACTGAGTGAGGCCAGAGATCGAACCCACAACCTCATGGTTCCTAGTCGGATTCGTTTCCGCTGCACCACAATGGGAACTCCACTATCTCTCTCCTTTTTTTTTTTTTTTTTGGCTTTTTGCCTTTATGTAGAGCTGCACTTGCAGCATATGGAGGTTCCCAGGCTAGGGGTCTAACAGGAGCTGTAGCCGCTGGCCTATACCACAGCCACAGCAACACCAGATCCAAGCCGCATCTGCCATCTACACCACAGCTCAGGGCAACGCCGGATCCTTAACCCACTGAGCAAGGCCAGGGATCGAACCCGCAACCTCATGGTTCCTAGTCGGATTCGTTAACCACTGAGCCACGAAGGGAACTCCTCTCTCCCTTTTTTTTTTTTTTTTAATTTTTAAAAATTGTTATGGCTGCACTTGCAGCATATGGATGTTCTCAGACCAGGGATCAAGCCCTCGCCTCTGGAGGGACCCACACTGCTGCAGTCGGAGTCTTCTTCTTTTGTCTTTTCAGGTCCACATCTGAGGCATGTGGAAGTTACCAGGCTCGGGTTGAATTGGAGCTGTAGCTGCCAGGCTCACCACAGCAAGAGCAATGTGGATCCTTAGCCCAGTAAAGGAGGTCGGGGATGGAACCCAAATCCTCATGGATGCTAGTCAGGTTCGTCACCACTGAGCCATGATGGAAACCCCAGCAGCTGGATCCTTAACCCACTGTGCCCCAGGGGCAGCTCCAGCTGGTAGCTCTAATAAGGGCACTAGTCATATTGCGTTAGGGCCCACCCTAAATACTTCATTTTAACTTAATTATATCTTTAAAGTCCCTGTCTCCAAATACAGTCCCATTCTGAGGTCCTGGAAGTTAGGGTTTCAAGAGGTAAATTTGGGCTGGGAGATACAAATCAGCCTCTAGTGGTTTTCTTAGCACAGTAATTGTTATTTTCCTTTTCTTAAAATCAAAAGAAGAGGAGTTCTCACTGTGGCACAGCGGAAATGAATCCGACTAGGAACCATGAGGTTGGGGGTTGGATCCCTGGCCTCCATTAGTAGGTTACAGATCCAGCTTTGCTGTGGCTGCGGTGTAGGCCGGAGGCTGTAGCTCCAATTCGACCCCTAGCCTGGGAACTTCCATGTGCCGTGGGTGCAGCCCTAAAAAACAATAAATAAATAAATAAATAAAATCAAAAAAGGAAACATCAAATCTAATTTAAAGGAAAAAAAACCCCAAAATTGATAAAACAATGGAGCAAATCAGCTCCAGCATCTTGGTGATCACATTTGTTGGAAGAGTAGAAAAAAAAATAAAAATGCAATTTAGCTTAAGAATTTTTGAGTCATCTGCAAATCAGCTTACTTCAGGAGTAGAGGCATTCTTTGTTTTTTTGTTTTGTTTTGTTTTGCTTTTTGCTGTGTCTGCAGCATATGGAGGTTCCCAGGCTAGATGTTGAATCAAAGCTGCAGCCGCTGGCCTACACCACAGCCACAGCAACGCAGGGTCTGAGCCGTGTCTGCGACCTGCACCAGCTCAGGGAACCCACTGAGCAAGGCCAGGGATCAAACCTGTGTCCCCATGGATACTAGCCAGATTTGTTTCTGCTGAGCCACGACGGGAATTCCTTGGCTATTTCTTAATGTCAAAATGTACACAGGTTTCTCTTCTGGGTGACTTCTACATTTCAAGGGCCAGTGACATGTTATCTCCCGTTTCCACGCAGCATAAATTCTTTGTTCCAGCCAACTCTCGGTGGCGGGGCAACTAGCACGACACCATTTCTCCCCACAAAGAGCATCAGAATATTCTCTTTCGTTGATTTATATATCTCTTCATATGTTTCTTCATCAATTTCTGTAGTTGTCACAGTCTCTTCCGCATCTCCTAATATCATACTTAAGTGCTGATCACAAGCATGTAACCTGCCTCCAAGCTCTCTGTCGTTTCTCATTTTCACAGAGATCTGTTCCTCCTGAGCCTGATGAGATACGGGGGCTCTGCTACTGTGTTGGTAGTTTCGTTGCTGGTCCACTTCGCCTGCTGTGTTTCAAACCCCTCGCCCTTTCCCGCCTCTCATGAGAGCAATGAGCACAAGTGTAAGAGGCAAAAATCAGACAAGGGAGGAGTTCCCTGGTGACCCTAGCGATTAAGGATCTAGCATTGTCACTGCTGTGGCCTGGGTTTGATCCTTAGCCTGGGAACTTCTGGATGCCTCAGGCGTGGTTGAAAAACAAATTAAAGAAAATGATAATATAAACTTTTACAATCAGGTTGACAGTGGTTATGAAGACAGAAAACCTTTTCTCTTTTTTTCTTTCTTTCTTTCTTTTTTGCTTTTTAGGGCCTCACCTGCCGCCTATGGAAGTTCCCAGGCTAGGGGACGAATTGGAGCTACAGCTGCCGGCCTACGTCACAGCCACAGCAATGCGTGATTGCCTACCCACTAAGTGAGGCCAGGGATCAAACCTGCATCCTCATGGATACTAGCTGGATTTGTGTCTGCTGAGCCACAACAGGAACTCCAAAGGTAGAAAATTTTTATTAATGATCACTATTTTATTGTCCTAGAGAAAGAGAGCTGGTAAAACTTCCCTGGTGCTCTGGTGACACCAAAAATCTTTTTTTTTGTCTTTTTTTGCCTTTTATGTAGAGCCACACCCGCGGCATATGGAGATTCCCAGGCTAGGGGTCTAACAGGAGCTGTAGCCGCCGGCCTACGCCACAGCCACAGCAACGCGGGATCCGAGCCACGTCTGCAACCTACACCACAGCTCATGGCAATGCCGGATCCTTAACCCGCTGAGCAAGGCCAGGGATTGAACCCACAACCTCATGGTTCTTAGTCAGATTTGTTAACCCCACACACCAAAAATCTTTTAAGGAATGGCACACAAACATCCACAAACCCATGTCCACGCCCATGCCCATTGCTGGATCTAACAATTCCACTGCCAGGAATTTGTCACAACAAAATAAGGCTACTGTGCAGAGAGGCACAGACAAAGGTTATACCTGTGTTACCTGTATTTGCAGAAAATCTGAGGTCCACTGGGACACTCACAGGGAACAGCTGTAACGTAAACACAGATAACAAGCGCAGGCCGGGACGGGGAGGAACCGGAACCCTCACCCACTGCTGGAGGGAGCGTAAAACGGCACAGCTCCCGGGGAGAACGCTGTGGTGGTTCCTCCAAAAGTTACCCCGTGGAATTACCAGGGACTCAGCAGTCCCCTTCTGCGGCATGTGTCGAAAAGCACGAAAAGCAGGTTCTCAGTAAATACTTGTGCTCGCGGGGTCATCGCAGCATCATCATAGCATCGTTCACAACAGCCAAAAGGTGCAAACAGCCCACATGTCCAACAACAGAGGGGTAGATAGACAAACTGTGGTCCAGCCACACAATGGAATAGTATGCAGTCATTAAAAAGGAGCAAACTGCTAATACCTGCCACAGCACGGATGAACCTTGAAGACGTCCTACTAATTGAAAGAAGCCAGACACAGAAGCCACATATTCTATCATTCCATTTACATGAAATGCCCAGAAGAGGCAAATCCACAGAGACAGAGAGCAGACTGGTGTTTTCCAGGAGCTGTGGGGACAGTGGATGGGGACCAGCTGCTTAACGGGCATGGGGTTTCATTTTGGGGTGATGATCATATTTTGGAACTAGACGGAAGGGGTGGTGGCACAACCTTGTGATAACGTGCTAAATACCACTGAACTGTACCCTTTAAATCGGTTAATTTTATGTTACGTGAATTTCACTGTAAGTAAAAAACAAACTGATAGCCAATCTATCAAAAAAGAGGCTGTTGCATACAAGGAATTGCTTGAGGCTACTGTCAGTCGAGAGGTAGATATTGAAATTATTGTTATGATTGTTTGGCCACAGCCACACCATGAGGGAGATCCAGAGCCAGAGATCAAACCTACACCAAAGCAGCAGCAATAGGTCCTTAACCCACAGAGCCACCAGGGAGCTCCTAGATGTTGAATTATTGTTGCAGAAAGATGTTTGCAACATGGTAGTAAATGATAAAAGCAGATCACAAAACTATGGCATACAGTCGCCTTTTTTTGTCAAAACAGTTCTCTGTGTCAACGAATGCAGAGCAAAATACCCAGTGGGAGTAACTGAAAAATGTTTGCTCTCGGTTTTCCTGTATTTTTCGTGAAATAATGAAAACGCGTTCTTATGTAACCAAAAACTATGACAGGCAGGGAGACACTTCCTTAAAGAAAATCATCCTGTACTTTTCGAGGCTCTTGGGAGACTCAGCACAGATCTGCTGGCCCAGGGCCTGGGACTCCTGCAAAGAAGGGGGGGGGCGGGGCAGCGGGGAGGCCACCCAGCTCGCACAGGGAGGGGCAGGTCTGTGTCCACCCACACCCGGGACCTCTGGGCTAAGGCCCTTCTCGTACCTTGCTCATCACTGTCCCTCTGCAAACTTCCAGCTGAAGGACTGAAACTGAACAGTCGGGGTGTCAAGACGCCCTCGTCTCCCAGCAGTAGAAGCAGCACCGGATGGAGACAAGGCCAAGCTGGGCCCCAGGGGGCTCAGACTGCATCTCTGACCCCAGCTGGAGGTCCCTCCTTGGGGCTCGGCCCCAGGCTTTGGCTCAGAGTGGGGTTCTCAGGGCTTGGCCGCAAGACCTCACAGCTGGGCTGAGGGAGAGAGGACTTTTCCCAGGGGTCCCCTCAAGCCCCCCACTCCTGCTGGAAGCCCTTCCTTTTCCCACCAGCAAGCCATCCGGGGCGAGGCTCTCTTACGCCGTAACGGGGGCCCGGAGCTGCGCTGTGGCCAAGGGAGGGGCTGTGACTCCAATTTTTCCACATGGAGAGAAGGTCTTAGAAATTCTCCAGGGCAACAGCAACAGCATGTCCTGGGCTGGGCCTGGGGACCCTGATGGCTTCATGAGTTTGTGTCCTTGTGTCTGTGTATGCGTGCATGCGCCTGTGTGTATGAATGGGTACATATTAGGCTTCCCGGATAAAATACAGACATCTGGTTAAGTGTGAATTTCAAATAAATGAATTGTTTTTCAGTATAGAGTGTGTCCCAAAGATTGCATCCTGTATTTTTTTCTTCTTTTTAGGGCCATCCCTGGAAGTTCCCAGGCTAGGGGTCCAACCGGAGCGGCAGCTGCCAGCCTATGCCACAGCCCCAGCAACGCCAGATCCAAGCTGAGTCTGGGACCCATGCCCCAGCTTGCGGCAATACCGGATCCTTTAACCCACTGAGCGAGGCCAGGGATCAAAGCCGCATCCTCATAGATACTGGTTGGGTTTTTTTTTTTTTCTTTTTAGGGCTGCACCCGCGGCATATGGAGTTTCCCAGGCTAAGGGGTCTAATCAGAGCTGTTGCTGCCGGCCTACGCCACAGCCACAGAAACACCAGATCCGGGCCACGTCTGTAATCTACACCACAGCTCACAGCAACGCCGGATCCTCAACCCACTGAGCAAAGCCAGGGACCGAACACACAACCTCATGTTTCCTAGTCGGATTCGTTAACCACTGCGCCATGACGGGAACTCCATGGTCGGATTCTTAACCTGCTGAGCCACAACAGGAACTCCTACCTCCTATATTTTTTATTTGTTGGATCTGGCAAGCCAGATCCATGTACGCACGGGCCTGCAGAGAATTTGCAAGTGTCTAAGTGTGTGTACACGTGTGTGTATAAACCATGCCAGGCAGGTGTGTACCTAGATCCCAAAGTAAGTGCACAATAGAATGAAGGTATAGATGATTCACGGGGTGTGTGAACCGTTGCATGGCTCTGAAGCACTTGGTGTGTGTAAGGGAGTGTGTATATGTATCTGTGTGCAAAGCTGGTCACGTGTAATTTCCCCTCTTTGCACTGACGTGTGTGCACACCAAAGCACACATAGTGCTGGGTGTGGAAGTGCCTGCCCACATGCACATTACAGGATATCAGAGCTGGAAGGAAGCGTGGAGGTCTCCCACACCTAACTTTACATGTGAGAACACGGAGGCCGGCCAGGCTGCATGCGTGTGTGTGTGTGCACGTGTGTGAGTGTGCCCAAGCTCTGAGGGGCTCGGGGAGAGCTCTCTGTCACCCCATGCTGGGCACGGAGTCCTGCATCAGTGTGTCCCCACGACAGCCCTTTTCTTAGAAGGCCCACTTCTCATGGGGAAGGTCACGGGGAGCTCAGCAGGGCCGCAGCCTCGCCCGCCTGCCTGGCCAGCCACGTGTGCCTGCACGTGGGTTACGTAAACGCTGGGGCCCGGGGCTGCAGCCAGATGTTCCATCTCTGCCTGGAGCCAGATGGCAACGCATCCGGGAGTTCGTGCATTTTTCTACCTCCTGCCGTCTCCTTCTCCTACTCTTTCTGGAATTTTCCCCAGGCAGGGACGAGGCTCCCCACTCCCTGCCCCGGCAGGGGCTCAGGACACTGGGATGGTGATCTGGGGGGACCCGGCGCCCCTAGGGTAGGGCCCAGCTCAGAGGTCCCCCAAGGTTCCCAGAAGCAGCCCCAGGTGGCCGGGTCTCAGAGCAGACCTGCCCCCAACTACCTGGCCTCGGTCCCAGTCTCCCCTGAGCCTCGCACTTCCAGGGGTGACAGGTGATGCCCAGCTGACCTGATAAGCCCGGGGCCTTAGTTTCCCAGGGCCGCTGCCTCAGAAGACCAAGGATGCGGCGGCTTTAACAGCAGAAATGTATTTCCTCACCGTTCTGGAAGCCGGAAGTCCGGGATCGCGGCCTCTCTCCTTGGCTGTTAGACGACTCTTTGATTTGTGTCTTCACATGGTCGTCCCTCTGTGTGTCTGTGTCCAAATGTCCTTCTTAAAAGGACACCTGTGGAGTTCCCTGGTGGCACAGCTGTGTGGTCGTTGCTGTGGCTCAAGTTTGATCCCCGGCCCCGGAACTTCCGGTGCTGCCAAAAAAAAAAAAAGGACACCTGTGCTTTGGGATAAGGGCTCACACTAATGACCTCATTTTAGCTTAATCGCCTCTTTAACGGCCCCGTCTTCACAGTCACATTCTGAGGTCTTCAGTACGTGAAGGGGGGGCATGAGTCAGCCCATTAACACCCACGACTGGTGTTTCTGGGAGTCAGCGTCTCCCATGCCTGTCCCACCATCGCCAGGTAACGGGTTGGAAGTCATCAGAGCGCCAACTTCCTGCTCTTTGTATTGACAGCCGAGAACTTTGCTGGGGGCCAGAGGCTCGGCGAGGATGCAGGGCCAGGCTGGGCTGGGAAAGAGGATTTCCCAGCACGGAGGGGAAATGTGACAGTTCGGGGTGGGGAGGGGTCAGTTCCCAGCCCCTTGGCCCACCTGCAGCCCAAAGCCAGGGTTCCAGTCCCAGCTCCGCCACATCCGAGCCGGCTGACCTTGGGGAAACGACTTTCCCTTTCTGAGTCTCCCATGCGGGTTGCATGGGATGAAGCAGGTGAAGGACTCAGGGAGCCATGGAGCCCCCCGCCTCCTCCCCTCCCCCCAAGCTGGGAGTTGAATGTCAGCACCAAGGAGAAGCTGATCGCTGCAAGGCTGGCAATGAAAGAGATCTGAGAGATTAAAAAAAGGAGATAATATAGGTTCTATACAAACCCCTTCAGAAAAACCGAAGAGGCCAGCTTTACCCTGATGACAGAAGTGGACACAGACAAATTAAGGAAACAGCACAAATATCCCGAGTGGATATAAAGGCAGAGATCCTGAGGCTCCCGCTGTGGTGCGGCAGGTTAAGGGCCCGGCGTTGTCACAGCTGTGGCTTGGATTTGATCCATGGCCCAGGAACTTCCATGTGCGGCGGATAATGGGCAGAAAAAAAGGAAAGGAAAGAAAGAAAAAAAAAGAAAAGAGGAGTTTCCACTATGGCTCAGCAGTTAATGAACCCAACTAGTATCCATGAGGACACAGGTTCGATTCTTGGCCCTGTTCAGTGTGTTAAAGGAACTGGTGTTGCTGTGAGCTCTGACGTATGTCTCAGACACGGCTCAGATCCCACGTTGCTGTGGCTGTGGTGTAGGCCAGCAGCTGCAGCTCTGATTCAACCCTTAGCCTGGGAAATTCCATATGCCGTGGGTGTGGGCCTTAAAAGCAAAAAAAAAAAAAAAAGGTAGAAAGGCGGGAGGAGGGGAGACAGGTAAAAATCTTTAGAAAATTTTTTTTTTGCTTTTTAGGGCCGTATCCCTGGCATATGGAGGTTTAACCAGGCTAGGGGTCTAATCGGAGCTCAAGCCACCAGCCTACGCCACAGCCACAGCCATGTGGGATCCGAGCCGCGTCTATAACCTACACCACAGCTCATGGCAGCACCGAGATCGTTAACCCACTGAGCAAGGCCAGGGATCGAACTCGCAACCTCATTGTTCCCAGTCGGATTTGTTTCCGCTGCGCCAAGAAGGGAACTCCGGGCAGGCAAAAATCTCAAGGGAAGCTGCTCGCAGTCCGGGGCAGCAGCGTCTTCACCGCCTGGGCTCTACCCCAGGTGTGGACAGTCGGTGTATCATTGAGAAGATTAGCACTTACTGTAAAAAACCGGAGTGGCTGTTGGCTTTGGTCACCAAAGTGCGTTAACTATGTCTAAGGGAGCACACACACCCCTTGTCTATGGTCCCATGGCTGGGGCCTGAAGCTGTCACCAAACCCCCCTGGCCGCCCACCTCTGACTCAGGAATGGGTGATAGCAAGTCCCTGGGGTCACAGTGTCCTCCCTGCCCCCCAGGCTCTCCTCTGCCCCCCAGGGGGATACATCCAGCAGAGCAGCACAGCAGGGTGGATGCCAGGCGCCCAGATGTGGGGAGCACCCCTGGACACGCAGGACACTATAGCGGCCACTATCATCCCTGTCTGACGATGAGGACACCAGGCCGGAGAGGGCAGTTGACCGCTGTGCCAGTGCTGGCACCGAGCCGGCTCCCCAGCCCCGTGTGACTGACACCTCGCAGGACAGCATAGGCCTCTCCAGGGACATTTTCCTCCTACTCTTGGTTAGGCACTGGGACGCCACTGCCTTCCCGAGTTTAGTGGGGGGAGCGGGGTCTGCCGCGAGCCCCCTGTTCTTCAGAAACCTCCTCCTCACCCCGAGGACTCCAGAGACCACCCCCCATCCTTGCAGAGGCCCTGGGAGCCCGAGCCCCTGCGGGGGATGTGGGCCTCGGAGGGCAAAGGCTGGGTCCTTCACCCACTGAGCAAGGCCAGGGATCGGCAGGCACCTGCTGTCCTCTTGGATGCCGGTCAGGTTCATTTCCGCTGAGCCACGGCGGGAACTCGCACTTCTTTTGTTTTAAGCTCCCCCCCTGCCCTGTTGTGGCTCTTCGTCGTGGCAGCCCAGGAAACAAATCCACTGTCTCCCCGACCTGGTACCTACCGTGAAAAGCCTGTGAGGGATGCTGACGGGGGGACCCAGGCCATGGGCCGCTGCCGACAGGCTGACACCCGACCTCGCCCCGCTGCGCGGGCGGCCTCCGGCCAGTCGCCTCCCCTCCCAGGGCCTCACTTTCCTCATCCGTGCAGGGGGCACGTTGGTCACCCCACGCCGGGGGACCGCTGAGGCGATGATGAGCGCCCACGCACATAGCGCTGGCCCAGGGAGCTCCAGCCTCTGCCGCAGTCTCACCAGGACCGCCTTCAGCCCCACCACACCCTCGCGGCATCCTGCTCACCTGTGATGGCCTCCCGCCCTCCATCTAGAACATTCTTCCCCTCCTTGGTGGCTCACTCCACTCCCCGCCCTGGCGCCCCACAGCTGGGCTGAGCTCTCTCACACCCCGCGGCACAGCTTCCCTCAGGCTTTGATCGTGTCTGTGTGGTCACTCTTCCCGCCCTTGGTGGCCGGGTCCCGGTCAGCAGGGAGCGAGAAGGTCTCAGCCCTCCAGTGGGAGCCTCCTCAGGGCCTGTGGGATGGAGGATGGAGGGGGCCCAGCAGCGCCCTCAGAGACAAGGGACCAATCAGCCCGCAAAAGTCTAGGGGCCCACTGCCCCCGACCCCGACCCCGCGGCCTGGCTGAGGGGTAAAGGAAACAGCCCCCGCCCCTCCACCCGCAGCCCCACCTTAACAGTGCCTCTCCCGCTTGGAAACTCGCCTCACGTGAGGAAAGGAACACACGGGAGAGAGGGGCTGTTTGCATATCATCTGTATTGTCACATGAAGTGCACATTCAAAACGGCTGACTTGGAAACGACCTATTAGGTCACACGGAGTCCGGCCCCTGGGGGCCAAGGCGGCACCGATGCCCCGGGCCGAGGGCTTTCTGCGGGCGCGGCACAGACGCCTGGCCTCCCCAGGCTCTGGGGCCCGGAGTGGGGAGAGGCCAGCTCAGGCCTCCGGCCCTTCGGCTCCCGGGCTGTAGCTCCCAAACGCGCTTGGGGAAACGCGGTTCCCTGGCGGGTTCGTGGCTGTTCTTCAAGAAAAGGGCTCTGTGGTCAGATAAGTTTAGGAAACGTGGGTTCAACAAGGTTCGATGGAAGCTTTTCTACAGGACTTGTCAGAGCCTTTATGACCATACGGGCCCTCACTAATGTCCAACAGTGTATGCAGCATTTCCCACACGTATTTGACCACAAAACCATTTTTCCTCCCAAAGCATCTTGTAGGCTGGTGTCTGGTGAGGCGCCCTTCAGAAAGCACTGCCCTAAGCTATCGGTGACCGTGAAATGGCAATGGCACCTGTGCTGGGTGCTGGGTGCTGGATATTTCGCCCGGCGTCGTGCTGGGGTGGGGTGGGGTGCGCACAGCCGGGAACTCAACGGTCATGACGATGAAAGGACAAGACAAGGCCAGGCCCCTCTCCTGCATCCTGGTTCTCTTTTGCTATCTCAGAGCAGAAGCTGAGAGGGGCCGTCCCCGAGGCTGGGCCCCAGGCTGCCTAGGGAGGGACCAGAGTCCTATGAAAGGGGCAGGGGGCACCCAGCACCTAGGGGTGTGCCAGTCACTGGTGGGCCCACCTGAGGTCACTAGCCTCCAAGAGGGGAAGCTGCACTGGGGCGGCCTGGGGCCCCCGCCCCTGCTGGCGCTCTGTCCTCCGGCCGCCTCTCAGGCCACCCCCGGGCCCGGGGGGCCAAGGCCGGGCGGCTCACCAGGCAGAGATGAGCATCTGGCAGGTGTTGGAGGACATCCAGACCAGCTCGACCAGGCGGAACTGGAAGTAGCCGATGGCGAAGCCAGAGAGGACGTCGGTGATGTGGTGGCGGCCGATCATCACGCGCGACAGCCCCACGCAGAGGGCCCAGAGCACCAGCAGGACGCGCAGGGGCACGGCCAGCACCAGGTGGCTGAGGAAGAACTTGGACACCATGGCCGCGCGGCTGGCGTGCCCGGCGGGGAAGGCGTAGACGTCCATGGTGAGGTAGTCCAGCAGGCTGGGGCTCGACTCGAACGGGCCGCGCCGCTTGATGAGCTTCTGCACGCCCGCCACCGTCATGATGTCCAGGAGCAGGGCTGCAGGCGGGAGAGAGGGCCCCGCGGGGCTGTCAGCGCCGCCTCCCACCTCGTCTCCCCCCCGCCCCCCCGCTGCTGTCTTCACGGGGACCCACCGAGGGGCCTTTGCCGGTGCTGTTCCCGCTGCCCGGAAGGCCCTTCTTGGGACATTCAGACAGATAAGGTGCTGAATGAAAGAGGGGTGGCCAGGGGTCTCCTGGGCCACTGCAGGCCCTTCGGGGGACCCTGACCAGGGCCCTGGGGCTGGTGGTTTTTCTCCAAGGACTTCACTGAAGCCCCCGTCAGTCCCGAGAGCAGGATGTCACATCTCCCTCTGCTCCAAGTTGAAGCGAAATTCACATAACGTACAATCAGCTTTTGCCTTTTAGGGCTGCACCCACGACACGTGGAAATTCCTGGGCTAGGGGTCAAATTGGAGCGGTGGCTACCGGCCTGCACCACAGCCACAGCAACTCAAGATCCGAGGCTCATCTGTGACCTACACCACAGCTCAAGGCAACACTGGATCCTTAACCCACTGAGCGCGGCCAGGGATCGAACCTGCGTCCTTATGGATACTAGCCGGGTTCGTGACTGCTGAGCCACCACGGGAACTCCCCAGTTAGCCATTTTCAAGGGTTCGGCTCAGGGGCACTTGGTATACCCACAACACTGCGCAACCACCACCCTGATCAAGTTCCAAAACACACTCATCACTCCGAGAGGAAGCCCAGACCCAACAAGCAGTGGGTCCACCCCCCGCCCCGGCCCTGGCAGCCGCCATCATTCCGCTCTCTGTCTCTGTGGATCTGCCTGTTCTAGGCATTGCATGTAATTTTTAATTTCTTTTTTTGTCTTTTTACCTCATCTAGGGCCGCACCCGCGGCATATGGAGGTCCCCAGGCTAGGGGTCTAACAGGAGCTGTAGCCGCCGGCCTTCGCCACAGCCACAGCAACGCGGGATCCGAGCCGCGTCTGCAACCTACACCACAGCTCAGGGCAACGCTGGAGCCTGAGCGAGGCCAGGGATCGAACCCGCAACCTCACGGTTCCCAGTCGGATTCGTTAGCCACTGCGCCACGGTGGGAACTCCGAGGCGTATAGATGGAATCACACAACCTGTGGCCTCGTGTGTCTGGCGTCTTTCACGTACTGTGAGCCTCATCCATGCTGTGTGGGTATCAGAACGTCATCCCTTTTTATGGCTATTATCCCACCGTGTGGACCGGCCACAATTTGTGTATCTATTCATCCCCTGTTGGACATCTGGGCTGTCTGCACCTTCTGGCCGCTGTGGTCATTTGTGTACAAGAATTTGTTGGATACAGCCGTTTTTTCAGTCTTTGGGGGCACACCCCTGCAGGTGGAATTTCTCCATCACCTGGTAACTATGTGTCATTTTTTCCTTTTTTCCCTTTTTGGCTTCCCCGCGGCACATGGAGGTCCTGGGCCAGGGATCAGACCTGAGCCACAGCTCTGACCTAATCCTCAGGTGCAGCAGCAACGCCAGATCCTTAACCCTCTGTGCCGGGCTGGGGATCGAACCTGTGTCCCAGTGCTCCCGAGACGCTGCCGATCCCTCTGTGCCACAGCTTGAATCTGCTATGTGTCACTTTTGAGGACCAGTCCGACCATTTTCCACGTGGCAGCCGAACCATGTTGTCATGTTACAGAGGATGAGACCAAGCCCTGGAGCTTGGAGCACCGCTACCCGTTCCTCCTTCTTTCTGGAGGTTTCGCCTTCACTCGCTTGACCTTTGCTCCATCACCCCCAGGTCTCACCTACACATCACGTCCCTAGGGACATCGCGTCCAGACAGGTCAGGCCCCGGGAAGCGCATCTGACACCCCACGCCCCCCTCACTTGCCCAGGGGCACCCAGGGGACCCCCCGGGTGGTGAGAGGTGGTGAAGGTTTGCTCCCTTCCCCGCGCACCATCACTTCACGGAGGCAGAGCCAAGTCTCTTTTGATCGTAGGCTTATGCCCAGGGCCAGACACACAACGGCAGCCTCCGGGTGTTGCTTGAGTCCCTGGCCTGGGGCACAGAGGGCTCTTTTCCCATTTCGGGAGACCTGGACCTCCATCCATCCTGCCTCCGCTGCCACCCCGCTGTGTGGCCTCAGAGAGGCAGCTCTGCCTCTCTGTGCCCTTAGACCAAGGCCCCATTTTCACCCGGCCGATTGCAGGGGCACCCAGACAGCCAATACGGGCGGGGTCTCACGAGCATCACAGAGACCAGGGTTCGCGTCCCAGCCGCAGAGTCTCCTGACTGTGACCTTGGACGAGTCACCTAACTTCCCTCACCTGTAAGATGAGGTCACAGACACCTGCCTCCCGAGGGGGCCTGGCATGTTGTCTGCAGAGCGACTGATCGTCCCGGGGTTTGCCTGGGACAGTGGGGCTCCAAGGACACAAGCTGTCACGGCTAGAAGAGGGACGTACCAGCGAAGCGGACAAATTGGTCCCCTGCATGCCTGGCACACCCAGAGGGCTGGGGAAGGGTGGTGGGTTTTCACCAAAGGACAGGTCAGTGCAGCCTGACCCTGGGGGATTTCTAGAAGCTTGGCGGCCTGCAACCGCTCTTGTTCAGAAACAAACAAAAAGCTTGCGGAAAACGAATGACCCGACAGATGGTCACTGTAGAAAACTTACAAAATAGAAAACAAAAATAAGATTTTAAATCACCTGTAATCCTGCCACTCACAGTTAGGCACTGTTCCAGAGCCTTCTTTCCATCTACAGAGCGTAGATTTAATAAAAGCTGCAACGTGCCCTATACGTGCTGATCCGTAACCTGCTTTGGAAAGTAGCCACGTCACACACCCCCAGACCCCCTCAGCTGTAGGGTCTGAGGCATCCTGGCAAATTTACCTGCCCGTCCCAGCCCTGGATGTCCAGGCAGCTCCCCAAAGCTTCTCTTTTCCTGCCCTTTGCAGGGGTGCTGCTTGCTGTCCGGGCTCTTGGTTTGCGATTTGAACCCCTGGCCTCCCTGGGGCTTGCCCCCCTCATTAGCCAAAGGGCCAGCTGATGTCTGCCCACCCTGCCAGCAAGGGAGAGGAGCAGAAGCAGGAAGTGGTGGATGGAGGGGCTGCCAGGCCAAGAGGAGAGGAGCCAAAGGAGGGAGGAACCTCTTGTTTCCATGGCAACTTGTTCCCAGGTGCTGCTGACCCAGGCTGGGAACCACTGGGAGACTGTAGGAGGTCACAGTCCCAGCAGGGCCGGTGGAGCTGGAGGGAGGTGGCTGCCTCTGACGCTGGGGACCCTGAGCCAAATGGAATTGCCGAGCTGAAGGCCTGGCCAAGAGGAGCCAGCAGGTCCTCTCCAGCCCGGGGAGGCCACTCCTTCTCCTGGTGACAACAGGCTCTCTCCACCTGAGGAGGAGGCAGCTCACGGGTGGGGGTTAAACTTGCAGGTTCCAGAGTCACAGGTAGGGTTCAAGTCCTGGTTCCTCCGCTCATTAAGTCCCTTTGCCCGTCGGAGCCTCAGTCAACCCACCTGTTATCACCGCTACCCCCACCACCAAGACAGAGACCAAAACTACAGGAAGTACTGTGGTTACCAAGGGTGTTGGTGCCCAGTCCCAGCCCGGCCTGACCCAGGTAAGCTATTTAAGGCTTTCAGACCCTGGAGGCCAGGTGGCATCGAGCAGGGGCATTGGCGAAAGGGTTTCCTTCTCTGAGGTCCCACCAGGGACAAAATGGTCTGGCCCAGGTCCCAGACCCTCAGCATCTGAGCCAAAGTCAGAGCATCCTAGGCTGGGGGCTGGGGTGGGGGGCTGATGGGGACCAGGATCAGGCCCCAAGGGAAACGAGACCATGACACTGGCCACTGCAAAGACGTGGGTCATCTACCTAATTGGTGACCAACTTCCTCAGCTGAAAACTAGGGCTCAGCAAGTTGGCAAGGTCTCGCTGGTTTAAGGCTGCTTCCCAGACACGTGCAAACTGCAGCAGAGGGGCCCCGAGAAAGCTGCTGGCTTCCAGGTGGAGGCCGAGAGGGGCAGTGAGGCCCTGATGCTGGACTCTGGCCTCACTCTGATGCGGTGGCTGAAGGCGAGGCGGCTGGGGCCTCAGCCTCCCCAGGGGTCCAGCCGGCAGGACCCACAGGCCAAGAACTAAGCTAGGCCCACCCCTTGCAAACCTTTTTAGTAGCAGGACACTTTTCCCCAATGTAAGACTCGGTATAAGGGGCATATGAGAGGTTGCCCTGTGGCTGAAGCTGGGGGGATGGGGGACCCTGCCCTGCCCCCCCAGAGGCTGGCTGTGGGCCACAGTTTGCAAACCCCATATCTGGGCCTTTGGGAATCCGCTGTTTCTGGCTGCCTCTCTCTCTCGAGGCCCATAATGGAGACTGACCCTCTGCCCTGGGCTCTCGGGACCATTCGGCCAGCCTGGCTGTCCTGCTGGCCCAGCCCAGCCCAGGCTTGCTTCATTCATTCACTCACTTGAATTCCAAACCCTGGGCCTCGCTGGTTCCTGAGTATGTCAGGCCAGAGCCAGGTCCAGGGCTGGGGAACCAGGCTGGCAGGGTGCCTGGTGGCTGAGGGGAAGATGGGCCAGACGCAACAGTTACACAGGGAGCTCCTCGGCAGGTGTGACGGCCCGCGTCTCCCCTTCACCTGCCGCTGTCCAGCTCTGAGGGGCAGGGCGGGGATGGAACCCCAGCAGAGCCGATGGCCACCGGGGCCTCCTGTCACCCCCCCCCCCCGCAGGCCGCGCCCCTCCCCCAGCACCTCGGCCAGCCCCCGTGCCACTGCGATTCTGACACTGTCAGCACATAATCTGGGGCCCAGAAATAGAAGCACATGGCTCCGTCACTCAAGGCTCCGTGAATTCCGCTCACATGGCCTGTCAAGTTCCCTGACCTACATTCCCTGCCAGCCGGGGAGCGAGGCGGGGGCCTGCCCCCCGTAGGCAGCCAGCTCAGGGGCCGGAGTCAGGAGGGGCCGAAGCCACGTCGCCCCGACTTGCTGGGGGACCCAGCAGGTCACCTTTCCTCCTGGGCCTCTGCTCACCACAGTCAGCGAGGCGGACCGGGCTCCGGGATCAGAGACGGGCCTCAAGGTTGGCTGTGACCTTGGCGGATCCCGCCCTCTGGGCTTCCTTCCTCCCTTTGGGGCTAAAATGGGGATCATCCCGGAAGCGACTCTGAGGGCCACATGGAGGAAACGCTGGGTGGCTGCAGGGCTTCACCCACCACCGCAAACGCCTTCCTTGCCAAGGCTCCCCCCGCCCCTCTCAGCGCCAGGCTGGGGGCGCAGATGACTGAGGCCTCCTTGCAGGCAGCGCAGCCAGCCTCGAGGCCCTGCTGCCGAGCTGGTGACAAGCACTCCGTTCCATCAGCCTGGGGTGGGGGCTGGGATGACCCGTGCGGCCCCTTAAGCTCAGTCCCCCACCCCCGAACCCCCGGTTCCCAGAGGTGCCCTGCAGGACCGGCCCGGGTCGGGCGGGGGCGGCTGTGGGCCCTGCCAGGAGCAAAGTCACAGCCTTACAGGGGCTCCCCGTTGGCTGGTGATGGGACAGCTTGGAGAGCCCACAGCTCTGGCTGGCTGGGGCTGGGAGGAGGGGCCCCAGTGCTCCTGGCCTCTGATCCCTCATCCCGCCTCCCCGGGAGCCTGGAACCAGCCAGTGGAGCTTGCGGCGGTGAACATCGGTCTAAACTTTCCGAAGGGCATCTGGCTTCGGACTCAGAAGTCTTTAGCCCAGGGCTCCCTTGACTCCGCCCTTCCATCTGTAGGAACACCTCCTTGGGGAAGAATTGGGGAGGTGCGCCACGACTCACGGTCAAGGACGTCCACTGCAGCACGCCTCGGGACGCTGAGAACCCCACACCAACCTGATGCCCTTGAGTCAGAGACAGATGGGACAAACCGCGGCCAAGTCTAGACAATGGAGCACTCTGGGGCCACTGCGAATGATGAAGCAGGCGTGTATTTATAGCCACTGAAGGACAGTTCTGGGCTTTAAGTGGAAAAGGCCAACTCCCAAACCGGATTTACAGTAGGATGCTGCTTTTGTAAAATAAGACGTCAATGTGTTTATAAGGCAGAGGAAAAAGTCTGGAAGGCACCACACTAACTGTTGACAATGCTTCTTGCTGGGTGGGAGGATGAGGGTGATTTTTGCTGACTTTCTCTAATTCTGCATTAAATTTTTTTTTTTTTTGGTCTTATTTGGGCCGCACCCGCGGCATATGGAGGTTCCCAGGCTAGGGGTCTAATCAGAGCTGTAGCCACCGGCCTTCGCCACAGCCACAGCAATGCGGGATCCGAGCCACATCTGCAACCTACACCACAGCTCACGGCAACGCCGGATCCTCAACCCACTGAGCAAGGCCAGGGATCAAACCCGCAACCTCATGGTTCCTAGTCGGATTCGTTAACCACTGAGCCACGACGGGAACTCCATGCATTAAAAAATTTTTTTTTCTTACCATGAATGTGTACATTTTTAAAAAGCTATTTTTACAAAAGGACAAATATTGCATGACTCCACTTTTACAAGGTCCCTAGAGGAGGCCGATTCACAGAGCTGGTAAGTAGATTGGAGGTTGCCAGGGGCTGGGTGCAGAGGGAGAGGGTGCTGGGGGGGGTAGCGTTTCATGGGAGCAGAGTTTCAGTTGGGGAAGAAGAAAGAATTCTGGAGGTGGATGGAGGGATGGCGGAGGTGGCTGCACAGCAGCATGGATGTACTTAATGCCACTGAGCTGGACACTTAAACATGGTTAAAAAAAAAAAAGGAGGAGTTCCCTGTGGCCTAGCGGTTAGGGATCTGGTGCTGTCACTGCCGCGGTACAGGTTTGATCCAAAGCCCAGGAACTTTTGCGAGCCGTGGGCGCAGCCAAAAGAGGTAGTTAAGTGGAAATTTTATATAATGTGTATTTTAGCTCTCACACACGTAGCTGTTTTAAAGACCAGCGCGCTGTTCTAGAAGGACAGAGATCCTCGGGAGGCGTGCAGCGAGCAGAGCGGTTGGCTGGAAGGTAAATCCTGAGAGGAGGCAGGGACGCTCCAGACTTTTGGCGCTGGGACCTCCGCTCTGTCGGTGTGAGCAGTGCGTGCGTGCGTGTGCATGCGTGTGTATACGCGCGTGTGCACGTGTGCCTGCGTGCGTGCATGTGTGTCCATGCCTGGCATCTGTCCTGACCAGGGTGCCCTGCCTTCAGCGTTGAGGGCTGACAGGAGTCCTGGTCTGAGCCTAAAGCCCTGGCCTGCATGATTCTGAGCGGGCTCTATAACTTGCATTAAGTCTCACCTGAAGACTCCAGATACAAAAGTGTCTCTGTCTAGTTCTGAAGACTGTCAGGGCGCAAGGAAACCAAAACCATCGGCATGGAAGTCCAAGGGCACCGGCTCCGGGGGAGAGGCGATGCTGAAGTGGACCCCTCCCCCGGCGGCACCCCGCCTTAGTTCTCTTGTCCTGCAAGCCGCAGGGGCGGCTCTGCCATGACAGTGACAACGCATGCGGGCCCTGACCTGGTCTGCGGGCGGCCAGAGGCTGCCGGGGAGAGACCGTTTGGCTGAGCCCCGCTGAGATGGTGATGAGGGAAGCTGGGGGAAGGTTCGGGAAAGTTGCACCTTTGCAGAGCGGAGCTGGCAGCTCCAGCAGAAGGGCACCTGACCGCGAGAGTTTGGGATCAGCCTACATATTCATCAATTAGGGACAATACAAGTCTCGTGGAGGGGTTATCACCGAAGCTGTCCCCAAGAGCAGGAGCCGGTGGGCGGGGGTGGGAGAGCTGACAGAACAGATTATACGGAGAGGGGATGGGGCCCAGCAGGGGCTGGGCGGGGGAGGGGATGCTGTGAGAGGCTCAGGATGCCGCCAGGCTGGGGAAGCTGGCTCCGGTTTCTGAACCCCTCGTGCTCGATGTGAAGGGATCTGGGGGCCCGGGGGGAAGTACAGGGCCAGTAGGCCCTGCAGGGACATGAGAACGAGGCCAAGCTGGGCAAGACGCTGCAGGAGGCCATTTCATTTTTTTATTTTTTTTAAGGCTGCACCATGTTATATGCAGCAGGCTAAGGGTCAAATCGGAGCTGCACCAATGCAGTCACAGCAATGCCAGATTCAAGCCACGTCTGCGACCCACACCACCAGTCACGGCAACGCCGGATCCTTAACCCACTGAGCAAGGCCGGGGATCGAACCCACAACCTCATGGTTCCTAGTCAGATTCGTTTCTGCTGTGCCACGACGGCGGAACTCCCAAGAGTTCATGGTGGGTTGGTATGAGCTCAGAGAAAAATCCAGAGGTCTGTGACCCAAACTGCAACGTGGGTTCTTCCTGGGGAAGGGGTTTAGGGAGCCACTTTTTTCATCATCTGTCCTTGTTTAAATTTACGGATGTGTAATGAAAGCTTCCACATCGCTCATCACTGAGGAAGCACAAGTCAAAACCGCAATGAGATACCACTTGTCACACGCATTAGGAGGGCTATTATGTTAAAAAAATAAGTGCTGGCAAAAAACACTTGTGGGGAAACTGCAGCCCTTGTGCGCCGCCAGTGGGAAGGTAGGACGGCGCGGCTGCTCTGGAAAACAGCATGGGGGGGAGGGTTCCTCAAAAAATTAAACATGGGATAACCATTCGATCCGGCAATTCCTTTCCTGGGTATACACCCCAAAGAAGTGAACACAGGGACCTGAACCAATATCCATGCACCCACGCGCATAGCAACATTATTCACACTAGCCAGAAAGTAGAAGTAATTTTAGCATCTATTGACAGGTAATGGATAAGCAAAATGTGATCTATCCACCCCAGGGAATATTACTTGGCCTTAACAAGGAAGGAGTTCCACTGTGGTGCAGTGGGTTAAGAACCTGACTGTAGTGGCTCGGGTTGCTTGGAAGGCATGGGTTTGAACCCTGACTGGTGCAGTGGGTTAAAGGATCTGGTGTTGCTGCAGCTGTGGCGCAGGTCACAGCTGTGGTTCAGATTTAATCCTTGGCCTGGGAACTGCCACATGCCACAGGTGTGGCCATAAAAAAGAAAAAAAGGAAGGAGTTGATGCCACCTGCTACAACCTGGATTAACGTCGAGGACAGGACGCTAAGTGAAGTAAGTTGACGCAAAAAGACAAACACTGTACGATGCCACTCAGAAGAGAACCCAAGACTCATTTGATTCACAGAAACTGGAAGAAGAACGGTGGGTGCCGGGTGCCGGGGGGAGGGCCAGGCCGAGTTAGCGTTTGATGGGGGCAGAGTTCCAGTCTGGGAAGACGGAAGATTCTGGAACCAATGGCGGTGGTGTTTGCACAACCATGTGAATGTCCGTGAGGCTAGCGCGCACATAAAAATGGTTTCATGTTACATATATTTTCCCCACAATAAAAAATGACGTTGAAAAAAAAGAATGTATAGTTTTTATAATCAGGAAATTTCCATGCACATTCTTATTAGACCAAGAAATGAGGCATTTTTGATCAAGGACAGGCCCACGAGGAAACCAGGACGCACTTGGTGAACGAGGGTGGCCTGGGTCCCCTGTCCCCTGACCCTCTTCAGGATCATCAAGCTGGACGATGCCGGGGAAGGACAGAGGGGGGACCCGGTCATCTCCCAGGTGTCTGCAGCTTGGCGGGGAGCTGGGAGAGCCCGGACCTGGGACCTCTTTAGACAATGGCAGTGATGACGATGGTGACACCGCTGCACACCTGTCACCTGGTTAGTTGAGGTGTAATTCTTTAGTGACGTGTCCCAGCTGAACCCACTTGACAGATGAGGAAAATGAGGCTCAGAGTGGCCAAGTCACTTGCCCAAGTTCCCACAGCTGGGCGGGGATCTGCACCCAGGTCCGGCCGGCTCAGGAGCCCAGCTGTGGCTGGATGCTAAGACCCCTTCCAGCTCTGAGGTTTCCTGCGTCGGGGCAGCAGGCCCTTGGGGAGGGAACCCAGGGAGCAGCCGCTGGAGCTCCATTTCCTAAGGGGCTGCGTTTCCCCTTTGGGGCCGAGGAGAGCCCAGGTCCCAACTACAGGTGGTGGCCTCCACCCCCAGGAATCTGCCAGGTGCTCAGAGCAGGTGGTAGGACCTGGTGGGGGCCCCCTCACCCCTCTGGGCCCCACAGCATCCACGTCCACCTGTCACCCATTGTGCTAAATGCTTTACCAGCGCACCCCTACTCCCCATCCCCACCACAGCCCAGAAGCCCCAGGTACCGATCCAGAAATGGAGGCTCAGAGATGGAACTGACTTGGCCAGGTTCGCAGAGCAAGTACGGTTCAGAGCAAGGACCAGAAAAGAGCCCACAGCAACCTCGGGGCTCTAGGGTCGAAAGGCCCCCCAGGCTCCCAAAGACTAAAGAATGGATAGAACCATGCGCTCCGTGCATGGTCTGTCTTCCCCAGGGGAGCCGTGTAGGCAGCCGCTCCTGTGGGTTGGTCCAGAGCTGTGGGATTAAGCCGCCCTGGCTACTTGCTTCAGTTTGCCCCCATCGGGCCCAGGAGCGGGAACTGCACCCCTACGAAGGGCCCCGGGCCCACAGACCACCCCGCCTGCTCTGAGCCAGGCTCTTATCGCTCCCTGGTCTTGGCACCCGGATGCACCTGCAGCGATGCTGGGAAACAGGAAACCTCTCAGAGGCCTCACCCCTCGCTACTCACAGGCTTTGGAGAAGACCGGGTTGGGCTGCCCAGCCTGCAGACTGACAGTGAGGTGGAAGTCGAGGGGTTTGAAGCCCAGAGGACTTGGGTTTGGTTCCCCCGCCTACCACTTAGAGGGTTGTGTGGTGGGCAAGTCTTTTGACCCTCCCGGAGCCTCAGTTAACACATCTGTAAAGTGGGTGTATTAATATTTATGCTATACGGTCATTCAAAAGATTTTAAAATCATGAAATACAGGACATCGGTGGCATAATATTTGATACTAGTGAGGCTCGATAAAACCTTAGAAATGACTGTCATTCAAGAGGGGAGGCACCTGGAATCTCGCTCTCCGTCCTCTGAAGAAAACACCTCTGTGTCCACAGAATCTGGTTACTGGAATGAGCCAGAAGCCTCGTCTTTGTTGTTGTTGCTGTTGTTGTTTAGGGCTGTACCTGTGGCATGTGGAAGTTTCTAGGCTAAGGGTTGAATTAGAGCTATAGCTGTTGGCCTACACCACAGCCACAGCCACACCAGATCCAAGCCACATTCATGCCCTACACCGGAGCTCATGGCAATGCTGGATCCCCAACCTACTAAGGGAGGCCAGGGATTGCACCCGAATCCTCATGGATGCTAGTCGGGTTTGTTTCTGCTGGGCCACCATGTGAGCTCCCCGGAAGGCTCATCTTAACAAGCCGGAGTTGTTCCCAGTTCTAATCCGGGCCTCGCTACTAGCTGCGTGGCTGGGGGAGATCGTCTCCCTGTGCCTCTGTTTCTTCCTCTTTAAATGAGGAAGAAAAACAGCTTCTCCCTGAGGGGTCATAGGGAGGGTGGGATGTGAAGATGAGGTTTATGCAAACCCGGGCACATAGTCAGCCCTGAACAAACCGCAGACACAGCTTCACCTCGGGGAGGAGCTGAGTGGAAGCTTCAAGGACGTCTCCCACCCCTGCCCGTGGACACCGGGCAACCTGACCCCAAGCACAGCTTTCTTGAGCCACTGCTCTGTGTGAGGCTGCAGCAGGCACCGGGGGAACTGTGGCTAATGAGAAGGGGGCTCTGCCCTGCAAGGCCGCCAGCCCCACTCTGGGGCCGCCTTGCTCTGTGCTTCCCTCCCAAGCCCGTGGCTTGGTGCCTGGAAACAGCACAGGTCCGGACAACACGCAGACCTGGTGCAAATCTCCAGCTCCGAAGACTTGGCCACGTGGCTTCATTTAGAGGGGCCTCAGTTTCCTAATCTGTAAAGTGGGGACGAAGACCACCAGTCGCACGGGGCTGCTTATTTGGGATAAGAACAAGTGATGCTTATTTGGGATAAGAACAAGTGATGCTTATTTGGGATAAGAACAAGTGATGCTTATTTGGGATAAGAACAAGTGATGCTTATTTGGGATAAGAACAAGTGATGCAAATAAATGAGTAATAGGAAAAAGAAAACGTTGAAGGTACCAGCCCCAGCTAGCTCCTGTTCGGAGCATCTGCTGATTGCCCTCCCCACGTCCCACCCACAGAGTGTCCAGCCCCAGCCGCTCGGAGACCCAAGTGGGGAGACACACGTTATCGTCACTTCCTCCGGGACGGCAGCTCTCAGTGGTCACAGCCACTGACCGCCCTTTGAAACGGGGACCCCGTGTCAGTGTTTGCTTCGCCTGAGACTCCCCAGCCCCCACCGGACCCGCACTTGCACCCCGAATGCTGTCTGCAGGGGGGAGGGCTGGGAGATCAACATGGCCCACACGGAGGGTGGAAGCAGAGCTTCCTCGAGCACCTTGGGGATCTGGAGGTGCCAGGAGGGTGGGCCGGATGGGGGCTGGACGTCTCCTCTGGGGAGAGGGGAGGGCCTGCCTTCCAGAGGGGCCCACGTGGCACCTGGCACAGGGCAACGCTCAACTGAAAGACGCTGCTGGCAAAGAATTTGCAAAAACGAACCAAAGCTCGCCAGGCCCTCTCCTCCAGCGACGCACCTGAGAAGCAGCCGGTAAGGCCACAGAGTGGGTGGGAGCCCCAGACTGGGCCCCCGAACCCCCAGGCCCTGTGGGAGGATCCTAGGCAGCTTGCAGGGTCCCTGAGCCAAGCAGGGGGTTGGGGGGGGGGAGGGACAGCTCACAAGTGTGGCCTGCAAGCATCCCGGGAACTCCATTCCAGGACCCCGAGCCACGGGATGTGGGTTACAGGGTTAGGTACCCCACTGCTGAGAACCCCCCAGATTCCCGGCCAGAGCCTCTGGCACCCCTACTTCAAGCTGCCTCTGGGGCGGCCGTGCACTTGACCCAAGGCAGGCCCTTCTCAGAGCTTCCTGCTGGGCACCCCCATCCCTGAGGCCCCCAACTTGTAGGGGGTGGTTGTCTGCACACTCCCAGCTCTCTCCTCCCCAAGCCGGAGCCTGGCCTGTTTCTGGGGCACCCGTCCCGCCTAACCTCATTCGACTGTTCCCGTTGGTTCTGAGGGTCCGGCTGGTGCTCCCTAGGGCAGGCTCCCTTCCGGGGCCCGGCGGGGTGGGTCGCGGCCGGCGGGCACACTCACCCAGAAGCAGGTTCATGAGCACCTCCTGGCCGGCCAGCGTGCTGCTCTTCACCAGGCAGAGGATGGTGCCCCCGATCCAGGGGATGCCGTGGCCCGTGATGCCAATGAGCTTGACCATGGAGCGGGCGCTGGCCCAGGACGCGGCCCGGCCCGCGCACACCCCCAGGCGCTTGGACATGCAGATGTCAATGGCCAGCAGCGAGTTGAAGGCGATGCCCTTGAAGGACGGGTTCAGCTGCATGCAGTCCTCCTCGGGCAGCTGCTGCGACTGGCGCCGCTCTCGGGCTGCGTCGCCGGGGGCGGGGGGCTGCGCCGAGGGGCCCGAGGCCTTTCTGGCGGAGCCTCGGGGCTCGGGGGCCCCCTTGGGAGGCTGGTTCAGGGACAGGAACTCGGCCCGGTTGAGGACGTTGTTGCGGTCCCGGGCCCGGGCCCGGCTCTGGGAGGCAGGCATGCTGACGGTCACACACACGGCGAGGGCCGGGGCCAGCCTGGCTGCGAGGGCCTTCTCCCCGAGGACGGGAGCCGGGGAGCCGCCACCGCTGCCCTGCCTCCCTGCCTGCTCTGTGGCAGCTGTTAAATACAGAGGGCAGGATCGCACATGGCTGTTTACCTCCGGCTGCCACCAGGCGCCCGGGGGGGTGTCAGTGCCAGCTGGGCAGCCAATCGAGCCCCCTCCCCCCGCCCGGCGCGGGCCAGCGCCAATGGAGCCACCCGGGAGGCGGACGCGTCCACAGCTGCGGCCTGGCTGCCTCAGGCCTGGCTATTTAAATCTTCCAATGGCTCTTTCCCGGGGCCTGGGGGACTCTGGGAAATGTAGTCCTTCTGCTGCTCTGGCCTTGGCTGTGCCCGGGGCTAGAGGCCCAGACTTGGGCCCCCAACTAACCCCTGCTTTCACCAGCCTCCCTCTGAGCAGACCAGACCCCCGTGAGCCAGGCCTGTCGGCCCCACTGGCCCGAGACAGCTTGGACCTGGTCCCACGGATGAGACCGGGGAGCCCGGGCCAAAGGCCCCTCCGGGCACCAGATGGAGTGAATGACGTCACTGAAAGCGTCATCTTGGATCCTCTGGGGCCGGGCCCAGCCCCTCCCCTCTGTGACAGCGTGTCATTAAGCTGGCAGGCTGGCTTTTTTTTTTTTTCCAATCAGTCTTGAATCTGGCTTCAGTGCATCACAGTTCCATCAAATGGCCATCTGTAAGATTTGATTTCCATTAGAAGGAGGGGTAATGAATTGGCTGGTGATGCATCTGCCCCTTGGAGGCCGCCACCTCCACTGCCTGGAGTTTTGCGAAGGACAAGAGCACTCCAGCAGCTTCAGGCAACCCATAAATAGTTCCCCAGCTCCGGGCCCTGTGCTTGGTGCCTGGGATACTGCTGTAAACGGAATAGGCTGCATCCCGGTCCCCGGGCAGCTCACAGTTCAGCGGGAATTAAGCGCATGACACGTGGAGTGACTGCGAGCGTGCTGATGGGTTGCAGGACCGTAGGACAGGGCCCCCGGCCCAGCCCGGGGGTTACGAAGTGTTTTCTCCTGGAAGGAAGAGCAGGTGAGAGGTCCCGGGCAGGAGAGCACCCACCCCACGTGGGGTCGGGGTGGCCCGTGTGGCGGTATACGGAGCCAGGGGTCAACAGAGGCTGCAGACCCAGAGAGGGGCAGACTTAGAGGGCCCAGCCAAGGCTTCGGGGTTTGAGTCAGGCCGCCCTGCACCCACCAGGAACCCGAAGTCTCCACGGCCCTTTGAGGGGTGCCTGGGTCTTGGTTCAAGTGGAAGCCACTGGTTTAGGGCAGTCAGCAGAGTCAGGAGCGAATGTCCCGGTCTCATGCTTCATGGCAGCCAAGGTCTGCCTGGCCGGCTGGGATGAAGGCAGGAGTCCTTCCAAGCTTGCAGTGCCCTGTGAAGACCCGGGCCCACCCCACAGCCTCCCAGGTAGCAGGTCCAGAGCTTTCCAAGGACAGGAAGCCACCTGGGCTGGGAGCGACTGCTCTCTGGGGGTAGACAGGTGGGGGACGACCCGGAGCTCTGCTGCCAGCTAGCTGTGGGACCTCCAGCAAGTCACCTGGCCTTTCTGGGCTTCGTTTTTTCCACTTGTAACAGGAGAATACTAGTGTCCATCTTCCAAGAGCTGCTGTGAAGTCAATGAGATCACATTTATAAGATGCTGATTAGGGTCCCTGCCACGTAGTGAGCCTCCAAGCCTGTGGGTTAGGAATCGATGCTGTTTAACAAATGAAGCGTGGAGCTCCCACTGTGGTGCAATGGGATCAGCAGCATCTTGGGAGCACTGGGAAACAGACTCGATCCCTGGCCTGGCACAGGATTCAGTGTTGCCGCGGCTGCGGCTTAGGCCCGATCCCGGGTCCGGGAACGCCATGTTCTGCTGGGCAGTCAAAAAAGAAAACAAAAACAAACAAGCGAAAAACAAATGAGGCAAAGTCTTCTTTCCCCCTGCGTGTCCTCCAAAAGGGCCCACCCCGGAGGTCTGGCCCCCACTCTGTATCTGGCTGGCGTGACGTCAGACCAAGAACCCTCAGTCTGGTTCTCGTGGACTTCTTGGCACTCCCCTTCTAGGGAGTTCCTCTCAGACCACGCAGCCACAGAGAAGGACAACCCAGACTACGTCACATCCCACCTTCTGGGTGTGGCCATGATGGCCTGCGCTGCCTCATCCTGGTCCCTAGAGAGGCACATGACATGTGCCCTGAGCGCATGGGTAGTGGGCAGCGTATCGCACTCTCTAGGTGCTTTAGTTTGTTGACACCGTGTGACCAAACTTCCTGTGAAGTCATGATCTCATCCCCATTTTACAGATGACAAAGCTGAGGCTCAGAGGGGTGAAACCCAAAAAGGGTGAGGCCCAACTCCTAAGAAGGCCTTGGGCTGGGACACAAGGGCTTACAGACTCAGATGCCTCAGACCACAGGGACCTGCACGTGCCTGCTCAGCTTTCCACCAGGCCACTCACCCGCTCTCCCTGGGTGGGGACCGTGACCTGGGCTGACCTCAGGAAGGGCAGGGGAGCCCTGCCCGGAGAGCCGTTATTAATATCCAGAGGCCTGTGTCAGCCTCTTGGCCTGGCAAGAGCTGCCGGCAGGTTCTGAGCGCTATGGTGGGCTCCGGGCTGGAGCAACCCTGGGTTCAAATCCTGGCTCAACCACCTCCACCTGAGTGACCACAGGCAAGTCCCGCCAGCACTCTTGGGCTCTGTTTCCCCCTCAGGGGGCTGGTGAGGGGACGGTGATGGTGTGAAGGTTCACTCAGACTGAGGGCTGCTTGTCCATCATCTCCAGTTAGGAGGATCCTGTTCACACTCTCAAGCAGCTGAGAAGCAGGAACCTTCTCTTTATGAGCACCTACCATGGCCCACATAGTCTCACGTCTAAAGAGTCTTAGAACCCATTCATTCATTGAACTGATGCTTTCATTGATCTCTTCCTGCAGTATAGTTGGGCCGATAGCATACACACCCAAGAAACAACTAGTCAGCTTATAAAATGATAAACTTTTACCAAGAGTCTTATTTTTTTCTTACTGTCAAAATGTTACAGTCTTACTGCAATAAATTTGATACAGATAATATAACTGCAATCCTACTGCCTGGAGATCACTGCTGTTCACAAGAGGGTGGTCCGCTTATAAAGGGATTCTCGCTTGACTCATTTCCAATTACTGGGATGCTTTACAACAACCAAGTATTACTTTAATAATCAAAAAACACCTTTGTTAGGAGTTCCCTTCATGGCTCAGTGGTTAACGAATCCAACTAAGAACCATGAGGTTGAGGGTTCGATCCCTGGCCTTGCTCAGTGGGTTAAGGATCCGGCGTTGCCGTGAGATGTGGTGTAGGTTGCAGAAGTGGCTTGGATCCCGCGTTGCTGTGGCTGTGGCGAAGGCCAGCAGCTACAGCTCCTGTTAGACCCCTAGCCTGGGAACCTCCATATGCCGCGGGTGCGGCTCTAGATAAAAGCAAAAAGACAAAAAAAAAAAAAAAAACCTCTGTTAAAAACTATATCTAGGAAGTCTTTTGTGGTGCAGCAAGTCAAGGATCTGGTGTTGCCACTGCAGCAGCTTGGGTCCCTGCTGTGGTGCAGGTTCGATCCTTGACCCGGGAACTTCCAGTTGCTGCAGGCACAGCCAAAAAAAAACTATATCTATGTATATTGTGTATATATAAACAAATATACATTTAAAAATATGATTATATTACCTGCTCTTTTAAAAAATAACCTACTTTTTTTTTTTTTTGTCTTTTTTAGGGTCGCACTTGCGGCCTATGGAAGTTCTCAGGCTAGGTGTCAGATCAGAGCTGCAGCTGCCAGCCTATACCACAGCCACAGCAACGCTGGAACAGAGCCGCATCTGTGGCCTACACTGCAGCTCACAGCAATGCCAGATCCTTAACCCACTGAGCAAGGCCAGGGATTGAACTCGAGTCCTCATGGATACTAGTCAGGTTTGTTACCACCGAGCCACGATGGGAACTCCAAATATAACCTACGTTTTTAACTTAACAATACGAACCTGGCAATGTCTCCATGACAATCCATCATTCTTGGATAACTGCTTGGCATTCTGTCACGTGGATGGGCCGTACTTTACGTAAGCAATTCCCTACAATCTGATGTGCTGATTGGTTTCATTTTGTGACTATTCAAAACTATTCCGGCATAGTCATCCTTATAATACACCCCTGTGCGCTCAAGCAGAGTATAAATAAGTGGCTAAAGTGGCAGGTACCAAGTGAAACAGCGTGCCCGGAGGCATCCCCATGTGCCATGGCTTCTCCAGTCCTGTTTGGCCTCATCCGTCATTCACCCCTTTGCTCACTCACCCTTGGAACATGTTTTGAGACCTGCCCGTGTGCCAGGCCCCCTCCTCATGCGAGGACCAGTGGGCAAGGTAAAGATGGCTCTGAGGTGGCCCTGTGCCCGCAGACCACCTGGCCTCCCGGAGCCACTGCCCCACCTGGCCCCTGGGCCCCATAACTTCCCTGATCTAGTGCTACCCATTGTCGAGAGAGGGCCGCGGCAGGGGACAAAGCGACTCAGACTAAAGCCCTTGCCCCCACAAATGGGCACCAAAGCGGAGCGGTGAAGGGATTCTGTCTGGACCACGGAGTGCCCCGGGATTCAAACATCACTTCAATACCCGTACCCTCGCCCACTCTTTTCCTTTTCCCTCGGTCAGTGTCCTTTCTAACGGGCCATACACTTATTTAATCCGCGTGTGCTTAGGGCCTGTGTCCTCCTAACAGAGTGTCAGCCCACGTGGCAGGTGCCCACCTGGGCACCCAGTAGGCACTCAATAAATATCTGTTGAATGAATGCCGTCTCATAACAAGCCTGGGCTTGGATCCCCTACAGATCTTGCCGTCAAAGAGGGCTGCCAAGAGGGGGCGGGTGGTTTGGGGTAATGACCCCAGAAGAGGCCGGGAGTGGCTGAGAAGCTCCACTCTGGGGAGACGCAGCAGCTGGGGTGGGGGTCGGGGATGGAGGGACCGCGGCGGGTCGCCTGCCAGGACAGCGAGGCCGCCCCGCGAAAAGCATTTTTCATCACCGCCTCCCCACCCCACGGGCTCGGATCGCTTTCTCAGCTCGCATTTCCAAGGCCGCTCCTGGGTTATTTCGGTCGGGAAACCTGATCCTTCCCTGGGTTTATTTTAGCACCTTGGAGAACTCCCAGCGCCGCACCCGAGCCAGGGCCGCGCCCAGCCTGCTGACGCCGCCCGCAGCAGCCGTCCCGTCCCTCTCGGGCCGCGGGGCGCGCGGCGGGTGGGGAGGCCTCCCGGCAGGGGCAGCCTCGGCGGCGGCGCAGCGCCCGGGTCCTCCCGCATCTGCCCCACGCGGGATCCTTGTGCCGGGCGATGCTGGGGGCGGGGACGCGGAGGGACGGCGCCAGGCGATGGCGGGGAGAGGGGTCACCTGTGCTCACTGCAGGCGCCAGCGCCTGACCGGGCGCCACGCTGAGCCTTCGTTCCTCGCCCACCCGGGAGGAGAGGACATTTCTCGCCCAGAACTTGGGCTCCGATGGGGAAGCCGGGCCAGAGGGGCAGAGAGTCACCCCCCTCCTGAGCCAAGCTGGGAGAAGCAGCCGTCGCCTGCCTTCCTGACCTTGACTTAGCCATAAATCTCCTCCATCCTGCAGGCGTTAAAGATCCCCTCCAGCCCCAAATAACACACAACACACTGGCACGTACAGACACGTGCATTCACACGCACTCCTGTATCCCAGCCACTCACACCCACAAACGTGCTCACCTGCACTCACTGCCACACACATCCACATGGACACACACACTCAGACACAGACACTCATATCCATCTTCACAGACACACACAAACACACACGGTCATGCACACTCACACACACAGCCCACTCATCCAGACATACACCCACACAACCAGCACACAAACACATCCGTCTGCACCCACACACACATCCTCACACAAGGCACACACTGTCATGCACAAGACACACAGTCACACACACCCACACGGACACACATACACGCACCCTCACAGATGCATGGGCGCCGTCCACACTGTTACACACAACTGTCACATACCTCCTTACAACACAAACTCACGCTGTCACACACTCCCACCATCACACACTCATTTAAACACGCTTCACCGCTGTCACCTCACATGCCACTGCTTCCCTCCCACCCCCGGGACAGGCATCTTCCACCCTCCCCTCCCCAAGTTCAATACTGGGCACATACCCATCAAAACAACTTAGACTTGTCCTGATTTATAGCAATCGATTCTTATGCATAACCATTTCGAGTATGAAATTGCACCAATTTATTATTTATGCTAATTAATACCTCCAGTCTCCGAGTTATCCCTTGGCATCTCTCAGGCCCACGGGGATGTGAGTGCTGCTTGGACCTCGCCTGCCGTCTGCCTGGGCCCTGGCCGTGTTCCCCGGTGTCTTCCGAGCCCCCAGCACAGGTGTCCAGTCAATCCCGGAGAAGGAATGCACGGGCGCGAGATGGTGGGGAGGCTAACACGACCTAGAAGAAACGTGCTTTTGAACCTTTGGCTGGAAAGCGCCACGCCCGTCCCAGGCACCTGGCTTCTCTCAGGGCTCTGAGCCCCCCAGCCGCCCTCCTGGCGCATCGCTGCCCCTTCGTGGCGAGTGAGGTTATCATGGATCTGGGGGCTGGCGGGCCTGGCTTCTAGTCCCAGAGCCCTCCCTGGGTGACCTCGCCGGCCCGTGTTCCCATCTGTAGGGGAGGCTGTGAGGCCAGCCTCTGAGATCCTGTCCTCGCTAGCCTGGCCAGGCCGAGCCCAGCCCTGCAGAGGTCAGGTGACCGGTGAGGCCAAATGGGCTCTGCAGCCTCCCTGCCTCTCGATGCCACCCTTCCAGCCACCTGCCCGGCCCTCCAACCCTGCTCGTCTGTCTCCCAGGCGGACGTTTCAAGCCGCACCATTAGCTTCCAGGCTGGTCCTAAACAGTTAAGGAGAGAACCACGTCTCCCGGGCAACAGAATTCCAGCACTAACGTTTCCATCTGCAGAACCAGGGCTTTTCCCGCCTGTGAAATGCCTTTCTGGTCTCAGGATGACAGCACCTTTGGAGGCCGAGGGCTCCTGGAAGACCGGTTCTGGCCTTGGATGTTGGTCCACGAGGAACCTTGCGTCTGTCTCCACTGGCCATAAATATGAGGGCCCTACAACTGCAGAGAATGCTGGTGAGAGCATCTACTACGTCAGATCTCCCGGCCTTGGCATCTCCGAGCCAGGCGGCCAGGTTCAAGCACACCTCCTTCGTCCCCAGGCCTTGGTGTCCCCGCCTGTGGAATGGGATGGTGACAGGACTGGCTCCCGGGCTCACTGTGGAGCACCGTGAAGATGATGCCCGGAGAGGCCCTGGCCGCAGCGATGCTCAGCGAGGAGATGCTGCATCTGGCTTCTTCTGCAGACCCAGAGGATACGTTTGGGCTGCGTGTTAAAACCCGGCTGGATGGGATCATGCTGTTTCCAACTCTGATTTGCTGTGTGACTTTGGGTTTTCGTGGCGACCTCTCTGGGCCAACACGCTGGGAACTGAGGATTCCTGTCCTCCCACTGACAGCACCCGGAGCTCCCGAGTGGCCACAGTGGGGAGTTGCCCACCTCCGGGGGGGGGGGCTAGGGCTGCGCATCCCGACCCCCCCTCCTCTTTCCCATCCACTGGTGACATCCCAGAAAAGGAGTCTGGGGAGACTGAGGTCTGAGGGCAGGGGATGGGCCTGGGGGGTCCTGTGAGTGTCCCCGTGGTGCTGGGCACGTCGCAAACAGATGTCCCCTTCCTCTGTTCTGCTGACGCCAGCACTTCACCCTCATGTGGATGGATCCTGGGCCTCCACATATGCTGAGACAGCCGTGGGTCTGTGCCCAACACCCACATACCTCCAGAAAATGCTGAGCCGGGAAAAGGGCAGCCTGGGGAGGCAGGAGGGCTGCAGGGGCCGAGGGCTGGGGAAGCAGCCAGAACCTTGGAGGGTCCAGAGGAAGCAGGCGTGAGCTGAGCCCTTTCAGGCCCTCCGTCTGTCAGGGCTGGTCCTGGGAAAGCCGGTCCTCAGCCCAGAGCCTTGTAAACAGGCCCAGGGACACTGCCTGCGCCCACAGAACTGGCCCTTGAACTAGCCCAAGACAAAGTACTGCACAGGAGGTGATGGGAGGAGAAGGCAGCTCTGGGGCCGAGGGTCTTTTATTTTGTAAGAGCCCTCGCCCCACGGGCACCCGAGCGGTGTTCCGGTGGGACTTATCAGACACAGGGCCCTCTAGTTACTTGCATCTGAGCTTGGATGGGCTGGCCCCAGCTAGCACGGGCAGTGTGCCTGGAGGAGGAGAGAAGCGGGCTTTGCACTTGACCAGATCTAGGTGGGCATCCAGACTCTGGAAAGCCACTGTCACCTGACCCCTGGGTGTCTCTGTACAGCCTACCTCCGGGGGTCAAGGAGGATAAAGGAAACAGTGTTGCTCGGCAGTGTGGACACATAGTGGGTGCTTTATCACCATCATCCCAAACTCTGGGCCAACCAAGCCCGGGGCTGCAGGGTGTAACCTCACTTCCAACAGGCATCAAGGCCATGACTCCAGGAAACCAACTCCACAGGCTTGGCCCCTTACAAGTAGGTTGGGGCTCTGAAGTGTGTCCAAGGGGGGGCAGAATGTTTTGTGGGGGCCATGAGTTCAAGGCCGGGAGAGGCCACTGTGGGTTAAGAGGCCAAGGAAAGCTTCTTTCCAGAAATGGACGTTAATACGGGGTCCTTAGGAGACCTGTGGTGCCTGGGGTTCTACCTTCTAGTAGCAAGCGGATCATGAGGGCCACTCCACCTTGGTCTCGGTCAGCAGGACTAGGAATAAGCTACCTACCAGCTGGCCTGGCAAGGGAAGGCCCCTCTCTAGGCAGGGGGCCCGTGGCAGTGAGTAGGGTCAGGGCACAGGTGGAGCTGGGTGAGAGGCAGTGGCCACCTTAACAGGCCACTTCCTGCCTGTGGCCTGAGCTGGTGCTGGTGTGAGATGGATCATTCGGCTGGCGGATCATCTCTCCGAGAAGAGACCTCAGAGTGACCAGAACCCGCTGCTGCCTTGATCCTGCCCTCACTGGCCCTCAGGATTCTCTGGCTTGGGAGCGGCTGGAACCGCCTGCCTCGCGCGCGTCCGTCTGAAGGGCCTTCGGAAGTCAGAGTCATGGGCAGAAGATCGTGGCTCTAATGTGGCTACAGGTTTTCTGATGTCACAAACCACCTGGCCTTTCCTTAGGGGGCGGGGAGTTAGCTGCAAGGTGGGGGTGGGGCTACTGGTTTGAGGGTGCGTAGAGAGGTTAACAGTGAGCGCGCCCCTCTTCCAGGATCAAACTCCTTTTGAACCTCTGCACACAGACCTCCTGGATCCCAGTCTCAGCGGGGACACCTGTCTGGGTGGGGTCTTGGGCAAGTCTTGGCATCTCCCAGCTTTGGATTCCTGCTCCATTAAATACACAAGATAGGCCTCTTACCCAGGGGTGGCTGATGGTGGATGAAATGATCAAGTCTGCACAGCGCTTATCACCGTTGGGGGCCAGCAGGCCTGACCACCTGTCAGGGTTCTGCCAGGCCCAGCACAGGGCAAGCAACACAGAGATCCCTTTCCTCAAACTTCTCTCCCCACGCCCAACCTCCCAGCCCTGGAGCCTCCCAGAGCCCCGCACTGTTTTCACCCAGCCAGGCCCCAACCCTTCTCCTCCGCCTGCCCTGAGCCCCGCAAAGCTTGCCGAGTTCAAAGGGCACGGGGAGCAGCCCACCTGGACCCGAGACGGAAGCCGAACTACACTACCCAGAATTCCCGGGGCTAGCCAAAAAGGAAATGTCGTTTCTGCAAGGAGAGGCTCAGCTCCCCCAGCAGCTGCAGAGAGAGAGGGAGCGACAGGGGGGAGAGGGGGAGAGGATTATCGGGGGAGGCGGGCTGAGTGCGGGAGCGAGGGTGGAGAGCAGGGCGGGCGGCGAGGAGGAGGCGGCGCCCGCCCGCCGCCGCCGCCGCCTGCGGACCCGCATCCCCGCGGGGCCGGCGAGCGGGCGTCGGTCCCTGCGTGCGCTGCGCTCCGGCCGGCGGCTGCGGGCGGACGCGGGGCCAGGCTGGTGCAGGGGCTGAGTTTCTGCAAAGTTTGACCTGGTTGCCTTTCCGATGCTGCAGCAGAGCAGGCAGCACGGGGCGCGCCAGGCGGCTGCGGCGCGGCGGCGGGGCTGAGCGGCGACAGCGTGCTCACAATGATCATAAAATAAAAGCAGGCGCGCGGGGTGGGGACGAGAGAGCTACGAGCCTCACCCCTCCGCCCCCGGCCACCCCCCAGCAGCCCGAGCTAGGAGGACGTGGGGGCCGGGGGCGCCCACGCCGTCCCCGGACCCCAGTAGCGCTAAGGGACCCTGCCCGGGGAAGAGGGTGGGGGCGCCCGGAGGACGTGCCTGCGGCGGGGTCAGGGGCGTCCGGAGGGCGGCGGCCCTGGCGAGCGGAGCGGCCCGAGGGGCAGGTGAGTCGGCTGCGCTGCCCGGCTGGAGGCGTGCGCGCCAAAGTTCCCCGGCAGTGGCGAGCGCGCCGGACGCGCGGGGATCGGGGGCCGCTCCGGGCTGGCGAGGTGGAGACAGAGGCGCCGGACGCGGCGGGACTGGGGCGCTGCACTCTCCGGAGTAGGGGGACCCCGGCCCGGGAAGGCGCGTGCGCCCGATCGGACCGGCCTGCCGGGTGCCACTGAGCCCGCAGGGACTAGAGGGGCCCGGACTGGGAAGGGGCGGCTGCACCCGCCAAGAGGCGGTGGGGGCAGTGCCAGGACCTGAAAGTCCACAAGGCTCACTGCAGTGCCCGCCGGTCGCCCCCCGACCCCGCCTCCGGGCCGAGAGGTGTCAGCGGAGATGTCACTGGCGGCGATTATTCGCTGGTGCGCGCGGTGGTGTGGCCGCCACTGACGGGGCGGGAGGGGGGGGCCGCCGCCTCCGGGGAGACCGCCCAGAGCTGCGCCGTCAGCTCTGCAGCCCGCGCCCTGCGCACACGCGTCGCTGCCCCGCGGGCCCCTCACAGGAAAGTTCGGCTCAACTTTGAGACGGGCCTTGACGCCCTGTCCCTTCCACCTCCCCCCAGGTCCTCGGCGGCCGCGGCGAACCAGGTAGCGGCCCGAGCGCAGCCCCGGGGCCCCGCACGGCGGCGGGCAGCAACAGCGATAGCGACAGCGGCGAGGGGACACGGTGCGTTCGCGTGGGGGGCGTCGGCCTGCGCCCACGAGTGGGCGCCGACGGGGACCCGCGCCGCGCTCCTCGGGGACCCTGCGGGCGACCGGAGCCGGGAGCCCGCCTCCTGGAAGCCCCCGAAGGCGCCCGGACCTCGGTCGATTGAACAGAAACTCCTCTTCCATTGATTCGGCCGGGCCGGGCGAGCGGCCGGCTGCCGGCGCCCCGAGCGCGCGTGCGGAAGGCAGAAAGGCAGGAAGTCGATCTTGTGCAGCGAGGGTGGCGGCACCGCGCCGGGGACCGACGGAGCCTTCCTTATTTATGTGTCCGGTGTTTGCCTTCTTCACCCGAAGACTTCAGGGAGCGTCTCCGAGCTGCTTTCCCCGCGCTGAGGCACGGAAGGGCTGGATGTCGGAACAACATGATTATCCATTAACCTCCAAACTTTTCTTTTTTTAACCCAAAGAATATCGGTGATTTTTGTGCACTGCTAGCAGAAGAAGAGAGAACCCAGGGCCCTTGAAATGCAGCAAAATCCTTATTTATAAACAGGTCCGAGGTAGTGATATGCAAACCCCCCTTCGTCAGTGTGTTTTCTATCCTATGGATATTGGTCTTGAGATTTGAGCTTGGAGAGCAGTACTGCCTGCACTGGGTCCCGCGGCCTCCATCCTTTCAATGCCCAGTTTATTCTGGGACTGCTGGCCTTCCCTGGAGATCAGAGCGCTGCTGTGTGCCATGGGCTGCATTCAGAGCATTGGCGGCAAAGCCAGAGTCTTCCGGGAAGGTATCACCGTGACCGATGTGAAGGCATCGATTGACCCCATCCCCACCAGCATCGATGAGTCCTCCAGCGTGGTGCTGCGCTACCGGACGCCCCACTTCCGGGCCTCGGCCCAGGTGGTCATGCCGCCCATCCCCAAGAAGGAGACCTGGATCGTTGGCTGGATTCAGGCGTGCAGCCACATGGAGTTCTACAACCAGTATGGGGAGCAGGGCATGTGAGTAATGATCAGGCGCAAGCTCCGGGGGCCGCTTGGGGTCGGGGAGCTTGGCGGGGCTGGGGTGCGGCTCCAGAAGGGTCTCGCCAAGGCCAGAGGGGAGTGTTAGGCAGACACGGCAGCAGCCTCGGAGGCCTCCTTGGCCAGGCGCGCTGGAGGGCTTTCCTGCTGATTCAGATCGGGGGGCCCGGCTCGAGGACCTTCCCTTCTGCTGTCTCTGGCCCCTGGGGTTCCTGTTTCCCTCCCTGCACGAGGCCTGGAAAGCAGAGGGACATTCACGCCAGGTGCCGCTGGCAAAGCACACGTGCTGCCCCAGGTGGCTAGAGAGGCCGCGGCTCGGCCAGGCTCGGCCAGGCTCAGGCCCCCGCCAGCGGGTACTCGGGGGAGGAGAGCCGGGCCCCTGTAGCCTCCGGAGTCAGCGTGCAGGGCTTTGCGTTGGACCCGAACTTGTCCCCCGGCGTTTGCAGAGGCACATTGGAACCTGGGGGAACGTTCTGAGTTTTGTTTGAGAGGATGGCTAGATTTATGGACCCGGTTTGCATTGCAGTGTGGTGTTTTCTGTCTCAGAGACAGAAGATCACGTTATGTGGACGCCCAGTGTCCAGGCCCAGAAGGTCCCAGTGGGCCCTTAACAGCTGAGAGGCGCCCACTGGCCTCTCCTCTCCAGCCTGGGCCCCAGAATGTCCCCAGGGTAATGTGGCTCCTGGTGTGGCACCCGGGGCCCTGGCATGGTCCCTGCACCTAGAGATGGCCATTCTGGGTGTGGAAAGAGCAGAGGCAGACACAGGGGGGAAGTGACTTAACTCGAAGGGCTGCCCTAAGACAGGGTGGGGACAATAGCTGTTTCTGAACACAAGGAGCCTTCTGAGAGCACCAGGCAGGCCCCTAGGGCAGCCCCCCGACTTTACCCGCGAGACTGGGCCGTGGCGTGGACTCCCACCCACAGCCTGCCCCTCTGGGGCCACCCTGTGAGTGTCCCTCCCCAGTTCTGCAGGTGAGGAACTGAGGGGACTTTCCCCAGGACTTAGGACTTGTCATTAATTTAAGGACATCCCGGGCCACCTGAAATTAGAGAGGGCGGGGAGGGGTCCCACATCTTGTGGTTTCTCCTCTTAATGACTCTGAAATTCCAAGGGAAACAGGAGGATCACGGAAAAACTTAAAACGAGGTGTAACCACGGCCGCCCCAGAGGTGCACGTGCGGCTGGTCTGGACCCCCGCCCGCCCCCCTCCATCAGCCTGACGCTGCATCCAAGTCTAATTCTCAGAGTGGCCATGAAACCAGGCTGGGGGCTGACTTTCCATCCAGGAAGGGAAATACGATTCTCAGTTATGTGGTGTGGACCTTCCCTAAGAAGCCTTAAGCCCCAGATCTTCTCAGGCTTTGCAAGGCATCCAGGACAACTGGCAAGACAAAAAGGGTTTTTCTAGGGCTTTTAGGCTCAGCCTGTTTTCTCCCCTAGAAAGGGTAGGGAAGCCAGAGGGTCCTAATGAACTTGGAAAGATACAAGTGCCAGTAGGAAGAAAGCTGGGGAGAGTTCAAGGGGCCGCGCTCTGGTGTGTGCTAGGGAAGGAACGGGCCTGGCTCGAAGCCTCAGCTTCCCCATCAGATGGGCAAGGGGTGTAAGAGACTTCAAGGCCTTGTGCTCACGCTCAAGCACTAGGGCTGGTGGCAGGCCTGGGTCAGGAGACCTGAGATGACCTTTCTCCGTCTGTGCCAGCCCTCGGTTCCTGGTGAGCGGAACGCAGTCCACACCTAGACTGCAGTCAGGCAGGCCTGGGCGCAAGTCCAGGTTCTGCCACTTTCCCAGGTGTGACCTCGGCCACTCTGACCCTCGGTTTCCTCGTCTGCCAGTCACGGTCCTTGCGCCGGGGCTTACTGAATTACGGGAGATGACAGCGGTCAGGCAGTGGGCACTGTGCCGTGCCCGGGGTCAGTACTCACTGCGAGTGCCTGTCGTCGTCAGCGCTGTTATTGCCGTGATTTTGATCTGTCAGATGGGGAGTGGGGGATGGTATCCGTAACGAGTTGCGAATCGTGGCTGGAATGACAGAGTTCGGACAGACGTAAATCACCCCTTCATGGCATTTCTCCCCAGGCCCACTCTCTGACTTTTAGAAATTTAACAAGAGTGTAAGTCCTGAATGCCATGAGTTTTCAAGTGGTTAAAAGCTGTTTTCTTTGCTCTCCATTCTTCAAAAATCTTTTAATTTTATTATTATTATTTTGTCTTCCGAGGGCTGCGCCTGCGGCATATGGAGGTTCCCAGGCTAGAGGTCAAATCCAAGCTGTAGCCGCCGGCCTTCGCCACAGCCACAGCAACACAGGATCCAAGATGCGTCTGCAACCTACACCACAGCTCAGGGCAACGCCGGATCCTTAACCCACTGAGCAAGGCCAGGGATCAAACCCATGTCCTCATGGATGCTAGTAGGGTTTGTTAACCGCTGAGCCACGTCGGGAATTCCAAAAATCTTTTTTATCTTTTTAGGGCCATAGTCGAGGCATGTGGAGGTTCCCAGGCTAGGGGTCGAATCAGAGCTATAGCCTCTGGCCTACAACACAGCCACAGCCAAGCCAGACCTGAGCTGCATCTGTGACCTGCACCACAGCTCATAGCAACATCGGATCCTTAACCCACTGAGCAAGGCCAGGGATCGATGCCGGTCAGAGTCATTTCCGCTGAGCCACGCTGGGAACTCCTCTGCTCTCCATTTGTTTCCTGTCTTTCCCCGTCCCCTTCTCAGGACAGACGCCTTCAGCCTGGGCCCTCTGTGTCCCACACATCTCATTCTCCGGGACTCCTGGGCTCCCCATGGGACAGGACCAGCCTGGAGAAAGGGCACAGTTTGAGCTCCCAGGAGGGGCAGGATGGATGGGTCGTTACTGGGCTCAGGCCCTGGGGCTCTGAATGACCGCCCAGTGCTGGCTCTGAGGCCTCGGCAAGTGACCTCTTGGAGGTTCAGTTTTGTCACCTGTGGAGGAGGGGTGAGAAGTCCCCGGAAGGCTGAGGCTCCGGAGGGCACACGGTTATACAGGAAGGCCCTGTGCCTGAAACGCTGGGTTGGAAGCTGTTCCATTGGTTATTAATCAACAGAATTGTATTAAGAAACTGAATTACCAAATAGTGCGGTTCGTCAGGCCATGGGGAGGCTCTGTATTCAACGAAGGTCGTCCAGAAAAAGCTGGACAGCTGCTCTTGCTTGAATGTCAACAGAGGCGTTTTCAGGGGCTGTGGAAACCCCTCCCGGCCTCCCTTCCCCGAGCCTCCTGTGGGAACTAGGCTTCTGCGTGTGTTTAAGCCCCGTGATGTGCAAGAAAGTGAGGGACGGAGAGCAGCGGGCCTGACCAGTGACCTCGGGCTGCCTGGAGCTGTCCGCTAACTTGGTTGGGGCCGGGGCTGTCCTGTGCACGGCAGGACATAGAGCAGTGTCCCTGGTCTCTACCCACTCGGTCTGCAGCCTCCCTCCCCGAGTCCTGACAACCAAAAGTGTCTGCAGCCATTGCCCCATGTCCCCAGGAGGGGTGCGGAGTCACCCCTGGCTGAGACCCAGATGACCTGAACCCTTAAAATGAAACCCACGCACTGGGCTTCGGTGGCCTGGGGAGGGGACGGGCAGGTGGCAAAAGTTAGGTTAGGGCTTGTATTCTTGACTAACGGGCTTGTATTAAAAATATTAATTCCAGATACTTAACCCAAACCCATAATACCCTGGAACGTTATCCCGGCTTGAAATTAATCTCTAATCCAGGAGGAGAACTCTTTCGAATGACATTCTGGGTCTGAATGATGTGAAATGGAACAATGCCACATGCCACCTCGGTCATGCCCCGACTTAGACGCGAGCTAGAAATTGCTGAGTTTCTCGTGCCAGCTTGAGAGGGTTCTCTACGGCTTGGGGTCCAACCCACATTGCCTTAAAAGGCACCCCCCCAAAAAAAACTGTTGGAGATGCCTGCCCCCACAACCCCATCCCCCGCAACCCTCAGCGCCACCTGTCAGTTGGCACAGTCTTCCAAGTGACAAGTCGCAATTTCTCGCCTGTGTGGGAGACGCTTCACGTTATCCCGGATTTGCCCTTAGCTGGAGCCCCCAGGGAATCTGGCCCACGGCCAAGGCCAAGGCCGGCTTCTGGCTCAGGATTCTGCCAAAGGGCAGGCTCGGGCTGAGGGAAGGAGAGCTGCTCAAGAGACGGGGTCTCTCTGAGTTGGCGGTGCGGCCTTCCCGTGCCCTCGGCCAGCAGGGCGTGGACCCCAGCTCCGTTGTACGCTGGACTCTAATGAGCCTCACTGTTGCCATCTGTGAAATGGGGCAGGACAAGTCCCTCCTCCCGGGGTTGTTGTGAGGATTAAATGAGATAGGGCAGGGCCTGAACCCGACACAGAGCCCGGTGCACACAAAACCCTCGCTGTCCGTGTCATAACCAGAAGTAATTCATCATTAACTACACAGCACCCGGCCGAGCTAGCACTGAGATGGCTGTGTCGGAATTGCTGCTGTTCTTTCTTCTCCTGGCTTGGGTTTGAGAAGCATGCGGCCCCTGAGGGTCCTTCCAGCCAGAACCTGCACTGACATCTGCCGCCACGGGATTAGGAGGCTGGGGGTGGAGGTGGGGAAGGGGCCAGGCAGGGCTGGAGGGGCCGAGGCCTCTGGCCCAGGGATGCTGGAGCTGGGCTGATGGGCACGGCTGCACGGCCGCCCCGGCTGCCCGCTCACTCTCTCGTCTCCCGAGGACCCGTGAGGTCCTCATTTTATGATGAGGCCACGGCCACTGAGACCAGAGGCCACTGTGCCCCGCTTGCTCTGCTCCTGTGGATCTGGGGCCGGGCCAGGAGGATCCACATGGCCCCTTCCTGCACCTGGGCCTGAGCCGGGCTGCGCAGAACAATTGAGGACAGCGCTTCCTCTCTGTGCCCGGAAGGCGGCCTCCCCCATCCGCCGGGCCCTGGCGGAGGCTGGAGAGGGAAGTCCTCATTTCCAGGCTTTGGGGTGGGAGGAAGTTGGGGGGTGGCCCGGCCCCCAGAGAACTCCCCCTGGACCGCCCCGGCCAAGCCATCACACCCGCCTTCATCCTCCGAGGGCGGAAAACAGAAGCTGGCGGCCCCTAGAGAGGTTCAGGGAAGCACTGAGCACAGTGATCAGAGAAATGGCAACTTAAATACGGACAGGCTGCTGCTGCTGCTGCTTTTTTTCTGATCAGATCAGGATAGAAATGAAAAAGACCAATAATGCCCGGCGCTGGGTGGAGGGGTAGGACAGCCTCCCACGCTGTTTGGGGGGGTACAGTCTGGGCAGCTTCCGGGAGGTGCGCTTGGCAATTTCAAGTACAGACGGCTTTCAAGGCTGCCGTTCTGCTTCTAGAGTCTGTCTTGCAGAAACTGAGCCCCTGGCCCCGTGCCTGGCTGATAGTAGGCACACAAAAAATAACTGACGGAACGAACGAATTGACGGATCCATGAATGGGAGAAGCAGAAGGATGGATGTGTGGGGGCAGAAGCCAGCACTGTCCACCATCGCAAAGAGCCACAAACAACCCAAGCATCCATCAGCAGAGGGTGAAACTGCCGTCTGTCTTCAGAGCCGTAGGTGACGCGGCTGCTACACACTAGGAGGACAACCTAGAGATTCTGTATCATGTTATCATTGTTGCATTAAAAAAAGGGGTAGGAGTTCCTGTCGTGGCACCGTGGAATCGAATCCGACTAGGAACCGTGAGGTTGCAGGTTCAATCTCTGGCCTTGCTCAGTGGGTTAAGGATCTGGCGTTGCCATGAGCTGTGGTGTAGGTCGCAGACGCAGCTGGGATCGGGCATTGCTGTGGCTGTGGTGTAGGCCGGCGGCTATACAGCTCCGATTTGACCCCTGGCCTGGGAACCTCTATATGCTGTGGGTGCGGCCCTAAAAAAAATAGACAAAATCCAAAAAGACAAAAACAAAAACAAAAGGAGGTAAAACAGGTGGGGTGGGGACACATTTTCGGTCAAGAGAAAACGCTAAAAAGGGAACATATACTGTGTGTTTGTGCAGGGAGAAAGCTCTAGAAGGATGTTTACCAGAGCAAGTAACCTCGGCGAGGGAGGGGAGGCAGGAAGACGGGACTTTCGTTTTTCACTTCACGTACTTCTCTATGGCTTGACGTTTTTCTTTTTTAAACAAAAACACAGCTTTTATGACTAAAAGCTGAAGCAGGCGCTTTGGTCCTCCCCGCGCCCCTACCCCGGTGTCAGGTCCCGGGGCTGTGGCCTGGGTGAGATGGGAGGAAAAAGAGGTGTTTGTTGTTTGGGGGGGGCACCCCAAGAGCAGACACGGAGGGGACACCTCCAGCCCCTCCCTGGGGGAACGGGCGCCTGGTGACCTGTCCGGTGGGACCGGGCCAAGCCCCGCGGGTGGCCGGCTGGGGAGGGAGTCAGGACCTCAGGGTCCCAGTCTGGTTTGGAAGGGGGGCTCTTGGGTTCATTGCCTGGAGAACTGCAAAATTTTTACAGAATTCGAACTTTTTGCAGGTTGTAAAAGAACTGTAAATGCTATAAAATTGGGGACCCAGTAAGATAATCCCTAAGTGCCATCTGGCTGATGCAAAGGCACTGAAACCTGCTCTGGGCAGAAGAGCTGTGTGCCACGGGCAGCCCTGGAGCCCCAATCGCCGTCCGTAAACGTGTTCCTCGGAGCGCCTGTGGGTGCCACCTGTGGGACATGAACCAACATTTAGGTGGACTTGTTTCAGCTCAGGTGGACTTGTAATTTAAAGCGACATGTATTCTAATGTATATTAGAAATATATGTATATATGAGCACATCCAACTTGTCATTTTAAAGGTGTTTCGAAGGAAAAACTTGGGTTTTTTTTTTTTTTTTTAAGTGGTTAATTTTGGAGTTCCCGTCGTGGCTCAGTGGTTAACAAAGGAACCATGAGGTTGCGGGTTCGATCCCTGGCCTCGCTCAGTGGGTTAAGGATCCGGCGTTGCCGTGAGCTGTGGTGTAGGTTGCTGTGGCTGTGGCGAAGGCCGGCGGCTACAGCTCCTGTTAGACCCCTAGCCTGGGAACCTCCATATGCCGCGGGTGCGGCTCTACATAAAACAAATAAGACAAAAAAAAAAAAACTAAAAGATAATAAAGTGGTTAATTTTATGGAACAGCATTGAGTGGATAATCCACAGGAGCTATGCAGACAGAGCCACAATGAGGAAAGACGTGCGAAGTCTGGGAGCTCTGCTCTGAGACCAGGTGGGCTGGCAAGGCCCGGCTCTGGGGTCTGGAACTTGAAATGCAGTCAGAGGGCCTGGGAGAGGCACGAGGGCACCCCCGTGCCTAGGAGAGCCCAGGCCCAGGCTCGCCGCCTGGCCTGGCACAAAGCCGCCGGGAAAGGTGTGTTCCTGATGGTCCGAGGTCGCAGAAGACGGCAAGCCCCCTGCCTCCCCCAGACACACCTCTGGCCCGTGGGCTTCCCCGGCTTCCTTCCCCCTCCGCCGAGAGGCCTGGGAGCGGCGCCAGCTTCTGGCTGGCGGCTGAGCCCGGAGTCCCGGGGTGACGCTCCCCAGCCCTGTGGGTGCCCTCAGCACAGCCTCAGCCCCTCTCTGGCCTCCTTTCTGTAACCCCCTCAGAATCACACCTTCTTGGTCAGCCATGCTGCTCAGAGCACGTGCGCCTATGTGCGTGTGTGCATGTGTGTGCGTGTATGCACACACACACATGTGCACACGCAGGGCCCTTGGCTTCATCTGCATCCACCTCTCAGGGTGAGGGGAGTCACGGAAGGCTTAACGGCTTGGAGGGAGGAACAGCGCCATCAGACTCGTGGAAAGATAACTCAGGCTTCAGGGAGAAACTTGCAGGCGGCTGAGAGACCTGGGAGGGGTGAGGGGGTGGCCTCGAGGCGAGAGGGAGAGTCAGGGCTGGTGTTGGGTGCCCCGAGGGTGCTGCCCGCACCCCACCCCCGGCATCGCTGATGACCAGGTCAGCAGCTCTGACAATCCGTTCCGTGGTGCCATGGCCAGTGTCAGTGTCAGGTCCCCACAGATGTTTGCTGGGGCTACAGAGGGAACAGGTATTGAGCGAGATGGAGGGGTCTGTTTCAGACATGCTGGGAGGGGCGGGGGGCAGAAAGCTTTCTGAGGCCCAGCTTCAGGCCTGGACTTGCCTACTGTCCTGTGGGTTTCTATACCTTTGGGACAGGGGTGGGAGTGTTCGGGGCCTGTGCAAGTCCCGCTGGGCCCCTTGGTTAGAGGGGCCTCTGTGTGGTTCCGTGCTCTGCTGGCACCACGTTAATAAAGTTCTTAATTTTTCTTTTTCTTTTTTTTTGTCTTTTTAGAGCTGCACCTTCAGCATATGAAGGTTACCAGGCTCGGGTTCAAATCAGAG
>PVHT021183634.1:1786307-1801977 GCA_004024745.2 Catagonus wagneri
CCTTTATCTAAAGCCGCACCCGCGGCATATGGAGGTTCCCAGGCTAGGGGTCTAACAGGAGCTGTAGCCGCCGGCCTTCGCCACAGCCACAGCAACGCGGGATCCGAGCCGCATCTGCAACCTACACCACAGCTCACGGCAACGCCGGATCCTTAACCCACTGAGCAAGGCCAGGAATTGAACCCGCAGCCTCATGGTTCTTAGTCGGATTCGTTAACCACTGAGCCACGAAGGGAACTCCTAAAGTTCTTAATTTTTGAACAAGGTGCCTCATGTTTTCACTTTGCACTCTGACCACAAATTCTGTGGCCAGTGCTGCCCCGAGGCCCAGAGCAGGCTGGCGAGAAAATGGGGAGACCAGTGTCTCCTGCTCGCCTTTCGGGGGCCTGACACGACCTCACCCGGGGTCTGGAGAGAAGGTGCTGGGGCAGGAACGGGAATTTGCTTGTGTTCACAAAATCCCCCTCCCGCACCCAGATCTGGTGGGTGAGCGCCGTGTCCCGGGCACGGAGCTGGGAGCCTTGCCTGCACCTTTTGGTGGGATCTGCCCTGTATCGTCCCCGCTGTGCAAACATGAAGGCCTGGGGTGTGCAGGGCGGGGGTCTGAGCTCCCCCTCCACCCCAGGAGCCGAAAACTGAGGGTCCGCCTTGACATCAGCCCAAGGTCATTCCAGAACAAACAGGAAGTCTTAGCGGCAGGAACCGTATGGAATCCTGAAAACGTAATCTGAAAACATAAATGAGGTCAAAAAGGCTTCAGGTCACATCAGGGCTGGTAAGCCCATTAGTGTTAGAGGCACACCTCCCTCCGATGGTCTCTGGAAGTTTCCACACGATTGCTTTTTACTGCGTACCAGGTAGTATGTATGGACGCATTTAATCATCACCGAAACCTTGCAAAATGGGTGCAGTCACCCCAGTGAGCTGATGAGACTTGCTCAGAGCTGGCGGCCAGGGGGCTAAGCCACGTCCCCCAGAAGCTGTGCCCTCAAGCCCGCTGCCCCGCACCGCTCGACCCGGAGACCTGAGACCAGACTGGGGACCAGGGCCAGCCCAGCTGGCCTGAGATGATTTGAAAACCAATGCCCTGGGCCCTGGTTCTGAGTAATACCCCACATGAGACACGGCTGTCTGCCAGCTCATGGGCACTGTCACCCGTCTGTGACAGAGCCAGGGCTGGGGCATTTGGGGGCTGGGAGGGGAGAAAGGAAACCCGAAGCTGGCGGTCAGAGGCTGAGGGAGAGAGGGACCATTCTTGTGCCAAGACCCAATCCCCCAAACAAACCAACTCTTAGGGGCTAAGCGGCAAAAGCCAAGTCCTCTGGCAAGATGGCTTTCTGCCTTAAGAAAAACTTTTACAAGCAAGTGCAATCACCGTGAGAGGACAGAGTGGGTGCCTTCCACCACAGGACGCTGGGCATGGGTGGGGCACAGGCTTCTGAGAAATTCACGACAGGGACCCTGACCCCATTCTCTGGTCTGTGGCGCCTGCCCCACTCCGGACCCACCCAGGGGAGCCGGGTCCGCAGGCTCACAGATGCTACCTACTTCTTTGGAGTCTGATGAGCGCAAGGCCCCGGGGCAGGAGATGGCCTTCGCGGCAGGTGTTACCCTAATTTGTGACCTTTTAAAGGAAATAAACAGAAAAATTTGCAAAATCACATTCTTAATCATTGTTCCTGTAGTGGCCCCAAATTTGCAAACTGCTCTCATTAAACGATGTATTTCAGTAGGCGAATGCATTTTTAAATTGTGATAAGATACACATAAAATTCCCCATTTTAACCATTTTTAACTCAGCGGCTCTGAGTACCTCCACGTTGCTGTGCATCCATCTCCAGAGCTTTTGCATCTTCTGCGACTGAAACTCTGCACTCGCTCAGCACGGACTCCCCATTCCCCTCCCCCAGCTCCTGCTTCCTGTCCCCGTGAACGTGATTGCTCTCAGGACCTGGAATCATACAGTTTTTGTCCTTTCGGGTCTGACTTATTTCACCTGGCATCATATTTTCGGGTTCATTCATGTTGTATTGTCGGAATTTCCTTTTTTAAGGCTGAATACTATTCCATCGTATGGAGAGACCACATTATCCATCATCTGTTGATGGAGTGTTGGGTCGCTTCCTCCTTTTGGCTGTTGTGAATAATGCTGCTATGAACAGGACCACGTTTTGTAAAGCGCTATGTCCTGGCGAGCACTGCCAATGCATGCAGGTGTGCAGAATTCTGGGGGCAAGTCGTCCCGAGCTTCGGTACGCTGGGCCTCACTGCTTAGTTGACTCGCTTTGGGAAAAAGACCCCCACCCGCAGCTTCCCTTATCTGTCTAGTGGGGCGGATGTGATTGCTGATGACTCTCTAAGGGGTGGGCTCCCCAGATGCTGCTGTGCCCCCAACCGCTTGTGTCCTCAGAGCAACCTGGGACAAGCCAGCATCCTCCTCTGTCTGAGAGTTGCTATTATAGCAACAATAGTGATGACAATGGTGCTAGCAGCCAGCAATCACTGGCATTTACCTCATGCCCTGCCCTGGGATGGCATGTTCCTGCCCCCGTCCTTTTGTGACCTCAGGTGCGATGTGCGCGATAAGTCTGGGGTCTCAAGAGGGTTGGGATTTTGCCCAGGGTCTCACATCAGTGAGGGGGTGGCTGAGATTTGTAGCAAGGACAGTGGGTTTCTGAGTCCAAGGTCTGGACAGCCCAGCTGCCTGCTTCTACCCCAGGAAGGCTGAGCCCTCTGAAAGCAAGTCAGGCTGACCAAGTGCTGCTGGTACTCAGACCAGCCCGGAGCTGCAAGGGCAGTTTCCCTGGCAGCTGCATCAAGGCCAGGAGGCACTAGTTACAAAGCTGGTCCCAAGGCTGGGACTGAGGGTAGGGTTTTGAGATGGGGGCTGGTTAGGTTTTACTAGTTCTATTGCTCCCCAAACAGGACCAACCAGGCAGGAGCAATTCTGGCTGCACTGTGCTTCCTCTTCTCGGCGGGTGGGAACAGAAAGAAGGGGGAAGAGTGGGTGGCAGGGAGAAGGGGCACCGCCCACAGTGTTGGCTGTGGCTGGATGGAGGGCCAGGGAGCCCAGACCCATGGACGGTGGAGGGGTGGGGCCGGAGTCTGGGGGAGGACTCTGGGCGTTGGTTCCTGTGCCCCCGGCGCTGGGTGTGGGGTGGGGGTGTGGAGGGAGCAGGCGGCAGTGTCCATCACAGGGGAGGACACGAAGCTCCAAGAGGGTGGGCATTTGACTTGACCCAGGGCACGTGCTGGTCAGTGGCGGGGCCTGAATCATCCCCAGATGTGCCACCCCTCTAGACCACTGGGCTCTGGAGCCCCCTGTAGGCCCCGCACTCAAGAGGAAGAAACTCATTGCCACTCGTACTCCCGTCCAGACCACCTGGATGCACTGTGTGGCCAGGAGGGTCCCTCCATCCCATCCTCCCAGAGCCAGTGGCCTCCACCCTGAGCGAGGTCACCTGGCTGCATGTGGCCATGCCACCAGCTGCTGGGACACGGGGTGCGGGCACCATGCATGTCAGGGCTCCCCGTTTCTGTGCACCCCCACCAGGCCCCTCCATGCCCCCTCGAGGGCAGGGCCTCCGAGGCTGTCCCAAGCCCACTCGGGGTCCAGCCCCATCCAGAGTGGTTTTCAGGAGAGGCCAGTTTGAGGTGATGCAAGACAGCAGCACGTGGCTTTGGAGGGGGGCTGTGTCTAGGGGCGCCCCATTCCCCCACATGACGTTGGGTCCCCGGGACAAAGCGACACAGAGGAGCCTGTGGGTGGCTGGCTGAGTAAACTGGCCTCCCCGTCCTCAGGTCCAGCTGGGAGCTCCCGGACCTCCAGGAAGGCAAGATCGAGGCCATCAGCGACTCGGACGGGGTGAACTACCCCTGGTATGGCAACACCACGGAGACCTGCACCATCGTGGGCCCCACCAGGAGGGACTCCAAGTTCATCATCAGCATGAACGATAACTTCTACCCCAGCGTCACGTGGGCCGTGCCCGTCAGCGAGAGCAACGTGGCCAAACTGACCAACATCTACCGGGACCAGAGCTTCACCACGTGGCTGGTGGCCACCAACACCTCCACCAATGACATGATCATCTTGCAGACGCTGCACTGGCGCATGCAGCTCAGCATCGAGGTCAACCCCAACCGACCCTTGGGCCAGCGCGCCCGGCTGCGGGAGCCCATCGCCCAGGACCAGCCCAAGATCCTGAGCAAGAACGAACCCATCCCGCCCAGCGCCCTGGGCAAGCCCAACGCCAACGACGCTCAGGTCCTCATGTGGCGGCCCAAGTACGGGCAGCCGCTGGTGGTGATACCGCCCAAGCACCGGTAACGGCCGGGGCACCCGCCAGGTTCCATCCGAATCCTAACGCTGCTCGGACCACCCACACGGACTCTGCAGTCATTCAGCAAAATACAACCTTTCTACCTACTCCAGCGGGCAGATCTCACTGTGCGATCGCCCCGCCCTCCCGGAACCTGCTTCCCCGGGGGAGGGGGAGACCCAGGCGGACCCACACCCCGCTGCGCGTCCGTGTCACCCTGGGTCTCCTTCCCTCTCCTGTCCTCATCATTTCAGTCATTCACTTGCAACAGACTCCCTGAAACAACTGCTTTTTCTGTTCTTTTTTTCCCCTTTCTTTTTTTTTTTTTTAAAAAAAAAAAACGCCTTTTTACGAGGTTCAGGGGTGGGACGAGCAGGAGCTGGTGATGAGCCTGGTTGGCACGGGGGCTGATCCGCGGGCGCGGCGGCCCCTCTCGTGGCAGCTCCCCTCGTCCTCCATCACGCGGCCTTACCTAGACTTGTGTTGCCAAACTTTTGCCTTAAGCTGAATTTAAAGGAAAAAAAAATCCCGAAACAAAGAAAGCAGGATCTCTTTTCTACTGGACTTCTCATCTTCCGCCAGAGGTGCAGGAGGAGGGGGCCGGGTCAGGGCGAGGAAGATGCTTCTGCCCCCACCCCCTACCTGGGTGCCGCCACCGAGGGGGCCCGGGTACCGATTCAGATCTAAAGCCAGCCGCTCCTTCTCTCCTTAGCGGAGAGCTGGGACCACAGACAGACTCCACATAAGAGGCCCCTTCTTCCCCGCAGGTGGACGCCCCACCCTACCCTGTGCCCGTGTGAGCGCGGGTCCGGGCAGGTCTGCCACGGGCTTCTCTCTCCTCTCTTCTCTGCAGGTGGAACTGGCCTTGGGCAGGTCTGGGAGGAGAGATGGAGGGTCCTGAGTTAGAGCTCGAGCCCTGGGAATCTCCACCACCTCAGCCCTTGGAGGGGTCTGTCGGCACGTTGGAAGCATGTGGCTTTTCTGTTCCCACCATGCCGGTCCCAGACACCCCAGGGGCCAGCTGCTTTACCAGCCACAATTCCCTCCCTGCACCTTCTCAGGGGACGCAGACAGGCTCTGAGCGCCAGGCACGGGAGGTGAGGATGCCCAGAGTGGGCACTCCTGGGTCTGGGAAGGTGGGGGAGGCGGGAGGCAGACCCCCCTCTCCCCCGACCCCCGCTGCCTGTCCTCAAAGAAGTGAACCAGGGCCCAGGGCCGATCTGAGACGGTGACCAGTGGGCCAGTCCTTGCGGACACCCTCCTTCGGGTCCTGGGCCCTCTGGAGCCCCGAGCTTTTTTTAACAGTGTCTGCCTCCAGGGCCGCCTGCAGGCGCGGAGGTGACACCCCGCAGAAACCCCTTCCTCCAAGCTCGCCAAACCCCCAGCTGTATCACCTGGGCCCCTCGTTCAAGCTAAGAATAATCAAGCACAGGAAAACTGTCCGATACGAAACAAACTCCATTTCTGCTGCAGATGAGCCACTTGTAGGAGTCCCCGTGACAGCGTGGGAGGGTGTGGGCCGCTAAATCCTTGCTCTGCTCCTTTACCCACGTGACATTGTATTTATTGAAGGGGTGCTAACGTGCAGCCGTCTCCCGGGCCCCCTCCTGATGGGAGGCGCGCAGCAACCCTGATCAACTGGACGGGAAACAGCTTGGTGTGGCCGGCGGCTGGCCTGGTGCTGGGGCAGGCCCAGAACCTTCCGCCTGGAACCTGCCAGGCCCCCTGGGTGTGTTCAGAGGCCCACTGCACAGAGAGGCTGTAGCCTCCAGTGAGGGGCTGACGGGTCCCAGCGCCTCCTCTGGGAACAGGCCTGGGAGGGGCTGGGTGGCAGCGGCTGCCCTGGGCGGGACCTGGCCTCCTGATGGTAAGGCCCTTCTCTGCACTCAGGTCTTTTCTTGCACTAAAATGGAGAAAGGGCCCTGAGCGAGGGGTCAGGAACTGGACCTGGGGTTCCGGGCTGGGTCATGGCTAAGGAGTTCTCACTGGGGTGGGGGCGGGAGTGGGAAAGAAGAGAGGGGGGTGGTCTGGAGCTGTCAGGGGACCCCGCTTCCTGAGCGCGAGCTGGTGCCCTCGGCAGGGGCCCAGCACTGTGCCCACCGGAGCTGCTCCGGCTGTCCCCACCCCGCCTGCCGCACACCTGGGCCCCCAGCTCACCCCGCTCTCTGGCTCACCCTCCCCTCCCCCCACCCCCACCCCGGGCCCTTTCTTTCTGCCCCTCCAGGCTTTTCTGAAGACAGGCCTGGGAAGAGCCTGGGGCAGCTGCAGGTCTGGCTAAGGATGCTCGGCTTAGCTTGGGTCTGGTCCCTCGGCCTCTCCCTCACGTCAGGAGCACAGACCCCAGGCCTCACCTGGGGCCCCGAGCCCCCTGGTGTCCCGCTGCCCGGCATGGACACCCTCCTCCAGCAATAAGGACTGTCCGTGGTCGTGGAGAGTACTGTGAAAACAAACCAATGCACTTACCAGGAGGCGCGAGACTCTTGAAGAAAAATGTAAAATGAACCTTTTTAAAATAAAACCGCAACGAATATTCACAAAGAGAAATAAAGTGTAATTTTAAAGTAGGCCTGGCTAGGATCTGGATGTTTCTGAAGTGGCGGTTCATTTGGGGGTGGACGGCTCTGTGTTTCTGGCCCAAGGATGAATGTGGGGGCGGGGTGGGTATACGGCGGGAGGCGGGGTGGGGTTCCTGGTGCTGAGGGCCCAGGAGGGCGAAGGCGGCCACTTCACTGAAGCATCCTCTGCTGTCCCCAGCCCTGGGACCTCACTCCCCACCCAAAGTGCCCCCCGGCTGGGGCCCTGCGGGGAGGAGGGGCGGGAGACCACGACGGAGTGGCTTTCTGGCAAACAGCAGAAAGGGGTGTGACAAGCGGGCTTGGTGTGCAGACTGAGACTGGGAAACCTGTCTTCATATGGAGACACGGCGGCTGGGACAGCCTCAGCCTAGAGCCTGGCCCTGCCCGCGCCCACGGCTGCTGAAAGGTGGTGTGTGGGGTCAGAGTGCTGGCAGGAAACCCCCTCCTTCTACCAGAACTTTCTTATGGAAGGATGAGAGGCGGGGCAGCCAGAGGTCTTGGGGTGGGTGTGGGCTCTGAAGGTGGACCATGGCTTCAAGGCCGCTTTTGTGAGTCTGGGCAAGACACTGAGCCACTTACCCCGTCTGGAAGGTGCGGGTCCTCTGAGTAGCCGCCTCCTGGCTGATGCAGCGAGAACACGCTATTCGACTCAGTTTCTGGGTGTCAGCTCCCTGGATCCTGAGGTTTGGGTGTTTTCGTCCCCTTTCCATGGGGGAGAAAAGCTGCGCGAGGCCACGCGTCCGGGAAGAGGCAGACGCAGGATGTGAACCGCGGCCCCAGGCCCAGACATCCCCCCCACGTGCTCTCAGTCTCCGTGTCACACGGAGCACACATGTTCAGTGCAGTAATTTTTTGTTTGGTTTTTGTCTTTTTAGGGCCGTGCCCACGACACGGGGAGGTTCCCAGGCTAGCGGTCGAATCAGAGCTATAGCTGCCGGCCTGTACCACAGCTCATGGCAATGCTGGATCCTTAACCCACTGAGTGAGACGAGGGTTCGAACCTATGGCCTCATGAATGCTTGTTGGATTCGTTTCCGCTGAGCCACGACGGGACCTCCCGGTGCAGTAACTGATGGTGCCTGATGATGAGGCGGCCCCCTGCCTGAGGCTCGCTCTATCGTGGGTCCCCCCACAGGAAATGCCTTCCTCCGCCCACAGGAAGTTTTTCGTGCACTCAGTTCTCTGTGGCCCACGGGGAGCCCGCTCGTTCCTTTCGGGGGGCTGCCCAGGCAGCTGCAGGCCGAGGGCTCGTCTGCTGGGCAGGCGGTGGCCTCAGCCACTCTGGGCATCGGGGGTCTGGTCTCTTCTCTGGGCTCCCCACATTGCAGCAACCCAACAGCGTTCCGCATCCTGTGTCCTGGGGCCGTGACACTAAAGCAGGAAATTGCATAACGGGCTCCGCTGGCCGCCCTCCACCCAGATGGCGTATGGGTGGTGCAGCTCTGCCGTGGTTTGGCTTTCGATTGTGGAGTCAGCTCCTGAGCTCTGCACAGGAGGCCATGGTGTGTGTGTGTGTGTGTGTGTCTGTGTGTGTTGTGTGTGTGTGTGTGTGTGTGTGTTGTGTGTGTGTCTGTGTGTGTTGTGTGTGTGTGTGTGTGTGTGTGTCTGTGTGTGTGTGCATGTGTGTGTGTACAGAGAACAGGGTAGGACCCTATCCAAAGGCAGGAAGAAACCGAGCTGGGTCGCATCAAGATCCAGGGCGCTTGGGTATTCAGATCTTCACCCTGACACGCAAGGACAGCTGCCCACATTTGGGGGTAATGCTTGGGATGGAATGTGTGAGGAGGGTGGGGGGTCATGAGTAGAGTGGACTCTGAGTGGCATCTGGTCACCCAGTGGAAGCCCTCCAGCCTCTCTAGCTGATGGCAGGTTAAATTTAGAAGTCCCAGACTGAGAGATGAGACACAGACCCCGGGCTCCAGCAGCTGCTGCAGGGTCCCCCCAGGAGCCAAGGCCTGGGGAGCCGGCTGTCCAGGCTGGGCCGAGCCCACCTGCCCCAAGATGTCTCGGAGAAGCAGGTGCACTGGGACCATCCCTGCCCCCAGCCTGCTTTCCATTGCTCAAGGCACTTGTAGGTACAGCCCAACCTCTGGACAAAGACTCGCCATGGGTTAAGCCCTGAGGCCTAGAGGAAACCCACTTGGGTCCAAGAGGGAGGCCGCTTATGGGCAACTGCAGAAAGGTGGAGGCCCTCAGGCCGCTGGCCACTTCTAACGGCCCAGGTGCCCTCTCGCACCTCGAGCTTAAGTTGTCTCTTGGTCCTCGTCCATCTGGCCTGAGTGGCCCCACAGAAACTGTTTCCCACCCGGCTGGGGGCCAGGCCCTCAATTGAGGCGAGTGTTGTAGGCGGCCACAGGCCACCGCTCACACTGTCCCCCAGCGATCCGTCAGGTCATCGGCACAGCGAGGTCCTCTGACGACACGCATCCAAAGAGGGAGCGTTTCGGTGCCGCCACGGCCCCTTCCTGTTGCTACACATCACCCGTTCTTCCCTCTTCACAGGTGAGGAAACTGAGCCTCAGAAAGAGCCAGGGCCTTGCCAAAGGCCGCTTGGCTGGGAAGCGGCAGAGCTGGCGGGTTTCCAATAGCTGCCTTTGACCGGCTCCATCACCGGCTTTTTGGCTACCCGCCCCCAGCTTTTCCACATCCCACTCCCACCACCCCGCCCTCAACCGTTCTTGCGTTAACTGGCCCAGAAGGGCCCCAAGCATGAGGCTTAACACGAGTCAGCAGCAGTCCCGCTGGCACCAGAAGCTGGAAATCATTAAATGCAAAAAAACACATCTGATGACCAGCTCGGCCTCTGTGCCCGAGTCCAGAGAGGCAAACCCGCACAGCTGACATGGGTCCTGGCAGGTGCCAGCTCAGCCCCGACCCGGTGGGCCCTCCTGACTTGTCTCTGCAAATGGGAACCCAGAGATGGGACAGGTCCCTCCCTCGGCTTGGGCCCAATGCAGGTCTCAGTGCTGCCGCCCCGGTTCCTGAGTGACAGTCCATTTTAAAATCCTGTGTGTGGGGTTCCTGGTCTCAGATGGGGGGGGGGGGGCACGGCTGGCTGTTTACGAGGCACGATCAGAAGCCCTGCGCTATTCTTGGCTGCCACTTGTCTTCGAGTGAGGTCGGCCTGTCACCTGACCTCGCGCATGCTTGAGTTTCCTGATCTGCAAGCTGGGACACGCACCTGCGCGTGTCCTCTCCTGTGGGGACCCAGCCAAAGGTGAGGGGTTGTGCTCATGTTAAACGTGCATTGGGGGCTGCCTGAGAACATCACTCTGGCTTGGGTTTATGCTGAGACCAGAGAATTCTCTTCCCACGGGGCTAAAAGTCGCTGCAGCAGCCAGCCCATAGGTGTTGTTATTTAGGGTTCTGACCATCCTCAGCAAACACACGCTGAGGGCTGGCCCATCCACCCGACGGGTGTGTTAAAAATTTTTTTTCACAGCTTTATTGAGAAATGGCTAACATACCACAATTCACCCGTTTAGAGTGTACAATTCCATGGTTTTTAGCATATCTACAGAACTGGGCTGCCATCACTGGCCATTTCAGGGGTGTTTTCATCTCAAATAGAAACCCTCGGAATTCCCGTCGTGGCTTGGCGGAAACGAATCTGACGAGGAAACCTAAGGTTACAGGTTCGACCCCTGGCCTTGCTCAGTGGGTTAAGGATCCAGCATTGCTGTGAGCTGCAGTATAGGTCACAGACATGGCTCGGATCTGGCGTTGCTGTGGCTGTGGTACAGGCTGGCAGCGGTAGCTCTGATTCATCCCCTAGCCTGGGAACCTCTATATGCCACAGGAGCGGCTCTAAAAAAAAAAAAAAAAACCGCAAACGAAACCCTCTACCTGTTAACTATCACCCCCCCGCAACACCCCAGCCCTAAGCAGCCGCTGATGTGATTTCTGTTTCTATAGCTGTCCCTATTCTGGTCATTTCATGTGAATGGGCTCACAGGACGCGTGGTCTTGGTGTCTGGTTCCTCCCTGAGCACGTTTCCGGACGCGCCGGCCTTCTTTTTGGACAGACTTACTTTTGGCCACCTCCGGGGACCAGGTACTTTGCCAGGTGTCTCAGCAGCAGCAGCGGCTGGGAGCACAGGGTCCTGAGGAGAAGACAGGACGCAGCAGAGGGAAGAACTCGCGCGATGATGACAGCGCGTGGGGCTGTGAGGCCTCCCCGAGGAGGCGGCGGCCGCTCAGGGAGACTCGGAGATGAGACCAGGGGGTCCGAGCCGCGTGAGGCAGGGGAGAGGAGGCCGTGCTGCCCGGGGGCTCCGAGGTAGGGGAGCACCCGGGGGAGACGGCAGCCTGCGAAGGAGATGACAGTATTTTTGCGGCAGTGAGGGCAGGGGTGCGGGCTGTGCCACGGTGACGGGGGCAGTGGCAGTTCTCTGGAAGGTGCCCATCACTCGTGAACGATCAAGAGCCGATTCCAGAAGGAGCGAGCGGTGGAGGCTGCGTGCGGGGAGGCCCACTGCCTGTCGGGAGGAGCTCTCGGGCCTCCTGGACGGCAGCCCCCGTTACTTTCCACACAGCTGGCTGCAGGGGCAGGAGAGGGTCAGGGTGAGCCCACCTGGGCTGGCAGGCCTGCGCCCCCCACCGCCACCCCTGGCGGTGTGACCTTGAGCAGCATGTGGGGATATGGGTGTGGAGAATGGGGCTGGAAGAGGTTGCTTACCGAGATGCTGGTCCAAGGCGCATGAAGATGGACGGCTCCGAGCTCACCTCCCACCACGGGCACACCAAGGTTCCAGCTGGTAGCAGATCGACTACTGATGAGAAAGACTGGAATCCAGCAGAAAAGATCTGCACTAAAGATAAGAAGCCGGAGTCACAACGAGATGGAAGGACGGGTAGAGTCACGGTACAGGCAAGACCTTCCCCCCCCCGGGGGGCGACCCACAAACGGGAGAATAATTACAATTGCAGAGGTTCCCCCTGAGGAGCGAGGTGTCTGGGCCCCACACTGGGCTCCACAGCCCGGGGTCCCGCAATGGGAAGACAAGCCCCCAGAAGATCTATCTTTGAAGGCCAGAGGGGCTTATGTCTGAGAGACCCAGTGGGCTGGGGAAACGGGAACGCCACCCTTAAAAGCTGCACACACTCTGAGTTCCAGGGCAGAAGCCATGGTTTGAAAGGAGCCCAGGTCAGATCCACCTGCTGATCTTGGAGAGTCTCCCAGAAAGGCAGGAGGCAACAGGAGCTCACCCTGGGGACACAGACACCGGCAGCAGCTGTTTTTGGGAGCTCCTTCTACCACGTGGACCCTGGTGCTGGCCAGTACCATTTAGGAACCCTCCCTTGAGCTCATGATGCCAGGACCTGCCCCTACCCGCCAGCCTGCCGGCGCCAGTCCTGGGACACTTCTGGCCAAGCAACTAGCCGGGCGGGGACACTGCCCACCCATCAGTGGGCAGGCTGCCTTAAGGCCCCCTGAGCCTACAGCTGTCCCTAGTCATGGCCCTCTCCATTAGAAGGCTCAGGACTTGGTCCCACACACCAGTGGACAGGCACTAGACTTAGGACTTCTAGGGCCCTGCAGCCAGAGATTCCGGGGACGCATCTCCACAAACCAGTGGGCAGACACCAGTCCCAGAATCCCTTGGGCCCTGGCTCTGCCCATAAGCGCTCAGATCTAGCCTCAGGACCAGGCTCACAGATAAGTGGGCAAGCACTAGCTCAGGAAACCCTGAGTCCTGGTAAGCCTACCAGGGGAGGATCCCAGCCTGAAGAAAATTATAACCCACAAACTACCATAGAAGGACGCAGCCTACCTACTGGCAGACTGGCACCCCCATCAGTAGGTCAATATCAGCTCTGAGACACCTTGGCCCCTCAATCAACTGCCCTGGGATTTAGGCCCACTCGGCAGTAGACTGACACAAGCTCTGGGACCCCCAGGTCCTGCAGCCAGAGATCCCAGGACCTGGCTTTGCCCACCAGGAGCCTGGCACTAGCCCTTGGATCTCCTTGACCCCAAACCCACCTGCTAGCAGGTGGTCCCCTGTGTCAGGACCACTGCAGCCCTGAAGCCTGCCTTGTCAGCACCCAGTCAACACACCAGCAGCCTTGGACCCTCCAGGCCTGGGCCCCACCCACCAGGGGGCCAACACCACTTCTGAGACACCATGGTCTTCTCAGCAAGCCACCCTGGGGACCAGCCCCACTCACCAGTGGGCCTGCATCAGCTTTGAGACACCTCAGAACTTGCAGTCAGTCATGTCTGGAACTGACTCTACCCCTCAGGAGGGTGACAATAGATCCAGGAACCCTGGCTCTACAACCACCCACCTCAGAACCTGGCTCTGCCCACCAGTGAGCCAGCACTAGCTCCAGGACCCCCTAGGGTTCTGCCGCCAGCTGTTTTGTGACCTGGACCCACTAACCAGGGACTGGCAGCCTCCACACAAGGCAGAGGTTGGATACCAACTGGACTTGTGGCCAGCCACACCTACAAGACCACCCCAAGTAGTCAGCCCCCCACAACAGAAGGACCCATGCAGCCCACATAGGGGGCACCCCTGGAACATGCAGCTCTGGTGACCAAAGGGAAATGTAGTGCTGGGACGCTGTAGGACATTTCCTACAAAAGGCTACTTCTCCAAGGTTGGGAAATGTAATCGACCTATCAGATATGTAGAAATAAAAACAAGAAAATTAGGAAAAATGAGGCAATACAGGAACATGCTTCAAACAAACAAACAAACAAACAAACATAAAACCCCAGAAGAAAAGCTAAGTGAAGTGGAGACGGGCAGTCTACCCATAGAGAGTCCAAGGCAATGATAGTGAAGATGATCAAAGGACTCAGGAAAAGAACATCCGCATTATAGGGGTCCCAGAAAGAGGAGAGAGAGGTGCAGAGAATATTTGAAGACCTAATAGCTGGAAACTTACCTAACCCTAGGAAAGGAAACAGACATCTAGGTCCAAGAGGCAGAGAGAATCCTAAAAAGGATCAGTCCAAAGAGGACTATGCCAACACACTGTAGTTAAAATGGTGAAAAATAAAGAGAGAAAACTAAAAGCAGCGAGGGAAAAGCTACAAATTATGTACAAAAGAACTCCCATAAGGCTAACAGCTACCTTTTCAGCTGAAAATCTGCAGGCCAGAAGGGAGTGGCATGATACATTTACAGCGATGAAAACCTAAAACCTAAAACCAAAAACACTCTATATAGCAAGGTTTTCATGCAGATTTCTCAGAGAAATCAATAGCTTTACAGACAAGCAAAAGCTAAAAGAGTTCAGCATCACCAAACCAGCTTTACAAGAGACGTTGAAGGGACTTTCCTAAGCAAAAAAAAAAAAAAAAAAAAAAAGGCCGCAGCTATGTCGGCAACAAGTAGTCAAAGGATACACACAAAACATTTGTAAAACAGGATGTCAAAATTAGTAGTCACGGGGGGAGAGGAATAAACATGTAAGGTTGTTAAGATACACTTGTAATTAAGAGATTAGCAACTTAAAATAATCATGTATACGATTATTAAGAAAAATAAATCATATACACACACACACACGTCCTGGTAACCACAAAGCTAAATCTATAATAGGTACACACACAAAAAGAGAAGGAAAACATAACACTAAAGATAGTCATCAAACCACAAGGGATGAGAACAAAAGAAGAAGAAAGGAATAAAAAAGAAGTTCAAGATAACCCCCAAATATGAACAAAACAGCAATAAGTACATACCTATCAATAATTACTTTAAATGCAGATGGACTAAAGGCTCCAATCAGAAGATACAGAGTGGCTGAATGGATACAAAAACAAGACCCATATATATACGCTGCCTACAAGAGACTTACTTCAGATCTAAAGACACATACAGACTGAAAGTGAAGGGACAGAAGAAAGTATTCCATGCAAATGGGAATCAAAGGAAAGCTGGGGGTAGGGATACTTACACCAGATAAAACAGACTTTAAAACAAAGATTGTAACAAGAGACAAGAACATTACATAATGACCAAGGGATCAACCCAAGAAGATATAACAACGACAAATATGTGTGCACACAACAAAGGAACACCTGAAAACAAAGCAAATATTAACAGACATAAAGGCAGAAACTGACAGTGACACAATAGCAGTAGGGAACCTTAACTCCCCACTTACAGCAATGGACAGATCATTCAGACAGAAAATCAATAAGGAAACAGTGGCCTTAAATAACACATTAGTCCAGACCAAAAACAGCAGAATACACATTCTTTTCAAGTGCATGTGAAATATTCTCCATGATAGGTCATGTGCTGGGCCACAAAACAAGTCTCCACAAATTTAAGAAGACTGAAATCTGATCAAGCATCTTTTCCAACCATAACACTATGAGACTAGAAATCACTATAAGAAAAAAAAACAAAAAACTGCGAAAACACAGACCCGTGGAGGCTAAACAATATGCTATTGAACAACCAATGGATTACTGAAGAAATCAAAGAAGAAATAAAAAAATATCTGGAGACAAATGAAAATGAAAACACAATGATCCAAAATCTATGGGACACAGCAAAAGCAATTCTACAAGGGAAGTTTATTGCAATACAGGCCTACATCAGGAAACAAGAAAAATCTCAAATAAAACTGACTTTAACCTAATCCAAAGGAACTAGAAAAAAAAAAGCAAAGAAAACCCAGAGTTATTAGAAGGAATATAAGATCAGAGCAGAAATAAATGAAATAGAGATTTTAAAAAAGCAATAGAAAAATCAGTGGGAGTTCCCACTGTGGCACAGCAGAAACGAATCCAAGTAGGAACCATGA
>PVHT021183634.1:1802077-1846491 GCA_004024745.2 Catagonus wagneri
AAAAAAAAAAAAAAAAAAAAAAAAAAAAAAAAAAATCAAATCAATGACACATAGAGCTGGATCTTTGAAAAGATAAACAAAATTGATAAACTTTTATCCAGATACATCAAGAATAAGAGAGGGCCCAAATCAATAAAGCCAGAAATGAAAAAGAAGTTACAACTGACTCCATGGAAATACAAAGGATCATAAAAGACTATTACCAACAACGGTCTGTCAATGAAACGGACAATCTAGAAGAAACAGACAAATTCTTAGAAATGTACAATCTCTCAGATTGAACTGGGAGGAAATAGAAAATACAAACATACCAATTATCAGTAAAGAAATTAAATCAGTTAAATTTTTTTTGGCCACACCCATGGCATGTGGAAATTCCTGGGCCAGGGACCGAACCCATGCCATAGCAGTGACTCAAGGTGCTGCAATGACAACAGAACAACTGCAAATCAGTTAACTTTTAAAGGCAACTAAAAAAAAAAATTCTAACAAACACAAGTCCAGGACTAGATGGCTTCCCAGGTGAATTCTATCAAACATTTAGACAAGAGTTAACAGCTATTCTTCTCACAGTATTCCAAAAAAATTGCAGAGGAAGGAATTCCAAAACCACTGACAAAACAAAAAGACAACTGGCTGAGCAGGAGAAAATATCTGCAAAGTGATATGACTGATAAGGGATTAATATTTGACATATATAAACACCATACAACTCATTATCAAAAGAACCAAACAACTTGATGAAAATGTGGGCAGGAGAATTGAACTGGAAATTTCAAGAGGAAATGTGGATGGACAACTGGCACATGAAAAGCTGCTCAACATCACTAATCATCAGAGAAAGGCAACTACCACAATGAGGTATCACCTCGCGCCTGTCAGAATGGCCATCACCAAACAGACGGCAAATAATAAATGCTGTTGAGGACGTGGAGAACAGGGACCCAATACACTACTGCTGGGAATGTGAATTGGTACAGCCAGTAGGGAAAACAGTATGGAGGTTCCTCAACAAACTGAAAATAGAACTACCGTACATGATCCAGAAATTCCACTCCTGAGTATATAGTCAAAGAAAACAAGAACAGAAATTTGCAAAGATTCGTGTGTAACCAAGCAGGCCCTTCCTGGGACAGACACCAGTCCCCCCTGCCATGTCCTCCACCTGCCTTTTTTTTTTTTCCTTTTTGGCCACCCTGTGGAATATGGAGTTCCTGGGGCCAGGGATCATCAGATCAAAGCCTCAGCGGCGGCAATGCTGGATCCCTAACCCACTGTGCCGGGCCAGGGATCCAACCTGCCTCCCAGGGCTTCAGAGACACCGCTGATCCCGCTGTGCCACAGCGATAACTCCCACCTGCCCCTTGTCTATAGAAAAACTCTAGCCTCCCAGGACCTTCTCAGGTTCCAAAGGACAAATTCAATCAGACAAGAGAGAAAATGCAGAAACAAAGGAAACATTCAAACAAGACAAAATGATAATAGTTTAGCCATTCAACAAAGTCAAGGATCTTTAGTTCCTCCTCAAAGGCTATAGACAGTATTCTGACCCACGTCCTTTGAGCTGTTTTGCAGATGCTAAAACCCCCGCCAGAGGGAAGAAGTTGACTGTATGCTGCCCACAAGCACACAGTCCCCAGACTGGCTAGAACCAGGAGGCTGATGGCGTTAACTCCTGATTATCTCAACACCAACCAACGTTCTGATTGAACGTCCACGAGCTGATTACGTACCTGCAACCTCTTGCCTCACCCTGCCATTAAACACTCTGTCCTGAAAGCCACTGGGGAGTTCAGGTCTTCTGAACATCAGCTGCCTAGACTCTTTGTTTGGTGCGTGCAGTCAACACCGAGCTTTCCTTCCCCATAACCCGATCTCAACACACTGGCTTTGCTGTGTGTGGGCAAAGAGACCCAACTTTGGTCAGAACGTTGCACCCCAATGTTCATAGCAGCATTATGTATAATTGTCAAGATATGGAAGCAACTTAAGCGTCCAACCATAGATGAATGGATAAAGAGGATGTGGTGTATACTTACATGTGTATATATATATATAATGGAATACTAGTCAGCCATGAAAATAATCACATTTTGCCATTTGCAACAACATGGATGGATCTGGAAGGTACTATTCTGAATGAAATGAGTCAGAGAAAGAAATACTATATGTTATCACTTGTATATGGGATCTGAAAAATAAAACAAATGAATATAGCAAAACAGAAACGGACTCACTGACACAGAGAACTCGCGGTTACCAGTAGAGGGGAGGGAAGAAGGGAGGGGCAGGACAGAGGCAGGGGCTGAGAGGTACAAATTACTATGTATGAAATAAATAAGCTGCAGGGGCGTGTTATACAGCACAAGGGATATAGCCAATATTTTATAATAATTTGAAATGGAGTATAATGTATAAAATATTCAAATCTGTACATCTGAAATCAACATATTAAAAATCAACTATACCGCAATTAAAAAATACACAAACCTGGGATTTCCATTGTGGCTCAGTGGGTTAATACCTGACATGGCATCCATGAGGAGGTGGGTTCCATCCCTGGCCTCACTCAGCGGGTTAAGGATCCAGCGTTGCTGTGAGATGTGGCGTGGGTCACAGACTTCGCTCAGATCTTGTGTGTGGCTGTGGTGTAGGTTGGCAGCTGCAGCTCTGATTCAGCCCCTGGGGCCTGGGAACTTCCATATGCCACAGATGCGGCCCTAAAAAGGAAAAATACATATATACAAGCCTAAATAAGTATAGAAGAAATATAACCACTTAAACATTCAAATTAATTTTTTATAAGTCTGTAGAAGTTATGGTTCTGAAATTGTTAAAACTTAAAACTTCGGAGTTCAGTTCACTGTGGCTCAGTGGTTAACGAATCCGACTAGGAACGATGAGGTTGCGGGTTCGATCCCTGGCATTGCTCAGTGGGTTAAGGATCCAGCGTTGCTGTGAGCTGTGGTGTAGGCTGCAGATGCGGCTCGGATCCCGTGTTGCTGTGGCTGTGGCGTAGGCCGGCAGCTGTAGCTCCTGTTAGACCCCTAGCCTGGGATCCTCCATATGCCGCGCGTGCGGCCCTAGAAAAGGCAAAAAGACAAAAAACAAAAACAAAAACTTAAAACTTCATGGAGGGGGAGAAAAAGGTAGCTTACCTTAGGACTGCGGTGGGCGTTCAAAGGTCAGTTGACACAAGGCACGTGGAGCAGTACCTGGTGCATAGCAGGCGCTCAGGGCATTTGAGCTGTTAATACTGGTAAAGCCCCCTGAGCCTCAATTTCCTCATCTGCAAGATGGGGCTACGGCACTCTCTTCTTAGGAAAGGCCTCAGTGGGATCAGCAGGCACAGTCCTTAACACAGGGGCTCACACACAGCCAGGTCCCTGAGTGGCATTAGCTGACACTGACCTTGGGACCCAGATGTTAAAATGGTTTTCTTTCCCACGCAAGTTCAGCTGAGACGTGCAAAACAACACAAGCAGTCTCTCTCCCCATTGCCAGCCCCCCTCACGGGTCACTGTGCTGGACGTGCCAAGTAGCAAGGGGCACTTGGGCCAGCATTCGTCCAGTTCCACTCGGGTGTCAACCAGGGAGAAGAAAGGCTGCTCTAGAGAGAGCTGTCGGTGGGCCGCTCCTCGGGGTGCGGGGGTGGGGGGGCCTTCACCCCAGCACCCCTCCTCGTGGTGGCCTCCCTGCAGCCACAGCCCTCTCTGAGGGCTTTGCCCTGCGCCCATCGGGTGCTTAAGACTCAGTGAATGCTCACCACTGTCCTGAGCTCAGATGTGCGTGGTCCTGAAGTCAGAACACTGGCTGCACTGCCTGCTTCCTCGGCGTGTTGGTGACTCTCCCTGAACGCCGTCAGCATCCTCAGCTGAGAAATGCAGATGTTATCTTGATTACTTAAAAAATTTTTTTTTATTATACTTGATTTCCACTGTTCTGTCAATTCCTGCTGTACAGCCAAGTGACCCAGCCATACACCCATGCACATACTCTCTCTCACATTATCTTTCATCATGCCCCATCACACAGCTCCCCGTGCTGTACAGCAGGACCTCATTCTCTAACCACTCTAAACGTAACAGTTTGCATCTATAAACCTCATTCTCTAACCACTCTAAACGTAACAGTTTGCATCTATAAGCCCCTCCCCCCATCTTGCTTATTATCAATTGTGGTAACATACATGTGCAATTTACCACCTTAATCATTTTTTGGGTGTACAGTTCTGTGCCGTTAACATTGCACAACATCCACATTGTTGTGCAACCATCACGGCCATCTATCTCTGGAACTTCTTCAACTTGCACAACAGAAACTATACTCATTAAACCACAATTCCCCATCCCCTCTCCGCAGGCCCCGCCCACCCCCAGCAACCACTGTTCTTATTTTCTGTCTACGAATCTGACTAGTCTAGGGACTTCATACAAGTGACACCCTACAGTATTTCCATGTGGCACAGGTGGCAGCATTTCCTCCCTTTTTAAGGCATTTCTGTCTGACCCATTCTTTCCTGGTCTTGACCACCCAGAGGTGTCCCAGGATTACAGCCTAGTCCCTGCTGTTCACAGTGTCATCGACACGTGAGGAAATCCTAGATCCGTGCAAGGAAGTCCACGTGTGGCCCATTTTGGAGGATTCCTCTTCAGCTGCTTGATATAATAAGGCGCCAAGTGCTTACAAGAGAGACATTTTTCTCATCTGGAAAATCCATTCATCTGGAAAAGGCTATCTTCCATGAAATGCAGGTGTTTCCACGCACGAAGAAGGTAAGAGTGTGAGGAGTTTTCTCAAGCGTCAGAGTGAACCTGGACTTCACATGACCTTCGAAAAGGTCCTTTACTGTATCTTCAGGGGCAAGTGTTTACAGGTATAACTTGGGCTTTCTGACTCTTTTAATCTGGACATGGCCCATCACAAGATGCAGTGGGGACAGGAGGGGGACTCAGAGGCTGTGGCCGGGGTGCTTCCACTTAACCACTAGCTGATGTCCTTATTATGGGTTAGCGTCAAGGGCATATGCTCTGATTTTCAGCGATCACTTGGTTTTGGCTGAGGATCTGGCTGTGAGCAATGGAAAATGAGCTCCCATTGGAACTTCTTCTGGTGCCTCTGATCACTGAGGAGCTCTGCACTGCGGGACCTCGGAGAATAAGACTGGCAAGCCGGCCAGGCGAACTGAGTGAACAACACAGCCCTTAGGGTGCTGTTATGCGCAAAGTGAAGGGATTTTCCTGCAAACAGCCTGACATTTCCTGCAAAAGCTAAGGCGTGGCGTGGGGGGAGGCTGGCTTGGCTTCTGAAGCTGTCCTCCTGCCTCGCAGCTCCACGCCACAGCAAGTCTGCCTTGCGGGCACGTGTCCTCACTCCCTGACATGAAGTTGATGATCCTACAGGAAACACGGGTGTGAGAAATGGTAGCAGAAGCGCTGACAGAATTGATGGTCTAGATGTCCGGGGGACCCAGAGAGGCCTGAATCCTGCCCACAACCCGTCTTCCTTCCCTGGGGGACCTGAGGGAGATGGACACCCTAGGAAGAAGCACCTTCCTTGTTAACTGGACAGGGGTCCTGAAAACCCAGCCTGAGGATCCAGAAAGCTGGGTCCTACAGAGAGTCCCTTTGGGCACCAGCTTCACCCCACCTCACCCTCTCCACCACCAGGGCCCGGCCATGTGGCACATCACTGTGGCTGCTGGGAGGGCAGGTAGAAGAAATAAGACAAAGAGGCCCACCCTTACCACTTCTATTCAACCTTGTGCACAGAGCAAAAAGGAAAAATGTATAAAAATTTGTTAAGGAAAAAACTATTTGCAGTGAAATGATAAACATTTGTTTTGTTAAAAAAACACACATACACCAACAGAATAAGCAAATTTAGCATCATTATAGATCATATGATCAATTAATATAAATCAATTATATATATATTTTTTGTCTTTTTAGGGCCACACCTGCGGCATATAGAGGTTCCCAGGCTAGGGGTCTAAATGGAGCTATAGCCGCCGGCCTACACCACAGCCACAGCAATGCCAGATCTGAGCCACATCTGCGACCTACACTACAGCTCAGAGCAATGCTGGATCCTTGACCTGCTGAGTGAGGCCAGGGATCGAACCCGCAACCTCATGGTTCCTAGTCGGACGCGTTTCCACTGGGCCACAACAGGAAGTCCTCAATTATATTTCTACCTCACCATTTGCTGAAGACTACCCTTTCTCCACTGAATTGCCTCTTTGCCTTTGTCAAAAATCAATTAATCGTATATGTGTGCATCTATTTCTGGACTTCTAGTCTATACAACTGATCTATTTGCTTATCTTGACACCAGTATCACACGGTTTTAAATCTACAGTTTACAGTAAGTTCTGAAATCAAACAGCTTCAGTTCTCTTTTTCTTTTTCTGGCTACACATGCTGCATATGGAGGTTCCCAGGCTAGGGGTCAAATCGGCCTACACCACAGCCATGGCAATGCCAGAGCCGAGCCACATCTGTGACCTACACTGCAGCTTATGGCAATGCCAGATCGTTAACCCACTGAGCAAGGCCAGGGATCGAACCTGCATCCTCATGGATACTAGTGGGTTCTTAACTCACTAAGCCACAACAGGAACAGCTAACTTTTTCCTGTTTAATGTTGTTTTGGCTACTATAGGTTCTTTGCATTTCCTTATCAATTTTAGAATCAGCTACAGAAAAAAAAATAGCCTGCTGGGATTTTCGTGTGATTGTAGTGAATTTACAGATCAATTTGGAGACATCCTAACAATATGTTTCTGATTCATGAATATATATTTCTCATTTTAGGAATTCGTTAAATTCAGTCAACGATATTTTGTAGTTTTCAGTGTACAGGTCTTGTATATCTTATCAGCTTTATACTTAAGTAACTTACATACCTGATGCTATTGTAAATGGTGTTTGCTTTTTATATTTCAATTTTTTTTCTTTTTGCCTTTTAGGGCCACACCTGTGGCACATGGAAATTCCTAGGTTAGGGGTCAAACTGGAGCTGCTGCTGCCAACCTACACTATAGCCATAGTAATGTGGGATCTGAGCCATGTCTGCGACCTATGCCACAGCCCATGGTAATGCTGGATCGTTAACCCACTGAGTGGGCTCAGGGATTGAACCTGCAACCTCATGAATACTAGCTGGGTTTGTAACCTGCTGAGCCACAATGTGAACCCCCTATATTTCAATTTTTGATTATACATTGCTATGTGGAAAAAAATTGATATTTGTATATTAATCTTATATCCTGCAACCTTGCTAAATTCACTTACTAGTTTTATAGACTTCACAGAATTTTCTATATAGATGATGTTATCTGCAAACGAAGCTTTACTCCCTCCCTTCTAACCTAGATCCCGTTATTTTTGCCTCAGTGCATTGGCTAGATCTTCCTGTACAAGACAGAACAGAAGTGGTCAGTATAGACATTCTTCCCTTTTTCCTGATCTGTTGTAAACACATTCTTCCACCATTCAGTATGCTAACAGCAGGTTTGTCCTAGATGCCCTTTAACAGGTGAAGGAAGTTCCTTTTATTTCTATTTTTTCGCTGAGAGTTCTTGTCAGGAATGGACCTTGGATTTTACCAAATGCCTTTTTCCCCCCGTATCTATTGAGATGATTTTTTTCTTTTTATTCTGTTAATATAAACATACTGATTTTCAAGTGTTAAACCAACCATTAATAGCTAGAATAAATATCATTGGTCACTATGCATTTAAAATATATATTACTGGATTTGATGCCTAAACCTTTGGTAAGAATTCTTACATCTATCTTGAGGAGTGATATTTGTAGTTTTTATTTACATTACATATTTTTGTTGAGTTTTGGTATCTGACTAACGTTAGCCTCATAGAACAAACTGGGACATATTCCCTTCTCTTCAGTTTTTTGGAAGACTTTGTATATATAATTGTCATTGTTTCTTCCTTAACTCACCAGGAAAGTCATTTGGACTTGGAATTTTCTTTGTGAGAAAATTCTGGGTGATAAATTCAATTTCCTTAATAGCTGTAAGACTATTTAGATAATCTATTTCTTCTTGAGTAAGTTTTGATAGTTTCTCTCTTTTTTTCCTTTTTCTTTTTTAATGTTTGCACCCTTGACGTATGGAAGTTCCCAGGCTAGGGGTTGAATTGTAACTGTAGACACTGGCCTACACCACAGCCACAGCAACGCAGGATCTGAGCTTCATCTGAGACCTACACCACAGCTCATGGCAACGCTGGATCCTTAACCCACTGAGTGAGGCCAGGGATTGAACCCGTGTCCTCATGGATGCTAGTCAGATATGTTTCCACTGAGTCATGACAGGAACTCCAGTTTGTGTTTTTCAAGAAATGTCTATTTCATCTAAGTTGAATTTATTATCAAATAAAAATATTGGTAATATTCCCTGATTGTTTTTTTAATAGCTGAAGAATCTGTAGTGATGTCACCTTTTTCAATCCTGACATTGGCAATTTGTTTTTTCTTGATCAGTCTTCCTAGAGTTTATCAGTTTAAGATAAAGAACCAATTTTTGGCTTCACTGATTTTTATCTTTTTTGTCTTGTTTTCTATTTCATTCATTTTTGCTCTGATCTTCATTTCTCTGCTTATCTTGGGTCTCATTTACTTTTCTTTTTCTAGTTTCTTAGTCATCTTCTTTTTAAAATATAGGCACTTAGTGCTATAAACTTCCCTCTAAGTACTGCTTTAGCAGCACAAATTGTGATCAGCTGTTTTCATTCAAAACTATTTTCTAATTTATTTTAAAATTTCTTTTGAATCATGTGTTATTTAGCTTCCAAATATTTAGGGATTTTTCAGATGTCTGTTATTTCTTTCTTTCTTTCTTTTTCTCTTTTTGTTGCCTTATTTGGGCCACACCCGCGGCATATGGAGGTTCCCAGGCTAGGGGTCTAACAGGAGCTGTAGCTGCTGGCCTTCATCACAGCCACAGCAACGCAGGATCCAAGCCACGTCTGCAACCTACACCACAGCTTACAGCAATGCCAGGTCCTTAACCCACTGATCAAGGCCAGGGATCGAACCCGCAACCTCATGGTTTCTAGTCAGATTCATTAACCACTGAGCCATGACAGGAACTCCCAGATGTCTGTTATTTCTAATTTAACTTCATATATAAGAGAACAGATATGACTTGACTCCTTCTTAATCACTAAGACTTGGTTTATTACTTATTTTTATGGCTGCACCTGCAGCATATGGAAGTTCCCAAGGCTAGGGGCTGAACTGGAGCTACAGCTGCCGGCCTATGCCACAGCCACAGCAATGCCAGATCTGAGCCATGTCTGTGACCTACATTGCATTTGCAGCAACGCAGGATCATTAACTAAGTGGTGCCAGGGATTGAATCTGTATCCTCATGGATATTAGTCAGCTTCGTTTCTGCTGAGCCCACAATGGGAATTCCCACTGAGACTTGTTTTATAACTTGGGATATGGTCTATCTTGGTACACTTGAAAAGAATATATATTCTACTGATGTTGAGTGGACTGTCCTATAAATGTCAATTAGGTTGATAGTGTTGTTCAAGTTTTCTGAAGACTTACTGATTTTCTGTTCACTTCTATCAATTATTGAGAAGGTTGTTTAACCCTTTGACAAAAATTGTGGATCTATTTCTCCTTGCAGTTCTAATGGCTTTGCTTTACGTATCCTAAGGCTCTGTTATTAGGTACAGAATGTCCTCTTCATGAAATGATGCATTACAAAATGACTGTGTTTATTCCCAATAATATTCTTTGCTCTGAAATCTACTTTGAGCAAAGACTGCTGTCATTTCCTGTGTGTCATCTGCCACACATGGTGGGGGATGGCTCCAGGACCTTCCCTCAGACTTATATGATCTACCCCTCCTCCATCCATTAAATTTTTGATGTCTCTATTGCTGGAAAAAAAACCCCTACTTTATCTGATATAGCTATTCCAGCTTTTTAAAAATTGTTGGCATAATATCTTCTTTTCTTTTTAACCTACTTGTCTTATATTTAAAGCTGGTTTTGGAGTTCCCGTCATGGCTCAGCAGTTAGCGAACCCGACTAGCATCCATGAGGACACGGGTTCGATCCCTGGCTTTGCTCAGTGGGTTAAGGATCTGGTGTTGCAGTGAGCTGTGGTGTAGGTTGCAGAGGCGGCTTGGATCCTGCGTTGCTGTGACTCTGGCATACGCCAGCGGCTACAGCTCTGATTGGACCCCTAGCCTGGCAACATCCATATGCCTCGGGTGTGGCCCTAAAAGACAAAAAAAAAAAAAAAAAAAGAAAAAAGTTGGCCTCATGTAATTGGATTTTATTTATTTTTATCTAATCTGACAATCTTAAGATTTCAGTTGGAGAATTAGACCATTTACATTTAATGTGACTGCTGATATGGTTGGGTTTACATCAACCATCTTGCCGTTTGTTTTCTTTTTTACTTCCCCCTCTTTTTTTGCCTACTTTTGGATTAGTTTCAGTGATTCCATAATATCCCTTTTGTTGGTTTACGAATACATCTTTAACCTGCCATCTGTCTTCAATTGAAGTTATAGCACTCCAGGGGTAGTTGATGAAACTTACAACAGTATCTTTTCACTTCTCTCTCAGCTTTTTTGTTATATTGTCGTACATTTTTTTCCTACATGTTCTAAAGCCAATACACATTATTTTTGCTTTGGTTTTTAAAGATACTTGAAAAACACCCCCATTTTTATATATACTCATGTAGTTACCATTTCCTATGTCTTCCATATCTCCCCCACCCCCATCTCGCCTCTCTTTTCAGGGACTCTCATTATACATATATTAGGCTGCAATGAAGTTGTTCTTCAGTTTACTGATGCTCTATTCCATTTTTTTTCCTCAGGCTTCTCTATTTGTGTGGTTCATTTTGGGTTGTTTCTACTGCTTTGTCTTCAAGTTTACAAATCTCCCTCTGAAGGGTATAATATTGTGTGAATTCCAACCTGGATATTCTCATTTTAGACATTATACTTTTCATCTCTAGTTTGATCTGGGTCTTTTCCATGCCTTTATTTAACATGTCCAGTCTTTTTTCTAGCTTCTTAACATATACAGTTCTAATAATGATTTTAAGATTATCTTTTTCTTTTTTATGGCTGCAACTGTGGCATATGGAAGTTCCTGGGCTGGGGTCAGATCGGAGCTGAAGCTGCAGGCCGTCAACAGAACCATGGCAACACTAGATCTGAGCTGCATCCATGACCTATGCTGCAGCTTGCAGCCACACCAGATCCTTAACCCACCGAGCAAGGCCGGGGGTCAGACTTGAACCCTCACAGACACCATATCAGATTCTTAACCTGTTGAGCCACAATGGACACTCTCCAAAATCCTTGACTGCTAATTTTATCATCTGGCTCATTTCTGGATTAGTTTTGATTTTTCTCCTTCCTATTTCTCATATTTCTCTTTTTGCATATTTGGTAATTTTTGACTGGATGCTGGAAATTGTAAAATTTACCTTGTTGAGTACTGGGTATTTTTGTGTTCTTGTGTCTTGAGCTTAGTTATGGGCTCCTACTTGGAAAACAATCTCATTCATCTGTCTTGCTTCTAAGCTTTGTTAGATGAAACCAGAGTGGCATTTTATTAGGAATGACTTCCCCTACTACTAAAGCAAAAACCCTCCTGAGTACTCTTATCTAACGCTAGGTGAATAATGAGGCCTTCCACCTTGGCTGATACAAACCAGCAGTTGTTTCTGCCCGAGTGTTCTGACGGTCTTACTTCTACTCCTTTCATGCTGCTTTTCCTCCAGACATGGGCTTGCTCACTTGCATGTGTGGATCAGTGCTTAGTACTTGAGAAAGTCCCTCTGCAGAGTCCAGAGCTCTCTGTGCAGCCCTGTCCTCTCTGACATTTCATCTTATGAACTCGGGAGGCCCACCTACCTCTACTTGGATGCTCCTTTCCTAGGCTGTGATCTGGAAATGTTCTCTGGGCAGGAAACTGGGGAAACTGTGGGCTCACCTCATTTGTTTCCTGAATCTTGGGGGTCCCTGTTGTTTGCTGCTTGACGTCAACTGTCTTGAAAACAGTCAGTTTTCAAGACAGTTGACTGGATCTCCAGTTGTTTTGGAAGAGGTAAATCTGGCATCTACTAATTCATCTTGCTGGAAACAGAAAAACTCAGCTTACTTGGAAGTAAAAGAACCTGCAGGTCAGTATCACCCATTTCCACAATTTCTAGAGGAAAAGAACTATGAAAATACCCAGAATTAGAGGAATCATTTGACTTTTTTTTTTGAAAGCTACTGCTGTAGCAATTTCACAAGAAAACAATTATCTACTAATGGGAGAAAAAAACAGTAATTCTAAAATTTATGAATTTGTCCATAAGCAGTAACTGAAAACCAGAATCAACTCAAGGCAAAGCTGATGCTCCCTGAGAAAACGTGGCCCTCCCCCAAAGTGCAAGAGTTTCCACTCTCTTGGCAGGTACTCGTGCAGTAGAAAGTCGCATAAAAGCTAAGTATTTTAACTGGGACTTATCAAGTTCTCTGTAGACTTTCCCCATGCTTTTAACTTGTGAATACCTAATATCGGTAACTTTTCTTTTCTTTTTTTTTTGGTCTTTTTGCTTTTTCTAGGGCCGCACCCGCAGCATATGGAGGTTCCCAGGCTAGGGGTCTAATCAGAGCTGTAGCTGCCAGCCTACGCCACAGCCACAGCAACGCGGGATCCGAGCCACGTCTGCGACCTACACCACAGCTCACGGCAACACCGGATCCTTAACCCACTGAGTGAGGCCAGGGATTGAACCCACAACCTCATGGTTCCTAGTCGGATTCGTTAACTGAGCCACGACGGGAACTCCTAATATCGGTAACTTTTTAAAACTCATTGTCTTTGCAAGTGAAGGAAATCTAAAGAATTCTGCATTGAAGAAAAGACTTCCATTTTTAGATCCACAGACCCTTCCAGAAAATGCTGCCCATAGGCTTGGGCACTTGGTCCACAGTTCTGACATCAGAAGGTGAGATATAGACTGAATGGGTTTTGTCCTCCTCTCTAGCCCTCTGCCCTCTCCTACTTCTCCAACCTGGTCTTAGTGCCAGAAAATAAACAGCAGTATTTATTCGACAGTATTAATGAACTTACAGATGGCAACGGATCACCACAACACAGGTCCCCGGGGTCCCGTTTCCTGTCACTAGGCACTAAGCCAAGTGTACTTTGACTGTTCTATTTGTTCTTGACAGAAGTTTAACTGTAAGACAAAATATACGTCTTTGATTAAGGATCCAACTGGAAATTAATTCGAATTTTGGACAGAATAACTGTCTACTCAAGCAAGTTGCTTTCGTGCCCTGATCAGCATTAAATGGTGAGTAGAGCTGGGGCCCTTTCCCGTTCCAGATTCCCCAATCCAATCACTTAGGCACAAAATTCTCACTACAAGCAAGACAAGCCACCAGAAAGAAAAGCAGGTGTGAGAGAAGCCCAAGACACATTCTGATCTTATATCCAAGAGGCAATGGATAGACATCATCTTGACAAATCTCATCTCTACAGTAAAAATCAGACTATAGGCTTCTTCAGAGGCAGGGTTTTAATTTCTGTGTATTTGCAGGTTCCAATGTCAGCCCCTTTACATTTTGAGAGACCTCACTTGAACGTGGATCACTGGAAAGTGAAATGTCACCTTCATGGGTGCCATTCCATTGAGGAAATTGTGCAGGAGGCAATTAGGCACAGATCTGGGTGAACTGCCAAAACTGGGAAGAGGCAGGGCCCACCTGGCTTGTACCTTTGAGCTACAGGCACCTGTGGACAAGCCCAAGTCTCAAAGGTGACCACATGTCTCTGCCACCCCTTAGTCCTTCAGAGACCACAAGAACCCATTAATAGCTAGACCCCCGTGATGCAACTTTCAGTAAATTATTTTTATGGCATGGCTGAATATGTGAATAGAAAATATTTACAAGTTTGTGGATGGATATTTTTCTTATCCAGTGGCCATTTATTGTACAAACTGACCCATCACGCATATCCTTTTAAGTGGTAGTGCTCTGAGAAGGATTTTTACCTCTGGGCAGCCGAGCTCATTTGTTTTGGAGAATAAACAGCTAACAGAGCAAGCAACTCAGATCTTGCAACGGACTCATTTTAACTCTTAGATTATTGCCATATACTACTGAGTGCAAGGGTCATTGTGTGCTATAAAGGAGAAGTGGGCCAGGAAGAGAGAACTTAGCATCATCTTGCTCTCACTCTAAGATGATGATGGCGATGACATATTACTATCAGCTTTAAATTCAATGTCTTATTTAACCTTCAACAAATCTGGACATGTGTGTTATCATCCCCCCTTCTTACGGATAATAAAACTGGGGCTCAGAGAGGAAAAGTGACACCTGCAGTCACACAGCTAGGATGGGATTCGAGCCCAGACATCCACATGAACTTAACCAATAAACTGCTTGCTGGACTGAGTCACTTTCTTCTCTCCCTTGGATCTGGATCCCCTTCTGCATTGAGGATGGAATCGGACAGGATCATCTTCAGCCTTCTTTTTTTTTTTTGTCTTTTTGCTGTTATGTAGAGCCGCACCTGCAGCATATGGAGATTCCCAGGCTAGGGGTCTAACAGGAGCTGTAGCTGCTGGCCTTCGCCACAGCCACAGCAACGCGGGATCCGAGCTGCGTCTGCAACCTTCACCACAGCTCATGGCAACGCCGGATCCTTAACCCACTGAGCAAGGCCAGGGATTGAACCCGCAACCTCATGGTTCTTAGTCGGATTCGTTAACCACTGAGCCACGAAGGGAACTCCCATCTTCAGCCTTCTAATGCTGGGCTTCTTTGGTTCCCACTTGGGCCAGCATTGCCGTATGCCAACCCCCTACCCCCACTGAGTCCCCAAACACATATCCTTCAGCCAGCAACATGCTGAGCTTGGGTGATAAATTCGTGGCTGGAATAGCCAGACCCACTGTCCACTGGGAGAAAGCACGCCGTGTGCCATGCTGACGGTGAACTGGCAGGGGAGCTGCACACAGGAAATCGGACACGTCAGCCAACGCTTTGGGATGCTGAACCCCGGTCCCACCATCTGTGATACAATCACACGGCAGAGCCTGGGCACCACTTGGCTTGAATGTCTGAGAGATGATGCTTATTCCTGTTCCCAGAATGGCTCAAAATGAAAAAAGATGCAGCTACGGACAACAGTCAGGAGTCAGCCTGATTAGAAGCCTGAAGCCCCCACGTGGGGAAAGAGGATCCAGGCCTGAATTCGGCTCAGAGCAACTGCTGCAACTTGATTTAACAGAGGAGCATGGCTCTCTTGGGCCCTGGGCAGGAGGGCTGCTGGGAGGGATTCAGGCTGCACTGTCAAGGTACCTGCATGTAGAAACTTGTAATTACAGCACTTTCATGTCCCTGAACTGGGGTATATCGTTGCTCTCTAAAACAGAGAAAATGAAAGCGATTTAAAAGCAAACATCCCAAGACTTGAGAATTCTAGACGCTTCTGAAAACACTGGCTGTTGACAACCGAATTGTTCTATCAGCTCCTAAGGTTCCTCTGTCAGCTGCGGCCAGGGACGGACAATTCGGCCTGCCAGCCCCTCCTGCTCCCGCAGCGCCCTGGCCAGCTGGAGGGCCCCGGATGGGTAGATTAGCAGGGGGCGGGCCCCAGAGGCGCTCCGGTCAGGCCTGAGCCATGCATCTGGCTGTTCTCACCTGCGGGGGCAGAAACCCATAGCTTGGAGCAGGGATGGCACCTCCTGGGCCAGGGTGGAGCTGAGGGGGCGTGAAGGCAAGGTAGCTTTCAGCCTGAGCCCTGACCCGCCCTGGGGAGCCATCAGATGAAAGCGTTGCAAGCTTGTGTCCAGGTCACGTGTCCAGGTCGGGGGCAGGGGTCCCGGGGCTCATCTGCTCGGTCCAGGCTGTTGCAGCTCCTGAATCTCTCCCCATGAAGCCAGGGAAGCTGCCTGTGAGACCCCCGGTGACTGCTAGGCAAGGCCTCGTGCTTACCTGCTCTGTGAGGTGTGCGGCATCGGCCCCCCTTCAGCCTGGGCCGGAGGACACGACTAGTTCCAGCTGGGAAATGGGAGGAGAGCCTTGTACCCAGGCCTCTCTGTGTCCAGCTGTGCTCCCATCACTGGCCACGTGCCCCAAGCAGTTGCTCCAGCCCCAGGCTAGCGCCCTCCTGGGATGCTGAGGACAGAGGTCCACTGGGCAGGGCCAGGACCACTGGGCCGGGGTGCTGCCACGATGCTTGTTGGGGTCTGTGGTTGGGGCCAGGCCTCAAGCTGGCTCTGAGAGCGGCCTTGCTGTGTGGCCCGTGTGATCAGCCGGCTCCATGCTCCTGAGCAGCAGCCTGGCCCCCACCCCCTCGTCCTCTCCTGCTGAGGTCTGGCTTTGGAGCAAGTTCTAGTTTCTTCCTGGGAAGTTGCTCTGGGTAGCTTTTATCCCAGTTCCCGCTGTCTTGGCGCTGTCGGGGCTGAGGACAGACAAGGCTGACACAGCACCCCCCGCCCCCACCCGGTTGAGCTGACAGTTTTGTCGGGGGGCGGGGGAGGAGACTAGACAAACAAGTCAACCAGTTACACCAATGACCGTGACTCCGACGTGAGCCTCAAAACAAGTGCGTGCCACGACACGGAAGGTGGGGCAGCGGCTGAACCTGAGCGGGGCAGGCGGCCTGGGAGGCGCTGGGGGGAAATGAAATAATGGAAGACTGCAGGGTGAGTGCGAAGGAGGACAGCGGGACATCCTGGGGACAGAGACAGCACAGAGGGGCCTTGAGAGGAAGGAGGAGGCAAGGTGCGGATGGGGCAGGAGGGACTAGACTGCAACCTGCAGGCCACAGAAGGGATTCTCTCCTGGCCTTCCCAGTCGGGGGCCGGGCCTAGGCGGGCTGTGAAAACCCAGCGAGGAGGGATAGATAGCAATGCCTCTTCTGCATCCTCACAGCCAGACCGACCAGCTAGGGGCGGGAGCAGAGCTAGAGGGTCCCTGAGAAGAGGGACGAGACTCACTGCCTGTGCGGTGCTGCTCAGGCTCCCGCCTGCCGCCCCCCCACCGCCCGCACAGGCCTCTCTGCAGCTGCCAATCTAGGGCCACAAACAATGTGGGGAATCTCCGGCCAGGGCTGTGGAATGGACAGGGGTTCTATTTATAAGTAGAGAGGGGCTGAACAATGGAGCGACTGCCGGCTTGGTGGGTCTGTAGCTGACCTCCTGTGGGGCTCTGGAGAGCCTCAAAGCCAGACCCCGGAAGAGACGGCAGAGGAAGCAGAGGATCAGAGCCAAAGGGCGTGGAGCCAGCTGCTTCCTCTAGGGGCTGATCACCTTCATCAGAAAGCGGCTAGCAAGCTCCCCTCTGTGTATGGTGTGTGCCAACACAGGCTCAACGGACTCGGCCTCTGCCCCCACCTCCCACCCGCCCGCCCGCCCCCGGCTGTGGTTTAGACAATCCCGTACAGGCTGGAGCCAGCAGAACGGGGCGAGTGGCACTACCACAGGGAGAACGTTTACCACGTGGCCCATCTCCAATGTCGGCTCGTTTCCATGGGGTAGACAGGACAGGCGTGTGAGGGGCTCAGCACCGCCTCCGGTGCGATCGGGCAGGTATTTCTTCTCAGATGAATGGCCACCTTGAGCAAGAACAATCGGGAGAGCCAGTGGTGTGGCCTGGGCCCAGCAAGGGACAGGGCTCCGTGACTGCCTGGCTGGAGGCTCAGCAAACCGCTTACTCTCTTGGCCTCATTCTCATCTGGAAGATGCAAGTTCGATGTGGAAATGTCCGTGAAGCACTCAGGACAGGCAGTACCAGGCCCAAAGCACTCATTCAATGAACCATCGCTACCACTGCTGAACACGAGAGGGATGTGTGTTGGGAACACAACCTGGAGGAAGCAAGCTATGCTTCTGTCCAGCGACACCAAAGATGAAGCAGTTCTTGGGAGAGGTTCAAGGAAACTGGCTCCCACAGAAATATCCCTTGGTAGAAAAGATTTGGGAAATGGCTATTTCATCTTATTGATTTACAAAACCAAATAAAATTGCATATTAAAGGCTCAAAACAGTCCTTCAATAAAAAGATCTCAAATTTGGTTCTGTTTCTTCTTTCCCCCAACTTAGCTGACCATGGAACCCTCTTTGTTTTGGCTGAACATAAAACTTCCCATAGAAGCTTCTGTCGTGGCTCAGCAGATAATGAATCTGACTAGTGTCCATGAGGATGTAGGTTCGATCCCTGGTCTCGCTCAGTGGGTTAAGCATCCAGCGTTGCGGTGAGCTGTGGTGTAGGTCACAGATGTGGCTTAGATATGGCGTCGCTGTGGCTGTGGTGCAGGCCGGCAGCTGGAGTTCGGATTCGACCCCTAGCCTGGGAATCTCCATATGCTGCGGGTGCAGCCCTAAAAAGCAAAAACTTCCTGTAGGAAACCTTCTGAAGACAGCAGAGGTTTGGGGGCTAAAATGACCTTAGTCCAATTGTTTCTCCTCATTTGAGTGATGAAGGAAGAGACACGTGAGGGAGAACTGGAGGAGGAGGAGGAGGAGGAGGGGGAGGAGACTGACCCCAGGCAGCCTGGGGCTGGCGGGGACACCCGCCCCTGCTGTCTACCAGCAGCAGTGGGAGTGTGAGGGCCAGTCAGGGCCTGGAAGTGCCAGTCAGGTGCTCTGTGAGAAAGCGAGGTAATGAAACTGGAAAGAAAAGGAAAGGGAGACAGAGCCCAGCACTGCTTTGTCTACAGGAGGGTCTGGCGACCAGAGACGGCAGGAGGGAGCCCTGTCAGGGGACAGGACGGGGCGGGGTGGGGGGGTCACGGAGGCGACTTCAGAAGCTGTCTGAACAGGAAGGAGGGGACGGCCCACCGGTGCTTTCATGCTTCCCTTTCGAGCAGGTGCCCCAAATGCAGCTGCAACGTGAACTCGCTCTCACCAGCAGGCTCAGAGAGATCCTTACCCTGGACCAACGGCAAAACGAACAGGTGCACGGCGTGAGGCCCTCCTTCGGGTGCTCCCCTGGGAGAAAACATCTGCACTGCTGCCGGTAAAAGGTTTCCCTATACGTGGACCACGGAGCACCCGCATGCGAATCACCCGTGAAGCCTGTTGAAAACTCAGATTCCAGGAACCAGCTCAGCTCTGCCGACTGAATTTGACTTGAATCTCAGATCAGGAGGCAGGGCTCCTGCATTATTACAGCTTCATTACGTGAGGGGTGACCTCTTCACCCGACGCGGCCCCGTGCCTGCCACGCTTGGGGCCCGCCAGCCGGTGGAAGACGCGGCCCCCCTGCCCCGGCCCCTGCCAGTCAGGAGGCTGATGTGGCGACCCATCGAGAACAGTTCACCCTGGACGTGGGGGAGGGCCTGCAGGGCGAATGCAGAGCCGCTGCGAGAGCCCACTTCGTGCCAGGTGCCCGGTCGGAGCGTCTCATTTACGCCTCCCAATGGCCCTGCGTGCGACCACCCGTGGAAAAGCTCTCGTGACACTCAGGGGCGGGTCCCGGAGCCAGTGAGGGTTAGGGTCAGGGTCGGCCTGCAAGGCCCATGCCCCCTCTGTCCTGCCGCAGACCTGACCCGGAAACGTCTCTGGAGGTTGCCAGAAACACAGAGAGCAAAACCGAAGCGCACATCGGGACGCTCGTGGGGACGAGGGGCCACCAGCTCAGGCACTGGGGGCTTCGCGACACCCGAGGGGGCTTGGTCACCAGCCCATTTTGTTAGCTGGGCCCTTCCAGCCCCTGAGAAACCCGACTCGTGGCCTCGGTCACTGCGCTGCCGTCTGAAGCACGTTAAGAACACTGACATCTGGGAAAGCCCAGCAACACGACCCAGCTCTTTCAATCTCCTGCCCCTTTTCCTTCCCGCCTTTCCTGAGTTACACAAGCAGAAAAACACACTGAGCCAGCGGTGACTGCCCCCTGCACATGGCAGCTGACAGCTCTGTGGGAGCCGGGGTAGGGTGGGGTGGCCCAACTGCAATTGCCCTTTCACCGGGACCTGTCCCCACACCCCCGCTCCCAGCGCTTCTCCGCCTGCCCCTATTTGGGCAAGGCTGGCGCCTGCCGTCCCCCCAAGCAGACAGGAAGCCTGACGTCCTGGGAGCCCGGGCTTCAGGGGGCGCGTGCCGGCTGTGCTCGGAGGTGACCCCTGCCGCCTACCAGTGAACTGACCCCAAAAAAGGAGCTCAGAGGGGCTCCTGGGCCAGCAGCACATTCCCCAGGCCGCTGCCTGACAGCGACGTGGGGGCGTTATCTGGCCAAGCACAGCTGATACAGCCTTACGGGGAGATGTCACATGCCACCTCAATGCAGGATTAAGGCAGAGAATTTGAGGTCAAGGGTTTAGGCCAAACCAGCTTCTATTTATAAAAAAGAGCCCCCGGGGGGAACATGGGGCAGGAGCGGCCCTTGTCTGGGCGCTGGTGGGCAGGGCACGCCGAGGCAGGTCAGCTCTTGCTGTGCAGTCAGGGCTCTCCTAAGGCAAGGCCCCCCCCGTGAGCCTTGCCATCAAATCTGCGTTTCTCTGCCTCAAGACGGCCCGTGTGCAAAGCAGGGAGAGCGCATGCGGGAGGAACGAGCCCTGTGCCTGGCCGTGGGACGTCTGGGGGCTGGCTCCATGGCTGAGTGGGCCTCACGCGAGACAGAGCGGACACAGGCTCTCAATTCTGCAAGGACCGAAAAGGGTCCCCGCTAAATTATCAGAGTCCAAGCTCTTTGAAGGAGGCAAATGCCTTAATGAATGGCAGATCTGTAATGAATCTCACAAACAGCATAGAAACAGGTTCAGTCACCCGGAAGCCTCATTCCGGTTTGGGGTTCCCGAAACCCAGTGAGCTGCACTGAGACCCCTCTTCTGCTGGGCCTAAGAAACCACAGAATTCCATGCCCGGGGCGTCCAGGCCCAGCTTCAGTCCTACTGAATCAGAACGCACAGGCCCGGGCCGTGGTGGTCTCAGGGCCCCCGGGAGTGGGAGGCACCTGCAGAGCGGGCCCAGCTGTGCAGGCGGTGGCCCGGGGCCGCTTGCTGAGGTCTACGCTCCCGACAGCCAGCAGAACCAACAAGGCCGCACTGGCTGCTGTAAGGTGACAAACTAAGCAAGGGGAAAACTTTTCTTAAAACACCTCAAAATACGACTTTCCAATATGTAAAAATCTGAATGACTGCCCCTTTCCAAGGCTCTCCTGCTAACGACCCAGGCCACAGCGTTGCCGTGTTCCGGGCCCCAAAGATAACAAGTTCTAACGCCTACGCCTGGTGTGAGCAGTCCTCTTAGGACATCGCTGGCCTAAGAACGGAGGCGTGCCCAGACCTGGAAAGCCCTGCACTGAGAGCGCTCAATAACAAGACCAAAGTCCCCGTCTCCAGGCCACCCTCGCGGACACCTCTGCGTGGTGCTGGGCAGCAGCACCGTCTTCTCAATACCCGGGTCCACCCTAGGGTTATGTGTGCTGTGGTTCAGGGACAAGGAGCCAGGAGTGGCCACCACTGTCACTGTCACCTCCTGGAGCTAAAGCTGTCTTCTCAATCAACCGCCTGCCTCCCCTCAAAGTACAAGACGTCGCCCGCGGGTCACACGGCGCCGACAGCCAAATGCAGAAGACGGGCTGACGTGCTCCAAGGGCGGCACACTGTCCCCAGCACACACGGCGTGTTCCGCACCTGCCTCACAGCCACCTGGCCTGTAGGGCGCCGGCGCTCCTTCCGAAACCCAGCTAACGCCCGCGGCAGTGAGTCTCTTGGCCTCCACCAACCGTGAAGCTGGCACCTTGAGGGGCCTGATACTCAACAGCGAAAACACGAGAAGACAGGACCAAGCTCTGGCCTGGAGAAGGCGGCTGGCGGCACGCGGCCTCTTCCCTCGGGGAGGCCTCGGCCCGAGGGGACCAGGGAGAGCGCCTGGGAGAGGCCGCCGCCCGGCACCGTCCCACGCTGGACTGGGTCCTGCTGGCCGTCTCAGAAGACACACCGCTGGGGTGGAAGGCTGTGCAGGCTTCTCAGGGCCACAGGAATGAGGAAACCCCTCCTCTCCTGGGCTGTGGCCTGAAAAAGCGCACATGCATTCGGCGCGGAAACAGACTCAACGGTTTAATAGTGGGGGCGGGGCAGCGGATAACCAACACAAACTGTAAAACAAAACACGCAATCAAGCAGCTCCGGAGTTTGGTTTCTGCTGTTTCTTTCTGGGTGTGTATTGCAATGAGGACGCCCGTCTCAAAGGACTGCTCCAGGGTTTCTCAGCGATGAGGAGCCGAGACGCAGCCGGTCACAGGGACGGAAGGGAACACCGACACCCGCTCAGCTTCTCCACCCACCGAAGCCCTGGACAGACCTGTAAGGAAGTGCCGGAAGAGGCTGATCAGCTCCTGCTCCAAGGAAGGGCTTCCAGCCAAGTGCAACTGCCCGCGGACTCTGAATTTTTAATGTCATGCAACTCTACACGGCAACACAGGGTGAGGAGCAAGGAAGCAGACTTGGTGAGGGGCTTGCAGCCCGGGCGGCAGCATGAAGCTTCTGAGACGCCAACAGGGAAGCGAGGGAAAGCGTGTCTGGAGCCCTGCCTCCCCGGCTTTGCGCCTGCGAAGGCACCATCTTCTCCCTCCTGGCACGGCCCTAACAGCAGCACCTCTCGCCATCTGCCCACCGAGTTCTGCAAGTCCACAGAACCCCAGAGCTGCTGCCGAGCCGCCACGCCTCCAGCACAAGACTTTACAGCAGGAAAAATGGCTACGAACTGTACAAACAGAGCAAAAGCCAGTATTTTCACACACCACACACTCCTCCATCCTTATTTAATGACTCAAAACTGGGAACAGATACTTACGAGCCAGACGAGCCAAAGCTGAATCCTGAAAAAGAGGGAAATAGTGCAGTTAACACACCTGCACCTGAAAGACAAAGGTGGTCCCCAGGCCTGGCTCCTCCCCGTGCTTTTCCTCCCCGGAAAGCCCTCCTCTGCACCGGCCGGGCGGGAAGGGACGTGGCCTTCTGGGCATTGCAGGGTCCTCCCCTCCTCCCCCACGGGCACGGGCAGAGGGCCTTCTGCACAGCCCCCCTCACTGCTGCACCTGCCACACAGGTCCACTGCATTAAGAAAACGTGTTGGTTTTGTCCCCCCACTTTCCCCATCCACCTGCTTCTTGTTCTTGAGGCCAGAGCAGCAAGACACTTGAGTTCTATTTTTTTTTTTTTTTTTGCCTTTTTAGGGCTGCACCAGAGACATATAGAAGTTCCTAGGCCAGGGGTCGAATAGGAGCTACAGCTGCCAGCCTAGGCCACAGCCACAGTAACACAGGATGCAAGCTGCACCTGTGACCTACACCATAGCTCATGGCAACGCTGGATCTTTAACCCACTGGGTGAGGCCAGGGGTCAAACCCGCGTCCTCACGGATACTAGTTGGATTCGTTTTCACTGAGCCACAACGGGAACTCCCAAGACATGGGTTCTAGACCTTGCTCTGCTGCTCACCGTCTGGCGCTCTGGAGTTTTTGTATCTTTGTTTGTAAAATAATAACGATGCCTAACTTCTGTGTCTCGTGTGTGTTGTAAAGAAGAAACGTACATATCCTACTATGTGAAGCAGAGTGTCAAACGAATGGATGATGTCTGATCAAGTACGTATTATTTTTCCTTTCTCCTGTACCTTATTTCTTGAGTCTGCTGGCTTAGATTTTTGAATCAAGATCTAGCAGGATGGTTATTTTATGGGAGTCCTGAAATCCTGAAAGTCCAGTGAGCCATTTCGTTATCTGATAAGAAATGGCACGTTCCAAGTCTAATTAAAACCTAACAAGAACATCTGGTCTTCCAAGCACTTGGAGCCTTTAACATGCTGGACTGAGCAGCCAGGTAAAGCCCCCCGCTCTTCTGGAAGGGCTGGGGGCCAGCATCTGCCCTGTGGGGGGACATGGCTGGCAGCCTACCTCCACCGCCGGATCCAAAGCCAGAGAAGGCCCCGCTCTGGGCCCCAAACCCGGACGACTGCTGGGACAGGGATCCAAACGTGGGGGCGTTCTGACTCGCCAGGGTGCCGAAGGACGTGGTGTTGCCGCCGCTCCCAAACCTGGGTTCGGGCGAGGAAGCAGACTGTTAGCGAGGCCCCGCGGCCGCTCTGCTCCCACGGCCTCGGTCCGCGCCCCTGAGTCCTGGGAGGCACGACACACAGGACTCGAGGCGACGGGCTCGGTTTAATCTAGCAGCCTCTCAGGGAAAAGCAGGCGGGAGCCCCGCACAAACCTTCACCTCTGATTTGGGGGGAAGAAAAACAGGAGCGCAGTCTGAAACCCCACTGGTCCAGCGCGTTCGTTCCCATCCCACTGTCTGGAAACTCCAGGTCACTGGTCCTGCCCTAACCCCACTCCTGCCTCGGGCCTCTCGCGTTCAGCCGTGGGGACTCCTCAGAGGCCAGCCGGGGTCGGAGACGGCTTCACGGCCGGGGGCCTGAGAACAGGCAGCGGCTTTTTGGGGATTCCTACCAAAGCTGGCGCTGAGCTCTGCTGCACAAAATGGAACCAGCCGGGCAGGGTTTACACGGGAGAGCAGCACCCCCGGCCAAGGCGGAGAGCGATTCTTTTCACTAGTGAAGAAAATAGCTGGTTTCAAATAAATAAATAAAAGCCTCAAGATTCCCAGTCAGCCAGAAAGCTTCCACTAACGCTGCAGCCTTATGGGCCGGGCGGTCACTGGCGAGATCAGTGTCCGTCAGAACCTGCCGAGAACACTGGCTTAAAGGATCCCAACTCTCCTCTACAAGCTCGCCTAAGTCTCAGGGTTTCCCGACTTCCTGGGAGAAAGTGAAAAGCCCCATCAGTCTCTCCACAAAATCCAAGAAGCAGAACTTGCTCACGTTCCTTGAAACTCTCCAGCGGTTCTGAGCCAGCATCTTCCACAGAGTGAGAGGCATGAGTCAGGACTACTTAAGGTTTTTTCTGGCCGTGCCCGTGGCACGGAGAAGTTCCACGGCAGTGACTACACAGGATCCTTAACCCAGTGAGCCACTGGGGAGCTCTGGGACCACAAGTTTATTTTTCAAGACAAAGATGCTGTCACCTCGCCAACACACATCCCAGGTTCCCTGCCAGTTCTCCCAGACGCCCCCATCCTCGCTCCCCGCTCTTTAGCTTTACACGTCCTGAGTCAGTGCTGAGGTGGCCAGGGCCTCTCCGACGTGAACTGCAGGCATCAATACCTCCTCTTTGCAGTCATCGTCACGCATATTTTAGTGGGGCTCTGCAGTGTGGTGAAGGCTATTTTCTCCTTGGGGTTTTGCCAACCAGACAATTTCTAGGGCCCTTAACGAGGAATCTCTCGTATGGCATTTTCCAGTGAGGACATGCACAAGGCAGTCCGAGCAGCTTCAAAAGCTGAGCAGTCACGGAGACTCTAAAACGCGTGTGGGGTCTGGGCAGTGCCTATCGGAGCTGGCCCAGGGACTGTGGCCCGGATCCTGGCTCGGGAGTTGGCAGGGGGCAGGGACGTAAGGCCTGGTTTGCTCAAGGACAGATTCGCACAACGATCCCGAGAGGAAAGAATCTGGTGAAAACTCTTCATTCAGAATTTCCTAATACAAGTCACCATACAAGGGCCAGTCCTGGCTGGGGCTGGCCAAGGTGAGACTAGTTTTCTCCCTGTAATCAGTCCTCCAGCTCCACCAGGAGAATGGGCATCTACCCCCCAGTGCTCTGTGTATCCGGGGCGGCCACGCAGCTGATGTCTGTCATGTACCCCACAGAGTCTGGCTTGGCAGAAACGACCTTGCCCCTAGAAAGAACAGGAACCCAGAGCCACTGGCTAGCTGATTTGGCGGGACTTTCAGCTCAGTCAAAAGTAGGGAGAACAGAAAAAACTTTCCAAAATGGGAGTACTGGGCCCCGGTGCTGTTGCTGACGCGCTTGTGGGCTTCCCCAGGCCTCTCCCAGGGCGCTTACCCGAATCCTCCCGCGCTGGCGGCCGCTGTACCCTCTCCGAACACTTTGCCTCCCGTCGAGCCCAGAGGGCTTGTAAAGGCTGGGGCTGAACCGAATGCTGGCACCCCTCCAAACCCAGGGGATCCCCCAAAAGTAGGAGGGCTGCCAAACACTGGAGCAGCACCGAAGCCACCTGAGCAAAACAGAGGCAAACAGAAATAGAGAGAAAGAAAGAAGACAGAAAGAGAAGACAGTGAGCAGTGAGAAACCAAAAGGGGAAGGGAGAAAAGGGAAAATATGTTAGAAATTCCAATACAAAAAGTATAGCAAAGGGCAATCCCCCTTCTATCAGCAGAATAGTAAAACCACACTGAATGCCAACCCGTGACCAGCCCTCCACTGCCAGCAGAGGGGCCTGGGGTCCACCGAGGAAAGCTCCCTGGAATTCTAAGAATCCAGCGGATCCCGTATTTGTCTGAGATCCCTAGTCCCTCCCAGAGGCAAGCTGGACTCGTCAGCCCCACGCCTGCCTGGCGAATGCGAATGCCACCAAGAACCAACTCGGTGCATGTCAGACACCCGTCCGGCCCCTCGGCCATGTTCTGGGCTCCTCACTGAACGCACCCGCAAAACTCCAGTCCCCACCCAGCTGTCAGAGTGGCTGCATCTTATTACTTATCACCACACAGGCCAGGCACCTGCTCCAGGGAGATACAAACTATAAAGCTGGAGGCTGACACCCCCCTTCAGGGAGAATCTGGGAGCCGCGTTAGCAGAGACACACGGCCCTGGCGCCGAGCCAGGCGCCTTTTACTTATTTAGAGCCGCTGGCTCTCACATGCCCTCACTGGAGTCCCTCTCCTGTCCGGAAGAACTGTTCCGAACGCTCTCTCCCTGCAGTCAGGGACCACTCCTCAATAAGAAGCACACCGGGCTTCTCGCCTGGAGGAGGGCTGCAGCATGAATGCAGGAAGGCAATCCATCAGCCACGAGTAGAGCCCAGAGGCCAAGGCCCCCAGGGCGAGCTCTGGCCGTGGAGCAGGAAGGGTCAGGCGGGCCCGGGGCGGCCTCCCTGACCGGAGGAGGCCCACGAGGCGGGAAGACAGTGGTCCTTCCCCAGCTACGTGTTCCGCTCTGGAGAGTGGGGCCCCACGCCCCCAGCTGCTGCTGACATCATTCTAGGCCATCAGCACGGACACTATTACATAAGAGAGAGAGAAGGGGGGGGGGAGTGTGTGTGTGTGTGTGTGTGTGTGTACACACACACACACACACACACACACACATATATATATTATATAGAGCAAGCATCAACTGAACAGAACAGACCGGAACAAGAAATGTGCCCTAAAGGCCGGCCTGCTCACAACAACTACTGGCCTAGGAGCTACAGGCTAAGGGGGATGGTGGCCCAGGCACAGCCAGCAGCGGACTTGCCCAGGGACAGGGGACTCCAAACGTGCCCCTTCCAGAAAGTGAATCCTGTTGTTAGAGGGTCATTCAGGCCTTCTTACTCCAAGTATAATCACGCCCTGAGCTTCTGCCTCTGAACCAGAAAGATCAAATACTGGACACGAAAGGCTGTCCGCTAAACCCCTGAGTTCACTGCTGCTTGGAGCTCATTTACCATTAGCAGCAGAAGCGCAACTGAGATGGTACTCCGTGAGGGTTCATGTCTGGGTTTACATTCTGTCCTTTAAACCCTGAGTGAAATTCCAAGCCGTGGTGATGGAGGCCGCTGGGTTACGAATATAACAGACTGGAAAAAAAAAAGTGCTAAAAAACCCTTGCAGTTGAATTATTTAAGACTGATCCTAGATCTGGTTACCGTTTCTTCCTAGAACACAGGCTTTACCTAGTGCCTTGTACTCAATATTTCTCAGAGTTCTTGGTGGAAGGCGAGTGAAAACTGAGAAGTCACAATGATACAGAGAGTAAACCGGACAGGGGAGGGGAGGGGACCACGCACACACACAGACACACATCACACACACACCACACACACACACGCACACGTGCACGCACCACGCACACCCCCCCACAGACACACATGCACCACGCACACACGCACACACCCACACAGACACACATGCACCACGCACACGCACACACACACTCACACCCACCCACCCAAACAGCAATCCCAAGTCACGGCCAAATGAAAGAGGAAGAGAACGGTCACCCTGGCCTTATTTTTGGAGACAGGAAACTCACTCCTTACGCTAGGAGGGGTCCACTTTTATCAGATGACGTATTTTCAGGATTTCCTTCTCCAGAAGAAACAGGAATTTAGTAGTAATCAATGATGGCAACGCCTCTGACTTACTGAGGGCCCTCCCGGGGCCAGGCGCTGTAGAGCAGTTTGTTTGACCAATAAACCTCGGAACCCTATTTCTCAGGTAAGGAAAATGAGGTTCTGAGAACAAGGCCCTTGCCAAAGCTGGGCCGGCTGGTAGGTAGCAGAGCTGGGGCTGGGACCAGGTCTCTGTGACTCAAAAGGCCGCCCGTCATCTAACCACTACATGCCAGGCTGCCTCCCTGCACTGCCAGCAATGCCAGTGACAGCAATGTGGGGACCAGGGGCGGGGATGGCAGTAAGGTTGCCTGGAATCTGGCCCACCTCCTGCCCTCTCCTCCGAGAATGCCAGCAGGATCATCTCCTAACGCAACTGTGCTCAAGGGACGAAGGGCGACCCTACTGGAATTTTTCAGAGACCAGTGCAAACCATCAACGTAAAAGCCCTCGAGTCTTCGATCCAGGTGACTTCATGGGGCAAGTATCAAACAGGAAAAGAAAGTTCTCAGAGGCGGGAGGACTGAAAAAATAAGAGGGGCAAATCCTCCATTCAACTGGGACATGATCCCAGGATAAGGAACAATGTAAAAGAAAAAACACAAGAATCAGAGAGAACATTATCAGTTTCCTCGAAAAATAAACTAAGGAGTTCACGTTGGGCTCAGTGGTTCATGAACCCAACTGGTATCCCCGAGGATGTGGGTTTGATCCCTGGCCTCACTCAGTGGGTTAAGGATCCGGCGTTGCCGTGAGCTGTGGTGTAGGTCGCAGGTGTGGCTCGGATCCCGTGTTGCTGTGGCTGTGGTGTAGGCCGGCGGCTGCAGCTCTGATTCGACCCCTAGCCTGGGAACGTCTATATGTCTGGGGTGCGGCCCTAAAAAAGACAAAAAATAAATAAATTATTTAATAAATTAAAAGGTCTTGATGATTAACAAGCTGTAACTTCTCAGTCAAATAACATTGCCTTGTTGGAGTTCCCATTGTGGCATAGCAGAAACAAATCTGACTAGCAACCATGAGGCCTTGCTCAGTGGGTTAAGGATCTGGCATGGCTGTGGCTGTGGTGCAGGCTGGCAGCTGTAGCTCCAATTCGACCCCTAGCCTGGGAACCTCCATATGCTGTGCGTGTGGCGCTAAAAAAAAAACTAAAAAGAAAAAAATAATAACAATAATATTGCCTTGTTAACTGGAACCAAAAGGTTCGTAGCCCTTTCATTTGTAAATCATTCACTGCAGGAAAGGGTGGGGCCAAAGTAAAGGTACGGTCCATTTTCAGTTCTAGGAAAGAGTATAAAAAACCAGCACCCAAAGACTAAGCCACCCCAGGTAAGGGTCTGAGTGAAGGTCACAGTGCATTTGGAAATGGCAGTGATTCAGGTTCTAACCACTGAGCCACGACGGGAACTCCCTATTCAGGTTCTAAAAGGTGGGATTCCAGGCACTAATTTGGGGCAGTCCTGCTCCTCCGTCATAGTCACCTGGGGACCTGCACCCCGAATGGGAGCCTTGCTCTGGAATCGCCAGAGACACACGCAAGGGAGAAGCATCCTGCCCGCTTACCTGTGGTATTTGCTTTAGGAACCACCTGCTCAGCAAACGTCCTCCCCTAACAAAACCTCTGCGTGCAATCTCCCCACCAGAGAGGTATGCAGGCCCTCTGCAGATCCCAGAGACAGAAAGAGGATGGATGGCCAGTCGACAGAGATGAAGGATGTCTTTGCTGCTAAACATATTTGTTCCTTAAAATTTTTTTTCCTGTCTTTTTGCCTTTTCTAGGGCCGCACCCGCGGCATATGGAGGTTCCCAGGCTAGGGGTCTAATCGGAGCTGTAGCTGCCAGCCTACGCCAGAGCCACAGCAACGAAGGATCCGAGCCGCGTCTGCAACCTTCACCACAGCTCATGGCAACACTGGATCCTTAACCCACTGAGCAAGGCCAGGGATCAAACCCGCAACCTCATGGTTCCTAGTCGGATTTGTTTCTGCTGAGCCATGACGGGAACTCCATGTTCCTTAAAATTTTTAATGATAAGTGTAATAATGCTTATAAAAGGCCAGGCAGTTTATAAATGTATGCTTTAGAAGTAGCGCTGGGATAAAAAGTGGTACTTAACATTCTTTATTCTGGACTTATGTGCTATATTCCAACTGTGAAAATTAACTCAGCTGTATAGTTACTACATGTGGCTACTATATATGTACAGGAACATGTAATGTATCTGTGTCTTATACTCAATTAAAAGTTGAATAAAAAGGGGGAAATGGGAAAGAGGACAAAATGATAGAGACATGAGAAATTAAACAGCCTGACCGGCCCATCACAGGTAAGGGGTGCCTGAGCAAATCAGACTCAGGGTGCTTTCTTGTTTATACTGTAGTTATCGCTTATACATTCCCGTGCTTTGGTTATTACGCAATGTTTTCTTTCCTAAAAAGACAGGGAGTTCTCTTAAGGGCTGCAGGACATGCATTCTGTGCTTTTTAACACACATGAATGGTGCCAGAAACAAAACAGAAGCTCAATAAATAGAAGATGAACTGTGGGCAAAGTCTCTTCATCCATCCATTCCCCAGTCCTGCTCTCTTGAGAACAACCCCTGAGAGCCCTCCGTCCACGTGTCTCTGCGTATTGAATGCACATACAAACATGACCGCGGCGAGGAGGAATAGGAGTACCTGTTTTATTTGGACTGGAAAATCCAAAGCCTTGGGACGCCACGCTTCCGCCTCCAGAGCTGAAAGTGCCAGTAGGCTTCTGGTCTCCGAATGAGGAGCTGGCAAATCCGCCAAACGTCTTGGCTCCACTGTTTCCAAACAGGTTGGAGGTATCTGAAGAGATGGGGGACACAGGTGAGGGAGATCAGAGGGAGAGAGATGTCCTTACTGACCTCTCAGAACAGAGAAGGAAGAGACCTCACTGGGCGTCTGGGAAGCAGGGAGCGTTGAACAAGTCCAGGATCCAGGGAGCTGAGTGGCAGGGAAGCAGAAGCCTTCTGTGATTTGCATGCATCCTGATGATAAGCAACGCGGGATCCAAGCCGCATTTGTGACCTACGCTGCAGCTTGTAGCAACACTGGACCCTTAACCCACTGAGCGAGGCCAGGGTTTAAATCTGCATCTTCATGGATACTAGTCAGGTTCTTAACCTGCTGAGCCACAATGGGAACTCTCTGATGACAAAATCTTTAATCGTTCTGGGGCCCGGGCTCAGGATTTCCTGGCACGAGTCTACAGGCAGAAAATAAAGGGGCGGCCACAGGTCTTGGTGAAGAGGCTCTTCTGCAGAAAGGCGTCTGTGCGCCCACGGGCATCGGGTCTGTCCCACTGCGGACCGACCTCAGGCCACAAGAGACTTTCCTCCTGAGGACCAGAACCTGTTTTCACGGATCTGCTCTCATGAGAAGACCAAACTCACCTTCTGTCAGACTAGAGAAAACAGAGCAAATGCAACCCCGGCGTAACGGATTCCGGTGTTCTGTTTTCACAGCCTAGCTGGGCCCGCTCGCTGGCGCTGCACCTGCTCCGATCCTGCTCAGCAAAACCCCGCGCTCCTCCCCGGGCCGCGGGAGCTAGGGATGTCCCGAGGAACGCACGCAGCCAGCACGCCTCCCCATCGGATTTCCTCTTCCTAAGAGGTTCAAGTAAGCCCTTGACCTTTTAGATGCTTATCTAGTGGGTCACCCCAGCTCCACATTGAACCTGCTCCAAGAATTAAAGGAAAAAAGGAAACTACTAAAAGCCAAGATGGGTGAGAAGTTTTTTGTTACAAGAAGTGCAGATCTGACAGGGAACATATCAAATAGCCAAAGTCACACGCACAGAAGCATCTGGACGGCACCAAAGGCACAGTGTAATAACCGGAATTTTTAACGCTTTTCTAGGGAGAGAGGAGGGGCCAACTCACATTTCCCCAGCATGTCTGGATGAGGGTTTTATTGAAATGAGTGTGCTCACAGTAAGGCAGCAAGAAGCTATCCTGAAATGGGACCAATGCCCAAAGACACAGGCATAAATAGGAGGACAAATGACACGGTCCAGGGGGACAATGTAGTGTCGACTCTGTCACCAAGCGAGAAGTACAAACATCTGCCCAGGCCAGCTTTCCCCAAAGCCAACCAGGGGCTCCCAGTGCGGGTGACAGGAACTGGGAACAGCGAGCTGTCTGAAGGGGTGGCCCGCCACACCCGTCAACCCCGGCGTCTCTCTTCTGCTCCCCAGCCCATCCCGCCCCCGGAGATCCAACTCTGCCGATATCTGCAGCTGGGATGCTCTTGATCTGCATCCAGGAAGCGGGAGCCTTATCTCAGGGACACAACCATCTCAAATTTCCAGGCTCCACCACACGGTCACCTGCTCTGTAAAACTACTGCTGACAGTTTGAAACCCTGGCTGTGAGTGCGTCGGGCACTGATGGCAGGAGAGGCAAACAAAGTCCTTTTTATCACCTTCACGTATGGGACCACGGGACTGTGCGTCTCCCGGCGGGGTCCGCCAAAAGCCCTCCTGAGCACTCCGACCTTACCCTTCATGAGCCAGCTGAAGGTTCCATCAGATTCCTTCAGTGGCAGGACATGGGACGCTGGAGACAAAAGCCAGGCTTCGCAGCCGTTCCTTGTATTTGGTATTTCAAGAACAGAGGACTGCAATTTTCGGACTTCGTTCGTGCTAACAAGGCAAAAACTCCAAAAAGCAAACAAATTCAAGTGCAAGATGAGAGGCTACATCTCTTTGTGGAGAAATCAGAAACCCAGAGATGAAATGATTTTACCGGGACTGTGTTGGAAAGTTGAAATTCCAGAGGAGTCAGAGAATATTTAGAAGCCTTTGGGCTTTTCTCTCTTTTTTTTTTTGGCTGTACCCACGGCATAAGGAAGTTCCTGGGCCAGGGACTGAATCCGAGCCGCAGCTGCAGCAGTGCTGGATCCTCAACCCACTGCTCTGGGCCGGGGATCGAACCGGCACCACCAGAGACAAGCCGGATCATTAATCCCCGTGCCACAGAGGGAACTCCACAAGTCTTTGGTCTTCTTTACCCTTTGATCTCTTTAAGGCTCCTTTGTCTCTAGGAGGTTTATAGTTACAGTGGAATAAGTGAGCTGTGCAGTCAGCCCTGGCTTGGAACACCCGGTAACTACTGGGCAAGGACTTCACCTTCCTGAGTCCCAGTCTCCTCAGGAATAAAGTGGGGACGGTGCCCAGCAAGGCTGCGGGGAGGGCTGAAGGAGACAATGCATGGCAAGCACCTGGTTAGGCGTGAGGTAGCTCCTCAGAGAACAGGCTTCCCCCCTGTTTCTTTAACTTCCTCCCGCCACATCCCCCTCGTGTTCAATACCAGAAATCAGAGCAGGTCAGCAGTGGGAAAGGAAACCCTTTTCATTTTGCCAAGAGCACAAGAATTAAGTCGTTCCAGTTGTAACAGTTGCCATCTGCGGTCTCAGAAAGAGCTCTGCATGTTGAAACATTTTAGGATTTATTTAAGATGCTTTGAAACGAAGTGGCATTAAATGCTGGGTGTCCGCTTCTCCCCATTTCTACAGTCAATAGTGTTTCTCAGCTTTCTCCCAGTGGCCCCAAAGTAACGGTCTCTAGCTCTTGAAAGAAAAATATGGCAAGTGTGTATCTTGGGAGTTCCCGTTGTGGCACAGTGGAAACGAATCCAAGGACACGGGTTTGATCCCTGGCCTCGCTCAGTGGGTTAAGGATCCGGCGTTGCCATGAGCTGCAGTGTAGGTTGCAGACGCGGCCTGGATCTAGAGTTGCTGTAGCTGTGGTGTAGGCCGGCAGCTGCAGTTCAGATTCAGTCCCTAGCCTGGGAACCTCCATATGCCACAGGTGCGGCCCTAAGAAGCAAAAAGTGTATCCTGGATGCTGGCACACTGTTTCACTGAGGAAGATCCTCTACACTTGTGTGCAAACTGGCCGGGAGCAAGCCTGTCCTGCAGAGCCATCGGATGACCTCCCCGGGGGTTCCAAGGACAGGTCACACTGGCATCTGCCCCGGGTTTCCCCTGCTGCACAGAGCAGATCCTTTCATTTGGCAAAAAAACTCGCATAATCCAACACTGGGGCCTAACCCAATTTAAATTACACTGGATAGAAATTTGATATAAACAGTATCACAGAGACCAGGTCCCTGTCACTCTGCAGGTCTACTAGACAAGAATTCAGCACACACTGAGAATGGGGTTTTCATGAAGTTTTTGTCCAGCATACTTTCCAAGACATTCTCGTAAAAAAGAGCAGTAGGAGGAGGCTTGTGGGATCAGAAGACACTCATCACGTGGCTTCCTGAAGCCCATACACCTGTGGCTTTCAGGCCCCGAGAAGGAAAGCTGTGCCTGGAGGAAGTGGGGCCTTACGGGCAATGAGTCCATGACCCCAGGTGTTGACAGTGGGGTTTGGTAGAGTCTTGGGGCAGAAAGAGAGAAGAAATCTTTCCACTGGGATCCTCTGGAGACAGAACGTACCACCTCCAAGAAACAGTGGTCCTAGCTTGTCTTTCTCGAACACTGCACAGTTCTAATGACTTCTCGGGGCTAAAGAGGGCAGCTTCAAGGCCAGGCAGCCTGGGGCCTAAATGTCACAGAGGGAACTGCTGGCCGCCCAACTGATACTCAGATGTCTCTCTGCAAGGAAGCACGTTCAATGCCATGTGCAAAGAGCACAGGGCTGCCAACCAACGCACCCGGGGGTGGGGGAGTCACAGACCACTGCAAAGCTTGACAATCTCAGGAGGCAGCACGGTGCTTCAGGGTTGTGTCCGTATGCCTGGTTTATTAAACCCTGGTTATGCCACTTAATGGCTGTTACCTCCTAAGTCCACCTTCCTGCTCTGAACCCACCTCCTTCTTGGTAAACTTGGCACGGCCACACCTAAGGACACTGCTGGAGAGGTGATCAGATCGTACACACCCAATGGCCGGCACACAGCAGGGGATCAGGGAAGATTGGTTCCCTTCTGATGTCCCGAGACCGTGAAGGAGGGACACGGGGCTGCAGGGCTGCAGAGGAGAGGCAGTCACTGTGCACCCTGTGACCCAGAGGCCAAGCTGCAGAGAGGAAGACGTATGCTCGCCCTGGGAGGAGCGGCAGGTTCAGCTGAGCGGAGCGAGGGGCAGTGTGATCCCGGCACTCAGGCAGGGAGAAGGGACAGAGCGTGTGAGGACAGCAGGCAGAGGGGACGTGCTGAGGGAATCAAGTCTCAGTCAGCAAAGTGTCCTGGGGCCCACAGAGGGCCCTGCATTTCAGTCCAACGAGTTGATCTGGACTTTATTCTATAGCTAGCAGGACGCTGCCAAAGGGCTCTGAGCAGGGCAAGTGGGGAACAGAAGAGTTTTAAGCCATTCAGTTTGGTAGAGATTCCCAGACCACGGTGCAGAAGACGGCAGGCAGCAGGGAGTCTGGAGACCACCGGGACACAACCCACAACAGCAGAGAGAAAGGAGAAGACAGCAGCAAGGAGGAACCGCTGGAGAGGCAGGAAGAAAACCGGGAGTCAGCCATCCAGTCTGGGAAAGAAGGGGCCGCTGAGGGGCTCCGAGCGCTGCAGTCCCCCGGGGAGAGAGAGGCCGGCGCTCATCAGCTGCAGGAAACACTCTCTGTTCCGTGAAGGATGCCGCCTCCACAGAGAGCTCAGCACCCTCTCCACTGTGCGTGTCTCTTATCCTGCACTTGGTCCTCAGGGCTACAGGGCTCTTGTCCCTAGGAAATCAGACACTTAGTCTTCATGTATGCATGTATGTATGCATGTATGTATGTATGTATGTATGTATGTATTCACTTTTGGCTGCCCTGTAGCATATGGAGCTCCTGGGCCAGGGATCAGATTTGAGACACAGCCTCAAACTAAGCTGCAGCGGTGGCAATGCTGGATCCTTAACCCACTGTGCCAGGCCGGGGATTGAACCCATGTCCCAGAGCTCTCCCAGGACGCTGCTGACCCCATTGCACCACAGCGGGAGCAACTAGCAAACTTAAGTTTTTAAAAACAGAATAATGTTGTCTTTCCTATATCCTTTCAAATGCACTTAAATTTCCCTTAAGCATGAAAGTAAACTGCTGGTTTACAACAGTCAGTGTTTGGGAAATGAAGTATCAAAGTCAGGTATCAAAAATAGATACATATTTATTCTAAACCAGAATTAAAGAAGTAAAAACAATGTGGGGCTCCCTGATTTGCAGCGTTGACCAATTACCATAGTGTAAATAAATACCCCTGATGGCGCTGAGCAGGGAGCTAGGAAGCAGTGTGCACAGCTGACTCTCCAGAGCAGGTGCACGCCAGCTCCAGCTGCTGCCGAGAGAAGGCAGTTTCTGACAGATAAGAGCCGTGGCAGTAAAGATGAATCTGACAGGAGAAAAGGAATTTTCGCAAGGATCTGACACACGTACATTTGAGCAAAATAGGCTAGTAACACCATCGTGCCAACAATAAACTACCTACGGGATAAAGCCATGTTTCTCACTAGCATGTTTTATCAAATGTCCATTTGGTGCCGGAGGCTGTGCTTGGCACATTACGTACGAGGGAGCGGGTGGAATTCCAGGTCTGCCACATTCTGGCTTCGTGACTGAAACTCGCCTAACCATTCTGGGCTTGTTTCTTTATTAGAGAATGGAGGGCGCCACACAAGGACCACATTTTCGGAGTGTGTGTGCGGAGTCCCCCAGCTCTGCGCTGAGCTGGGGAGAGGATGGGACACCACCCGCTGGGTCTCCGGTTCTGGGCCTCTGCTTCTGAAGAACCCATTTCTACCCGCTTTCTATATCAGGATTCTGCTTAAGAGTTCAAAGGCAGAAAGTTTTTGAAAATTACTAGAACTGATTTCTGAGACCCCTTCATTCTAGGATTCTAAGTTCCTCTTAACAGAACTGAAATTTCTGATTCTCTAATTTCACTAGTTAAGAGGTATGTGTCTTGACTGTACCTTTCCTTGTGTATTACTAGATGAATGGTGATATTCAAATAACTGATCTGTGACTCCAGGAGGTTCAGGACAAAGTTTTGCTTTCGACCACATGAACCTTAACATCAAGGACATATCCGTCCTGTCCACAGAACACCAGCTCTGTCGTTGAGACCTGGTACAGCACAGCAGAGAGGCTTCCTGTCCAGCATATTCAACGAGAGAAGCTAAGACGAAGATGACAGGCTCCCGACGTCACAGCTCAGTCTCCACCGGAGTGGGATATCTATTTTTTCCACGATTTAAGCAAACACATTTCTTTCATTTCCAACCATGCACAGACAGATCAACAAGGAATCAGCTGGAGAAGAAAGCGCCAGCAGAAAGACACGGCTTCATTTGAAAATAAGACAAGAATGTAAGAGATGAGAAATAATGAAGGCTTCAACTTCTGTGTGACATTTCTCTACAGTAGCTGAATTTTCAAGCAAATTCAGAGAGTCCAACACAAATGAAAATCCAGCTGTTCCTTTTCCACGCACAGCCAGCTTGTTCTGCTGCTCTCTTTTATGCTTGTCTGCTTGCATTCATTCCAAGTCATTTCAAGCCTAAGCAACAGAGCAATTTGGGCCTTGGGAGAGAAGAGGGGAGTTGCTCAAAACACAGATCCTCTCCCTGCAGCTCTGATGTCTTTTCATGATTATATAGGACATCTCATTAAAAAACCAAAAATAAAAACAGACCACACTGCTTTGGGGTAGCTATCTTAAATGGGCCGTCCAGACCTTCCCTTTCTACACCTGTTACTGGCTCTGATGACACCGTGAGGATTGATGATGACAATAGGGGACCAAGAAACGGGGAAAACTTTCTCCACTTACTTGGGGTGCCTGTAGATCCAAAGCCCCCGCTGGCCGAGCTGAATGGGTTTTTGTTGGCTGCGTCCTGGCTGGGTTTCCCTCCGAGGCCGCTGAAGAAACCTCCCCCTCTTCCAGTGTTTCCAGACCCGAACACGCTACCGCTGGAAGAGGATGACGGCTGAAAAAATACGGGGGGGCAGGAAGCGAGATGGGATGAGAGGTCGAGGAAAAGCGGCAGGCCACACCCGCGGAGAGGCGGCCCTCACGGCTGGCACAGATGGACAGAGCAAGAGCTCACTTAGCTCTGGTCCAGGCGCCCTAACCAGCACTAAGAAGCTGAGCTCTGGACAGGAACACGGCCTACACATCACACATTCTCAAGTTCTCGTATGTTCACGGTTCTCTGGAAACGTGATTTATGGCAGATGGAGGCCTCAACAGTTTATCTGCCCCGCTGCCTGTGGTCTCTGCCGGACATGATGCCGGGGCAGGAAAATCCCAAGAGCTCCCCCAAACGAAAAAGTTTAAAAACACTTCTAGGTTATAATGAGCATCAATTATGTCAGTTCATCTAGTGTTTGGCTGAACTCATCAGCAACTGACAGTAAGTGGTTTACTCTGTCTTGTCTCCCAATTTGCACACTTTTATCTCGTAACGACTTTCCCAGTACTGCAGAAATAAGCTCATCAAATTAGTGTCATTGTTGAAATGATGACCATGGCTGAATTCAGTCCAAGTTTGCAAATCTTACGCTCGGAGGATGCTGCCGGTTTAGGACACGTGCCGACAGAGCTGCATCAGGCAGCACACACTGTATTTCTGCGTAGAACCTGGTCCTTTGAGGAACACCAGTGCTCGGTCTGAGGGAGTGTTAGTATTAGTTAAGTATGATATCTCCCTGGCTGATCATGCAGAATAAGATGACCCATTAGAACTGGGTGGCTCTGCCCGGGAATTTTATAGCAGCCCCCTTCAAAAGGGGATGGAGAGGGTAGAAGGCCCTCTCCTGTAAAATGTGGAAAATGCCTCTTTATGGAATAAGGAGTCATGAATTAGGTGTGCTAAGAAATGCAGTGCCTGAAAGGTAATTACAAACTCAAAAAATGGTTGCTCTTCAGCATTTTAACAATGATGACGAATCAGTAACTGAGCACTTTTTCGTGCCAGGCAACTCTTTTTTCCCCCCCGTTTTTTCATGATAATCGAGGCATATGGAAGTTCTGGGCTGCAGCTGCGACCTACACCACAGCTGCAGCAACGTCAGATCTTTAACCCACTGTGCAGGGCTGGGGATCAAACTGGCACCTCCATAGAGACAAGCTGGATCATTAACCCACTGTGCCACAGCAGGAACTCCTAGCCAGGCACTTTTTAGAGCAATTTATAAGTAATTTTTTTTTTGGTCTTTTTAGGATCACACCATGGCAAAATATGGAAGTTCCCACGAAAGTCACTCCAGTGGCCTCCCCAGCATGTCCCTCCTCTGCAGGTGTTCAGCCGCCGTCCCTGCCCTGGGCCTCCTAACGGTAACTCTCTGTCCGGTCTATGTGACAACCTAACCGACTTCTGCTGCCCCTACAATCCATGCTCACACAGCAGCTGGAACACTTAAAAATGACAGTCAGAGCACTGCACCCTTGTTTAGAAATTCTAAAACACTACAAGATCTGGCCTCGTCCATCCCTCGGCATCTTTTGTCACCTCCCCTTCACCCTGTACAGTCACACGGGTCTTTTGTGTCTTGAACACAAGCTAATTTTTTACCTGAGGGCAGTGTACCTAACGCACTAGCTTGTCTCTCTCTTTCTCCTTTTTTCCCCTGTAAACTTCTCTAAAAACAACAGTAACTGTTTGCAATAGCCTTTTAATGATAACAGCTTTTTAAAACTTGAAATGAGATCCAATCATTAGAGCACAGACTTTGATAACCAGAAAACTATCAAAGAAGGAAGATGTGACAACTATGTATGCACAGAAAAAATGGAAAACAGGTTTCTTAGCTGCCTTCCTTGCATCAGGCTGAAACATGGGAAACTGCCAATATATGGACGTTCTGCCCTACAAAATCAAACAAAAAATGGCAATTTCAGATGGCTTGACCTATTTTAAAATAATGATTTGAAAAATAATGGGTATCTGCAGAAATGAATCAAAGTGGATGACGCTTCAGTGAAGTGAATGTGAACTGACAGTTACTGCATCCTCACAAGCGGGCTGGAGTATCCCACACATTTTAATTTCAATGAATAATAACAGTTTTAAAACCTTTATTTATTTATTTTTTTTGCCTTATCTAGGGCCGCACCCACGGCATATGGATGTTCCCAGGCTAGAGGTCTAACAGGAGCTGTAGTTGCCGCCCTTTGCCACAGCAACGTGGGATCCGAGCTGTGTCTGCGACCTACACCACAGCTCACGGCAACGCCGGATCCTTAACCCACTGAGCAAGGCCACGGATCGAACCCGCAACCTCATGGTTCCTAGTCGGATTCGTTAACCACTGAGCCACTACGGGAACTCCTAAAAACTTTAAATTATGGACAACCTCCCAGTATAGATGGAGGAGTATAATGAACCCGGGCACCTGGCACTCAGCGTTGACGACTAACTCACGGCCAGCGGAGCATTATCTGCAACCTCGTTTATTTCCCCTCCTCCTCCATCGGAGGAAGCCAGTCCCAGACACCTTATCATTTCATCCGCTGACTTTCCAGTATAAGGCTCTAAAAAACACAGCTTAACCATACTAACGTTTCTGTGCCTAAATAATTAACAATTCCTTTATATCATTAAATAGGGAGATCAAGATCCAGCCTTATACAATTACCAAAATCCCTCTGAATCTCATCCAGCCTCCAGACCCAAGCACCATGTCACAGGAAGTAGCAGAGGACAGAGGAACAAGTTACTCGGAAGCCACAGCCTGAGGACACAGCCAGCGACCAGACCAGGGGACTCTACAGGACAAACAACCTGCTTCGTTCGACAGCGGAATCATGAGGGAAGATTGAAGAGGGAGAGACACGGAAGGGCAATCTATAGAGAAAGAGCGCTAAGGGAGCTATCAGCAAAGCGCAGTGAGTGAACCCAACTTGATCGTAGTTCAAAGAAACAGATGGAAAGAGACACTCACGTATGGGACTTCTTCAAACAGGCATCTCCTGACTATCTAACCTAAGTCAGCTTCCCTGTTTAGTACCAAATCATCCTGCTTTATTCTCTTCACAGTACTTACAACTACCTGAAATTAAACTGTTTTAATACAGACGGACCCCCTCTCTCCCCATCAAATGTACGTTCTGCAGACATAAGCACTGTCTTCATTACTGAATTCCTGCACACATGAATGGTAATTTTCACAGTCCTGGTTCTCTACTGCCATTTTAACAACATTAAACCTTCCAATCCATGAACATGGGACGTCCTTCCATTTATTGAGGGCCGTACCCGAGGCATATGGAAGTTCCCAGGCTAGGGGTACAATCAGAGCTACAGCTGCCATTCTGCACCACAGCCACAGCAACGTGGGATCCAAGCTGCCTGTTTGTGACCTACACTACAGCTCAAGGCAAGGCTGGATCCTTAACCCACTGAGTGAGGCCATGGATTAAACTCATGGTTACTAGTGGGGTTTGCAACCCGCTGAGTCACAACAGAATTCTGCTTAGATCATCTTCAATTTCTTTAAACAATGTTTTAGTGTATTCAGAGTAACATTTTGCACTTCCGTTTTATTTCTAGGTATTTTACTCCCTTTCATGACATTGAAAACGGAATTGTATATTTTCAGTTCTTTTGGGTAAATACCTAGGACTAGAACTGTTAAGCCATAAAGTTGGTGTACATTTAACTTATTAAGAAATTGCCAAAGGATCTTCCATAGTGACTGCGTCATCTTACAACGCCCGCCAGCAACGCACGCGGACATCTAGTCGCTCTCTTTTCCACAGTTGGCCTTGTTAGTTCTTCAGTTTCAATAATTCCATGGGTATGAAACAGCACTTCACGGTTTTAATCTGCATTTCTTCGATGATTAACCGTGCACAGCAAGTTTTCATGTGCTTACTGGCCACTGGCATAGCCTCTTTTACCGTTAGTGCTTTCCGTGTTCTAAGAAATCTTTGTTTTCCTAGGGGGTTCTTTGCAGTGCCATTACTGACATTCTGGGCTACATCCTTTCTTGTTTTGGAAGGCTGCAGGATGTTCAGCAGCCACCACCACCCCCTTGAGGATCCAACATGACTCCGGATGTGACTGTGAAATTCCCCTGGGGGCAAAATCAGTATCATGGGTTGAGAAGCACTGACAAATTCCAAGAAGATACTCTTTCTGCCTCTTTGCTATGGTTGTCATATATTTAAAACCTTGTTATTAACCACACAATACATTGTTCCTCTTTATGTCATCAGTCTCTCTTCTTTGTCTGCTTTAGTCTTCTTCGTCTGCTTTAAAATTTTTCGTTCTGTATTTGGTTTTCAGAAGCTTAGCTATGACATATCTATGGGTGGTTTTCTGGTATTTACACAGTTTGAATTTGCAGAGCTTCTTCTTGGATTCCTGTTTTTCCTTTTTTTTTTTCAACCAATTTGGACAAGCTTGGCCATTGTCTCTCCAAAAATTTGCCATCCATTGTGTCTCCTCTCCCCCGGGACTCCGATCACACATACGGTGAACGGCCTGGTACTTTTGCACAGGTCGCTGATGTTCTGTTTAATGTCTTCTCAGTCTCTCTATGCTTCATTTTAGGTAATTTCTACTGACACGTTTTCAAGTTCATTGTTCTGCAGTATTCACTCTGCTGTTAAACCTAATCATTTTTTACCCTGGATACTAGATTTAAACTTCAGATACAGACTGATTTTCCATCTGTATTTGTGGTTCCCATTTCTCTGCTGAGATTCTTTATTCCAACATTCTTTTACTTTCCTGTAAATCTTTAGGCAAAATAGTTATTATAAAGCCTCTGCATGCTGCTTCCAACACCTGGATAATCTGTACACTATTTTTTGATTTCTAAAGCACAACTGTGGGTCCTCCTTTTGGGTGTGTCATGTAGTTTTGTTAGCTACACTGACATATACCTAGAACAACAGCGGCGTGGTGGCTGAGGAATGCTAATGCTTTCCCAGAGTGAGAGACCTGTCTTTCTCTGCCTAGAGTGAGTAGGTAAGTATGCAGACCTCGCTAGGTGCTCAGTTCACTGGGAACCGGTTCACAGGTCTAGAATGGACTCAGCTCTGGGGAGCCTGACACCGTCTTTGCTTAGGGTTTAGGTTACCGGCTGTCTGCGTGTCGGAGCTGGAGCCTGGAGCTAGGAGGCAGCTGGGCTGCAGTGTGACCTTTGGGATCAGCAGTTCCAGGGGATCGGGAGATGGCAAGACTACAAGTTCTTTCTGCTTTTACTCCTGCCTTTACTTTCTTCCTCTTAGCAAAAGGGAAGGAGGGGGAGGGGCGAATAGGAGATTTTTATACTGAACTCGCAAGTCTTTCAGATTCCATTTATGTGGTACATATAAACAATGGAATATTACTCAGCCATTACAAGGAATGAAATAATAGCATTTATAGCAACATGGATGGACCTAGAAATTATCATGCTAAGTGAAGTCAGTCAGACAATGAGACACCACCATCAAATGCTACCACTTACATGTGGAATCTAAGAAAAAGGACACAATGAACTTCTTTGCAAAACAGACACTGACTCACAGACTTTGAAAAACTTAAGGTTTCCAAAAGAGACAAGTTGGGAGGTGGGGGGATGCACTGAGGGTTTGGGATGGAAATGCTATAAAATTTGGTTGTGATGACTGTTGTACACCTATAAATGTAATAAAATTCATTAATTAAAAAAAACAGCTTTATTGGGATATAATTAATATACCATACAACCCACTGATTTAAAGTATAAAATTCCCTGGTTTTGGTATACTACATATTTAAGTTCCAAAAACTGTGATTAAATATATGCCACTAAACTCGCCATTTTAACTGTTTTTAGGTATATAATTCAATAGCATTAATTATATTCATGATGTCGTATAATTACCACCATCTATTTCCAAAAAATTTTCACAACAAAAATTCTATAACCTAGATTAATTGGATTAAGATGGCAAAATAGAAGGACTGAAACTCAACTTCTCTCCCAAAAAACAGCAAAACTACAACCAAATGCCGAGCAACCTTCAACCAAATGGACTGTAAACTTCCAAAAAAGATATTCTGCTCCAGAAGACAAAGAGCAGACCACATCAAGAGGTAGGAGGGGCGATTACGCGATAGAAGCAACCCCATACCTCCCGGGTGGGAAGCCCCACAGACTGGAAAGTAACTGCATCACAGAGACTTAGCTACAGGACTGAGAGTTCTGAGCCCCACGTCAAAACCCCACGCCTGGGGATCGGGCACAGGGAGAAAGAGCCCCCGGAGCATCTGGCATTGA
>PVHT021183634.1:1847491-1889868 GCA_004024745.2 Catagonus wagneri
TTGTGTGCAGGAGCTCCACAGGACTGGGGGAAACAGAGACCCCATCCTTGAAAGGCACACACAGACTTTCACGTGCACTGGGTCCCAGGGCAAAGCAGTCTCCATAGGAATCCGGGTGGAACCTGACTGCAATTCTTGGAGGATCTCCTGGGAAAATAGGGGTGACTGTGGCTTGTTGTGGGGGAAGGACATTGGAGGTAAAGCTCTCGGGAACATTCATTAGCCTGCATTTCTCTGGAGGGGGCCATTTCTGGGAAAATCTGGTCCCTCCCATCAGTGCTAAGAAGCCCCAGGCCAAACAATAATCCAGGTGGGAGCACAGCCCCACCCATCAGTAAACAGGCTGCCTGAAGACCCCTCAGGCACACAGCCAGCCTCTAATCTCATCCAGAGACAAAGCCCCACCCATCAGAGGGACAGGAATCAACCCCACCTACCAGTGAGCAGGCATCACTCCCTCCCATCAGGAAGCCTACAGCAAGCCCCGCCCATACCAGCTTTAAAAGGCCAGAACTAAGACAGGCTACCACTCTATTGTTGGCAAAAAGGTCACCACACCAAAAACCTATAAAAATGAAAAGACAGAAAACTCTAACCCAGATAAGGGAGAAAGAGAAAAGCCCAGAAAAACAGCTCAGTGATGAGATTACCAGCCTCTCAGAAAGAGACTTTAGACTGTTGATGCTGAAGATGATGCAAGGCATTGGAAATAAACTGGAGGCAAAGACTGATCATTTACAGGAAACACTGAGCAGAGAAATACAAGCTGTAAAAATTAAGCAAGAAGGGATGCAAAATACAATAACTGAAATAAAAAATTCATTAGAAGCAGCCAACAATAGAAAACAGGAGGCAGAAGAACGAATCAGCGAGGTGGAGGACAGATTAGTGGAAATCACTAATGAGGAAGAGAAAAGAGATAAAAGATTGAAAGGAAATGAGCAGAGTCTCAGAGAACTCTGGGATAATGTTAAACGCACCAACATCCGTATTATAGGGGTGCCAGAGGGAGAAGAGAGAGAGAAGGGGACAGAAAAAATATTCGAGGAGATTATAGCCAAAAACTTCCCTAATATGGGAAAGGAACCACTCAGTCAAATTCAGGAAGCACAACGAGTACCATATAAAATAAACCCAAGGAGGAACACCCCGAGACACATATTAATCAAAATGACCAAAATTAAAGACAAAGAGAAAATATTGAAAGCAGCTAGGGGAAATAAACAAATGACATACAAGGGAACCCCAATACAGTTATCAGCAGATTTCTCATCTGAAACTCTACAGGCCAGAAGGGAGTGGCATGATATACCTAATGTGATGAAAGGGAAAAACTTCCAACCAAGATTGCTTTACCCTGCAAGGCTCACATTCAGATTTGAAGGAGAGATCAGAACCTTTACAGATAAGCAAAAGCTAAGAGATTTCTGCAACACTAAACCAGCTTTACAACAAATCTTAAAGGAACTTCTCTAGGCAGAAAAGAAAAGGCCACAACCAGAAACAGATGCAAACTATTGCCTTTGGAATGGATAAGCAGTAAGATCCTGCTTTATAGCACTGGGAACTATATCTAATCACGTATGATGGAGCATGATAATGTGGGAAAAGGAATGTATATGTGTATGTGTGACTGGGTCACCTTACTGTACAGTAGAAAATTGACAGAACACTGTAAGCCAGCTATGATGGAAAAAATAAAAATCATTAATAAAGTAAAATTAAAAAAAAATTCTATAACCTGAACAGTGAACTCCCCGGTCCCGCCCCTGGTAGTCTCTAATCTAATTTTCAGCTCTGTAGATTTACCTATTTTAAATATTTCGTATAACTGGAATCATACAAAATTTGTCCTTTTACATCTGGCTTGTTTTACTCAGCATAATGTATTCACGGTTTATCCACATGTAATGTGAATCGTAACTTCATTTCTTCTCAACGATAAGTATGTCCCATTGTACGGATATACCACATTTTGTTTATCTGATTATCTGTTGATGAATACTTGGGTTGTTTCCATCTTCTGGCCACTGGGAATAAAGCCATAATGAACACTGGTAGACAAGTGCCTGAGTCCTTGCTTTTAAAGCCTTTTTTATATACCTCAGTGTGGAACTGCTGGGTCATATGACAGTTCTAAGTTCAGCTTTTTAAGGAACCAGTTTTCATAATGGCCACACCATTTTATTCCAACCAGCAATACAGGAAGGCTCCGATCCCTCCACATTCTTGTCAATACTTGCCATTCTTTGTTTTCTGAAATTATAGCTCTCCTGGTAGCCGTGGAGTGCCATCTCATTATGGTTTTGATTTTCATTCTCTTAACATTTATAATGCTAGTGATTATCTTTTCACGTGCTTACTGGTCATCTGTTTTGTCTGTTCTCACCAGTGCCAACAGCTACCTCTGGCTTCTTCTCCAGCCAGTAAACTTCCTATAGCCAGGCCTCTCTGATTTTCCAAACCCAGACCTGACATTTGCCCCCAGAAGCTGCTGCACCATCCAGCTCACCTAGATTAACCCCCCTCTTTGGAAATCAATTCAAAAAGGCTCTCTGCCATGTTTGACAGTCCTTGGGTGACAGAGTATAGCTTCCAAAGATGGCCACGGCGATATTTCTAGACCTAAATGCCCTTCTAGAGCCAGAGGTGACGTCTCTTCCCCTTCCCCTGAAGTGGGGTGGGATTCTGCGACTGTCCCGAACAAGAAGATACCACATAAATGATGCTCCGTGACTTCTGAAGACAGGTCAGAAACGGTGGCAGTTTCTGCCTGGCTCCCTCTCCTTTTCGGAATACTGCTCCTTGGAACCCAGACAGCATGCTCTAAGAAAGCCCAGGCCACACAGAGCAGCCACGTGCAGATGTTGCAGCCAAGAGCGCCAGCTCGGGTCTGAACTAACAGCCAAGTCAGCCACTGGAGAATGCTGCTGGGTTTGGGGGTGATGCGTTGCACAGCAGTAGAGCAGTGTAATACCCACAGAATCAGTGTGATTTTCACACTATCTGGGTTTTTCTTGGTATCAGGATGAAAGTGAAGGTCTATAATCTGGCCAGAATCGACCTTTCTTAGATTTTTTTCTGGGAATACCCCATCTACCTGAAAATACACTCATTTTTACAAAGCCTATCCTGTCATAGTCCTAAGCACTGGGGATAGAGCAATAAACAGAACAGCTACAGCCCCAGCCCCACAACACAAAAAACATCATTTGAATTTCTAGCCCCTCCAATGGCAAACATAATTTCTGTGAAGGCAGAACACAAGCTGGGGGCGGGGGAGGTAACCAATGCGGAGTTTATCACAGTCAGTTTTAAATCTCTTGGCTCAAATCATGCTTGTGAGAGAGAGACAACAAATTACACCAGTGAGTCACCTGCTACTGTATCTCACAGAGTAGTGACATTCCACTGCAGGACGGTGTAGGCTCACCTCCCCGACAGAACACCCACCACCACCCGGCTGCTGCTGGTGTGCGGTTATTACCACACTGCGTGCTGGTACGCGGGGGCACGGGGCCCTCTAAAGGACTGGAACTGCAGGGCTCTCCTAGCTCAGGCTCAACTACTTCCCAAGGGGACCGTGCTCCCAACTAAGGGCGTCTGTGAGCTCCTGTGACTCTGCATATCACTGTTGTTTGGTGGTGCTGGGCTTTAACCTTTCTGCTGTCTTACAGGTGTGTATCTCTTACTAATTAAGTTGAGCATGTTTATTGGTCCTCTGGCTTATCCTTATCCTTTTTTAAAAAGTTTTATTTTTCTAAATTGTGGTAAAATATACATAAAACTTACTACTTTAAGCATTTTAACTGTATAATTCAATGGCGTTAAGCATATTCCACAACGCTGAATAACCAACACTAACCTTTTCTGTGAAGTCTCATGTTCAAGCTCTTCATGTTGTGTTTTCCATTAAGTTCACAGATTTTATGTGTAGAGAGCTCGATGAATTCTGGCATACAATGGCTTGTAACATTCAACATTTAATACGTCAGAACACTGTCAGGACTTTAGAAGGCTCCTCCCTCCGTACCCCATTTTTAATGTCCTAACCGTAACCACTACTGGGATTTCTATCGTGACAGCTAAGTTTTTCCTCTACTACATTCTTGAGGTTGAATGCAAACCAAGGGCGTGGGCTCTCGCATCTGCTTCTCTCACTTAATACTGCACGTGTCGGACGCGTCCACTTCGTCTCCTATAGGAGCAGCTCTGTGGCCCTCCACTACACAGCACAACTCATCCATCCTTCAGCTGAGAAGCATTCCAGTTGTTTCCTGTTGTTAGCTATTCTGAACACTGCTATGAATACTCATATCCCTGCCTTCTGGCGAACAAAAGCACTCGTTTGTGTTGGTTACAAATCTAACAGCAGAAGGCTGGGTCAAGAGGGACTCTGTATCTAGTTTTGATGGAAGAGTGATTCTATGAACGTACACGCCCACCCCACGCGAGTTCAAGTTGCCACTTCCTCGCCGTTACCGAGGACCGCCAGCCCTTCAGTTTTCGCCATTTTGGTGGGGGGGGTGCAGCTGTCTTTCTTCTTTTTGATTTGTATTGTTTATATATTCTGAATACAACTACTCTGCTGGCTATCTATGCTACAATTTTCCTATTTCATGGCTTGTTTTACCCTAAAATTAAGAAAGCTGTAATTTTAGTGAGGTTAAATTTTCCTTCTGCCTGAACACTATCCTTTAGGATTTCCTTAGGGCTGCAAGGCATAAACCCTCTCAGTATCTGCCTGAGAAAGGTCTTGATTTCACTTGATCCTGTACAGATATTTTCTGCTGGGTTCAGAAATTCTAGATAGACTGTCTCTGGCTTTCATTTTCGCTGCCAAGAAGTCAGCTGTTAGTCCTACCACTGCTCCTTTGAAGGTAACCTGTCTTTTCTTCTGAGTGCTTCCAAAATTTTATATTAGTGGCAGTTTCACCACGGGAGGGCTTGAATTTAATTTCCTTTTGCACATTCTGCTTGGTATTTGCTAGACTTCTCAAATCTGTGGGTTGCTATTTTCCGTTGGCTTTGGAAATCTCTTTTTCTCTTCTAATATTACCATACTCTCTCTTCTCCTTCTGATTAAACGTATGTTAGATTTTCTCTTTAAAGATTTTTTTCTTTTTCTTTTTTACTTTCCATGCTCTCCACAATGAATTCCAGGTAACTTAATCTGATCCTCCAGTTCAAGGGTCAGCAAGCTATAGCCCATGGGCCAACTCCAGCCCACCATCTATTTTTGTAAATAAAGCTTTATGGGGACAAAATGAAGCTCATTCATTTACGTATCATCTATGGCTGCTTTTGAGCTACAACTGCAGAGCTGAGTGGCTGAGACAGAAGCAGTACGCAGCTCTCAAAATCTGAAATGTTCAGTATCTGATCCTTTACAGAGGAAGGTATCTGAACCCTGATCTAGCAGATGACTGCTCTCTTCAGCTGCGTCTAATCAGCGATTGAACATGTTAGCTATTATATTTTTCTGGAAGTTCTATTTGGTTCTTTTTCAAAGCTGCCATTATTGCCAAGTTTGTCTCTCACTTCTTTTAAACATGTAAAACACAGCCGCTTTACAGCCTAGGAAGTCCTTGCAAATGTGCGTCTCATGTTTGTTCTGGCTCTTATTCGTAGTTCCTTGTTTCCTTTTGTGATGAATTTACCTATGGGAACCAATGTGTTTTAAGATTATCTGAGGCAGAAAGTTACTTTTCTTCAGAGGGGTCTGTGCTGCTCTGCCAGACATCTGGAGACACCAGCATCCTCGGGTTGGCTCAGCCACATTCTCAGGCTGAGACTGGTGAACCTGGAGTCGCAGCTTATGGCACGAGGTCTCTCAGCCTCCAACTCTGTGCATATCTTGGAGAGTGCTGTCTGCCCCTCTGCCCTTCAGGGTTATTAACACAGGAAAGTCAGGTGCTCTCAGAGTAAAAGATGCTCTCAGGGCAGAACTGGCTCCTGGGCTCCTCTACAGGTTCCCATTTCCCCTTTAATCTGGTTTGTAAAATACCTTGTTAGTTTGTAAGTGCTTTAAAAACTATGGTTTTTAGGTTTGACCTAGCCATTTTTAGCTGTTTTTCATTGGGAACTTGGTTTGAATGACGTTACACACTATTATCAGAACTTGAAAAATCACAACTCTCCATTTCTGTCAAGGATCAGACAAGGGCTGAGCCCATCTTCAAAGAAAAAAGATGATAAAGAAAATCTCCTACTGCAGACCTTTAAGAAACATATAATTACGGCTACCACTTTCTCAACTACTGGGCAAATACCAATTCCACCTTCAGAAAGTCACAGTCACTCCAACGGATCAGAGTACCTTTCTTTGGAATGACTCGTTAGCTAGGATCTAAGAGCAGCTGGCTTTTATAACAGTGAATTTAACCCCTGAGTCCTCAGTGTCGTCATCTGTCAAATGGGGATAACAACGGCACCTGCCTTATACAAGTACTGGTGAGTCAATTCACAAACAGCACTTAAAACCGTGCCCAGAAACAACCACCACTAGCTCAACACACTGGCGTGCCTCAGGCCACCAAATCGTTTAGCACAAGGGCCATATAGTTTCTGTTGCATATTCTTCTTCTCGTCTAAACAACCACTTATAAAAAAATAAACTCAGTTCAAGGGCCTAAAAAAAAAAAAAAAGGGCCAGGGAACCTAACAATAGGTAGAAGACTGACGGAAATCAAGCGATGTGCTTTAAAGTACTTTCTGAGAAGACTGTCAAGGATCAAAACGGCAGTGGCTTTCTCTAATTAGCAGCCCCTCAAGGCCGAGCCTGGGAACCCTGGGGCCATCTGCGGGGGCCGGGCACACAGCATGACGGGTTATGTCACACACCGACAGCGGAGGGGCCTGACGGACGCAGACGGAGAGAGGCACGCGTACATATTTACCTGGCCAAAGACTGTTCCCCCGGTACTGGCTGCTTGACCAAACAAAGACCCAGTATTACTAGACCCAAAACCTGTAAAAATAAAAAGAAAAGTTTAATTTTTTTTTAAGCGAGGGAAAACAGGTGTTATTATGAGAGAGGCGAGAGGAAATAGGTGTGGAAAGAGAACAGGCAGCTCTGGTTTGGGGGGGCGAAGCAGAGAAAGAGCAAGAGAGCAAAGCTGAACTTGGATGAACCTCCTACAACATCAAAGTTCTGATGGTTTTAAATGGCACTCAGGTGTGCAAAGTACCTCCTAATAAGTCTGTTTTCTAATCTAGGCAACAGAGAGCATTACGGGTAAATCACTTAAAGACAACTGATTGATTTTCCGTTTTCCCTTCCGTTTTGTTTATATGTTTTTTTCTTTTTTGGCTGCACCTGGGGCATCCGCAAGTTCCTGGGCCAGTGACAAGGCCAGGTTCTTAATCCGCTGAGCCACCAGAGAACTCCTTCTCTCTACTACAAAGTAATGCGGGTTTGTTGCAAAAGTTTCACATAATACAGAAGAAAACAAGGTAAAAACACTCCACAAATCCTTACCTGAAGCTTGACAAAAGCTAAACCCCGAGGATGAGGCCGTCGTGGTGGTGGCCGAGGTGCCACCAAACACAGAGCCTCCCTGCCCGAAGCTGGGACTCTGGCCAAAAGCGGGAGGGTTGCTTTGGCCAAAGAGCCCCCCTCCGGCGTTGGCAGAAGACTGTCCGAACGAGAAGGAGCTGGAGCTACTGGCGCTTGAAGAGGCACCAAAGACATTCCCGCTGCTGGAGGCGGGGGTGGAGGACGCAGACTGACCAAAAGCGGGCACGGAGCTGAAGCCGGGCTGACTGAAGGAAAAACCGCTCCCAGGGCTGCTTGTCGACTGCCCAAAGGCCGGGGCCTGCCCGAAGCTTGTCTGTCCAAAGACCCCCGTGGTGGAGGCGCCAAAGGCCGGACCGCCGAACCCCGAGCTGCTGACCTGCGGCGTGGCAGCCGCCGTGCTGGCGAGGCTACCTGTCTGCTGCCCAAACAGGCTCGGCGCGGTGCTGGCAGCCACCTGCCCGAACATGGGGGTTGCGGAGGGGGCGGTGGCCGGGTTGCTGGTGAGCTGGCTGAAAGCTGAGCTAGAACTGCTGGCAGGTGGCTGAGTAAAGACAGACGAGCCGGAAGTGACAGTCCCAAACACCGGCGTCTCGGCGGCTGGGCTCGGGGCGCCACTGGACACAACACTGGAGGTCGTGGGGGGTCGGGAGGCTTCTGGGGCCACAGGGACTGCGCTTGGGACTGCAGACGCGGCGACAGCAGCCTGCCCGGCCGTGGAAAGGCTGGGGGCCGGCGATGGCGGCTCCGTCTTGATGTCGGGGCCCCCGGTGGCCGCTGGAGTGGGCTCCGCAGGAGGTGCTGCAACAACGGAACTGGACGCCGCAGCCGCAGCTGCAGCCGCCGCACCGGCGCTGCTGAGTGCGGCCTGGGCCAGAGCGGGTTCTTTCTTAACAGAGTCCGAAGCCTGAGGAGGCGCCTGGGGCAGCGGGGCTGCCGGCTGCTGCCCCAGAAGCGAGGCGGCCGGTGCCGAGGCCTCGTTACTGCCCGGCTTCTCAGGCAAAGCCGACGGCGTGGCTTCTTCTGCGCTTTTCCCAGAGGACACGGGCGGGGTGGGAGCGGACGCCGCGCTCAGGAGGCCACCAAACGACAAAGCGAACGACGCGGGCAGGGAGGCAGCAGCGGCAGCTGACGGGGCCGAGGGGGGCGCACTGCTACTCGCTGGCTGGCCTCCAAATGAAAAACTGGTCTTCGTACCACTCAGCGACATCCCCCCAAAGCTGACGACCCCAGAGGAGCCGGCAGGGGCGGGTGGCAGGCTGCTGAAGACGCCGGCCGAGGAGCTGGGGGCGCTGGTGCTGGCGGCGGCCGGGCCGGCAAAACTAAACCCGGAGGGGACAGGCGACGGCTTGGGGGGCTGAGCACCGGCGCCACCCAGGCCGCTGGAGGAAGCCTTGCTGCTGGCCGGCTTGGTCGAATCCTCCGCCTGGCCGACCCGCAGGCCAGAAAAGCTCCCCAGAGTCTCCCCAGCCAGAGGGCTTGGGAAGAGCTCTCCCAGCTTGGACGGAGGAGGCTCCGGCTTGCCCGTGGCGGTCGAGGGCGCCGGGCCAGAAGGCGCCAAGGCCCTGCTGCTGGGTGGCGCGGGCTCTCCGGGGGAGGTGGCGGCAGCTCCGGCGGTACTTGCCGGCGTCATTCCCGAGGGAGGGGAGCTCTCAGGACCGGTCTCGTAAAAAGGTTTGCCTCCCCCGCCAAATGAGAACGCCTCGGGCTGGCTTGACTCTTTACTCGGGGGCGGTGGCCCTAGCAGGGAAAGAGAAATTAGGAAATGGGTTGGATTCCACAAAAAAAGACCCTCACATTCCCACCGACGTGCCTAGGCCGGCCTCCCCCCGTACAGTCAGGGATGGCTTGCTCGGAGCAGCTTCCCCGGGGAGGGCGGCACCAATGCTTTCCCGCAGGAAGCCGAGCTGGGTCACCTCCCCGGAGCAAAGTGAAGTCCTTCCTAAGACCACTGAACCCTAACAAACACTCCTGGGTCTAGAGTCTGTGCAACCAACACGGTACTGCCTAGAGAAACAAAAAACCGTCTTCCCACACTGCCCCTGTGCGTGGGCTCCTCCATGTACTCTCTGCAGAGTACAAGCCTACAGGCATCCTGACAGACCAGCAACTGATCCCAAATGGAAGTTTTTGCATTGGTTTAAAGGACAAAGTGTCCATCCACAGGCCATCATTTTTACCGACAATTAAGGGCGACTTCTAGTGCTCTCCTCGACAAGAGCTTTCCAGTGGCAGTGCAGCCTGCTGGCCAGGGACGTGGGCTGGCTCTGAGGCCCTGCCACTTGCTGGCCATAGGACCCTGGAGAAGTTAAGTGACCTCCCTGGGCTTCAACTTCTCCATTTGCAAGATAGAGACAATAACAGCATGTACCTCACAGAGTCGCTGAGAAGATTAAATGAAATATACATAAAGCACTCACAAGGCCTCTCAAAACAGTGGTCAATAAATAAGGGTAACTAAAATCTGATATTTATAAACTAAAATTAGTCTAGCACAAGTGCTTGTTGACATTTCTAACTCCATACTGTTTTAAAACGTTTGGCTAAAAAAAAAGGGAGAAAAGAAAAAGAAAAAGGGAAGCTCCCTGGTGGTCTAGTAATTAGGACTCGGTGCTTTTGTTGGTGCAGCCCGGGTTCAATTCCCAGTTTGGGAGCTATGATCCCACATCAAGCCGCTGCATGCTGTGGGCGAAAAAAAAGAAAAGTCTGGCCATCACAAACTCCTGGGAACACAACCAAAGCCCCTCCTAATTATGGATAATTTCCAGAAACCCCTCTTTGTATCACTGGTGTGCTGAGCTGTTCATAGTTTTGGACTGTCGTCTTCTCTTGCATTAGTGAAAATGTTTATGGAACTATTACTGTGTTTCATCAAAAGTTTATTTCATTCATGGTTTTTGACAATTACTGTGCTCCTCTCCAATTCTTTATATCATTGAGATGTTTTTCTTCTAGAAGATGACACTGGGGAGAGGGTGGGCTCCAAGGGTATTCTGCCACATCTAAGTGGGAAGAACAGTTTAAGAGTCACTGTCCCAGATAGAAAGGAATGAAATCAATAATGCTGTAAGTGCCACACCCAGACCAGGTTTAGGAAGTCTGTTATGCTTTCAGATCCCCAATCTTCCTCTAGGAGACTGCAGGAGATCTCTTTTGCACCAAAAAAGTTTTACCACTTGTACTGGCACATAGAAAGCACTCAAAAAATATCTGTAAAATGAGTAGATGAAAGATGGTCACTGCCTTATTATAGGGAAAACCTGGAAAGAACCTAAATGTCCAATAGGTGAATGGTTACATAAATTAAGGCGTATCCACAAGACAGAAATTATGTAGCCATTAAAAATGACATTTATACAAGTTTTACAATAATACTGGAAAACTCACACGAGACTGTGTTACATGAAATAAATTGGAAGCAAAAACCCCAGCAGGAAATATAACAGAACTGCAATGGTTAAGGGTATAATGTCTGATTCTAGAACAGATCACTTTCGTGATGAACTATGACAAACACTCTTATTATAAGTAAAAGAAAGGTAAACTCAACTACTTTAACTGAGAACTAGAAGGCACCGAGAAATGCATCTGGCTTCCTCACAGCGTCAGACCTGTGGCCGGGAGATCTCTAACAATGCTCGTGGGACCAGTGTGTTTCCTAAAGGGTTATCCAGGGGAAAAGATGAGCTCAATCTCTTGTTTCTATAGTACTAGGTCCACCTCATCCTACAAATTGACAAAATTTTAAATGACATATGGAAAAGGCAGAGGAAGAAAATTTAATTTCTGTGTAAATAGTCACATTTAAAGCACAGCCCTGCTTTTCTAGAAGCAAATCTTTTCCCTGTTCATTTTAGCGTTTTTATTTTATTTTTTTTTAAATTGAAGTATAGTTGATTTAGGTGTACAGTTAGCTTTTGGTGTACAGCACAGTGACTCAGTTATATACACATATAAATATTCTTTTTCAGATTCCTTTTCCTTAATAAGTCATGACAAATACTGAGTATAGTTCCCTGTGCTATATGGGGTCTTTGCTGCTTCCTTTTCTTGTTCTTAATTATGAAGACAGAAGTCCTTCCCAGCAATTTCTTAATTTCAGCCTATTTCTAATGCATAATACCAACATCAGATTCACTGCAGATACTTTAAGTGAGACTCAGCAGCAAGTAAAATGTCAACACATCAGCAGACCCCCCAGCCCCCACACTTGTTTAGGGGGAGACACGAGTAGTGCTGTGCACTGCAGACACTGTACCTTGTGTGGCAGTGAAACTAGAAGACGGTGCTGGTGTGATCGTCCCAAAATTGAATCCAGTACTAGGAGTGGAAGAGAGAAGTTAAAAGGGAACAAACCTAAGGCACACCACTGCCCTTTTAATAGTACATTTAGAATTCATCCATACAACCTGCTCTCGAGGACTTACGGTCTAGGATATAAACGTCAACAAAGTAAAAATACGTTCTCTTCGAAGCAAGAGAGCCAAGCTCTCCCAGCAGGGGAAGGCAAGAAGCGAGCAGCAGGCGAGAAGGCCTTGGAAGAAAGGCTGGGCTTTCCGTGGCAGAGGTTGCGGTGGGGACCTAGTCCAAAGGAAGCCAAGGAGTAGGAGAAATGCACCTAGGAAGAGTTCCCTTGTGGCACGGCAGGTTAAGGATCTGCTGGCGTAGGTTTGATCTCTGGCCCAGGAGCTCCAGGCTGCTGGCACAGCCAAAATAAACAAATAAATGACCAGAAATGCACTAGGAATGTGCCTGCGGGAATGAGCAGATGGTCCCAAGACCAAGGAGCGCACTGTTTGGGAAAAGCATCTTAGGAACTTTGGAAACCAGCGATTTCAGAACCATCTTACTGATCCTGGGCCTGAGCTGCAACAGCCCCCAGCTAGCTCCCAACAGTCCCATTGGTTTTTGCCCAATCCCATTACTGTTGGGTCCTGAACTGAGTGGTTTTGGTTGGTTAACAGACAGGATTTGTCTTATCTGAGGCCAAACGGAGATTATGACAGCAACCAAGGACCTCTCCAGTCCTGAGCTTTGAGCCTGGCAGGGCTTGTCCCCATACGTGTGTACAGAGGTAGTTGTGCTACCCCTTAAATTTTGTGGGTATATTAGGTGCTCTAGAATTCAGCATTGTTCAGTGAAATTTTAGGTGTTAATAAAAATAGTATTATAACCAAAAGAAAAAAAAAAAAAAAGACCAAGTAGCACATCAGGAGAACACAGGACACTGGGAAAGTGATGGACAGCATCAAAGAGGAGGAGCCACTGTCTCTGCTGCCTGGACAGAATGCTTAGTTTGGGGCTGGGAAACTTGGTTCAGAAACTTTTCTGACTCCTTTCACCATCTCCTCTGCTTCTGCACATTTTCTTTACACCTCAGCCAAAGAAGACAATTCAGCACAAGCTGAATCAAAATAGACTCTTCACTAGGAGAAAAGCTCAAATAGCACACTTCAAACCATCTAGCTTTAAAATACAAGGAACCAAGCATATACACTACAGGTAAGTAATGTGAGGGTTTAGATTTTTCCTTTACCATCATTGGCTTCATCTGATGGACAAAGACCACCCCCCCCCCCCGGAAGATGTGTTAAACAGGTCATCACATTAGAAAAAATAACTCTTTCTTTGTCTCATAGTGGTGAAGAGATTTTATCTGATAGAGGTAAGCTGTTGCCCTGAGGTTTCAAGTCATTTAAAACTGGGAAGGATTATCGGTTCACAGAAGTAAAGATTAATTTTTAGCATTTGTAAAAGATACAATAACTCCTGGCACTGACCTATGCTTTAAAATCTGCTCCAAACTACCTTTGAGAAGAATAAAGCATAATGATTTACAGTAAAATATACGTAATTTCCCCATCAAATTCTATGCTAACATCCTCCTTTCTCTTAAGGCTGAAGGAAGTTCAAGGATATTTTGCTAGTTCCAAAAGCATAAACCGAAAGAGCTTACGAGGCTTTTCTGATGAAACTGAATGTGCAACTCTTCGATGGTAAAAATTCTTTGGACACGGAGTTCCCGCCGTGGCGCAGCAGAAATGAATCCAACTAGGAACCATGAGGTTGTGGGATTGATCCCTGGCCTCATTCAGTGGGTTAATGATCTGGCATTGCCACGAGCTGTGGTGTAGGTCGCAGATGCGGCCCAGATCCGATGTTGCTGTGGCTGTAGTGCAGGCTGGCAGCTGTAGCTTGGATTCGACCCCTAGCCTGGGAACCTCCATATGCTTTGAGTGCAGCCCCAAAAAGATAGAAAAGCCAAAAAAAAAAAAAAAAAAAAGAATCCAGCATTGCTGTGAGCTGTGGGTGTAGGCCACAGACATGGCTCAGACCTGGTGTGGCTGTGGTGCAGGAAGGCAGCTGTAGCTCCAATTTGACCCCTAGCCTGGGAACCTCCACATGCTGCAGGTGTGGCCTGAAAAGAAAAAAAATAAAAAACCAAAAAAACCAAAATCCTGTGGACAGGTTCATGGCTCAGCCACGCAGAGTCTAACCCGCCCCCGAAGGGAAAGGCCCCTTTGGCGTCTAACTCTCACGGGTTTCAAGCTGAGTGCCTACAGGGCAGAGAACAGGTGCCCTGAGGTTAGTTAGTAAGCGCTCCCCTGGAACGAGGGTCAGAAGACCCTTCCATTTTTAAAAAACGGCTCAATTTCACAATGACGGCCATCATCACTTTTTAAAAAATGAAACAGAAATGGACTCCCCAACACCTACATACAAGCCAAATTTTCAAATGGCTGCTGTCTTGATCTCTCAAAAGTTTAGTCTAGTGACGTCTCAGTGCAGCAAAGCCGATCCAGACGTCCCACTAGCCCCCAAATGGCGTCAGAATGAAAACACCTGTGTGATAAACCAGATCAGCCACAGACCCACTACCCAAAGAAAACGAGGCTTATTCTAAAAAAACCCCAACTAAACAAATACGCAATAATACACGTATAAACCTGAATCAGAGGGGAAGCAGATCGACATTAGGACACTAAGCTACAGCCAGCATCACCAGATGCATCATGGCGGTGCTGAGAACCCCAGCTTCCTGTGCAGTTAATAAGCATGAGTCAGCCTCCCGACTCTAAGAGCAGCGGAAGCTGTCTAAAGGGTTGCTAGTGATCTGCCACAGAATTTAAGTTCACCACTGACCCTGATGGAGAAAAGGAGAGAGTCTTGCTGAACTGCCCAACAGCAGATGGGGTGGAAGTCACAGCTGTTTCTACCTTGGTTGCCACTGGTCCTGAAATTATGGGGAAAAAAAAAAAAAATTACAAAAAGCCAGTCATGGGGATAAAAAAACAACAACAACAACATAACAAAAAGCCCATTAGCAACACCATTCCAGTTTCGTTCTCTGTGGCACCGAATGCGCAGTGCCCCGGAGCGCGCCTATGACGAGTCGGCGGCCGGAGGGACAGCGCCGCCTGCGTTGCGCTCGAGGTCTCTGAATTTGCTCTCTGGCTTCTGGCACCGCCGATTCCAGTCCTAGACACGCCACCCCTTCCCTTTCCAGGAGAGAGAGGGAAACAGCCGGAGTATAGCGCAAATTTAAGGCTTTAAAAAGAGCTCTATAATTACTGAAAAGTAATATTTACCAAAGGAAAAAAAATCCAGAGAGAATAGGCAACGCTAACTAAGTGTCTCTGAGGAATGACTTCATGGCCATTTGCTTTCTCTCCGCATTTCTGTATTCTCCATAGACTTTTTTGTATTTTTATATATATATATATATATATATATGTGTATATATATATATATATTACATTAGAGATGTAACGCGCTGGCTGTGATACAGACAAGCGCGGCGCAACCCCTCCCCTCCCGCCTCCGTGCGCTGTGCTGCCCTAGTAAGAGTCTGGGTTGTTACCCACAATCCTTCCCCTCTTGCTCTACTTTTATAAAGGGGGCTGGGGTGGGGGAATTACATTTAAAAAGCCCAAAACAAACCAAACAGTAAGAAAAAGCACCTTCTCTCTAAGTAACTAGGGGTAAATACTCGTAAAATTATTGCAAACACCACTGTGATACAAGGTGAAGTGTACCAGGATGCCCAATGCGGCCTTACGTATCATCTTGAAATATCAAAAACTATCTGAACTACTGGCTGACTACCGGTAAAACTCAAGAGGGTCCAAGTGTCCAGCAAGGCCCTAGGCCCCCGCTAAAACGAGCGAGGCAGAGCATGTCAGACTGGAAGGACACACAGGATGTTTACTCCAACGGGGCTGGAGGCGGAGAAACCAATATATACAGGACCTGGCTATTTCTGTTTGAAAAACAACAGACACACATCAAACCTCAAAAGATACACGTCAAATTGTTGAGGGCTAGCTCTGGAAAAGGGAACTTGGAGGGCAGCTTTCATTTTCTATATGATACAGCTCTACATTGCAGACCTTTTGTGGATCTGTAGTAGTTTTTTTTTTTTTTTTTTTTTGTCTTTTTAAGGCTGAACCTGTGGCATATGGAGGCTCCCAAGCTAAGGGTCAAATCGGAGCTATAGCCGCTGGCCTACACCCAGCCACAGCAACACCAGATCCGGGTCATGTCTGCGACCTACACCACAGCTCACGGCAACACAGGATCCTTAACCCACAGATCGAGGCCAGGAAATTGAAACTGTGTCCCGTCAGATTCGTTTCTGCTGAGCCATGACGGGAACTTCCTGTAATAGTTTTATAATCAGAGAAACAAGGAAAGTATTTCCATTATCAATAGTGGAATTACTCTACAGAGGTTTCAGAAATACTTATTTTTCAAGAGCGTTTTTGCAAACTTTTTTTTTGTCTTTTTAGGGCTACACCCAAGGCATATGGAGGTTCCCAGGCTAGAAGTCGAACTGGAGCTATAGCTGCCAACCTACACTATAGCCACAGCAACGCCAGACCCAAGCATCAGGTCTGCAAACTACACCACAGCTCCCTGGCAATGCCGTATCCTTAACCCACTGAGCAAGGCTGGGGATCGAACCTTTGTCCTCATGGATACTAGCTGGGTTCGTTAACCACTGAGTCACGAAGGGAACTCCTGATTCTTAACTTCAGGAGTGACAAACGCGCTCCAAAAAAATCCTTGATGGAGTTCCCATGGTGGCTCAGTGGTAATGAACCCAACTAGCACCCACGAGGACGCGTGTTCGATCCCTGGCCTCGCTCAGGAACACTGACTTCGATCTACTCTGAGATCTTATCTTGTCAGATCCATTTCACTTTCTGTATTTCACCGTCTTTTTTTTTTTTTTTGTCTTTTTGCCTTTATGTAGAGCCGCACCCGCGGCATATGGAGGTTCCCAGGCTAGGGGTCTAACAGGAGCTGTAGCCGCCGGCCTTCACCACAACCACAGCAACATGGGATCCGAGCCGCGTCTGCAACCTTCACCACAGCTCACGGCAACGCCGGATCCTTAACCCACTGAGCAAGGCCAGGGACCGAATCCGCAACCACATGGTTCTTAGTCGGATTCGTTAACCACTGAGCCACGAAGGGAACTCCTGTATTTCACCATCTTCTGACTGGTCACTGGAACTCCAGAGAGTCTCTTTCCTTTTAGTAGAAGAAACAGAGCTATTAGCTCAATGTTCTAACTCACTCTGCTCAAAACTTCTATCATCCAGCAAAGGCGCGTGCTCCTTTTCAGGAAAAACGTTCAAAGACAGGTTTTCGCCTGTTGCTCTCACAGAGCTCGTTAATTTCCCAGAGATTCTACAGCAACTATACCTGAGCCTTTCAAATGCATCTTCACCTGACTTCCCAACAGCTGCCCCTGCGATCCAGCACAATCATTTCTGCCGTGGAGCGTATCTTTCACCCTATTTTCACTAAGACCAAAGTGCAAACTGACCTGAAGCTTTATCACCGGATGACAGCTGACTGGGTGCTGGGGTGGGCCCAGGAGGCCTTGGGGGATTTATCAGCGACCCCTACAAAAGGAGCAAAACATCTATGTGAAACCACAAATCAGCTTCTGAAATAAGGAACACGTGAAATGCTAATTTAAAAGAAGCAAGCACACACACTTTTATTTAGTTTTGTTTTGTAAGTTTCAATTTAGGTCCATATTTTTAAATGCTTACCACATGTAGGATGCTATCAGAGACAGGAATATCCTGCAAGCACCAAAAAAGAAGCCATGCCTGTCCAACTCGTGGTTATTTGCCTCAGTGCCTGACACAGCACTTGGCACAGGAAAGGTGCTGGCGTATGTGATACGCAAGTGAAGGAAGAAGTAAATGAATAAAATAGGTTCTGGCCCTCAGTAAACTTATAAATGATTAAAAAGCAAAACCCTTCAACTTATCCATCTCCAGTCAATGTTCTTTTACTCTCGTTTGTCATGATTTATACTTACTAATGTGTCCTCTTAGGTGAACATGAAACCTCCAGAAGAAACACCAAAAGCTAACTGTTTAAGTGCCATGTTAAATCATAGCGAACTACGGAGCAGGATGCCACGCCTGAGGACTCACTAAGGCAGGTACTGAGGTTCAATCTCAAACATAATCTAAAATCACTTTTCTAGACAGACATAAGAGTAGCACAGGAACCAAGTCCTCTTGGGAAAGCTGCAAAGAGACGCTGGTCTACTTTCCAGCCATCTCCTACGATTTTCTCCTGGATCGTTCAACTGTGCATAATATAACCTAGTTTTGTAAGAGACAATGTTTACCAGGCAAAAGCCAGAAAGTAGACATAACAAAATCACTGGATATGCAAGGTTTGAAAAATAGAAGTTGCAGGAGAAAGTGTGAGAATCTATCACCCAGAGGCTGACACCGAAAGGGATGATGAACAAAGCAGGGGACAGGAAGAAGTCGGACAACTCGGGTCAGCCTGAGCCTTCACTGACAGAATATATCTGAACACCTGTCTGGCCTACTGCATATGGTGGCTCTAACAGTTAACTAAGACATGTTAAATGAAAGTAAATCCCAACCCAGACAGCCCATACAAATATAAGGTATCAGAGCTATGACTCAAGATTATTAGATGCAGAGTGTCCGACAGCCCCCAAAGACAGCATCAGGTCCTGACCGACCTATTATATAAAGACTGGTATAAACTGCAGGGAAAGGATCACAAGCTTTGTCAGACTCACACTTCATTTAATCAACATAAGGACTTCAAACAGGATTATCTTCAGGGACACAGACAGTCAATGCGTGTCATGTTAGCAAAGCAAAAACTGGCAAGTTACCTGCTTAGTCTGGTTAGCAGTCCCTGGGGTCAACACGGGGTGAGGTGCTTTGGCTGCAGAGTACGGCACCGAAGCACTGAAAAACACAAAGCATATGCTCAAGAGAAAGACATAACTGGGCAAAGACCACATTCATCCGCCAGCCAACCTTCTGTCCACAAAATAATACCGATTTTGCGTAGAATATAGATTCTGGGACCCTGACCCAAGGCAACTGACATTTTTCCGACTGAAGAATAAAATTCTTTAAATGAAACTGGTCTTTGCATAAAAGTCAAAGCAGTGGCCTTAAGATGTATTTTCCTCCTGCCCTTCTGAGCGAGCAGACCTCTCTCTTCCCTGAGAGCCAGCTTCCTCCACCCCGTCCCCAACACGACACCACTATTCCAGATCACGTGGGACATTCCCGAAGTCTCTTTCCTGAGCCTGAGAAAATGTTCAAAAGGATCTCTGGGCTGTGAAGATGCGCAGTCTGCGTGGCTCAGATCTCACAGCAACCTCAGCTGCTCAGAGCAACCAGCCCTGAGAGCCCAGGGCTCACCACGTCGGCAGGCAAGAGACTCGGAGTACCACAGTTCCGTTTCCAGCCTGCACTTCTGCGGTAGTATGCGACGTGCACCCAGTATTTGTAGAAAGTTCCCACCTTCCTTTGTTAACCCTGAACACAGTAAGCAGGAAACTGTTATTTCAACAATTACTTAGTGTTAATATGTGAGGGGGAAAAAAATGTCGCCAGTTTAACACAAAGCTCTATTCTTGGCTCCTGGGAGCAGTTTCTTCCATCAGTTTATCTGTCTTCAGTCCAGAGCTGCATCGACTGGTATGGATAGGCAGTAGCAATTATAGGACCTAGTTTTATTTTTCAGACTCCCATTTAGGCAGGAGTAATAATTTTCCATCAAAAAATTGACTTGGGGAGTTCCCATCGTGGCTCAGTGGTTAACGAATCCGACTAGAAACCATGAAGTTGCAGGTTTGATCCCTGGCCTCGCTCAGTGGGTTAAGGATCCTGCGTTGCCGTGAGTTGTGATGTAGGTTGTGGTGTCGGATCCTGCGTTGCTGTGGCTGTGGTGTAGGCCAGCAGCTGCAGCTCCGATTCGACCCGTAGCCTGGGAACCTCCATATGCCACAGGTGCGGCCCTGGAAAAAAAGACAAAAAAAAAAAAAAGGACTTGGAAGAGGAAAGACAAAAATAAGCTCATGCCTCATAGAAAAAAAATTATCAAAACAACTTAACAATCTTCCTGTCACCTTAGAATAACATAGGAAACTTCCCCAACAAAAACTTTATTAGACTGAGAGAGAAGGAAAAATGGAGTTATATTCAATGAAACAAAACCCTCTTTCTTTTTCTACTGAAGAGAGAAGAAGCTCTAAACTACCAGCTCTCTGAAGAAACACATCCCTATTCCCCGAGACAGTCCACCAAGCAGGTGCACAGGTCCGCTGCTCCCCCTCCAGCGCTCCCCTCCACTGCAGAACCGCCGAGAAAAGGAATGTTCAACTGAGGCTCTGGGGACCGAGAAATCCCTGGGCAGACAGCACGCTTAGGTAGAAAAACAGTGTAAGCACATGAGAATCACAAGGGAAATGAAAATCTTCCATGCTTTCTCAAAGACAAGCAAAAAAGAAACTGCAAATAAAAATGAAAGCAGCAATTCATCCAATTTTAAAACGCTTTTGACACTACAAATATATATATTTATTTATTTATTTAGCCTTTTCTAGAGTCGCACCCGCAGCCTGTGGAGGTTCCCAGGCTAGGGGTCTAACAGGAGCTGTAGCTGCTGGCCTTCGCCACAGCCACAGCAACACGGGATCCGAGCCGCGTCTGCAACCTACACCACAGCTCACGGCAACGCCGGATCCTTAACCCACTGAGCGAGGCCAGGGATCGAATCCGCAACCTCATGGTTCCTAGTCGGATTCGTTAACCACTGAGTCATGACGGGAACTCCTTGACACTCCGAATTTAGTTACGACATGATGGTAAATCAAGTCGTGCATGCAGCAGATCAAGTATAATTATTTATTGCTCTATTTACTTGTGATAATGCTATACATCTTTTGGGTGTCCTAAATCTCCAAACACACCAAGTTAGGGTTCACAATACTGACACACCGGGGCACCCAACAAACCTGCAGAGAAATGCTGCTTAGTTCAATCAGCTGAAAAACCAACTGACCTAATCGGACCCACTACGATCCTAGAGGACGAACAGAGAAGAAGAGCATACTACTGAATAAACAGGTTCACAGATTTGTGGATGATCAAGAACCAGAACAATGGAAACCAACAACTGGAAATGTTCAAGATGAAAACACCACACACCTGGATGACTGTTTTCTACTTCCTAGCAGTGTGGACCTGAAAAGAGATCATCAGAAATTCATTTGAAATGTTCTGTTCCACAACTGAGAACAGAAACCAAAGGACCCCAGGCAGAAAACGGCACTGTAAAGCGTACTTACTACTTGAGTCTGCAAATGACACCTGCACTACTGGCAACACTAGGGCCCTGCTTCAGAAGGGAGTAATGGCGCCACACAGGTCACCTAGAGTAGTAAAGTCAGGTTCTTGGAGAAAAACAACTCCAAGAGAGCTTAAGTTCTCTGACTCTCCATAACCCAGGCCACTCTGCTAAAAACTAATACACAAGTGGAGGTGAAAATATTAAATACAATAAACATGGGAAAATGTCACAGCCCCCTTTTTCAAATCCTGCCTTGAACTTAGAGGAGCCTTTTTCTTTCTTTCCTTTTTTTTTAAGAAGCTTAAAGCAACATCATCCATTTATCACCTCACTGGTCCTGCTGACCCGTCTCATGGGAAGTGAGCAGGGCTGCATTCTGGATGGAGGCTCTGAACATGAGCTCCCTTCAAGCAGACTGTTGGTAGAATCCAGCTTTTCACGCTGGAGGACTCCACGTCCTTTCTGGCTCTCAACTGGGGGCTGCCCTCATCTCTCCATGCAGACAAAGCCCTTCTCACGTGCCCCCTCCATGTTTAGAGGAGGCAAGTGTTCCCCCCACCCCTTTTTTTTTGGCCACACCCTATCCGCACGGCCTGCTGCCACAGGCAGGCTAATACACACACATTCTAGGGATGTGTGCTCACACAAGGATAAAATTGAGTAGTTAAGCTTGTGAAACATTAAAATTTCAGTTAGGCCCTTTCTTGGTGGTCCCTTAAATGTTAATGAATTTTAACAAGGTACATGTTCATACTATTGTCGTGAAAGGGGCCAATTAATCATTCTTTTACCTATTTCAACTTTTTTTTTGCTTTTCATATCTGCAGCGTTATGGAAGTTCCCATGCTAGGAGTCGATCGGAGCTACAGCTGCCGGCCTACACCACAGCCATAGCAACAGGGGATCCGACCTGCATCTGTGACCTACACCACAGCTCATGGCAACGCCAGATCCCCGACCCACTGAGCGAGGCCAGGGATCGAACCTGCAACCTCATGCTTCCTAGTGGGATTCACTTCTGCTGAGCAACGATGGGAACTCCGATGGGCAGCAATCTTAAAGTCTGATAATCTTGGCAAAGAATCGGGGAACCAGACTGCCAACACTGCTTGTGGGAAGGAGAAACTGGTATAAGCTCTACTGGGGAACCTGACAATTACGAAACTTACACTATGTACATACACACTCACGTGTATGGATACCTCCTTTGCCTCAAAAGTCTTGCATTTGAGAGTTTATCCAACAGATATGGCTGCAAGTGTGCAAAATGATCTAAGTGTCAAATTACTCTAGCACTGTTGGTTACAATACAAGAAGGATGTCCCCAAATGTCAGTCAGTAGGGGGAAAAAAGGATATTGGTTCATATTCTTAGGGGTTTCTTACGTCTGCCAGTGGAGACTGTAATCACCAATCGTTGTCTCCTGTTGGTAAATTTCATGTCTTTGAAGACTCAAATACTTTTCAAAATTATCATCGAAAAGTCTGCTGAATCAAACTGTAGTTTTTGCATGAATGTCTAAATGCTAAAAAACTTAAATTATGCAAGTTGGAACCACATCAGAGCTTTAAAAAAGACCTATATTAAATATGAAAACAGGATTCTGTTAAGAATTTATAGTGACATGGAAAAATGTTAAGTTTCATGATTAAGCTGAAAAACGGGTTATAAAGCAGCATGTATTCAAATTTTATTTTAACAAACTAAATTTTCACAGAATAAAGTTGACGAAACATGTAAACAGTCATTAAATATTTGCAGAGAGAATAAAAGTCATGTTAATTTTGTTCTCTTTATCTGAGTTTTTTATATTGTCTACATTTGTAAGGAGAAAAGTAAAAAAGATTAAAGTTTTTTTTTTAAGGTTATGACAATTACTACAGTTATTTTTCTTTTTTCACTTTTTGGGGCCGCAGCATATTGAGGTTCCCAGGCTAGGGGTCAAATCAGAGCTGCAGCAGCAACACGGGACCCGAGCCACATGTGTGGCCTACACCGCAGCTCACAGCAACACCAGATCCTTGATTCACTGAGCGAGGCCAGGATCAAACCTGCGTCCTCACGGAAACTAGGATTTGTCTCCACTGAGCCACAACAGGAACTCCCAAAGGCAAGGTCTTGGAGACAGAAAGTGGAGTAGAGACTAGCAGGGACCGGAGGGAAAGGGGAATAAGAGCTACTTTTTAATGGGGTTTAATGGGATAATTAAAAAGTTCTGGAAACAGTGCTAAAGATTACACAACGTTGTAAATGTACTTAATGTTACTGAATTATACATTTAAAATGGTTAACAAAATTTGCTATATATATTTTTTCTTGCAATAATAAAAGTTTCTTACCTGTTCTCCTATTTCTATTACTCCCCACTCCAGCCCTTTTCATCTGTTCTCAGTATAAGAACCAGAAGCTTCCCACTAAAACTACAGGTCAGCCAAACCATCTACAATGACCAAAGCTCATGGACTTTTACGTTTAAAAAAGGTGAATTTCACTGTGTGTAAATTATGCCCCAACTATATATACACATATGTATTTGGTCGTGCCTATGGCATACGGAAGTTCCCCAACCAGGGACTGAAGCCACAGCACAACAGCAACCTCAGCTGCTACAGTGACAATGCTGGATCCTTAACCTGCTACTTCACAAGGGAACTCCCCAATATTTAAAAAAATTGCTTTAAAAAAGCAAACATAAATTAGATTGGGTTGGTCAACATCCACTGGTCAGCCAGACCCCGACCCGGGCTTACCAGATGTTACATGACCTGGACCACCAGCCCCACCCCCACTCTCCCCCTCACTCCTGCCTGGCTCCTTCTCAAACCTGCCAGATATGCTCTCACTACAGGTCTAGTGCTTGGGGCCTTCTCCCTTAGGACATTCATGAGAACTGCTCTCTGGTCTTCTGGTCTTTATTCAAATGTTAAGTGCCAAAAGCCACTGCAAGGTAGGATATTACATAAGACAGGAGAATCTGAGCTTAAAGTTGAAAAAAATACGGTCTGGGAGTTTCCACTGCGGCTCAGCAGGTTAAGAACCTGACACGGTGTCTGTGAGGATGTGGGTTCAATCCCTGCCCTCCATCAGTGGGTTAAAGATGCGTCATTGCTGCAAAATGTGGTATAGGCTACAGATGCAGCTTGGATCCGGTGTTGCCATGGCTGTGGCGTAGGCCTGCAGGGGCAGCTCCAATTCAACCCCCAGCCCAGGAACTTCCATATGCTGCAGACGTGGGCCTTAAAGGAAAAAAAAAAGAAAAAGAAAGGAAGAAATACGGGCTAGTATTGGTGAGATATTTCAGTCACTAGCCATGGATGCAAGGACTGTCTTTGGCCACCCTTTTTAAAATTGCCACCCATGTCTAGACAACAGTCACTGAACCTACTCTAGTTTTCTCCCTCATACCTATTCCCATCTAAAACACGATATATTTTACTTATCATTTGTGTCTCTGTGACTAGGGCAGGGTTTGGGTGTTTGGAAGATCTGTTTTGTTAACTGCTTCATCCCCAGCACCTAGAACAGTGTATACTGTGGAGAAAATGCTCATTAGATATTTGTACAAAGAATGAATAAACGAATGCTGAAATTCCTGAAAGCAAACAAGCTCCGCCCCAGCCCAGGCCTGGGCTTTCAGACATCCTTCGCCCTCTGTGCGGAACACGCCTCTCTCCACCTGGCCTGAACTCTGGTCACTGCTCACCTTTCAGCTGAGGTATTTTTTCCTTCCCAGCCTGCCCTTCAGCCCGACTCGATCAGCCTGCTCACTGCTGCTTCTCAGCACCGTGGGCTTCTCCCTCACGGAACTCACTGTACGCAGCTGGAGTGCTGCTGGCGTAATGGGCAGGTTAGGGCTGTCTTCCTGGAAGCTCTAAGTGCCGTCACAGCAAGGATGTGGTATGGCTTACTCACTGCTGTACCCCAGACACCTAGGGCCCTACTATGCCCACAGACGCCCCCTAGGGATCTGCTGAATCAAGTGACCGAACACTGGAGAGGAGTCTAGCCTGTCATGGGTTTGCTCCAGATAAACCCTCCTCCTGAAAACAGGACGGCTAGTCCATGAATACAAAGGGTGAGGCCAATGAACCCAAGATATGCCAATGGCAGAAATATGCAAGCTCATCTTGTAATAAACGTTCTTTAAGATGCTACTCAGAAAAAGTTAAATGTAAAGTTAAAGACTTAAAATACTCTGAGGAAACTACTGCTTAACAGAATCTGAAAGTAAGTTACCTTATAATGAATGTATCTCCCTCCCAAGCTTTCTTATTGGAGGAAGTGGTAAATGCCAATTTCCACTTACCAGTTATGCCCGAGTTCCATTATCACTCAACAAATGGTTATTAAAAAGCCACTCCCACCCGGGCATATAAGGTAAATAACTGTCACAGAGTCCAATTCTGTGAGGAAAGGAAGAGAGTTCTTTCAAGATTCCTTCTTAACTTTTGTGCCCTTTGAGGCAGAAAAAAGGCCAAACTCAGAACTGCTCCTGTAACAAAGCCCTTACCAAAGATCAGCTCAGAGGAACCATATGAAGGAAACAAAGCCTGAGATGAGATAAAGTGAAATCAGCAAGAAGCGCCTCTCATACATAGCTAACAGCTAAGGTATCTCAGAAATACCAGACTGTACTTCTTTCACCATTAAGCTGGCTTTTCCCATATTGCATAATGTCCTGCCTTGCAGTGGCTTTTCTCTGCCTACCCTACACCAGCAATCTGGCTATGATTCCCATACTCTAAAGCATAGTTTTTTCCCTTGAGAAGTTCACAACCACAAATGCCATCTTGGTCTAAACAGCATACCAAAGCTTCAAGGTCACTACAAGATAGGAAAGTGAGTAGGCTTGTTTTTGGCTGTTAGTATGGCCCTGAGATAGCTAAGAAATTCCTGGCAGTGTTGATAAATGGACCCATGTGGAAAGAAGAGGCCAGTGGACTAGAGAAGCAGAGCCGCTCACAAAGCCAAACAGAACAGTGGGCAGGCCTGGGGGCGGGGGTGGGAGAGAGCTAACACGACCTGGGAAAGACACGGGGTCTGCGGCTGTTCTGCTCCTGGACTAGGCACGGGCACCAACCACTAAAGCCCCGGGCGACACCAGTCCTCACGGTCCCTTTGTTCAAACTGAGGAAAAGTCCCCCTCCCCTCCCCTGTGACACAGAAGATCCTATGATCCTGGCCACAAAATACACGCAGCTATAGGGTACGAGCATACTTGATGAACCGTGCTGCCCAGAGCAGGGGCAGGGAGTCGATGCCATGAACTCTAAACACAGATTCAGACTTCAGCAAAGTCAGCCCTGGCAGCAATAATTCAGCCCTCAAATAAGCCTCCCAACAGAGCCGCTGCCTTTTAAAAGATGTTTTTTTCACACAAAAATATAAGAAACTTGAAAGAACAGGAATGCCTGGAGAGAGGAAGGAAGGGAGGACACTGTCAGTCTCAAGATCATCGCCGGGTTTTCAGAATCAATAGTCTGCATTAGAGTTGAAGGGTCAATTCTGGAGCCTAAAGGGGATTTAAAAAAAAAATCAAAAATCAAACCCTACTCCAGCCTGACCTAAGAACCATAACGTGCAGCGCGTGCAGACTTCCACGTGGCAAACAGCACGCTGAGTGACTCGAAAGGGTTATGAGGCAACTGTTACTGCAAACCGAAGGGGACAACTTCCTGAAATCCCAGTGTGGACCCGAGATGAGCTGTCCACTCCCTCCCTCTCGGAATCCAAAGTTCTACGGGGAAACAGCTGGAGACAAGAGCAGCGCTGCTCCCTGCAGGCCGCTCACCGCTACCACAGAGTAACTCACTGTCTTAACCACACGGGAGGGCAGCAACGTACCCCATTGCTGCAGAGGCGGGGGCAGGACTGTTCTTCAGTTCCTGCACATTCACCACTTGAGGGACATTCTTCAAAGTTGATTCAGTCAAAGTATTTACAGCTATTTAAACAGAGAAGAGAGAGGCACATTAATTGCAGTAAAGGATCAAAAGCTCCGGCTATGTATAATGAGTGACTGGGACACACTCAAGCAGAATGCAAACTTACTCTATAAAGGACATTTAGGTGGTTCTGCAGCACTGTGTTCAAGGAACACCTGGCCTACTACATTTCTAAAGATTATTTGGGAATTCCCTACTGGTGCAGAGGGTTAAGGATCTGGTGCTGTCACTGCTGTGGCATAGGTTTGATTCCTGGCCCAGGAACTTCTGCATGCCACAGGCACGGCCAAAAAAAAAAAAAAAAAGATATTATTCGATGAAACTTTGAACTTCGTGCAATTTAATCAAACGTACTAGTTTAGAAAAAAGGAACTCTCTAGCCAGGTTTTACAGAACAGGGCTGAGATACCTGCCTCATTGCTGGCTCGTCCTGGAACAGGGCAGGCAGAAGGAGCTAGGGGATTAGCCATGTTCAGATGAAGGGTTTCTGCATCCAGTATGCATTCGCCCATTCGACCACTCTTTCACAAGAGCTTATTATTGCCAACAAGACTGTTATGTGCTGGGAATACAAAAAATGTCTTAAATAAAGTTCCTTCTCTAAAGGAGCTTATGCCTTCGTGAGACAGACACGATCAATAAAGTGTGAAGGATGGAGCTTGCGCAGAAGGGAGGAAGAGACCAAGAGGCCTGAATTAAGGAATGCCAACAGGGCTTGGGTTGACATCCAGTTACCCAGCTTAGGCTTGTTGTCTTTCATGTCTCTTTTTTTGTGTCTTATAATTTAAAACTGTATCTTCATGACATTTTTTTTCTTTTTTCATTTTTGGCCGCCTCATAGCACATGGAGCTCCCAGGCGAGGGATCAGATCCGAGCCACAGTCAGGACCTAAGCCGTAGCTGCGACAACACCGGATCTTTAACCCACTGTGCTGGGCCAGGAATTGAACCCACGTCCCAGTGCTCCCAAGACGCTGCTGATCCCATTGCACCATAGTGGGAGCTCCTTAACGGCATTTTATAGTTAACTGCAAGGCCTAAGCAAGACTCTCGGATCTCTTCTGACAACATTGTGGGCAAAGTTGGAAGCTGCAGCCCAGGTACAATGGTGGGTTCGTGGCAGCTCTCCTGACTCCCTCCTCGGGGGAAGCAACCGGCGACACTGGCACATATCTCATCCTTCGTGGTCACAGGTGCCCACACCTTACAAACGCTTGCTTCCCAAATGACAACAGAGGTCACACTCACCTCCTGCTGAGAGCAGACGAACCCTAAATTTGGGCAGATTTTAAATTTATAAATAAACAACTCAATCAGCTTGAGTCTGGGCCTGTTCAGTACAACACTAAGATTCTGTTTGGTCCAAGTAATATTTAAAACATCAGGAGTTCCCTTCGTGGCTCAGTGGTAACAAACCCGACTAGTATCCATGAGGATGTGGGTTTGATCCCTGGCCTCGCTCAGTGAGTTAAGGATCTTGCGTTGCTGTGAGCTTTGTGTGGTGTAGGTTGCAGACACAGCTCACATCCCGCGTTCCTATGGTGTAGGCCGGCAGCAGCAGCTCTGATTCGACCCCTAACCTGGGAACTTCCATATCCTGTAGGTGCAGCCCTAAAAAGAGTAAAACATCAAAGCCTTCTTATTTTTTCAGAAGGCTCAAAAGTACCTTAAAAAGTTACCTTGCTTTTGCTCTTTCATATCTATTTTAGATGGTTGATAAGGGTTTTAATATCTGAACTTTTCTAAGTTACTTTATTACTTTATAATTACTATATAATCGTAATCCCTTTTTAATCTAAATCAAACCACGGTGACTTTTTAGACTTTAGTCTAAACTGATATGTGTTCTAAGCAGTGATAAAGCTAAAAAATAATTTTATTCAGCTAAAACAAAAATAGTTGATTTATGGCAGTCTCCCAACCTTGGCACTACTGACGTTTTGGGGTTGGATAATCCTTTGTTGTAGGGTTGTTTTTGTACATTCAGGATTTTTCTTGCAGCATTCTTGGCCTCTACCCACTAAATGCCAGTAACACTGCCAACGGTTGGGGTGGGGTGGGGTGGGGCAAAAGCAGCTCTAGTTGAGAACCACTGGCTGGTAAAGACGGATAACTGGTGCTAAGTGAAGTCCCAAGGCTAACTACCTGGAAACGTCAATGTAGAAAACTACGGATAGCCACAAACCACTGACAGAATGCGGAAGCTGCCTAGCTCATTAGAGTTCCCGTCTGTCGGGTTTGCATCTTACATCCGCAGTCTTAAGAAAAAGCGGAGCCGCAAAACAGACAACACAGGCGGGAGTCTGGGCTTTGCTTCTTACTGGCCAGGTGACCTTCACCTCTCCAAACCTCACGTTACTCAAAAGCAAAAGGGGCACATGTGCACCCACTGCAAAGGGTGGCTGGGATCCTTAACACACTAAGGGACAATTCTAACGTTATTAGGTGATCTAATTACAAAGATTAATCCGGGGCTTTGAGACATTATTCAAAAGTAAAGGCTAAAAAAGCTCCATCAAAAACCGCCCACTGATTCCCCTCAACCGAATGGCATCTGATACCTCCCCTTAGAGCAAAGTTTCCGACCCAGTCTCTGCCTTCCCAAACTCTCTCCCTCAAAGGAGGGGAGAGCCGCCACGTGGGTCTTCTCTTCCGATGGGCAGCCCGGAGAGCCAGCGGCTTCCTGGCCCCTGTGCCTGGCCTGGGCCCCAGAGAGCTCACGACCAGCTCTGCACAGGCGTTTTTACCTGGTGCCTGGCTGGCCATCTGTCGTCTCAGAGCAGCAGCAGCGGCCGCCTGGGGAGCGGAGATGGGGTGGGAAGGGCCAGGGGCACCATGTTTCACGGTCTTTGTCGCAAGCATTGTGCTGTCAGCTCCTTGAGGAATCACTTTGCTAGTAGACGTAGACACTGAAGGTAAAAGAAAAACTACGTGAGAGAGTAGGTCAGAGGAGAACACACGAACGTTAAAACGGCAGCTTCGCCATGTCAGGTTGCAGGGAGCATGCTGGGATTAAAACCCCTGAAGTACTGACAGAAAATACTGGCCAGCTGACAGGCTGGCACCTTGACCTTTCAAAGACGCTGTATGGGATCTGCCTGCGCACTTCTGTCAGCTACAATACTTCACGTGAGCATCGCCTCTGACACTGAGCAAGACAGAACTTTTAAGCCAACTGAGAACAACATCTTGCTCTCCTCTCACAAAACCTCTCCACTCCAGCAGCTCACATCCACGTCTGTCCTCTGCTGGAAGTCACTTTAACACAAACTCTTGACGCTCTGAGCTGAAGGTGTGACACGTCGGTGAGCCACCACGGACAATAAGCGCTGTGGCTGGTGAACTCCGGGGCCGCGTACAGCTACGAGGAAGGTGCTGAAGGAGCGAGGACCCGAAAGGCACCAGCTTCTCTCAACACAGGGCGGTTATCAGTATGAACCCTGTTGTCTCCTCCTCACGACGGCCCACGAACCGCTTTCAAGGCCTGTGAAACACGCCTCTAAAACCTGCCTTGTAATTTCTCCACTAGTAGCAGAAACGGGCTGGAGCCCACGACTTATAGGCGTGATAGTAAAAAACCCAGTGCAAGTTCCCTCATGAGTTAGAAACATCTTAGGGAAAAAAGATGGTGTCCTATTCACTATTTACTTACTTGAAGCTCCCATCACAGCAGGTGAACCATGAATCAGGTGAGATTTAGCGAAAGGAGTCGCCTGGGGCAAGAGACTGGGCTGGATGGAGGGCGTTCGAACCACAGGAGCGTGTCGGGGGACCTGGACCACCGCGTCCTCGTCTTTACAGGAGGCCCGCGCGTCCTCACTCTCCAAAGACTGGGAGATGGAGGACGCTGAACTCACTTCATCCAAGTCTTCGTAGTATTTCTGAGACAGGAAGGCTGACCGAGACAGGCTGGCTACAAAGCCCAAAACAAAACACCAAGTAAAAACTCAAGGCAAGTCCAAAGCCATGTGATGTTCACCGTTGACAGAAAAAATATCCAATTTGTAAAACAACTTAATTACTACTTATTGTAAGTGGAGGCAGCTGCTGCCGAGTGTGAACAAAGACAGTTTTTGCTCAGATGGGCGGCGCAAAACAGAGCTGTGCAGGACAAGAACATTTTGACTGTTTCAACAAAATAAAAAAACGTGAGGTGAGAGATGGGTTGAACGCCGGTGTAGGAGGAGGAGACCTGGAGCCCCCCGGAAGTCCGCAGGCAGAGTCACAGCGGCTCAGGAAAGCGAAAGACGGAGTTATGCGGTGGCTCTGAGGTTAATGAACCTGACAAGCATCCACGAGGTTTCGGGGTTCAATCGCTGGCCTCGCTCAGTGGGTTAAGGATCCATGAGCTGCAGTGTAGGTCGCAGACGTGGCTTGGACCCTGTGGCTGTGGCACAGGCCGGCAGGTACAGCTCCGACTGGATCCCCAGCCTGGGTACCTCCGTATGCCGTGGGTACGGCCCTAAAAAGCCAGGAGAAAAAAAAAAAGGTATTGCTGCGATTTACTGCTTTTTTCCCCCATAGGCACATTACTCAGTGAGACTTCATCTGTCAGAGTGTAAGCGCAGCACAAACAAGTGCCATGAGAAATCAGCGTGGGGTGCTTGGACTGCTGCTAGGCTGCACCATCAATTTGGCAGCCACCAATCACGTGTCACTATTTAGATTAAAAATTAAAAGTAAATATGTGAAAAACTCAAATCCTAAGCTAACCAGCCTCCTGTGAAGTGCTCAACGGCCACATGTTAACTACTGTACTGGATGGTATAATACAACGTATAATATAGTACGTTGTTCCCTTTGATATCAAGGCAAGGATGCCTACTCACCACTCTTACTGTTCAGATAACAGTATTCTATCAAATTTCCTAAATCTGATCACCGTATTAGGTTGTGTAAGAGAAAGTCCTCGTTCTTAAAGGACACAAGCCAAAATGTTTAGGAGTAACGGATCCGTCTGACAACTTATTTTCAAATAGTTTATCAAACTAACAAGGGAACAGGAGTTCCTCTGTGGTGCAGCAGGTTAAGGATCTGGTGTTGTCACTGCAGAGCTTGAATCACTGTGTGGTATGAGTTCGATCCCTGGCCTGGGAACTACCACATGCCACATGTGTGGCCAAAAAAACCAAACCAAACCAAACTGCAAGTTTCATGTGGTCAGAGACCATATGTCTCTAATTTCCACCATATGGGACAAATCATATTTGTTGAATGAATGATCGTGTAAATTATATAAATCTCACTTCTAAGGAATCTATCATAAAGATACAATCAGAGGTGCGGTTAAAGATTTGTGAACAAGGATGTTCTGAATAAAATCTTGGCACTAAAACGAACACTTAGCAGGGACTGTGTATGCAAATGATGGGCTTCTGATACAAGGAAAAACTACAGCCATTATAAGGCGCATGTTCAAGGAATATTTAAAAACAGATGGTAAAGGAAAGACTCATGAAAGCTACTTTTTTGTGTGTGTGTCTTTTTGCCTTATCTAGGGCCGCACCCGCGACATATGGATGGTCCCAGGCTAGGGGTCTAACAGGAGCTGTAGCCACCGGCCTTCGCCACAGCCACAGGAACACGGGATCCGAGCGGCATCTGCAACCTACACCACAGCTCACGGCAATGCCGGATCCTTAACCCACTAAGCAAGGCCAGGGATTGAACCTACAACCTCATGGTTCCTAGTCGGATTCGTTAACCACTGAGCCATGATGGGAACTCCGAAAGTTACTTTCTACTTAAAATTTTTCCGATTATGTTACAGTAGTAAAATAAGACGACGTAAACTTTACCATCCTAACCATTTTTAAGTGTACCCTTCACTGCTATCAAGTATACTGTTGTGTAACCATCACTACTGTCCATCTCGGAACTCATTCACCTTGTAAAACCAAAACTCTGTACCCATTTAACAAGTCTCCATTTTGCTTCCCCTCGGCCCCTGGCAACTGTTCTGCTTCCGTCTAGGAATGTGACTTCTCCAGGTCCCTTGTGTAGGAGAGAATCAGTGTGTGTCTTTTTGACTGACTTAACCCCCCAGCACGGCATTCTCAAGGTCCGCCCGCTGAGTGGCATGTACCAGAATGCCCTTCCTCTCAAGGGCCGCGCATACCCACTGCTTACCTGTCCATCTGCCAGTGGGCGTTGGGCTTCCTTCTACCTTTCGGCTACTGTGAATAATGCTGTTATGAACATGGATGTACACGTATCTATCTGAGTCCATTTTCGAATTCTTTTGGGCTTACACCCAGAAGGGAATTGCTGGATCATATGGGAATTCCATCTTCTAATTTTTTGAGGAACCACCAAACTGTTTTCCACAGAGGCCGCACCACTTTACATCCCTACCAGCAGTGCACACGAGGGCTCCTATTAGTCCGCATGCTCATCAACACTAGCTGCTTTCTGTTTCATATTAACGGCTCATGAATTCTCAATTTTTAAAAAACGAGGGGAGTTCCCGTCGTGGCTCAGCGGAAACGAATCTGACTAGGAACCATGAGGTTGCAGGTTCGATCCCTAGCCTTGCTCAGTGGGTTAAGGATCCAGCATTGCCGTGAGCTGTGCTGCGGGTCGCAGATGCAGCTCGGATTCTGTGTTGCTGTGGCTGTGGTGAAGGCCAGCGGCTGTAGCTCCGATTCAACCCCTAGCCTGGGAACTTCCATATGCTGTAGGAGCAGCCCTAAAAAACAAACAAACAAACTAAAAAAATGAAGACAGAGGAGTTCCCACTGTGGTGCAGTGGGTTAAGAACCCAGTGTTTTTGCAGCTGTGGCGTAGGTCACACCTATGGCATAGATTCAGTTCCATATGGATTCAATTCCATCCATATGCCATGGGTGCAGCCAAAAAAGAAAAAAAAATGACACAAAACTTTAAATGTTAGAGTCCCAATCTTATTTTTTTAAAAATCAAATCTGTATATGAAAAGAAAAAAGTTTCAGAGTAAACCAAAATGATATGATTGATGACATATATGGGGTGGGGGATAAAAGTAATTTTTCTTTATATTTTTCTTTATTTTTCCAATTCTCTACCCAAGAAAATGTATTCTTTTGACAAGGAAGAAGGTAATTTAAAAATTCACTTGTCTATGACTATTACTTTAGCCTTAAATGATTATAGAAAATTAATAAATCACGGTACAATTTAAGATAAAATGTCCTGGAGTTCCTGCTGTGCTGGCGTCTGTAGCTCAGGGATACAGGTTCAATGCCTGGCCTGCCACAGTGGGCTCAAGGATCCAGCATGCAGCTGTGGTGTAAACCGCAACCACAGCCTGGATCTGATCCCTGGCTGGGGAACACCTCGTGCCGCAAGCAGGTGAAAAAAAAAAAAAAAGGTTAAATTTCCTTCTGAAACACTTGTGTAGCTGGTATAAAAAAACAATTTCTGGAGTTCCCTTCATGGCTCGGTGGTTAACGAATCCGACTAAGAACCATGAGGTTGCGGGTTCTATCCCTGGCCTCGCTCAGTGGGTTAAGGATCTGGCGTTGCCGTGAGCTGTGGTGTAGGTTGCAGACGCGGCTCGGATCCTGCGTTGCTGTGGCTGTGGCGAAGGCCGGCGGCTACAGCTCCTGTTAGACCCTAGCCTGGGAACCTCCATATGCCGCGGGTGCGGCTCTACATAAAGGCAAAAAAAAAAGACAAAAAAAAAAATGAATCCGACTAGGAACCATGAGGTTGCAGGTTCGATCCCTGGCCTTTCTCAGTGGGTTAAGGATCCGGCATTGCCGCAAGCTGTGGTGTAGGTCACAGATGCAGCTCAGATCTGGCGTTGCTGTGCCTGTGGCGTAGGCCAGTGGCAACAGCTCTGATTAGACCCCTAGCCTGGGAACCTCCATATGCCGTGGGTGCGGCCATTAAAATAAAAAAAAAAATTTCAACTTAAAACATTATTTCAAAGAAAAAAGCAGTTACGAGGACTAAAGCAAAGAAAGCATGGTTATGCCTGAAGCTGTACCTAACAAGTATTTTTTAAAAAAGAAAATTCAGGCAATTACATAATGTAATCATAATTTTTTTTCATGTGTCATACAGCTTCTTTTCAGCAAGTGTTTTCAGCCATTATTTCCTAATCCATAGATGGCTTTTTTCTTCTTTCTTAGAAAGTCTTTTTTCAAATGCTGACATTTTCAAAACCCCATATGCGATCAGGAAAGTAAAGCTTCTCTAGCTGAAGCAGAGGCTAGGATCCCCAGAGCCATTCGGCTTCCCCTCAGCTCTTGGGAATCACCGCCACAGCATAACCTGAGGACGCAGACAGCACAGCCTCAAAGCCAAAACACCCACCTGCCGCTGCCTTGCTGACTACACATAGCCGCCTTTTAACAGATTCTAGGGACATTTTCCGTATTTCCTACTAAGAACCAAAGAAGCACGCGCGCGCATGCACACACACACACACACACACACACACACCAGGTAGTATAGGGTATACACCAAAAATTCACACACACACACACACCAGGTAGTATAGGGTATACACCAAAAACTCACACACACACACACACACCAGGTAGTATAGGGTATACACCAAAAACTCAGGGCCAGTCTCCTCTACCTGGAGCAGTGGATCTCACTGGTGGGGTCTTCCTCTTGGCCAGGAAGTTTCTCAGTTGTGCCTGTTTCACCGGGGACAGTTTAGCTGCAAGAAATTCATGAACCCGTAAGTGCTCAAGGCTCGGTTTTGCAGATGTCAGTAGATGGCAGAGAACACACAGTGAAAAGACTGGGAAGAACACTGACCTGGCACTTTGGGCAAGGGCTTGGAGTGAGATTCTATTGTTGTCTTCAACAAAGCATTGCGCAGGCTTTCAAGGTCACTGTCAAAACTGAAGTAGGACAGGTTACATATGAACCAACTATGACTGAGAATAGCTGGGCAGGGGGGTGGGCAGGGCACGACCCTCCTAAATATAAAGCAGGAGATAAGAGAATCCCAACACGGAGATGGGAAACCTGACTAATCAATGAAGCTAATCCAGAAGGAAAGGGATCACAGTCTTGGTATCGCAGATCCCCCATGGCAAACACAACGCCAGCGCGGTTCCAGTAGAAAGGGCGATTAAAATCTCTGTACCCGCCTAAACGTAGAAACATAAGACCACTGTGGTAACTCAGGGGTAAACTGTCCAACAGCAGGGCCTGAGATTTCCATACTCTTGCAAATGACAAATCTGAGCTTTGAGATAAGTTAGTCCCCCTCACCCCGACGGCTTTCAATTAAATAAGAACACCATGACTAAGAAATCACTAGACCATAAAAGGGGGATGAAAGCTGCCAGCATCCATTTCATCAGGCACACTACTAGGTGCTTTAAAAACTTAGCTGAACTCTCCAATAATCCCTTGATGTTAGCCTCAATTTTTCAGCCAAGGAACAAAAGATAAGAGAGGGTGAGGAACCTGGCCAGGATCACACAGGGCAAAGACAGCAGAGTGACCTTCAAAACCACATCGACCACTCCAGAACCACTCCACCGTCCTCTCAACACTGAATGGTCCGTGCAAGCACAGCGACTGAGTGGCGGTGGCACTAAGGCCGTTCTCCTGCACACCTCTGAGTGCTGCTCTCGGGTAGAGCGTCCAAGGCAAGGCTCCACGGTGAGGGCTGCTTATAAAGACGGAGCTGTTGGAGGCTGTCCACCAGGTGATTCAACCGCTTCCTCTGCTGGTTGATGATTTCCCGGTTGTTGGCAAGCGTGTTAAACAGTGTCTCTCGCTCTGGCACAAGCAAGCGCCTGTGGACAACAGCGAGAAAAGAATTAAATGTCGGTGGTTCAAGAAAAGGAACTTTCTACTGAAGGAGAAAAAAAAAAAAAAGCCTACAACTGTAACAGTGAAAAGAGGAACAATGGAGAAACGCTAATGGAAAAGAAGCGTCAAGAAATCACCAGACCATAAAAGGGGGATGAAAGCCTAATGAGAATAAAATAGCAGAGGAGAGTAGCTCAGGATGCGGAGGACAGGGCCTGTAGCAGAGGAAAGCACAACCGGCAGAACTGTGGACGGGTCCGGGGAAGAAACTGGGAGAGCCATCCAGCCGTGCACTTAGGGCGTGCACATTCTTCTGCATGTAAATCATATGGAAGAAAAAGCCCAAGGGTTCCGGAGAATCTAGGGAGTCGTCGGTCATTTCTCCAGAGTGCTGCCAAGAAGCAGAGGGACGGGACAGGACTTCACAGCAGGGTCACCCACTCGAAAGAACTAAAAGAAAGGGACAATAGTCCCTTTCTTTCTGGTGACAATGTAGTTAGGTCAACATAAATTTTTTAAAGGCATTTCAGGAGTTCCCTTGTAGCACAGTGGGTTAATGATCTGGCACTGTCACTGCAGTGGCCTGGGCTGCTGCTGTAGTGTGGGTTTGCTCCCCGGCCCGGGAATTTCCACATGCTGTGGGCGCAGATAAAAAAAGGAGGTGGGCGAGTTCCTGCTGTGTCACAGTGGGTTAAGAATCCGACTGCAGTGGCTCGGGTCACTATGGAAGTGCAAATTTGATCCTCTAGTGCAGTGCCCGCAGCTACAGCTTGGATTCCATCCCTGGCCCAGGAACTTCCACATGCTGCATTTCAGGAAAGCACAAGGCAATAGTCAGAGAAGGGCCTAAAACAGAGAAATGCTAGAAAGCTGTAGGGATTTAAGAACTGGAACTCCCCACAAAGGAAACTTTAAAAAAGCACATAAAGTAGAAAATCCCTGGCGTTGTTATAAAGAAGACAGCCCAGCTTCTCTGCTAGCATCACGCACTTTTTGAAAAGCCAACTTATTAATTAGCAAAGAGAAATCCAACTGTCAAGCAGAGCAGAATGTTCCTGCTGTCAGGCCAAGCCGCTCTCTCACATGGGGGGAACATGAACTCAGATCCAGGGGAGAGAGTCGTGAAATCGCTAAAGGGGCCCAACTGCCCATGGGGACAAGTGTTCCAGGCCACAGGATCTCCCCCAACCCCGACAGTGTCTGGAGGACCAACGTTCGCTGCTATCTTCCCAGATCTCTGCTCCAAACTCACTTTTGTTTTTTCTTCTGCTCCAGACGCCGATCCCATTCCAAGTCTAGAACATCATTCACATCTTGGACAGCAAACTTCACATACTGGTGCAGGCGCCGAATTTCCTACAAGAAAAAAAATGAAATGGCAAAAAGGACTCCGTTTCCCAGTAGCTTGGAGGAAGGTGTTTCGAATGCTTTTGAAGCATTTTTACACTGAGAACCACAACGAACAAGGAAAACATAATAGGCTTTATTTAATATAATCATTAAAAGGTTACAATTTAAATGAAAAACAGAAAAGCAAGCTCTGAGAGCGTGCGGCAGAGAGGCGGTGCGAGGGGAACGGAGACGGGTCCTGGCTGGGGGCCTCCAGGGAACCAACAGCCTTGCTCCGCTCTCACTTTTCAGCTCCTCTAAAGCATCACCACGTGGTCCAGGAATTCTACACTGTTCTCCGACAGGGCGCCTGTCTAGCTTTTGCTCTCCCACCCATTAAATTAGCTGTAATACAGACAAAATCATCCTACAAAACAGAGCTGAAAATAACCCTGCACTATCTATTCAGAGCAGAGAACAGGTAAGTCAGTGGAGCTCAACTCATTTCTCAAAAACCAAGAGTAGTATCAGCACTAGAAATTGAATTTACCATTATTAAAATTCTTACCTATTCATTTATTTTAGGCCTGCAATAATTAACCTTTGGTCCTGTGTTAGCCTTCAAGGCTATACAACTTGACTCTCAAAAATTAAACATTCCAGGAGCTCCCTTCGTGACTCAGTGATTAACGAATCCGACTAAGAACCATGAGGTTGCGGGTTCGATTCCTGGCCTTGCTCAGTGGGTTAAGGATCCGGCGTTGCCGTGAGCTATGGTGTAGGTCGCAGACGCGGTTCAGATCCTGCGTTGCTGTGGTGAAGGCCGGCAGCTATAGCTCCTGTTAGACCCCTAGCCTGGGAACCTCCATATGCCGGGGGTGCGGCTCTACATAAAGGTAAAAAGACAAAAAAAAAAAAAAATTAAACATTCCATTAACGGCAAGGAAGCATTCCAGTAAAAATGTACACAAAAGAAGATGCTGTACATCCTTACAAAGATCTTAAGGTGTTTAACTGTAGGTGCAAAGTTATTTTGGGGCAAGAGTGTGTGCCCTAGCTAAAAAAGAAAATGTCAGTTAAAGAGAGTCAGGTTGGGAGTTCCCGTCATGGCTCAGCAGTTAACAAACACGACTAGCGTCCATGAGGACTTGGGTTTTATCCTTGGCCTCATTCAGCGAGTTAAGGATCCAGCGCTGCCGTGAGCTGTGGTGTAGGTGACAGATGCGGCTCGGATCCTGTGTTGCTGTGGCTGTGGTGTAGGCTGGCAGCTGTAGCTTAGATTAGACCCCTAGCCTGGGAACCTCCATATGCCACAGTTGCGGCCCTAAAAAGCAAAATAATAATAATAATAATAATAATAAAATTGTACAACCATTAAAAGAAAAGTTACAGCTTTGGCGTTCCCTCGTAGCACAGCAGGTTAAGGATCCAGCACTATCACTGCAGTGGCTCTGGTTACTGCAGTGGTGCAGGTTCAATCCCTGGCCTGGGAACTTTTACCTGCTGTGAGCACAGCACCCCCTCCCCCCAAAAATTACACTTTTGTTTAATCCAAAAAACCTTGAGTGGGAAGGTACCATTTTCTTTTCCACAGTCAAGGCGATCTATGGGAAGCAGGTCTATACAGGAAATGAACAGCTCTGTGTGGGCAGCTGTCCAGCCCATCCCTGCAAAAGGCTAGTTATAAGCAGCACGCTCTGGCTGGTTCTCCTACCTGGAGCTGAGCTTCACTCTTGGGATCCAGCGGCCTCTTGTAGAGCAGGTGCACATACCCGGAGTCCCGATTTCTCTCGTTTTGTTCTCTGGCTTCTTCAACACCAGCAAAGCCCTCCAGTAAAGTTGTTTTCAGGGTACTTATATCTCCATGAAGGGACTGGAAAATGTACAAGGACAGACTAATACAAAAGTGGTATTTCCAGGAAATACACCTTTCTTTCTAGACCAAGGAAGGTGGTGTTTCTCAAATATTTAACATGATAAACATCTGAATATAGTTCCTAGTCAAGCAAAAAATGAATTTCGCTGCTTGGAAAGAAACACCAGTTCATTTTTCTTCCTTCCTCATAAAAAAAAAAAATACATATTCTAATGATTAGAAATCCAGGAAATACGAAAAGTACTGACAAATCTACTAACTGAAGATAAGTACTGCTAAAACCTGGGAGAATTTTCCTTTCTTCCTTTTTTTTTGTCTTTAAATTCTTTTTTCAATTTTTATCAAAGTATAGCTGATTTACAATGTTTCAGGTATACAGCCAAGTAATTCAGTTATACACACACTTTTTTTTTTTCAGATTTTTTTCCATTAGAGCTTATTATTAAGATATTGAATACGGTTCCCTGCGCGACAGAATATGTCCTTGTTGTTTATCTCTTTTATACACAACAGTGTGTATCTCTTTTATATGCAATAGAGTGTATCTGTTAACCGCAAACTCCCAGTTTATTCCCTCTCCACTCCCGCCCTGGACAACTTTCCTTGTTCCAAGTGTGTTATTTAAGAGCAGGGCTCTGGAGTCACACAGTCTGAACTGGGATCCTGGTTCTATCACTCGGCAACTGGTTGGCTTTGGGCAAGTTACTTCACCTCTCTCAGCCTCGGTTTCCTAACTTGCAAAACGGAAAGAGTAATAGTGCCTGCCCCACAGAGAAGCTCCGAGGATGCAACAAGATCACAGACACGCCTGGCACACGGCAAGGAGCGGTAACGGTAACACAGACATGCCTGGCACACGGCAAGGAGCGGTAACGGTAACACAGGAAATAACACTGTTAACAACAAATCTTTTTTTATATTGAATATGCTCTTAAACATTCTGCTTTTTCCTAAAACCTAATACTTTATAACCTAACGATTGACTATAAAAAGATCATAAATGTTCTGTAAATGAGCCACAATATCTTCATTAAAATCTGCTTTTATGTCAAGAAAGAAGTTAGCAGATTCTCAAATATACCTGAACTAACAATTATAACGAACTTTTATGGAGTGACTTGTGTCAGCGGAGTAGAACGCACTTATTATTCCACCTTCCAGGTCAGAAAACTAAAACACAGAGGAGCGGAACAACTTGCCCAAAGTCACATACTTCATTATTAAGTGCTAAGGTTAGGATCTGCACTCAGGATTCCCAGGTAATCATTCATCCACATAGAAAACAGAACTGGTGGTCCTTGAAGAGAGAAAATATATATACCCACGGAGCACTGAGACAAGAATTTTTAAGCGTGAGATTAAACTTAGGAAGAATACCAAAACCACAAACCTCTGTGGTCTCTTTAATCTCCAAAAGAAAGGCGTGCAGCTCATCTGATTCTGTCCGCAGCATCTTCATCTCCTCAGACGTGCCCACCTGGAAACAGGCTTTGGAAGTTCGGGCTTTCAACTCCTCCAGCTCCTTCTGAAAGTGAGCAATCTGTAGAAAAGCCACAGATGAGATGACGGTCTGAGTGGCAAGACAGCAACGGCACTGCTCCTGGGCTCCCTCACGGCACAGACTCCTGGGACACACCAAGGTCAGTGCCAGAACCAAACAGTCACGCCGGGGTCTGCACTCGGAACCACGCAAGCCTCACTGTCAGAGCTACTTCCGGAAAAAGCCCGCCGGGACAAGTTACCTCCTCCCTGATTCCAGCCATCACAGGATCTGACTCTTCCCACTGCTGTCCCTGCTTCTCTGTAACGGGGGGCTGAAGCGGTTTTGCCTGAAATGAAAGACAGACGGCTTAAAGGCACACCTCACACACTAAGTGGCAGCTTCCTGGAGCAGGTGGCTCAGCGCCACCATGGGGAGTGGCACTCTCCCAGTACAGCCACCGTCCCATCATCCACTCTGTTTTTTTTTTTTTTTTTGCCTTTTTGTCATTTTATGGCCGCACCCGCGGCATGTGGAGGTTCCCAGGCTAGGGGTCTAATCGGAGCTGTAGCCACTGGCCTACGCCGCAGCCACAGCAACGCAGGATCCGAGCCGCGTCTGCAACCTACACCACAACTCATGGCAACGCCGGATCGTTAACCCACTGAGCAAGGGCAGGGATCGAACCCGCAACCTCATGGTTCCTAGTCGGATTCGTTAACCACTGCACCACAACGGGAACTCCCAGAAGATGGCGGAATAGAAGGACTGGAGCTAAACTTCTCTCCCGAAAAACAGCAAAAC
>PVHT021183634.1:1890868-2008455 GCA_004024745.2 Catagonus wagneri
AAAACAAGAAAACAACCAATGGATCACTGAAGAAATCAAAGAGGAAATTAAAAAATACCTAGAAGCAAATGACAACAAAGACACGACACTCCAAAACCTCTGGGATGCAGCAAAAGCAGTTCTAAGAGGAAAGTATATAGCAATACAAGCCAACCTCAGGAAACAAGAAAAAGCTCAAATAAACAACCTAATTTTACATTCCAAAGCAGCTAGAGAGGGAAGAAGCCAGGTCATGGAAACAACCTAAATGCCCACCGACAGACGCGTGGATAGGGAAGATATGGTACATACACATAATGGACTATTACTCAGCCATTAAAAGGAACGGAATAACATTTATAGCAACATGGATGAACCTAGAAATTATCATTCGAAGTGGAACCAGTCAGACAATTAGACAGCAACACCCAATGCTACCGCTTACATGTGGAAACTAAAGAGACACAATGAACTTCTTTGAAGAAGAGACAATGACTCACAGATCTTGGAAAACCTTGGTTTTTCAAATAAGACAATCTGGGGGGTGGGGGGATGCACTGTGGGTTTGGGACACAAAATCTATCGTATTGACTTATGATCTTTGTACACCTATAACTGAAATAAAATTCATTGTTAATATGAAAAAAAAAAAAAAAAAAACCACTGCGCCACAACGGGAACTCCCATCATCCACTCTTTGGACCCGTGGTCACTGGTACTTAGTACAAGGCATGTTCTAGACAGCGGAGACGGAGGTACACAACGCAGACGAGGGCCTCGCGCCCATGGAACTTAACTCCTCTTGGGACAGACAGATAAGAAGTAACAAGTCACATAATTCCGGCCAGTGACAAATGACGTGAGAAGAGGAGACAGGACCACACAAAGGGTGACCGGGTGCTGCCTGAGGTGAGGCAGCCCAAGGCCTCTCGGGTGCAGCCTCCGGACGGAGACCTGAAGTAAGGGACAAAGTTCGGGAAGCTCTAGGCACCAAGAGAAAGTGAATGTGGGCGCGTGAAGCCAGGGAGGGAGCTGGGGTTGGAAGAGGTAGGTCCTGCGCGGCTAGAGCAAGGAGCCTGCACTTTATTCTGTGGGATGGGAAACCACTAGTGGAGTTTCAGAGGAGTTCACACTAGCTTTCGACTTAGGATAGTAAAAGATCCCCCCTGCTGCTGAATAGAGAGTGGGTGACAGTGAGAAGCTGAAGAAAACAGGAAGGGAGGTCAGGAGGCTGAGAAGGGAAGAGACGGTAACAGCAGGAGACAGATGTGGGTTTTTTTTTTTTTAAGGGCCGCACCCGTGGCATATGGAGGTTCCCAGGCTAGGTGTCAAATCAGAGCTGCAGCTGCCGGCCTACACCACAGCCACAGGAACGCAGGATCTGAGCCACATCTGCAATCTACACCACAGCTCACAGCAACACCAGATCCTTAACCCACTGAACCTGTGTCCTGTTGGATGTCAGATTCATTAACCGCTGAGCCATGACAGGAACTCCCAGATGCGGCTTTTTGACACACATCATGTCACGGAGAAGAGATGGCAAGACCTCTGCTATCTTGGACTGAAGGAGGTGCTATTTAAAAGAGGACTCGGAATTCCCGTTGTGGCAAAGCGGAAACCAATCCGACTAGGAACCACGAGGTTGTGGGTTCGATCCCTGGCCTTGCTCAGTGGGTTAAGGATCCAGCGTTGCCATGAGCTGTGGTATAGGTTGCAGATGCAGCTCAGATCCTGTGTCGCTGTGGCTATGGTGTAGGCCGGCAGCTGTAGATCCAATTAGACTCCTAGCCTCAGAACCTCCATATGCCACGGGTGTGGCCCTAAAAAGACAAAAATAAATAAATAAAATAAAATAAAATAAAAAAGGACTCCAGGGGAGTTTCCGTCATGGCACAGCGGAAACGAATCTGACTAGGAACCATGAAGACACAGGTTCGATCCGTGGCCTCGCTCAGTGGGTTAAGGATCCAGCGTCGCCATGAGCTGTGGTAGGTCACAGACTTGGCTTGGGTCTGATGTTGTGGCTGTGGTGTAAGCTGGCAGCTGTAGCTCAGACTGGACCCCTAGCCTGGGAACCTCCATATGCTGCGAGTGCAGCCCTTAAAAGCAAAAAAAAAAAAACAATAACAATAAAAGAGGACTCTAGGATGACTTCTGCACTGGGGGCTTCAGCAAACTACCTGTGCTGCTTATTGAAATGGGAATTCTAGAGAAGGAATACGTTCTGGGGAAGACAGAAATTAAGAATTCTGCTTTAGAGATATTATCATCTGAGATGGCTTTCAGATTCCTTGAGAGCTAGAGCAATTAACAGTTTTAGACTGCGTAAGCATTCATTAAAACAGCTTTATTTAATAAATACTGTGTATCATGCATATGCCAAAAGCTATACTTGTAAACTAGCCATTTGCTGTGGGGTCCATTTGGGTGTGTGTTGGGGGCAGGAAGGGGTTTGAGGGGGAGAGAGAGAGAGAGAAAAGACATGACCGCTGTGCTGAGGGCACTCAAATAATCAAGTGGGAAATGAACAGAAAATTCTCTAAGTTAAACCATAAAAATAAACCGAGGTGAAAGACTGCAGCTCAAACATGAAAAGTAAGGAGTTCCCATCGTGGTGCAGAGGAAATGAATCCTACTAGAATCCGTGAGGATGTAGGTTTGATCCCTGGCCTTGCTCAGTGGGTTGAGGATCTGGTATTGCTGTGAGCTGTGGTGTAGGTTGCAGACGCAGTCCCCGTGTTGCTGTGGCTGTGGCCACCAGCTATAACTCCGATTCAACCCCTGGACTGGGAACTTCCATGTGCTGTGGGTGTGGCCCCAAAAAGCAAGAATAAATAAATGAATAAGAAAATAAATAAATGAATAATAAAGCTTTTAGAAAAACATGGAAAGTATCCTTTTGACCTTGGAATAGGAAATGATTTCTAAAACAGACTACGACAAGCAATCATCATAAAAGAAAAAGTGACATATTGAATTACTTTAAAAGTAAGAAATGGTAGTCATCCAAAGAAACCACATAGAGAAAGTAAAGGCAATTCAAAAGAGTGAGAAAGTATTTGCACCTTGTGTGTGTGTGTGTTTGCATGCGAGTGTGCATATCCAACAAGGAAGGAACTCTTACAAGTCAGTAAGAAAAAGACAACCCAACAGAAAAATGCATAGAAGACTTGAATAGGCACCCAGTAAAAGAAGACAATCAAATGGCTAAGAAGCAGACAAAAAAAAAGCTCGATGTGGGAATTCCCTGGTGGTCTCGTGGTTTGGACTCAGCACTTTCACTGCTGCAGCCCAGGTTCAGTCCCTGGACTGGGAACTGAGATCCTACATCAAGCCACTGCACGCCATGGCCAAAAAAACCAAAACAAAACAAAACCAAAAAACCTCAATTTTACCAGTCATCATGGAATCAGGAAAATACTAATTAGAACCATAATCTACAGCAACAAGAGAAAAGGAAAAACACTGAGACGGATGAGGCTGCAGAACAGCTGGACTCTGACATACTCCTGGTGGGACCTCACTGAAGTAAAGAGACCCAGTAATTCCACTCCCAGGTATCTGTCCAACAAAGCTGCACGCAGGTATTCACCCAGAGATATCAACTAGCACGGTCCTAACAGCACTATCCACAGTAACTTAAACCTGGAAGCTACTCGAACGCCTGTCAAAGGCGGAATGAAACTTGTAGTGTAGTCACCAAAGACTTCCGTACAAAAACAATGACATGGAAGAATCTCACAAGCATAGTGTTGAGCAAAACAGCCACAGGGATGAGAACGTCCACTGTACGATTCCATTTTAGAGGAGGCCCGAGCGGGCTACACTGAGCTACATGCTGGAGATGTAACAGTGACACCCCTTAGGCAAGGGCAGGGACTGGAAGGGCGCAGGCCAAGGGGACTCTGGGATCCTTGCAGTGTTCCTTCTTTTTTTGGCCGTGCCTGTGGCATGCAGAAGCTCCTGGGTCAGGGACTGAAACCATGCCACAGCAGCAACCCAAGCCACTACAGTGACCATGCCAGGTCCTTAACTCACTGTGCCACCAGGGAACTCCATAACGTGCTAATTTTTGATCTGGGTGTTGGTTACCAAGGTGTATTCAGCTGGTGACAATTTGCTGAGGTGTACATGTATCATATGTATCCTTTTTTTTCTCTTCTGTATTTTATATGTCAGTAAAAAAGTAACGCTGAGCTGTTACGGAAGGCAGAGGAAAAGAGGGGTTACTTTGGGGACAAGAGAAGAAAAATCAGGTGCTACAATCTTTTCGGGCATAAAGAGAATACAACAAATGGAGCGATTTAACACAGGAAAGTTCGGAACCAGCAGAGAAAACAATCCTAAGGTTCCAGGACTGAGAAAGTTCCAGGCTTTTACGAGCACACATTAGAAAGAGCCAATGCTCGTACTTTAGTATTTCCTATCACACAGTCCTAATATCGTTAAGTCCTAAATATCGTTTCCAAGGTGTGACTTTTAAAACACAAAAACCCGGGAGTTCCTGACATGGCTCAGTGGTTAACGAATCCGACTGGGAACCATGAGGTTGCGGGTTCAATCCCTGACCTTGCTCAGTGGGATAAGGATCCGGCATTGCCGTGAGCTGTGGTGCAGGTTGCAGACGCGGCTCGAATCCCACGTTGCTGTGGCTGTGGCGAAGGCCAGCAGCTACAGCTCCTGTTAGACCCCTAGCCTGGGAACCTCCATATGCCTCAGGTCTGGCCCTAGATAAGGCAAAAAGACAAAAAAAATAAAAATAAAACACAAAAACCCACTTAAGAGGCATGTTATGTTTGGAGCAGTAAATCAGTAAGCACAGCACTACAGGTTGAGGTTGAACGTACCTGAGAAGAGCCTGATTTGGCCACCGGAGGGGTCATCCGAGGTGATTTCTGTACGATCGAGGGCACTGGACCTGGACTGCCCTGCGAAGATCGCCCTGCCAGAACAAGAAGTCAGTTAAAAGAAACAGCATTTATTCCCTTTATTTCTCCCATCACACATGTTCTCTCCTCAAATCTAAAAAAATAAGATTCTCATTGTCCCTGGGCCCCCTTGATAATCTTTGTTACCAAGAGTGACAGCCACAGTTACAAAATAACTAAATGACATCTGTGACATTTTTAGACAACAAACTCTTTTATAAAGCAGATGAAACCACAGCGCCTCTGATAAGAGGTATGCGCATTTGTGCGCAGGCCCAGAGGGCTGTCTGTTTGGCCCATCCTTACTCCATCTGGCTCCCAACGCACCTCTGGGAACTGGAACGAAGGTTAAAAACCACATCACCTTGTAAGAATTCACAGGGTCCTCAGGACCCCCCTGGAAGCCTCCAGGACAAGTCCAGCCCTGAGGCACAACAGAACCACCGAGGAGCTTTTAAAAAAACCAATACACCAAAACTCACACCCAAGCGGCATCTCCAGAGAGCATGACTAAATGGCTGGGGAGGGGATCCCCCAGTGCCTCTGCCGTGCGACAGGGACTGCAATCCAACTGCCAAGGACCCACCAAGCTGGCAACGGGGGCAGGGAGACCTGGGAGGTAAGCAGTGCAAAGGGAGAAAATGCACTGCGTTAGCGTTACGGCTCAGGTTTTCGCTCCCAAACTGTAAAGAGGTGTGAAGACTAAAGTAAGGCTTGTTAACTTTCTAGGTCACAGACAGGTGCTTTTCAGAATTTGATGAGAAGTCCCAGCATGAGGTGACTTTGGCCAGCTCCCGAAGGCAGCCCTTTCTCCTGAGCAATAGGTAAGAGCGAAGATTTCTGGAATTTCATAGCTCAATGCTTGCTCAGTATCCCCTAAGATAAAATTATTCCTGACGCTCAGACACCAAGTGGCTACCCAATCTCTCTAAGTATTATCACCAGCATTCGTGAAAACAAGCAATGTAAAAACTGAGATCCAACAAACGCCATCCCAACCACATGAGCAAACTGACATCACTTACGTCAGGGTAAAAGGAAAGCATGGGACGTGGTGCACATTACCGATGTGGTCTTACTGTTCAGATCATTTCATGTCGATCTCACTATGTGGAAACTCTTAAATCCACAATGAGAGATAGTCCATGAAACTACTGCCTGACCTCTTCACAAACGGGAATGTTAAAACAGACAAAAATCAACTAAGAGACAAAACTGGGATATAATGTGTGGTCCTTGGAGTTTTCACCATGGCTCAGTGAAAATGAATCTAACTAGCATCCATGAGGACACAGGTTCGATCCCTGGCCTCGCTCAGTGGGTTAAGGATCCAGCATTGCTATGAGCTATGGTATAGGTCGCAGACGCAGATGTGGCTCGGATCATGCGTTGCTGTGGCTGTGGTCTAGGCTGGCAGCTACAGCTCCAATTGGACCCCTAGCCTGGGGACCTCCATATGCCGTGGGTGCGGCCACAAAAAGACAATAATAATAATAATAGTAATAATACTAAGTGGTCCTTGAGTGGTTCCTGGATTGGAAGGTGGGGAAGCTATAAAGGACATTACTAGGACAACTGTGGAAATGTGAACATGGGCTGCAGACTGATTATTATTAAATTTCCTCAGTGTGGCCATGTACTGAGTGCCCTGTTTTAGGAGAGATATGCTGACATTCTTAGAGGTCAAGTGTTTCCTGTCTGCAACTAACTTTCAAATGGTTTAGAAAAAAAATTTACATTAAAAAAGAAACCCAGAAAGCAAATGGTGCAAAATGTTAGCAAGTGTGTTGAATCTCAAGAAGGGGCACAGTAGTCAGTACATAATTTATGCCACTTTTCTGCAGGTTTGAAAGAAGAAAAAGACAGGCTAGGTACATTTGCTCGTGGAGTTTTATAATGTACTTCGACTTGGCTGTAATCATTACTTCCATTTGTGGTCTTTATTTAGTAAATCCGCTTACAGTTGGGCTGAGTATGAAAATCCAAAGATCGTCACCAGAGGAAATAAGCATAGAGCCACCGCAGGCCCTTTCTCCTCTATGTGGCTTAAAGAGCTGCTCTGTGACTGACCTGCACACATGGCAGGCTCTGCGTGAAGATAAATGCCCACAGATGGGGACAAGCACCGAGGCAGTGTCCCGAGCCACAGCAGTGACAATGCTGGATCCTTGACCACTAGGCCTCCAGGGAACCCCTAGCTAGGCTCCTTAAACAACGCGGAGAAACTTCACTGTGAGAATCCAGGACCGAGCTGGAAAGCAGTCTGCTGAGAACCATACCTGCGGAGGGGGAGACTGAGGACTTGGACGACACGGAACTGGCTGAGGCTGAGAGGGGCGCGGGGTGGCTGAGGGGTCCAGAGGAGGCCGGCTTTGAGGCGGAGAAGGGCAGCACGGAGGGTGCGCTCTGGGAGCTGTGCACCGGAGCGGTGGTGGCCGAGGCCGTAAACCTGAAAACGGCAGACCGAACGGATGAGAACAGCCCGCTGCTACAGGATCCTTTCGCGCTGCGCACACAGCGATCATCAAAGCGTAACTTACCACCCACACTTTTTTGCCTTCATGAAATGCAAACATTTAGGTATTTATTATAAGAGCTGAAAACTGCAGGGAAACATTTACCATCTGTATATTTGGAATGAAAAATCCAGTGAAAATATCAAATAAGTACTTAACATGATGACAAAGCTAAGTTTATCATGAAATAAACACTTTTTTTTTTGGCTTAAAGAAGTTTATTTTCTCACAATTCTGGAGGCTAATTGTCCAAGATCAAGGTGTCAGCAGGATTAGTTTCCACTGAGACCTTTCTCCTTGGCCTCCCCAAAAACACTTATTTTCTACTCTTGAATCAAGCTGAGGGAAAAAGCGGGGCACTCGACTGTGCATAGGAGAGGTTAGCTCTCTCCCTTTGCTGCGGAGATTCCTGATACCTCGTTGTGGGGTGACACCTCTGGGGAGTGAGAAAGGAAGAGGAAAGCAGGCCACACCTGGGGATGCTGATGGTCGACTGGGAAGGGCAAGTTAGGGGAGGGAGCTTCATTTAAAGAGCAAAATCTCGGGAGTTCCCGTTGTGGCTCAGCGGAAATGAGTCTGACTAGTATCCATGAGGATTCGGGTTCGATCCCTGGCCTTGCTCAGTGGGTTAAGGATCTGGCGTTGCTGTGAGCTGTGGTGTAGGTTGCACACGCGGCTCGGATCCCGCACTGCTATGGCTGTGGTGTAGGCTGGCAGCTGTAGCTCCAATTCGTCCCCTAGCCTGGGAACTTCCATATACCATGGGTGAGGTCCTAAAAAGCAGTAAAAAAGAAAGCAAAGGTCTGTAAACAATCTAAATATCTAGATGACTGGTCAGGTAAGTTACAGTGTGGCCCACAAAACAGAATGCTACTAGACAAGCAACAGAATGAAGTGGCTAGGTGACAGTTTAACATAATGAACAATGACAGTGGCCAGCACCCCCACCCGCCCCCACTGCAGTAACAGGAGATAATACAAACAAGGGGCGGGGGCTGGTAGTGTTCATATCCAATGGCTATCTTGGGAAGGGCTATAGGTTTAAGGGATTACTTCTCTCAAGAAGCTTACACTCTAGTGGTGAGAACAGAACAAACAGATAAAGAAGTAAAAAGGAAGACTGAGATCTGGAGGAAACCGGAGTAGCAGGCTAACGAGTCTGGATTGTACTCAAAGAGTGGTGAGAGCCACTGGGGACTGTCACGCTCGAGAGTCGTCCAATGTATTTACAGCTTCACAAGGTCACTTGGTGGCTATGTGGAAAACACTTCAAAGCTGACACAGAGGTAAAGGACTAAAGAGATTCATGCTCCTAATGGGATCTAGAGTCTGTATTTACTTCATTTTTTTTTAGTAAGGAATATCTGTAAATCTGTAAAATCTGAAAAACTATAATGCCATTTATAGCAACATGGATGGAACTAGAGATTCTCATACTAAGTGAAGTCAGAAAGACAAATACCATATGATATCACTTATATGTGGAATCTAAAATTGACACAAATGAATCCATTTACAAAACAGAAACAGACTCACAGACATGGAGAGAGACTTGTGGTTGCCGACGGGGAGGGAGTGGGGTGAACTGGGAGTCTGGGGTTAGTAGATGCAAACTATTACATTTAGAATGGATAAGTAAGAGTTCCCATTGTGGCACAGCGGTTAACGAATCCAACTAGGAACCATGAGGTTACGGGTTCGATCCCTGGCCTTGCTCAGTGGGTTAACAATCCGGTGTTGCTGTGAGCTGTGGTGTAGGTTGCAGACATGGCTCAGATCTGGCGTTGCTGTGGCTGTGGCATAAGCTGGCAGCTGTAGCTCTGATTTGACCCCTAGCCTGGGAACCTCCATATGCCATGGGTGTGGCCCTAAAAAGTGAAAGAAAAAAAAAAATAGAATGGATAGGCAATCAAGTCCTGCTGTACAGCACAGGGAACTCTATCCAACCATTTATGATAGAGCATAACAGAACATAATATGAGAAACAGAATGTATATATATGTATAACTGGGTCACTCTGCTGTACAGCAGAAATTGACAGAACACTGTAAATCAACTATAATTTAAAAAATTAAAAAAATAAAATCTGAAAAAGTAAAACAAGCATTTAAATATAAACTTTTTTTTTGTCTTTTTGCCTTATCTAGGGCCACACCCGCGGCATATGGAGGTTCCCAAGCTAGGGGTCTAACAGGAGCTGTAGCTGCTGGCCTTCACCACAGCCACAGCAACGCGGGATCCAAGCTGCATCTGCAACCTCACCACAGCTCACGGCAACGCCGGATCCTTAACCCACTGAGCAAGGCCAGGGATCAAACCCGCAACCTCATGGTTCCTAGTCGGATTCGTTAACCACTGAGCCACAAAGGGAACTCCTAAATATAAACTTCTAAGCGTTCAAAAAAAAAAAAAATTTTAAGAGACTCCTCTGGACTCTATCCATTGATGCAATGCAAACCTTTCATGTGGTCTGAATTTTTACCATGTGCAAAAAAGGTAAAAGGAAAGGAAAATCTGCTCAATAATGCCATTTACAGTGACTCTATTTCCAGTGAATAACCAGCAAGGTTTCTACCCGTCCAACTTTGAGTGTTACTTACTTTTCGCTAAGGTTGACCTTGACTGCAGAGGCTGATGGTGGGAAGGCGGGCTTCATTCCTGTGTCTGCAGCGGACACTCCTGGCATTGGTGTGCTTTCCAGGGTAGGCCTAAAACCCGAGGGTCCAAAGGAGAAGGAAGCCGCTGGCGGTGCCACGGCAGAGGCTGCAGGCGTGAGCGTGAGGGAAGCTTGAGGAGGAGGAGCAAACGAGAAGGTGGCTGCCCCAGAGCCCAGGGCCGCTCGGGAGCTGTCAGAGCCACTGGAAAACGGAGGGGCCTCCGCAGCGACAGAACCAGATGATTTCGAGGATGAAGAACCAAAGGAGAACACGGCAGGGCCTCCGACGGCAGAAGGCAAAGAGAAGGTGGAGGTGGGAGCAGCCGGTGATGAAGGCAGAACGGAGGCGGCGGCTGCTGGCGCGTCGAGCTTCTGTGGGGCCTGTGAGGAGGTTGGGGTAGAAGGAGTGCTTCCTGCAGCAAGAAACAGGGAGAAGGAGGCAGCGGGGAGTTAACCCTGTGACAGTGGAGGGCCTCGTAACAGGACGCGACAGGAAGGGCTCGTGGCAGAATGAAGCCAGAAATAACCGTCCCTATTTAGGAAGGGGAAAAAAAAAAAAAGCAAAGGAAATGGAGTTGATATTGGAGTGTCCAGCGCAAACATCCATATGATAAGATATATAAAACTTAGAAGGAAAAAGGAAATGGAAAAAGATTATTAGACTAATAGGGCTTCATTAGCGTAACATAGAAAAAAATACACTTTTCAAGGTAACAGTGAAAAATAAGCCACTGTGCAATATTTTATTACTAGGAAAAAGCTGTAATTCAGATCTATACCTCGTAACAGTCACTAAAACAACTCCAGGTTAATGAAGACAGACACATATGTAAAAGCACACATATATATACATGTATCTCAAGACAAAGGAGGCAAAAAGTGGGTTAAGTCTCCGAGAGTCTAACAACCTGACCCCCTCAAAAAAAAAATCATAAAAGATAAAGATCTGACTATGTATAAAAAAGTTATACAAAAGGCAAATGAAAAAAAAATTCTGCAGCAAATGAAAAAATTTTTAAAGCTGATACAAAGTGAGATTTTAAAAATTTCAAGATTTTAAAAGATACAAGCTGGGAATCTAATTCACAAAAAGAAAGTATATTCAATCTCTCTAATCAAAGAAATATAAATTTAAATAAGGCACATTTTTGGTTGTTCCCTAAATTACCAAAATTTAAATACATATAACCCTCATGTTTGAAAAGGTAAAACAAACCGAAAACATTTTATAACTAGTAGGTACCTAATTTAGCACAGTCTTTTAAAATATTTTAGAATTACGTCTCAAAAATTATAAAAAAATGGACCCTGGGAGTTTCTGTAGTGGCTCAGCAGCATAAATGAATCTGACTAGTATCCATGAGGACATGGGTTCCACCCCTGGACTCACGTTGCCGTGAGCTGTGGTGTAGGTCACAGTGCGGCTTGGACCTGGTGTTACTGTGGCTGTGGCATAGGCCGGCAGCTGTAGCTCCGATTCGATCCCTAGCCTGGGAACTTCCATATGCCATGAGTATGGCCCTAAAAAAGGCAAAAAAAACCCTATTAATCCTAATTTTAAGAATATGAAAATTACCTAAAAAATGAAAAAGATATTTAATACAACCCAAAAAATAAAACATACTCAACAGAATATTAAAGACTTAAATAAATCGTAAAAATTATGTAAGGAATTTATGTGGAAAACACTTAAAATATAAATTTAAAAAACCCTGTGTACCAACTATGTATACAACATTATCACAACTATGAAGATGTTTATGAAAAAACACTGGAAGAAAATACCATAAAAGGCAGGGAGTTCCCGCAATGGCACAGCAGTTAACGAATTCGACTAGGAACCAACCATGACGTTGCGGGTTCAATCCCTGGCCTTGCTCAGTGGGTTAACAATCTGGCATTGCCATGAGCTGTGGTGTAGGTCACAGACGCAGCTCGGATCCTGCGTTGCTGTGGCTGTGGTGTCGGCCGGCAGCTGCAGCTCCAATTCGACCCCTAGCCTGGGAACCTCCATATGCCTCAAGTGTGGCCCTAAAATGCAAAAAAAAACAACAAAAAAAACATAAAAGGCAAGTTTAAATTTTTTCTCCTTTTCAAATTTTCTATAAAGCAAACATGTTAATTCTCCAAATTAAATAACTAGCTAAGAAAACAATACATACTTATTTTTTGGCCATGCCTGTGGCATATGCAAGTTCCTGGCCCAGGGATCGAACCTGCATCACAGCAGCAACCCAAGGCACAGCAGTGACAAGGCCGGATCCTTAAACCACTAGGCCATCAGGGAATTCTGAAAGCAGCATCAATACATTTACGGGTCTTGGTTCTTCCAAACCGTCAGAGATGAGTTTATCTCCACTACGTCTAAAGCAGATAAGTATGACACAACTATGACAATTCCACTTTCTGAAGACCCTCAAGTCTTCACTTCTATGTCACTTCTATGAAAGCATATAATGCAAGCAAACCTCTTCTGTCAGTACTTTGTTTACAAAGTCAACGTGGAACCAGCAACAGCTAATGTCTTTAAAGTGGTCGTCACTTCCATGCGTTTAGTAGCCAGCACAAGAAGCATACGCAACCCCAAAAGAAATCATAGGCCTTCTTCCCCCTGAAAAAGGAACTAACTACACGAACACCACCACGCCGCTACCGGTGACCATCCAGCCCAGCATCCTTGAAGCTCCAGTGTGGAGGCGGCCGGAAACGCTGACCTCCGCTGACGCCAGGACCCAGCTTCAGGCCGAGTTGGTGAACTGGTGGTCATCTCCGTCCCCTCCCCTCATCCTCATGTGGCCGGTACCTCTGAACTAATAAGCATGAGGGAACACGGGGTTCCCAGGCACAAGAAGGCAGTAAAAGTGGCCTCTGCTTGTGCCTGGGGATAAGGGGCTAGAAGCAAAGTCCCTTACACAGAAACAAATGTCATCCCACAGGCTCCCGACTTCAAAGGGTCCATGCTTGCTACAGACAGACCGGCACCTGAGTGCAGGTGTAGTTCACGGGGCTCATGAACACTGCAAGAGAAAACCATGGAGTTCCCGCCGTGATACAGCAGGTTAAGGATCCAGCATTGTCGCAGCCGTGGCATAGGTTGCAGCTGAAGCTCAGATCCCATCCCTGGCCCGGGAACTTTCATACACCATGGGTGCGGCCACAAGAAAAAAAGAAAGAAAACGTAACCGAGAGCACACACCACAGAAAGTGAGCTATCCCAATACAACGTGGACGCGGCCATGCAGGGACCCTGCTATGTTACTTGGGGTCACACTGCCAGTTGGTAGGAGCCCAAGCACCCAAGTGGCTCTGTTAACGACGTACAACTTACTCTGCGTCAGAACCAGTGAGAAAAGACTCTTTGAGGATCTCAACCATACTCAACCCGCTGCTCAGCAGACTGTCTTTGATATAGAATTGGTTACGCTATAACCTTTTGTAGCCATATTAGAAGAGAAAAAACTTACTAGTTATATACTCACAGAATCCAAAAAGAGAAATACTAGTGAAATTCCAAAATATGAAACTGTGCCCTTTCGAGCCCTCTTACAATTCAGCTGGGAATGGGATCTAGTGCAGCCACAATGGAAAACAGTATGCAAGTTCCTCAAAAAACTAAAACTAGAGTTACCATATGATCCAGCAGTCCCACTCCTGGGCAGATATCCAAACAAAAAAATAATTCAAAAAGACACATCCTCCTCTATGTTCACAGCAGCACTATTTACAACAGCCAAGACATGGAAACAACCCAAATGTTCACCAACAGAGGAATGGATAAAGAAGGTGTGGTACATACGTACAATGGAATACTACTCAGCCATTAAGAATGAAATAATAGGAGTTCCCTTCGTGGCTCAGTGGTTAATGAACCCGACTAAGAACCATGAGGTTGCGGGTTCGATCCCTGGCCTTGCTCAGTGGGTTAAGGATCCGGCGTTGCCGTGAGCTGTGGTGTAGGTTGCAGACGCAGCTCGGATCCCACGTTGCTGTGGCTGTGGCGAAGGCCGGCGGCTGCAGCTCCTGTTAGACCCCTAGCCCTTGAACCTCCATATGCTGTGGGTGCGGCTCTACATAAAAGGCAAAAAGACAAAAAAAAAAAAAAAAGAATGAAATAATACCATTTGCGCTAACATGGATGGACCTAGAGATTATCATATTAAGTGAAGTACATCGGAAAAATACCATCTGATTATCACTTACATGTGGAATCTAAAATATGACACAATTCAACATATCTGTGAAATACAAACAGACTCACAGAGAACGGACTTGTGGCTGTCAAGGGGCGAGGACGAAGTGGGAGGGAAGGACCAGGAGTTTAGGGTTAGCAGATGCAAGCTATTACATATAGAGCGGATAAACAACGAGGTCCTACTGTAGAGCACAGGCAGCTATATGCAACTGTATCTTGCAATGAATCATAATGGAAAAGTATATGAAAAATAATATATATGTATAACCGAGTCACTTTGCAGAAATTAACATTGTAAATCAACCATACTTTAATAATATTTTTAAAAAAGAAAAGAAAAATGAAACAGTACCCTTTTAGGAGTTCCCACTGTGGTTCAGCAGTAATGTACCTGACTAGTATCGAAGAGGATAGAGATTCAATTCTGGCTTCATTCAGTGGGTTTAGGATCCAGTGTTGCCATGAGCTGCGATGGCAAAGACGCAGCTTGGATCTGGTGTTGGGTTAGGGTTAGGGCTGTGGTAAAGGTTGGCAGCTGCAGTTTCGATTTGACCCCTAGCCTGGGAACTTCCATATGCTGCAGGTATGGCCCTAAAAGGCAAAAAAAAAAAAATAAAACCCAATACCCTTTTAAAACGTTTACTTTGTTTTCACAAGTGGTCATCATGGTGAAAATGTTGGAAATGCAGACCAGCATTCAGATGAAGAAAATGTGCATGACGAACATGTACCAAAACGCTGATTGGCTACTGCCTGATGACTGACAGGCTCTAAAGTTATTCTTTTTTTTTTTTGCTTTTTAAGACCACACCTGTGGCATATGGAGGTTCCCAGGCTAGGAGTCGAATCAGAGCTACAGCTGCCAGCCTATGCCACAGCCACAGCAATGCCGGATCCTTAACCCACTGAGTGAGGCCAGAGATCAAACCCATAACCTCACGGTTACTAGCTGGATTTGTTTCCGCTGCACCGCAATGGGAACTCCCTATTTCGTTTCTGTATTTTCTAATTTTTCTCCAATAAACTTTAAGTGATATTGTCAAAGAGGAAGAAAGAAAAAAGCTAAAGAAAATTAAATGCAAACAAAGAGAAAAGAAAATTCCCATGTTTCCACCACCCAGCAATAGCCACTTTTTAGATTTTAGTATCTTTTTTGCTGGCCACGCCCACAGCATATGGAAGTTCCTGGGCCAGGGATTGAACCTGCACCACAACAGTGACGCAGGCCACTACAGTGACAACCCCAGATCCTTAACCCACTGTGTCCCAAGGGAGCTCCATAGATTTTATTCTTCTTTTAAGTACTTCCTCTATGTATATATTTTTCTCATAAAAAAGGAATCACACGGCATATAGTGCCTTTTCACGGTATCATTTGCTCTTTCCTTGTCAATAAATTTAAGATTTTTCATAGTTGCATGCCATTTCCCTCTATGGATATACAATCTTTTATTTAATCAACCTCTCATGATTAAATATGTTACATTTCAAACCATCTAATATATGGTCTTAAAATAGGATATTATCGGTGAATTACCTAACAGGCTGAGCTCCCTTTTTCTCTGAAGTAAAGGCTGGAGAATAAAGCCTGAGAGCGAGAGAAGGCAGGCACGTGCCTATGTTGGAGGAAAAGACCGGTCCAGCCTCAACAAGCCAGACTGAATGATGAAGATAACCACTGGGTGCCTTCCTGTGCTCATCCCTGCAGATGCTCCTGCACCAGCCCATGGTGTTCCCACCGGGAATCGGGGCGGCACCCACCTGATGACTTGGGTTGTCGCTCTCCTTCTAACGAGAGCCGCTCTGGTGTCCTGAGGAGGGACCTGACACCAGGATTTTGATTAATCATGTAAAATGGACAAAGCACACCGTCGGTCGAAAGTAACATAAGAACTGGGGCAGGAGGAAGAGTCTTCTCATCATCTGTTAAAAAAAGAAAACAAAAGTGATACAAGAGTCAAGTCAGCTGAAGGGCCTGGGCCCGGAAGGGGAAGGCTGCCCTCAGCACAGGGGCTTTCCTGGACGCCTTGTCTACGTACGACAGCTCGAGCTTGTCTGCTAGGAGTCAGATCTAGACAGCCATCGTGCCACAGCTCTTTAAAGAAGAGCTACTGCCATGCACACCGCCACGTCCTGCCAGCCCTACACAGAAGCCCTACACAGGCTTGCCTACACAGCCATGCCCTGCCCGACACAGAGCCCTACACAGAAGCCCTCAAAGCCCAGGAGGGGCTCTGACTCTTCCCCCAGGGCTCTGATTTTTATGTGCGTCCCAGTGTTGGGAGGCAGGCTTGACATTCCCCTGACCAAGACAGGAGTCTCCAGGAACGAGTCGGCTAGTAAAAAATGACAGATTGGACTCTAGAAAACACACAGAAGTACACAACAAAGCAAGTCACACTACTTCACAGTAGAATCACAAGCATGTTAGTTTCTCAATTAGGCCTTCAAGAGAATCAGAGTAAACAAGTTAATCAGACCAAAGAGGCTGACCAGGGAAAGGATGGGGAACTTCATGGTGCCTGACAAGGACGTCTCTCTAAAAGGAAGCACCAAGAGCAAAGAGTATGTCTTCTCTTACTTTCCGAGTCTGCAGGCCTACAGCCCTGCCCAGCCTCAGCAGAGGAAAAGAAAGACCCAGAGCACAGGCTCAGGCAGTGGAAGCCCACCCTTGAGGCCTCCATTTTCTAATCCAAGCCTTCAGACTAAACAGTGGTATGCAGCACCTGCCGAGGGTGCTTTCCCTTGGGAGGCACTGGGAAACTGGAAGGGGCAAAGAAACGAAGCTGGGAAATCCAGCATTCTGTATTTCAGCCACATTCTAAAGCACCAACACGCGCAGGCACACACACACACACACACACACAGTATCTGGCCTCGGTGGCAACAGTGAATATCCATTCAAATTAGCTGAGGGTTGTCACAATGCATTCTAGCTCACTCTTCAAGTAGAAACGTGCTACAAAGTAAAAGTGAACAGTAGAAAAGGTAACGCTGGCTGGGAACATTAACCGCGATGGGAAGAGGACCATTTCTGCACTAAGACACGCTGGGTTATACTTACTGATGGTGATTTCCACTTGGTTAGTAAAGTCCATGGCAACTCCCACAGGCAAGGAATCATCACTCTTGTCTGTCACAGGCAGCTCAGCTCGGCTAGAATCCTCCAGCAGCCAAGATTCCCAGCTATTCTGGAGAAAAGAACAAGTGGAAGAAAACGCTAGGTTGGTGAGGGCTTTCCCCAGCATTAGTCAAATAGGAGAGAAGAAAAAAAGACAACTCACTGGGGGTAGAGTCATATGTTGACCAAGACTCGGAAATCTGGAGAGGCAGTCTAAAAGCTGCGAGGCCCCCAGCAAGCAAGGGGTTACTTCCCCTACTCACCCCTCCTATCTGCTCCTGGGGAACGGAGTCCCTGCCTTACTAACAGATACCCACTGTTAGGAACACTCTCTGCAGACCATCCACCACAACCAGGTAGATCCTGAACGCTGCAGGCAGATCTAAAAGCTGTACCTGCTCCTGGGGTGGGGACCAGGAACCCCAGGTGAACTCTACTGAGGTCTTGAGCAGGGCAGCTTATGATGCCAGCCAGCTGCCCTGTGCTCACTCGTCCACAGAGGCAGAAGGTAACCTTAGTTCCTGTCTTCCCAGCTCCCAATGTCAGCTCCTCACACTGGTCTGTCTTCCTGCCATTAGGTTCCTTGAGAAAACACCGCATCTTTTCAGTCAACGCCCCTTTTGCTCAAGGCTGCTTGAGTGGGATCTGCTCCTTGCAACAAACGAGTCCCGATTGTTAAAAATCACGGACACTCTGTCCAGTTTTTAAGACTGACCAAAACTAGGCAGCATGAATCAAAGGAGAGTGTTCAATGAGAAACAGAAAAACAAAAACCTGTTCAGGAAAGACAACATAACTTGGCTATGGAGTAATAGTCACATTCATAATAACATAAAATTGATTCCAACTTTGAAAAACAATCTACAGACAAAATAAAGAAGGCTTGATAATCACTACAAACAATATCAGCTTTGATTGTGCAAAGGACAAGACAGAGATGACAATGGCTTGAAGGTGGGAGGGGGAGAAGGTGCGCAGAAGGCAAGGGTGGGTGCCGGGCTGCTCCTCTCACAGCCTGGGAGATCAAGAGAGACAGCACGTGGTAACGCCGTCAGGAATGAAGGTAAAGATGTGTTATCAGGAAACTGTTACTCAGGTTAACCTGAGAGCAGCAAATCAGACTGCGGGACTCTGGCCCGCGACCCTCCGAGAGCTGTGCCCTTCACCTTGCCGCCCAGAGAATGAAGGACCAACGCTGAAGGACTGAAGAGGCCAATGTACCTGCGCATATAAGATACGTGCACATTTTTAAACTCAAAGGAAACTTTTAAAAAGGGAAGTTTCTGGCTGAAGAGTTGTGAGAAATGGCCTGAATTCCTGTCAGATGTATTCTGCAAGCAGACCAGACATTACTATCATTTGACAGATGTGAGAGGTGAGAGAAGCAGAGTCAGGGAGGACACCGTAATTTTTGTTTGACTAATTGAGGGAATGAAGGTTAATCTGTAAAGACAGGCAAAACCTGAAGAAGGAGCAGGTATTGGGAGAAAAATAAGAGTTTAGTGATGAATTTTTAAGTGGCATCTTAAACTAACAATGTCCAAGAGGAGCTGCCACTTAAACATTTACATAGAAGATAGAAAGATGACCCTAGAACAAACTCTGCTCCCTCACTGCATATGATTCTTTTCTTAGCACCTTATTTAACGTAGTGGTACATAATCTGGAACGTCCATATTATTTTGTTTGTTTGTTTTGTCTTTTTAGGGCCGCACATGTGGCATATGGAAGTTCCCAGGGTAGGGGTCAAATTGGAGCTGCGACTGCCAGCCTACACCACAGCCCAGCAACGTTGGGATCCAAGCCACATCTGTGACCTACACCACAGCTCGTGGCAACGCCGGATCCTTAACCGAGTGAGGCCAGGAAACGAACCTGCGTCCTCATGGATGCTAGTCAGATTTGTTTCCGCTGAGCCACAACAGGAACTCCTATTTTGTTTCTTTTTGCCTCGTTCACTATTTAGGGTATACCAAGGCCCTATAACAAATACAGATCCAAAGACGTACTACACCAATATGAGATTTTTGGAGTTTGGGTGTTCAAGTTGGTTGAGTGGCTGTCCTACAAGCTTTATTTCGGGATCCAAGCTCCTTCTTGTCTATGGATACATAAGCCATTATTTTGGTCCTTAACAAACGCTGCATCCAGGTGACAAAGGGAAAGGCAAGCAGAGGATGCCCATAGATTCGTGGGCCAGATCTAGAATTAGCACAGAAACTGCTGCTCTCACTGCAACAGGTAGAACTCAATCATGTGGACTAATACCAAGACAGTAGCAAAAAAGTAGTTTATCATTACAATATTCAGAAGTGAAAGAAATTTTAGGTCACTTTCCCAGTTTTCACAGCAGTAAAAAAAAAAAAAAAAAAAAAAAACTCTTTAAAATTAGTAGACTTTGGAGTTCCCCTTGTGGCGCAGTGGTTAACGAATCCGACTAGGAACCATGAGGATGAGGGTTTGATCCCTGGCCTTGCTCAGTGGGTTAAGGATCTGGCGTTGTCGTGAGCTGTGGTGTAGGTTGCAGACGCGGCTTGGATATGGTGTTGCTGTGGCTGTGGCGAAGGCAGGCAGCTATAGCTCCGATTAGACCCCTAGCCTGGGAACCACAACATGCCATAGGTGCGGCCCTAAAAAAATGACAAAAAGACAAAAAAATTAAAAAAAAAATTTAAAATTGGTAGACTCCAGATCCAGTTGCTTTTGATTAGTATATGTAACTGACCCACATTCAAAGTTCTCTTCATTCCTTTCTTACAATCCTTTACAAAATGCAGGAGAGGCACTGAAACTTGGCTCATATTTTACTTTTTGTCCTTTTAGGGCCGCACCTGCCGCATGTGGAGGTTCCCAGGCTAGGGGTCAAATCCGAACTGCAGCAGCCGGCCTACACCACAGCCACAGCAACTCTGCATGCGAGCTGCATCTGTGACCTACACAGCTCACAGCAACGCCGGATCCTTAACCCACTGAGCGAGGCCAGGGATCAAACCCGCATCCTCATGGATGCTAGTCAGGCTCGTTAAATGCTGAGCCAATGACAGGAACTCCAGGCTCATATTTTAAATAAAACATTTTGATGATTTGGTCTTCCAAAAATTACTGAGTTTTCATTCTTTTTTTTTTTTTAACTAATTTTCGTTATGTCTTCTGTCTTTTGAGGGCTGCAGTCTGAGCCTTGCTAAAAAGTTGTTTGGTGACCTTGGGCAAGACACTTCACCTCGCTGGGTCTGTTTTCTCTTTGAGAAATAAGGATCTTATATTAGTCTCTTTGACCAGTTTTTCTTTTCTGCTTTTTAGGGCCACACCTGTGGCATATGGAGGTTCCCACAACCTACACCACAGCTCACAACAACACTAGATCTTTAACCCACTGAGCAAGGCCAGGGGTCAAATCCACGTCCTCATGGATACTAGTCAGGGTTGTTAACCACTGAGCCACGAAGGGAAATCCCTTTCTTTTATTTTTAAAAGAGCTTCATATTTTTTTTTTTCAATTTCATTTTATTCTTGTGCCAGAGCATGTGGAAGATCCCGGACCATGGCTCAAACTTGAGCCACAGCAGTGACAACAGCAAATCCTTAACCACTAGGCCACCAGGGAACTCCAGCTCCATATGTTTTGATGTTTGTCTCTGCCATTATTTCTAAGAGTTTGCAGTCATAGCTTTGAGCTTCTCTTTGACCTGAGTTATTTCAGATAGTTATTTTTAGGGGTGTGTGTGTTTGTGTGTGTTTCTGTATGTGCCAGTATTTTCAGTGTTGATTGTTTAGAACTGTGTCATTATCTAGCTTTATCACAAGGTCAGAAACCATGCAATGTCATTTCTACATTTGACTTGGTATGATGAATTTTTCAAAACGTTTTGTGGCTTCTGTAAAAAAGTATCTATTTTTATCTTTTGGCCCTGGAATACAGCAGCTTAATGTGGGATTTCAGTTCCTAGACCAGAACTGAACCTGGCCTGCAGCAGTGAAAGCACAGAGTTCTAACCAGCAGACTACCAGGGAACTCCCAAAAATGTTTATTCTTGATGTTTAGCCAAACTTAATACAATCACTACCTGGCCCTTACTAATTATGCAATTTAAAAATGAGAGAGGAGTTCCCACTCTGGTGCAACCAGATTAACAGCGTCTCTATAGTGCCAGGAGGTAGGTCCAATCCCCAGCCTAGCACAGTGGGTTAAAGGATCCAACTGTGGCTCAGATCTGATCCCTGGCCTGGGAACTCCATATGCCACTGGGTGGCCAGAAAACAAACAAACCAAAACAAACAAAAAGAAAAGAGAAACAAGTTTCTCTTTCATGGATAATCTGCCAGTGTTCAAGACAGCTTACCTCTGGCTGCCAGGAGCATAAAGTAGAAGGGAAATGGGTACTTATACACACAGGTGCTTTCAGGTTCTTTTTCAAAATCAAACAGGACTATTTCTAATGAGCCACAATTTGGTTTGATTTGCATGTTTCTCCTTCCAGAGTCAAGGACAGGTTACAGTCAACTGAATGGAAGAGGCAGGTTCAAGTAACAGGAAGAAAATAGGGACGGTTAAACAGAAGAAAACAGAGCGAATCTCCTCCCCATCAGGGATACGCCTACTGGAGGGGGGGTTTCCAGTGAGCCTGCACACGCCCAGGACGCAGCCCAACAGGACCCCTGCTCTTTTGATGACAATGAAGGACCTGCTCAATCTGACACCCAGGTCTGTCCACTACCACATCCAAGCCATCTGGCCCAAGGCTCTTTGTCATTTAAGCTTTACTCTCATCCAGAAACTCATCTCAATTTTAAGCTCATAGTTAATTCCCTCCAAAACCTTTCTCAGAAAAGTATCACATAAAAGCAACAAAAGAAAGACATTTACCTGGCCGCTTTGTCGAGCAAGGATACTAACTTCTATGGAAGATGCAGATGCTGCCAGCACTAAATCCCTTCAAAGAATAAAACCAGAAGACCATTAAATTCGGAAAGCAACAGCTGTACCTTGACCTGAGTCAGTGGTAATATCTACAAGGATTTCCTTGAGACGTCGAGGAGAGAGCCTAGGTTTTCTACATGGTTTAAGAACAGTAGGAAGATTTTATGTATTCATTTAATTAATTAGTCTTTTTTAGGGCCACACCCACAGCATATGGAGGTTCCCAGGCTGGGGTCTAATTGGAGCTGCAGTTGCCAGCCTACACCACAGCCACAGCAACGCCGGATCCAAGCCAAGCCATGTCCGTGACCTGCACCACAGCTCACGGCAACAATGGATCCTTAACCCACTGAGAGAGGCCAAGGATCGAACCTGTGTCCTCATAGACGCTGGTCAGATTTGTTACTGCTGAGCCACCATGGGAACTCTAGAAAGGTAAGAAGTTTTTAGATGTAAAGCTTTATTTCTTAGCTCGTAGGCTAAAGCCCTGGAGACTCGGCCAACTGCCTATCTATTTAAAACAACGGAAGGAGAGACGCAAGTCAGAATTCCCAATAAATATACCGCCTTGTAGAGAAAATAACTTAGAGGAACAAAAGCTTTGCTGCAAGTAACCTATCTTTCGAAGGGGCACTTCTGCTCAGAAAGAAGCTTTTAGTATGTTCCTTAAGAATCAGTATTTTCTCAAGTCATCACTAGAATTACTCAGAAGATGAGATTTTTTTTTTTTTTTGCCTTTTTGTCATCTTAGGGCCGCACCCGCGGCATGTGGAGGTTCCCAGGCTAGGGGTCTAATCGGAGCTGTAGCCACTGGCCTACGCCGCAGCCACAGCAACGCAGGATCCGAGCCGTGTCTGTGACCTACACCACAGCTCACAGCAACGCTGGATCGTTAACCCACTAAGAAAGGCCAGGGACCGAACCCACAACCTCATGGTTCCTAGTCAGATTCGTTAACCACTGTGCCACAACGGGAACTCCAGAAGATGGGATTTTTAAGTTTAGCATGTATTCGAGCTAAATAATTCAAGACTGGGGAAACAGTACAGCAGCCAGAAAGGCATGGTCTAGCATCAGCTGAAAATACGTTCAGGGCACCTCCAGCCTCTATCTCCCTCTCTTGTGAGAAGGGAAACAAAACAGAACAAGCAGGACAATGACTCGGGTGTGGCTGGACACTGAGGGCCAGAGTGCCCCCCCGGGGTCCTCGGCTCACCATTCCTCCACGTAGCTCAGGTAGTAATGATGCTGCCGCTCTGTGCAGCTGCCGTAGCAGGGCTCCATGAAGTTCACAAACACCTCTGGGTGCTTTTCTTCTTTTTTCTACAGTGAACACAAGGAAAAAAAAAAATCTCATGGGCGACTTTTCCTCAATCCTACAGTTAAGGATCTCAAAAGATAAATTAAGTTTATAAGAAAATTCACTCAAACTCTACGTCCAAATCTACAAACACGACATAAAGGCAGCACTGAGCAGCACCAAGAGTAGAAACAGTGGCCAATGACCAACCCAAATCCAGACTTTTCTGTCACTCAAACATGGACAGATAACTCAACTCTCTGAAAATGTTTCCCACATGCACGATGGACCAGAAAAAAATCTGTATCTAAGGCTGTTACATGTGTAATATAAAAGGATAAAGATGAAGCTTCTAGCCTAGTACATGGAATATAAGCAGTAGTCAATAGTGTTAATATTATCACAAAATCTTAAGGAATATCTTGAGGCGTTTTAAAAAACCTTTTTAAAATTCAGCCCATTGTCAGGAACCCAAAAGACTTAATAAAAACAAGACAAAAAAAATAAAAATAAAAAATAAAAAAATAAAAACAAGACACTTTTTTCCTCATATCAGACTGGCAAAGATTAAAAGTGGAACCACTGCATTTTTTAATTTTAATTTTCACTTTTTTTTGCTTTTTATGGCAGCACCCAAGGCATGTGGAAGTTCCTGGGTTAGGAGTCAAATTGGAGCTACAGCTGCCAGCCCACGCCACGGCCACCGCAACGCCGGATCACCAACCGAGCGAGGCCAGGGATCATGGGTACCGGTTGGCTTCGTTTCTGCTGTACCACAACGGGGACTCTGAACCACTGCATACTGACACACATCTCTGGCTGCTAGTCCCACTGGTGGTAGAAATATAAACAGATATAACTTTTCAAAAAGATACTCTGGTAATGTTTTCAAAAGCCTATCAAAAAAGCATATACTGGAGTTCTCATTGTAGCTCAGTGGTTTAACAAACCCGACTAGCATCCATAAGGACAGAGGTTCCACTGCTGGCCTTGCTCAGTGGGTTAAGAATCTGGTGTCGCCATGAGCTGTGGTGTAGGTTGCAGATGCCACTCGGATCCTGCGTTGCTGTGGCTCTGGTGCAGGCCGGCAGCTAAAGCTCTGATTCGACCCCTAGCCTGGGAACCTCCATATGCTGCGTGCACAGCCCTAAAAAGACAAAAAAAAAAAAAAAGCATATACTGTTTGACCTCGCAAATTATTTTTTAGGATAAATACCTAGAAATGAAACATAATGACATTTAAATGTACATAAAAGAATGTCGGTATCAAAACTCTTTCAAAACTCAGAGTTCCTATCAAGGATCAGGAGAAATTAATCTGGCTAGCATCCATGAGGACACAGGTTCAATCCCTGGCCTTGCTCGGTGGGTTAAGGATCTGTCGTGGCCGTGATCTGTGGTGTAGGTCAAAGCGCAGATTGGGTCTGGTGTTGCTGTGGCTGTGGTGTAGGCCGGTAGCTACAGCTCCAATTCAACCCCCAGCCTGGGAACCTCCATATGCCATGGGTGCAGGCCTAAAAAGACAATAAATGAATAATAAAATAATAAAACAGGGAAAAACTGAAAACCACCTCGGTGTCCTGGGTACTTCAGAGGGCTCCTCTGCTGAAAACGACAGCAGAGGAGATGCTCAGTGAATTATCTGTCCAAAAGCAAATTCAGATTTATTGACATAAGATGCTTGCAGTTTACTAAGAAAAACAAGGCTGCAAAATAAAATGACTAGTACTATTCCCACTTTTTTTTGTTGTTGTCTTTTTGCCTTATCTAGGGCCACACCCGCGGCATATGGAGGTTCCCAGCCTAGGGGTCTAACAGGAGCTGTAGCTGCCGGCCTTCGCCACAGCCACAGCAACGCAGGATCCGAGCCGCATCTGCAACCTACACCACAGCTCACGGCAACGCCGGATCCTTAAGCCACTGAGCAAGGCCAGGGATCGAACCCGCAACCTCATGGTTCTTAGTCGGATTCGTTAACCACTGAGCCAAGACAGGAACTCCCCACTTTTGTTAAATTCAGACATTTATGTATACATTTAATGTTTTTCTGGACTCTGGAAGCAAGATGACTTGAAAATATAAGCCCTGCCTCATCTCTTGTCTTGTAATGCCACTACAATCTAGAAAGATTTTATTATTCAAGTCCTTCTTTGTCTTCAACATGGCCAACTCCCTCATTCAAATGGCTCTTCCTTGACCACCCAAGCTCAACCACACCCAAGCCATCACTGACCCCTTACCCCGCTCTATTTCCCCCATCACCCTTATCACTCCTTGATCCCACCCTTGTTTGGGGACCAGCACATTCATTTGAATGCAGGATCCATAAAAGCCAAGGATTCTGCCTTGGTCATAGCTGTACTCTGAGCTTTAAAGCACAATGGGCAGGCATTCAATATATAACTGATAAAGAAGTAAATTAGTGAATAAATTTTAAAAATCAAGACATGTTCTTGCTTTTCTAAAATGTCGACCAAGTTAACATTTACCATGACTCGTGGTTTACAACTTAAGCCAAGTTAACGTTTATGATTTTTTTTCACCTCGTGACTCTACAGTAGAACCATAATTTTGGTCCCCAGGCCCATGCTGCAGCTTTAAAATCTTACACCTCAAGTTGCATCACCACCGACAGTAAGAAAAGCAAACGGAAGGCTAAGCCTCCAGCTTTACTGGAGACTTCCGCGACCTGCTAACAACAAAAGCATCCCTTTCCTGCACATACCGGGAGCAGAGCCATCACCACATCTGGAGAAGTTTCCAAGGTCCCGTCTGCAGCGGCATAGACTATTGTGAATTCATAGGTGCCGATCCACAGCACATCCAGAACTGAAAGACACACATCCTAATAAAGCATCCTGTGTTTGGAATAAGCTCTGTATTTTATAAAACTAACATCTCATGGATTAAAAAAAAAATCCAACCACTACACTTTAACAAAGGTCCAGATTTCACTAACTACATATAATTCACAAAGACCCGAGAAGCCCAAATTCCACAATGTTATCTTTCTTTCCAGGGGATTCTTTCTTTCTTTCTTTCTTTCTTTTTTTTGGCAGCACCCACAGCATGTGGAAGTTCTCAGGCCAGGGACTGAACCTGCGCCACAGCACTGACCCGAGCAACAGCCGCGGCCACACCTGATCCTTAACCCAATGTGCCACAAGGGAATTTACTCTAGAGGATTCTAATTAAAGCAAATTATGAAGAACTCTAATAAAAAAAATCGAGCTCCATTTAATACCAAGAGACCAATGTGTCTACCAGAGGATTATCGCCACAGTGACTTAATCAGCTCACTGAAACCGCGAGTCTCCTCACGGGAGGCACCAGCACTGCTCTGAGCGGGGATGCAGGTAGATTGCATGATCGGAAATCTCTGCAGTACAGGTAGCACCCCATCAGACAGCAGCCCAGTAAGAAAAGCAGTAGCCTTACCTCGGACAGGATGATCTGACACATAAAACGGAGGACAAGGGATGACTTTTTTTTCCTGCAGAGTCTGAAACAGATTTGGGGGGAAAAAGTGTCAAATGAAACAGTCCCCAAACCAAAGAAACTGTCAAATCCACATGCTCCCCTAGCGGCCCCCTAAGCCTCTCTCCCCAGTCAGGAGAGCATAAACACAGAGGAGCGGATGGCGACTTTCAGGACCCTACCCTACCCTACACACTCACAGGAACCTGGCTGGGTGCAGGGAACAAGGCTGCTCAATGCAACACTGTCTACGGTAGCAAAACCACTCATACGGATCCAGATATCCATCAGCTATGCAGGAGAAAGGTAAATTAAGGTACAGTCACACGTGGACTACCGTGCAGCCATGTAAGAGAAAGAAGCAGCTCCTGAGTAATGAGTTAGAAAAAAAGACTCAAGTACACTATTAAGTTAAGGGGGGGGGGGGCAATAAAATTAAACCAGCTCTTTTTTGGCCACACTCAAAGCATGGAGAAGTTGCCAGGCTAGGGATCAAACCCACACCACAGCTGCCACCTGTGCCACAGCTGCAGCAATGCCAGATCCTTAACCTGCTGCACCGCAGGAGAACCTCCTACCTGTATTATTGTTTTATAGACTACTGCTCTAAAAAGACATGTGGGTATGTACTAAATTTCATATAACTTTTTTTTTTGGGGGGGTCTCTGTCTTTTTAGGGCTATACCCGTGGCATATGGAGGTTCCCAGACTAGGGGTTAATCCGGAGCAATAGCTGCTGGCCTACACCACAGCCACAGCAACATGGGATCCGAGTTGTGTCAGTGACCTACACCACATCACATGGCAAAGCCGGATCCTTAACCCACTAAGCAAGGCCAGGGATCGAACCCACATCCTCGTGGATACCAGTTGTGTTCGTTAACCACTGAGTCATGATGGGAACTCCCACACAACATTTTTTTTTTATGATAACAAAGAAGAAACAAACCTTAACCCCAAAGCTATGCCACCACATTCACCACTTTGCAGCCCCGCAGAGAACGGGAGCAAGGCACAACAGCAAGGCCTCGGCGTTGCCTGTGAGCCTCTCCTTCCCATCCAGGCTGGACCAGACACACACGGGTTCTAAGTCAATTTATACCGAAGGGTATTCAGGAGTATTATCTCTGGAAGGACACAGGGAGAGGACGACAGCGGACAAGCAACAACCCCTTCCTGCATTCACTTGTGAACTGACGAATTTGTTGCAATGAGCGTAAGTTATATTTTAATAGAAGAAAACAGCAAAGACACTCCCAAACCACCCTCAAAACAGTGAGTAACTTAAGCGAAAACGTTCTGGAACCTAAGGTAAGACTCACAGGAAGATACTGGACCACAGTTCCATTCTGTTTCCCCACTGCCAGCTGCTTTCCTTTGGGGCTCCAGCACACTGAGAAAAGAAGAGAGGGCCACCCATTCAGAACTGAAGAACACGAGCAAACCGATTCTCATTCCTCTGTCAGGTCAGGGGAAACAGCAGGATCACCCTTACTTGGCAAAGTGAAAAAAGAAAAATCATTTCAACGATACAAGCCAACTGTGAGTTATGTCTGGGCCACAGAATCAGCTGGTGAAAACACCGTTTCAATGCAGTATGGCCCAGAAAACTGTAAAGTGCGGAAAACTCTGTAGATAAAACAAGGATAATCGAGAAGATTTTCCAATATCAAGAAATCATTCTCTCGCTCCTTCTTGATGTTTTCTAACACTTTTCCCCTGAAGATACAAATGAGTCTTTCAGAGTATGACTCTCATAGAGCAAAACAATTACTCTCAACATATGCTGGGATTGGGGTACCGGCAGCCACAAAAAAAAAAAAAAAAAAAAGATAAACATTATTTTGCTTATTTTTTTTTCTTTTTTTTTTTAAGAGCCCTACCTGCGGCATATAGAAGTTCCCAGGTTAGTGGTCAAATCAGAGCTACAGCTGCCGGCCTACACCAGAGCCACAGCCACGCCAGCTCCAGATCGCGTCTGCCACCTACCCCGGAGCTTGCGGCAATGGCAGATCCTTAACTCCCCAAGCGGAGCCAGGGACTCAGCGACAGTGGGAGCTCCCCAGAAATGAGTTTTAAAATAGATTACCACTACCACACGTTACAGAGCAGAAGACTGCAGTACCCACCAGATGTTACTCCCACTGTGGAAGGAAGAGTGGCACAGACTTTGACGGCGTCTGTGACGTGCAGGACGGCAATGCTGCCATCGGCCAGACACACTGCCACCATGGAGGAAACGGCAGGGTTCCACTTCATGTCGATCACCATCCCTCCTGCATCTTTCGAGAGCTTATGATAGGCAAACGGGCGTTTCTGCTGTTTAGCCTTTGAAAACAAATGCCCAGAAGCAAAAATAAAGACATTTAACAGTCAAAAAGAAGTTATTGGATGTGCAAGTTTTCTCGAATTACAGTTCACTTTTCTCCGTCACAAAAATATTTAGCCCCACACAACGTGTTTGTTACAATTTTAATACAACTTTGAAAATGGCAATTATTCCAGCATGCTTGGAGAGACTCCCAACGGGGGAATAGATACATGGAAGACAATAAAGAGTATATACTAGACTAAAATCTGGGTTCAGCTTTTTTTTTTTTTTTTTGGTTGCACCCACATCATGTGGAAGTTCTTGGGTCAGGGATCGATCAAGCACCACAGCAGTGACCCAAGCTGCTACAGCAACAATGGCAGATCCTCAATCTATTGTGCCACAAGGGAACTCTTGGACTCTGCTTAACTGTGTTGGGTCCCTGAATTTTTTCTTTTTTTTTAAGGCCACACCCACGGCATATGGAAGTTCCCAGGTTAGGGGCTGAATCAGAGCCGCAGCTCCCAGCCTATGCCACAGCCACACTGGATCCTTAACCCACTGAGCAAGGCCAGGGATCAAACCCACATCCTCATGGATACTCGTCAGGTTCATAACCCACCGAGCCACAACAGGAACTCCCTCAAAATAATTCCTTGAAGTCCCTTTTATCTCAAAGATCTATGATTCTAAAATTAAGGACCTTTTAAGAACCCATATCTTAATCTAGAAAAAGATTCAAAGGTCAACCAAGAATTTGGAGCTTCTAATTCAATACCAGGCCCCTAGTTTGCCAGCAGCTTACCTCATTTGAAAAGGTGCGAACATCAAAAAAAGCAATAATGGAACCATATTCACTGGACATCATGCACACAGAAAGCGTGAGGTTATCACAGCTTAGGGCCAGGTGATGTATCGGGAATTTCATAGGAACCAGCAGACTCTGAACTTTATCAACTATGAAAACAAAACAAAAACACAAAGCAGAAAATGGAGTGTTCTAAGCATAAGCTACAAACCCTCTATTCAAGTCTACGTGAAATAATTTTTGTAACCACATGAACATATGCACACACCCTGATCCTCAGATGTGCAGATAAATCATAGCTGTCTTGCAGATGTATAATGACGCTTTAAGTATCCTAGGATTCTTCCTCTTAAGACCCGAGGAAACTAACAGTGGCTATACTCCTTGTTGAAAACAGTGTCTCGTACCGTATTTTTGCAACAATGCTCCGAATAATACATACTCCCATTTGTTTGGATGGTGCTCTTGTGACAACTAAAAAGCCATGCAACAAACTCTTCTGGGAGAGAGCTGGAGCACGTTCAACTGAGCAGAGATTAAAAGCATGGCACAATGCTCTGAGCTCAGAGGAACAACTTATCAAAAGAGAAATACAGGGAATCAAACAGAACACCCAGAAAAGCTTCCCTCAGCCTCGCCAGAACTTACTCTTCTTGGGGGTCAACCTCAGGACTAACAGCAGTTTTAATTTTACTATGAGAATGACTTCTTGGGAAGAAAATGACATGAGCACTTCACTGCACTCCTCTCTTTACAAGGCAACATCAATTAAGTAACTTACCTATCTTATTGGGATCATCTCCAGGTTTATTCTGAATAAGGAGATTTTTGGTAGGAAAAATCTGCAACCCACTGGCTCCACCGGCAAAGACCAGGCCATACTTGCTGGACACGGCAAGCAGACTTGAGCGTTCCTTGGGCAACTCTTCAGGGGCGTCAAAGATTCTCACCTTCTTCAGTGCTCTAAACTGAAAGTCCTGTGGTGGGGAGTCAAAACAAGACCAATTCAAGAAAACAGGAAATTAAATCACGTCTGTCAGGATATTCCAGTACAACAAAATCCATACTACCCTAAGGCTAAGAACTGAGTCGCTCAGTATTTTTCTTTGGGCCATGCCTGCAGCATGTGGGAGTTCCTGGGCCAGGGATCAAACCCACACCACATCAGTGACCTGAGCCACTGCAGTGACAACGCTGGATCCTTAACCCACTGAGCCATGAGGAAACTCTGTTTATTTTTAATCTTCCTATGATATTGTGGTAACTGGCACAGTGCTTATTAGTATTTATTGAAGAAAATAAATTTTTAAAAAATTGATGAAGCTTTTCTTGACTAACCCAGTGAACACTGATCTTTTCCTTTTCTGAATTCCTAGCTTATTTATTGTCTGAACCACCACACATGCTGGACTTCATTACTTACAATCTTGTCCTATTTCACGGTATGGACTGTCTTATGATCCAGAGCAGCATTTAATAAATTGTTATTAAATACTGAAAGCATCACCCAACTACCCCGTGAGCTCAAATTACCAGTATAGTACTCAAAAATATACGTGGAAATAACGACCACTGAATGGTAACAAAATCCCAAGGACTGGTTTACCTACATTGGGTGCATGCTAAGCAAAACTCCCATTACAGAAGAGGATGTATGTGGCCAAGCTCTTGGCGTTCAGGGCTATAAACGTACCTAGATGCTATGAGGACATCTCAAATCAAGTCCAAACCCCCTGACAGGCTATAAGCAGCTTGGCTTGACCCATCCACATCTGAAGCGTCACCTCACAACACTGCTTCCTTTCCACAACTACACCATCACCTCTGCCACAGCCAGCGCCACCTCCACCCCCCACCTATTTACTTCCAGTTTTCATTTCCTTTCATTTTTATGCTCCTCAGTGCCTCAGGGCCTGGGAGCCTTCCTCAGCCTCATGTCAATGCCTGACTCATCTAGTCTTCCATGATTTTATAGATCTGTTTTCAAAGAATCTTCAGGGTGTACCACCTCTTGGTAAAAAGAGTTCCATTTAAGTTTACCGATAATTAAGTTGTACTATATTCAGTTTTTATTTTTTTTTCTTTCTTCAATTCTAATCCACCTTTAAGTCAAGGTTTTGGTGAAAAGAATGTGAATCTTCTTATGCCTACACTCCGAACAGTGTAAAAGTCAAAGACAGCCTTTTTTCTTTTTTAGGGCCACACCCACAGCATACAGAGGTTTTCAGGCTAGGGGTCTAATTACAGCTACAGCTGCCGGCCTACACCACAGCCACAACACCAGATCCAAACCATGTCTGTGACCTACACCACAGCTCACGGCAACGCCAGATCCTCAACCCACTGAGCAAGGCCAGGGATCAAACCCACAACCTCATGGTTCCTCGTCTGATTCACTGCCGCTGTGCCACAACAGGAACTCCAAAGACAGCTTTTCTCAGCCTTCATTTTTATATACATTTACGGTGTTTCACACGAGATCCCTAACACATTCCACATACTAATTTCCTTGGATTTGATGTTTAATATATATTTGCTAAAGGATTAACTGAAGTACTCTTCTTAATTTCAGCCAAGTATGGGAAACAAAAATCCACATAGCTTTCCAGGTGAGACCACAAAACTTTCAATTTGTTTTGTTAAATCTCATCCTGATAATCCCGAATATCCTACTTGGGTCTTGTAATCAGTAACTCAAAGGGAGACCATCACCTTCTAAGAAGGTGGTTCTTAAACCTTTTCATCCTCCTGCCCCAGCACACCCAAGGAACACGGCACACTCTCACTGGGTGGCTCACTCAGAGTGATTCTCAAGAAGAGATCATCACAGCTCCAAACATGGTAAGGATTACTGCTCCTTAAATGCATTTCAGTGATTCGTTGTTCAAATACCTCAAGTCTTCCTACGACGTAGGCCCGTTTTCAGGTGAAGTCCCTTTCATCATTTGGCTCACCTGGCCCTCTCAAGGGTTCTAATTTCAGGTTGATTTCCAGGACCAAAGCAGTCCTCCTGTTCCAGTTAACTAAAGCTCTTATAAGGATAAGTGATGAACGGGTAAGCGTGGACCACGTTACAGAAGTACTAGCACCTGAGAGAGGGTCTTGAAAGCAGTAACCACCACTTAAATTTCAGCACGCTTGTCAAACTAGGCTTTGGCAAGTTACTTCCTGAACCTCGACTTGCTGCTCTCTATTAACACATACCTCATAGAGTTGCTGTGATAATTATCAGTGCCTGGCATACAGTAAACGCTCGATAAACAGTAGTTATTTACCACTACTCCAACCACCACATTAAAGTAGTTAGGAGTTCCCTTGTGGTCTAGCGGTTAAAGGATCCAGAGTTGTCACTGCTGTAGCTCCGGTTCGATCCCTGGAGCGGGAACTTCCGCATGCCGCGAGAGCGGCAAAAGAAAGGGAAAAAAAAGGGGGAGTAGCTAGGATAACTCAAGAAGCTCGCACAAGACCAAATAGGGCGGGAAAACTGCGTTCAGTGGGGCTTTTACGCCGGCGGCATGGCAGAGCTCTCCGGGACACGTTGGTGAGAACTGTGAACCCGGCAAACAGTTCAAGCTGGAGGCGGGGGGCGAGGCAGCCGACACCCGCGCCGCGCAGGCAACACCTGGACTAAGAAAGGGAGGGAGGCCCCGGCCAGTGTCTGACCTTCATCTCCCGTTCGGGGATGACGGCATCCATCTCGTCTCCCATCTCGCCGCTCTCAACCAGCCAAAGCAGCAACGGCTGCTGCCCGCGGCCTCGCCAACACAACCCGGGCGCTCCCAAGCCAACTTCCTTTCCTCTGGTCTGGCGGCGCTCCGCAGATACGTACTTCCGGCGCGCTTTGGTGACGCCACGCCCCCGGTCTGCTGAAGGGTCGAGGGAGGCTGAGGACCCTAATGAGGTCTTGCGCTCTCCTCGCCGCCGCCTCCCATTGGCCGGCTTGGACCGAGTAGGGGCGTGGCCCGGGAGCCAGGGCGCCTGCGCGCTGGAGGTCAGGGTGCCGCAGCCGGGTTAGCAGGTGGAGCGGTTTCGTTTTCGTTCATTGAGCGGTGCACCTGTAAGTCCTCCACGCTCGTTTAATGGAAACTTCACTGTAATCCGTGGATGTAGGTGGTTTTACATAGTTCCAATTATAGAGAAGTTAGGAACTTGACAAATACTTCGAAGGGGCAACTCCAGAAAAAGGCTTTGGAGGCCGGGAGTGTGGAGGGAAAAGAAGTTCAGGAAGTTGGTGAGGTGGGTCTCGCCAGCCAGACTCTTCTGTGTCTGATGGCCGAAAGGGGAGATTAGAGGGCACCAACGATTAGCTGTGTTTACGCCTTTCGACGTAATCATTTCCAGAGCAAGGGCCTAGAAACTGGGCAAAACACTTTATCTATTTGTTTTTTAGGGCCGTGCCTGCGTGGCATATGGAAGTTCCCAGGCTAGGGGTCTGATCAGAGGTACAACTGCCAACCTACACCGCAGGCCACAGCAACGCGATCCCCGACCCCAATGAGCGAGGCCAGGGATGGAACCCGCATGGTCATGGATACTAGTCGGATTTATTTCCGCTGTGCCACAAGGGAAACTCCTACAAAACACGTCAAATGTGTTGTTTACTCTTCAGTAAATCACCTAAGGGTTATTGCCATTTAATTAAGCACAGAGAAGAAAATCCCCCGGTGCCCCTCGGGTGGCCAAGGCAGAAATAGGATTCAGCTTGTCTGAATATGCTAACTGCTGACTATTACACAGTCCTATGTAGAGATTTTTGTAGTGAAATTATAAATGCCCTAGGACAGAGATTCTTAACTTGGAGCCTGTGATCAGCTGCAGGGGCCATGGGGGGAGGGTACATATTCTGTCCCTGTTTGGTTCTCAGCAAACTGCTCATCTGCTCCAAGCCTGCTTCTCATTTCTCAGACAAAGATGACATAACGGAACCTTGCTCATGGGGTTGCTATGAGAAATAAAAGAAGTTCAGTGTTAAACAGAGCCATACACAGGACCCATCCTTTCAGTCTGTCACTATATCAGCTAGTGCTTCTCAATTTACTAAGCCCCAGAACCATCCCCGGAATACACCAATGCAGACAATGATAAGTTTGTTTTATTTCCATTTTGTAGAGACATCTGGTACCACACACACTCACATGCGTACATACACACAGGCTGCATCCACTTGATTCTGCCCCACGCACCCCTTCCTTTTGAATAGCAGGGGCAAAGCCATATTGGCAGTCCCCAAGTTGCTGGTTACATTAGTTAGATTTGGTCTTTCAGAAAGGAGACAGCAGAACTTCTAAGAAGCTGAGCCCTTCGCCAGAAAAGAGTCATAGAGCTAATAGCCACAACTGAAATACACACACAGACCCCCTTTCCAGGGACCACTTTTAAGACCCAGCAGTTGAAGTCAAGAAACCGTGAAGGAATTGAGGGGGTTTCCTGCCCTTTCTAGCAGCTGGGGACATGCCCACCTGCTCTCCTCTCTTGAAGGAGGCTTCCTGAAGTCTTGTAAACCTGGGAACCCGCTGAGATAAGCCTAGTTGGTTCCATCCTGAGTGACACAGATACACTATGATGGGCAGTCAAAGAAGGCATTATCTTGCTCGAAGGTCTCAACCTGTCCCATCCAGGAGAGGCAGTGGGAAGGGATGGAAATAGGCAGTTCATCTAAGAGGGGAGGGGGAGGAAGGCAGGGGATTCAGCTAGGTGAGATTTTTCATTTACAGGGAGGAATGTTTGGCTGGGGTTTAAAATTCAACTAGGCTTATGCATCTGAAGTAGCTTAGGCTGAAGATCAGCCAGTCAAGGCCAAATAATCTTGTTCCTGAACTGGTTGAGACCAGCAAATTAACCCATCTCGTTCTTTCCCCTTCCCCTACCAGCTGCTCCACTCCCTCCCGCTGCTGTGAAGTCAGCCCCTCGGGCCCTTGATTATGAGTCAAAGGAGCCACAGGTTGCTCACACTTGCTCCGACTCCCAACAGCCCCAGACCTTTCCACTTAAGGTTTTGCAAAGGCTTCTCCAAAACGCTTGCCCAGTCTTGGGCCCAGTTAGGCCACCCAGATTGCAAAGCAGTCACCCCATGACCTCCTCTTTCCTACCATTAATCTCACTCATCATTGCCTGGGTCGGACTTCCCCACTAGACTCTAAATTCCACGAGTCTGTCCATTTCACTACAGGGTTCTTAGCTCTTGGCCTGTAACAGGTACTTAATAAATATGTTCAATGCATGAGTGCATCTGAATCCTGAGCGAGCAGGGGAAGGGACCCCAGAATACAAGCGGAGTCAAGGCTGGGGTCCCCGCTTAGCCAAGATGGGGGCACTATCCTTTTTGAGTTCTGAGAGGTGGTTGACCAGGATGCTCTAGGGAAAGCGAACGGAAGATGCAGTCCCCGGCCCTTACCCAGACCCTGATGCTGCCTCGGAGGCACTGGGGAGGGTGAGTCCTGGCCCAGGTCCTCCCCCAAGGGTTGACCTGGGAGACTGCCCCCCCTTCCCTTGTTTTCATTACCGACTGAGGAGGCCCAGAGCAGAGAGAAGGCACGGCCAGGCCATCTGAACCCCAGATCTTCTCCCCTGACGTTGGGCAAGGCACTGAATCCCTGTGGACCACCCCAGTTTTCTCACCTGTGACCTGAGAGGCCTGGCCCAGCCAACCTGCAGGGTGGATCAGGGCTCTCAAACCCCACTACATAAAAAACAAAAACAAAACAAAACACAGGTGACCCCAATCTAATCCTTAAGCTCAAGGTCTTGGGTGATTTGGAAACAAGGATGATCAATCCAGGGAGACAGTGGACACGGCACAGGTCAGGACAAAGTGGGGGGACTTAAAGCTTATAATAGGTTGTCAATAAATATCTGTTGAATGACTTGAGTGAATAAAGACTGAATGAATGAATGAAGACTGAATGAATGAATGAAGACTGAGTGAATGAATGAAGACTGGGGGTTAAGGTGTGAAGGCAAGTGGAAGTACAGGCAGGTTTCAAGCAGATTGAGATCAGAAAGGCAACTTATTTCTCAGCTCCCACCCTGACAGTGGTGCTGCCTCTTCGCCGTGAGCATTTAAGTCCTCACTCTCCTACCCCCTTGCCCTCAACATCCTCCTTAAGAGGTGGGACTAGACTGAGCTGAACCCCCTACCCACGGCCTCTGGCTCCCCTCTACCTCTGAAGCCCGTTGCTGCCCCTGTGAGATTCGGGGGGCTGCACCTTCCCTCCGAGTTGCCTGTAAAGCTGTGGCCAGGGAGCAAGGCTAGAGGATTCCTCTGGAACCATCTTGAAGGGCTCGAATTACCAAGCCCCCCTCTTCCTCTCCTCTGTCATCTCACTGAGGGGAGGGCAGACAAAGTGTGGACTGAGGGGGGACCAGCTGTGGAGGTGGGACACTGCGTGGCCACATCCTGGTCCGCCAAAGAGCACTGGCACACAGAGCTGTCCCGGGAAACCCTAACGAGGCCCTACAGCCTTATTCTGACTCAGGGTCTTCTGAAACCAGGGCCAGGCCAGGCGCCAGAACTCGACTCCGAGACCTCGTAGAAGGATGGACAGTGCCAGCTCCAAGTGCAGGAATCACAGGCTGCTGGGTACCCCCCCATCCTGGCCACACCCCCTCCAGTTTTTGGTTTAATGTCAGCCCTTCTGCACAGGGAGGGGAGACGGCGGGCAGAAGGCGGAGGTCTGGATTCCCCAACCCAGAGCCCCTTTAAGGCAGATAATTTGTGCTTTACAAAGAGATCACTGATCCTGTTGATGAAAACACAAACCAACAAAGGCACAACGACCACACAAAACACACAAGACGCATCCGAACGAGCGGAGAGGGGCATCGAGATCGGGAGAGAGGAAGAGGAGAGGGGAGGGCGGGGCAGGTCCAGGCGGGGCGTCCTCAGGGCAGGCTGGCAATGTCCCTCTCTGGAGGGGGACCGGCTGGTCTGGGGCTGCTCTCGGTGGCTTTTCCTTCAAACATCATGACTCTGGTTTGGAGATGGAGAAAAAAACAAAAAAGCAGGATTAGGACTCCTTCCTTGTCCAGAAAAAGACCACCTGGCCCTAGCACCTGCAGAGTCCTCAGCAGAATGCCCTCACATCCATTCTCCAGCGAGATTTTCCAGAAGCCCAGGATGGCAGCTCCGTGGGAGAGGCTTCTGGTCCCATTTTACAGAAGAGAACGCTGAGTGGCTAAGGAGCAACGTGACTCCTCAGAGCCGAGGCAGCATGAGACCCCAGACCTCTGACTTCCGGTATGCGCCTTCCCCGGTCCACACTGCCTGGGGGAGGCAGACCTCGGCTAGGCCATGGCTCTGCTCAAAACTCCTTCAGGTCTTTAAAAACCTCCCACTGCTCTGGAGAGGAAAGCCTGTCAAGCGGAGAACGGGAGCCCAGCGGGTAGGCTCTGGGCGGGGGAGGCGGGCGGGCAACTGCCGGGATTAGAATCCCAGCCCTACCCCTTCCCTTGGGGACCCAGGCAAGACACTCAAGCCCACTGATGCTCAGCGCTGCCAGCTGAAAGCAAGGATGACAAAAGCGCTGACATCCTGGAGCTGTTCCAGCTGACAGTGCAGCCACTCCCTGGGCGGGCTCCTCTTAGCTTTAAATCCCATCCAGAGTGGGACAGCCCACCAGGGGCTCACCTGGGGCTCCAGGTCTGCAGATTCAGCTCCCTCCTCAACCTCTGCCCTTGGATGTCTAGGGGCACTTCTGATTCAACGCAACAAAGCCTAAGCTCGACTCCCTCCTTCCCCGCTGCTCTTCTCTCAAAGCAAACAGCAGTGTTGCTCAGTTAGCTCAGAACCCAGACCTTAAGAGACCATCAGACTCCCCCTTCTCCTTTAAGCCTCACATCTGGGCATTTAAGCAATCCTTCCAGCTCTACCTCCGAAAGCACTCCCGGTTCCAACAGCTCCTGCCCACCTCCACTGCACCCTCATTTCTTGCTTCTTTAATTTTTTTTCTTTTTCTTTCTTTCTTTCTGTTTTTTTTTTTTTTTTTTTTTGCAGCACCTGCAGCACATGGAAGTCCAAGGCCAGGGATAGAACCTGCACCACAGCAGAGACCCGAGTCACTACAGTGACAACACCAGACCCTTAACCCACTGTACCACTGGGGAACAGCCTGATTTTTTTTTGGCTTCTTGTTTTTGTTTTTGTTTTTGTTTTTTTATCTTTTCCTTTTCAGGGCCGTGCCTGCAGCATATGGAAGGTCCTGGGCTAGGGATCAAATCAGAACTGCAGCTGCCGGCCTACACCACAGCCACAGCAACACCAGATCTGAGCCTCATCTGTGACCTACACCACAGCTTATGGCAACACCGGATCCTTAACCGACTGAGCAAGGCCAGGGACTGAACCCACATCCTCATGGATACTAGTCGGGTTCTTAACCCACTGAGCCACAAAGGGAACTCCCCACTTCATTTCTATTTTATTTTACTTTTATATTTTTGCTTTTTTTTTTTTTAGGGCCGCATCCACGGCATATGGAAGTTCCCAGGCTAGGGGTCGAATAAGAGCTACACCTGCTGGCCTACACCACAGTCACAGCAACGCAGGATCCGAGCTGTGTCTGCAATCTACACCACAGCTCACAGCAACACCAGATTCCCGATCCACTGAGCGAGGCCAGGGATCAAACCCACATCCTCATGGTTACTAGCTGGATTTGTTTCTGCTGCGCCACAGGGGGAACTCCTCTCTGCCTCGTTTCTTATTTGCACAAGTGCCCAAGTCTCCTGCCGGCCTGCCCGCTACCACTCTTGCCCTCACCACAGCTGGAGGGGGCCTTTAAAAGTCAGCTCCTCGCTTAGAGTACCCCAATGCCATCGCTCCACATTAGTACAAAAGGCCATAGCAGCCTTGGACCGCAAGCCCCCCGTCACCTGGTCCTTGCACATCTCTGCAGACTCATCCTTCACACCCGGAACTCCAGGCACACTGGCCTCTGTGCTATTCCTTGAGCACAAAAGCACGATTCTGCCACAGGGCCTTTGCATGTGCCAGTTCCTCTGCTTGGAATGTTCTCCCCCAGACTTCACATTGCTCATCTCTTCGCATCTCCCTTACTCAGGACTCGGGTCAAACGTCACCTTCTCAGTGAGATCCCCCTGCCTGCTCTCCCACCACTCTCTCTCCATTTCTATTGGCCACTTGATTTTTCTTTGTACGGTACTATTGCAATCTTGTGTTTTGGCATTTTGTTTTGTTTTGTTTTTGTCTGTCTCCTGCCATTAGAATGTAAGCAATTCACAGAGTTCCCTGGTGGCCTGGTAGTTAAGGAGTCAGTGTTGTCACTGCTGGGGTTCTGTTTGGCCACACCCACAGCATTTGGAAGTTCCTGGGATAGGGACTGAATCCGAGCCACAGCTGTGACCTATGCCACAGCTGCGGCAACACCAGCTTCTTAGCCCCCTGCACCTGGCCAGGGATAAAACCTGCACCTGGCCAGGGATAAAACCTGCACCTCAGGAGTTCCTGTCATGGCTCAGTGGTTAACGAATCTGACTAGGAACCATGAAGTTGCAGGTTCGATCCCTGGCCTCACTCAGTGGGTTAAGGAGCTGGCGTTGCCGTGAGCTGTGGTGTAGGTTGCAGACACGGCTCGGATCCCGCGTTGCTGTGGCTGTGGCAAAGGCCGGCAGCTACAGCTCCTGTTAGACCCCTAGCCTGGGAACCTCCATATGCCCTAGAAATGTCAAAAAAAAAACCTGCACCTCAGAAGTGACCCAAGCCTGCTGCAGATACAACGCCAGATCTCTAAACCACTGCACCACAGTGGGAACTCCTGTGGTTTGGCTTTGATCCCTGGCCCAGGAACTTCCACATCCCAAAGGCACGGCCAAAAAAAAAAAAGAGGGAGAGAATGTAAGCAATTCATGTGTCCCCAGCACCAAGCCTAAGTGGTGCTTATTCTCATAGGTGATGCTCAATAAATAATTTGCTGAATTAATGAATGATAAATCTGAAGAGTCGACATGCAGACTAGTGCCAGATACCCAGGAAATGTCCACTTAATCTTAGGTGTCATTTTAATAGCATCATCACTCTCACTGCTACCACCTGGCCTCTCAGGTGCAGCGTGGTCTGACCTGGACGGTTTTCCCACCACCCCTCCTGCCCCCCGCCGCCCCACACTAAATTCTCTGACCAGCCCGAACTGCAGGCTCCCAAGCAGGTCACCCAGCTTCGCCCCTTGCAAAATGAGACAGGTGTATTTCACATGTGTACTTTGAAAAAGTTAACCTTACACGTCACTACATATAAAATACATAAACAATAAGGATTCACCGTAAGGCATAGGGAACTATAGTCAGTTGTCTTATTATTAACCTAGAATGGAAAAGAATTTGAAAAATATATGTATAACTGAATCATTTTGCTGTATACCCGAAACTAACACAATATGGTAAATCAACTATACTTCGATTTTAGAAAAAAATCCAAAAATTAAAAAAAAAGAGCTAGTTCCTATTGTGGCGCAGTGGAAACAAACCCAACTAGTATCCATGAGAATGCAGATTCGATCCCTGGCCTTGTTCAGTGGGTGAAGGATCCGGCGTTGCCATGAGCTGTGGTGTAGGTCACAGACGTGGCTCAGACCTGGCGTTGCTGTGGCTGCAGCGTAGGTGGCAGCTGCAGCTCTGATTCAACCCCTAGCCTGGGAACCTCCATATGTCGCGGGTGCAGCCCTGAAAAAGGCAAAAGAAAAAAAAAGTTAATCTTGTTTCCTAAAAGCCAAGTGAGTGTCCTTGACAGCTTGAACAAATACCATAAGACTCTCCAAGGAAGTTCTCCGCTGCTCTCCAGTACAGATAAACCCGTAAGACGTGATTCTGGGCCACCATATACTGGGTGTTTGCCATGAGCCAGGTGCTGCATTACCCCTTCACATGTGTTATCTCATTAACCCTCAGGACAACATGCAAGATATTTATGATTATCTCTGTCTTATAGGTAAAGGAATCGAGGCTCAGGGGCTGAAAGTAATTTGCCCAAGTTCATTCTGGTAACAAGAAGTAGCATCAGGATTTGAACGCTACCTCCTAATTTCTATTTGTTTTTTGGCCATGACCAAGGCATGCACGAGTTCCCGGGCCAGGAATTGAACCCATGCCAGAGCAGCAACCCGAGCCACAGCAGTGACAACATGAAGTCCTTAACTGCTAGGCCACCAGCCAACTCTGTGTTACTTCCCTTTAGAACAATTTTTTTCTTTTTTCCTTTTTTTTTTTTTAGGCTGCACTCAAGGAATATGGAAGTTCCCAGACCAGGGATGGAATCTGAGCCAGAGCTGTGACCTACATGCAACCGCCTCAAAGCCAGATCCTTAACCCACTGCACCAGGCCAGGGATCAAACCAACACCTCCACACAAACAAGCCAGACCCTTAACCCACTATGCCACAGCAGAAACTCCAAGAGCTGGTTTTTGACTCGAGGAGGAAACTGAGGCTCAGAAAGCTTCCACGGTGCCTTCACTGTCATTGTCACCATCACGGTCGCCACTTCCCAAGTGCTGATTCTACCACGTTCTGCTACAGACTAATCTCGCCTGCAAGTTAACTCGACCATTCGACAGAGAAGAAAATCAGGTTAGCACAGTTAAGACCCATGCCCCGCCGGTCACACGGTGAGTTTCCTCCTGGCTGGGGACCAGCTGAGGTGCCTGGGCCAGGGCCTCTTCACACACGATGACTTGCCTCTAGGGGTCCCGGGGGAGGCGGGAGGTACTCACAGCTTGAGGACAGCGGACCGTTTGCCCAGCATCATGTTCACAAAGTCTCTGTAGGAGATGGTGTCACTGACCCCACCGGTCACCTCCGAGATCATCTTCTTCATCTCCAGGTGGGTCTTGGGGACCCCAAGCTTCTCCATCATCCTCTTTAAAGACATCAGGTCTGCCGGAGGAAAAGCAGCTCTGTTGAGTGGGAAGCTGGCAAAGCTGCCTCTAGCACCCCATGCCCAGAAGAAGCCCCTCTGGGTAGGAGAGCCCTTCCCCGGAGACTTCGGTCAATGGCCCTTCTCCTCCAGGGAGCATGAGCGCCCCCTGCTCTCTTCAGAGGCAGGATGGATCGGTGGTTAGGGATGTGGGCTTCTACAGTCAGACAGACATGGGGTGGAAGCCGGCTCTGCTATTCTTGGCTGTGGGACCTGGGACAAACTGCTTAACCTCTCTGGACCCCGACTCCCATCAGTGATAAGATAGGTCAATGGAATCACTTAAAATGAGGATGGGGGAGTTCCCACTGTGGCCCAGCAGTAATGGATCCGACTAGTATCCACGAGGATGCGGGTTCCATCCCTGGCCTCGCTTAGTGGGTTAGGGATCCAGTGTTGCCATGCGCTGTGGCTCAGATACCGCGCTGCTGTGGCTGTGGTGTAGGCTGGCAGCTGCAGCTCCAATTTGACGCCTAGCCTGGGAACTTTCATATGCCGCAAGTGCAGCCCTAAAAAGCAAAAAAAAAAAAGAGGATGGGGGTTCTCACTGTGGTGCAATGGGATCGGCATTCTTGGGAGTGCTGGGACATGGGTTCAATCCCCAGCATGGCATGGTGGATTAAGGATCTGGTGTTGTCGAAGCTGCAGCTTAGGTCGCGACTGTGGCTCGGACCTGATCCCTGGCCTGGGAATACAATGAGGACAGACCAGAAGCACCTGGCACCCAGCAAGTGCCCAGTAACACAGCTCGCTTCTGCATCCCATTGTTCTCTCTGCTGCTGCCCGAGGTTTCCCGGAGCCCACGGCTCCAGCTACCCAGGAAGTCATGGCCCAGGGAGGTGGGGTCAGGGGTCGGCCAGACTCAGGCATCAGGAGTTGCTCTCCTGGGCACCCGGTGCCAGTGTCTCCCCACCTGCCACCCCCACCCCGCAGTCCTGGGCTCCACCTCGCTGGAAAGGAGAGGGTGCCAAGAATTTCCCAAGGAGCAGGGAAGCCAACAAAAGAACAAAATTCAAGGAAAACAAGGGAGGCACCAAAGTCACCCTACTGCCACCTCTGACCTCTGGGCTCCCAAGATCTGAGGCAATTTCCTTCAGATTGTTCCATGAACAATGGGTCAGCAAAGGCTGGCGGGAGTGGGGGTGGGGCAGGGGACCAAGTTTAGGGCCAGGCGAGTGGTGGGTCAGCTCACCCGCGAGGCTGGGCGGGCAGGACTGGTGCCAGATCCCTAGGTGCCAGGATGTCCAGGACATTTCAAAGAAAGCTGGGCAGCACTCTACAGGAAGAAGTGAAAGGTCCCCCACACGCCACTGGCCAGGCTCTAAACGGGCCAGACCTTTCTGGAAGGCAACTTGGCAAGATGCTTCAAAAGCTTTTGACCCAGAATGTCTAATTCCTGAGATTTACTCTAAAGAAATAATCGGCAGTGGGGACAAAGATTCAAGTACAAAGACGTTCTTCACAGGATTATCAGTAATACTTAAAACCGGACATCGTCTCAATGGACGATACCAAGGCATTGGCTGAATAAATGACAGTCCGTCCTCACAATGGAATATTATGTAGCCATTAATTACATTTCAAAAAAGTTAATCATATGTCAAAATACTAACAATACAGTATTTTTTCTTAAAAGAAGTAGGTTCTAAAATGGTATAAAACAGTGTTTGTGATTAGAACAAAGAATAGAAGGATATAAACTGAAATGTTTTATCAAAGTTATTTCTGGAAGGCGGGACTGTGGGGATGCATTTTTGTCTCTGTGCTTTCCTGTATTTTCCAAAAACGTTTTATGATGACACTGTATTCATTTGACAACCCCCAATATTTTTTTCTAAAGAAAAAAAAGTATAAAAATATTCAAAAAGTAGAAAAACAAGAGAAGACAGAGGAAGTAGAGAAATACTAGAGGGAGAACCCACTAGGAAACCGCAGGCTGCACTCTGGGCCCTGGCCTCTGCCACGTAATGACCACATGCCCCAAGCAAGCCCTTCCACCTTCCTGAGCCTTGGTTTCCTCATCTGTACAATGGGAACACGAAAACCAGCCTTGACCGTGTCATAGCACTACTGGGAAAGGTCAAGGCATGGTTTTGGTTTTGGTTTTGTTTTGTTTTGTTTTGTTTTTTGCTTTTTAGGGCTACACCTGCGGCATACAGAGGTTCCCAGACTAGGGACTGAACTGGAGTCACAGCTGCCAGCCTACATCACAGCTCACAGCAACGCCCGATCCTTAACCCACTGAGTGAGGCCAGGGATCGAACTTGAATCCTCATGGATACTAGTTGGATTCGTTAGCGCTGAGCCACAACGGGCACTCCAGGGCATGGTCTTGCATATAAGCGCCAAGGAGCAGGCGTTTGTCACCCTCAGCACCCAGACGGCAGGACATCATAAAGGTCTGTTGCGGGGGAGAACCAGTGTCCACGGAAGCCACGTGTCAACTGCAGGACAGTGTACAAGTGGAAGGACAGGCTTGGGGACAAAGGAGACGCTAGCGTCCAGGGCCAGGTCGGCAAAAGCGTGAGCACCTCCAGTCCCGGGCAGGGTTGGCACCTCTATCTCGAGTCCCGGGAGCACCTGGGGTGGGAGGCTGGGGCGTGGACAGGGGGGTGGGGGGTAGGGAAACAGTGGGGAGACTTGGGGGCAGGGACCCAGGGTAGAGGGCAGACGGGCTCAAGGTCACACCTGTGAGAACGCCCCCTGCCCCTCACCCACACAGGTGGGTCGGAGAGGCTCTGCAGACCCCATACCCCCCTCCCCCGCCACCCCCCGCACACTCAGAGCCTCACTCACCTATCTCGCCCTCATTGTTCAGGTCAAACTCCATATACTTCTCTGGAAATCAGAGCAAACACCGGCATTAGCTAGACAGCAGGGTCACCCCCTGCGGGGTCCCCAAGACTCCCTGAGGCAACTGCCTGGGTCCTCAGGGAGCCCACGCCTCCCTCACCCGGGCGGAGTTTTGACACAGGTCCTGTCATTTGGGCCATTGCCTCGCCCCACCCACACCCATGCCCGCAACCCTTGCCCAGGGGCACTGTGGAGAAAGGCCCCCGGGGGCCACTCTGATCCTCGGCCAAGCGCAGCTGTTTCTTCCCAGGTCCCCACCAGTATGGGCTGGCTGCATCCGAATCGGCCGCAATGCGACTAGAATCGATGCCTGGCCCTGGAGGTTCAGCTCTGTGGGGGTTGGGAAGCCCGCGGGGGCAGGGGGTGGGTTGGAGGGCTGGGGGCAGTAATTGGTGTGCGTTCAGAGTATCTCAGGTGATTCTGATGGGCAGCCTGGTGTGGGAACCCCCAGTTTAAGAAGTTCCTGGAGGAGTTCCCATAGTAGCTCAGTGGTTAAACAAACCCGACTAGGAACCATGAGGTTGTGGGTTCGATCCCTGGCCTTGCTCAGTGGGTTAAGGATCCGGCGTTGCCGTGAGCTGTGGTACAGGTCGCAGGCGTGGCTCAGATCCCGCGTTGCTGTGGCTGTGGAGAAGGCCAGCAGCTACAGCTCCTGTTAGACCCCTAGCCTGGGAACCTCCATATGCCGCAAGTGTGGCCCTAGAAAGACAAAAAAAAAGGAAGTTGTTCCTGGACTTCTGAACCTTCTGGGGAGTCACAGGCATCACTGAGACTCTGCGGCTCTTTCAGGAGAAATGCTGTTCACGGACCAGCCCTTGACGGCAGGGGCACACACAGGGCCCCGGGGGACACAGATCCGCCCTGCAAACCTCACGTGCAGACTCTGAGTTGCACCTGCCCGGTCCAGGGGTCCAGGGGACCTCCCACAGCGAGGGAAGATACACAGAGCAATGAGCTTGGCATCTGCTGACAAGGCGGGACCTGCAAGTCGCATGACCTTGGGCGGGTTACCCCCACCACGGGCGGGCGGGCCCCTCAGGGTCTATTGCGCACGGAGTAGTCAGCGTGAGAAAGCCAAGGTCCCCCGTGACTCGTGAGGCTCCTTCACAAGCCTCTGCCTCTCCCACCATCCCCTCTGCTCCACTCCCTCGGTCGTGCTGCTCCCGGCCGGTCCCCCTGCACCTGCTGCAGGCTTGCCCCCCTCTGCCTGAAATGTCCCCGAGGCAGGGGGGACATTCCCAGGGTCCCCCAGACTTTCTAACTGGACCCCGTCACCCCCACGAAGCATCTACTACCATCTGACAGGCTTCCGACTTCCTCGTCCTTTCTTCACTGACCCTCCCCAACGAGGACCCGGGCTCCTTTGGGCAGTGGCCGCCCCGTGTATTCTCTGATGTGTCCCCAGGCCCCAAATGGCCCAGTGCTTCACAAGATCAAATGAGTGGATGATCTGAAACCTGGACAGTGTCTTAACTTCCAAGGTAGCTTCCTGTGGTCCCAGGACGGACCCAATCCTACATTGCAAGGAAGACATCAGACCCCTGGGACCTCTGTCCCCCGCTCAAAGCCACCTCTAAATGGTGACCCTACTGGTATCCAGCAGGACGGACATGGACCGGCCGCTCCTCCTTTGCACAGGGAGGCAGAGGGGCAGAGGGATCAGGCTGGGGCCAGGCGTGGGGTGGGGGTGTCTGTGGCTCGCTCCCTCCTTCCTTCCTTCTTTCCTTCCTCTCTTTCATAAAAAGCACCACTGTGTAACATTTAAGAGCAGGGGTTTTGGGGAGCTCCTGTCGTGGCTCAGTGGTTAACCAATCTGACTAGCATCCATGAGGACGCAGGTTGAATCCCTGGCCTTGCTCAGTCGGTTAAGGATCTGGTGTTGCCGTGAGCTGTGGTGCAGGTTGCAGATGGCTCAGATCCTGCATTGCTGTGGCTGTGGTGAAGGCCGGAAGCTACAGCTCCGATTAGACCCCTAGCCTGGGAACCTCCATATGCCATGGGCGTGACCCTAAAAAGCAAAAAAAAAAAAAAAAAAAAAAGGAGCAGGGGCTTTGGAGTGACACCAATATGGATTCAAATCCCAACTCTGCCATAGGTGAGCTGTGTGACCCCAGGCAGATGACCTCCCCTCTCTGAGCCTGAGTTGCTTCATCTGTAAATTAATCGCACCATCTCCCTCCCGGCTTGATGGGGGATATTGCAGGGAGATCGCAGTGCTGACCACGAGGTCAGCGCTCAGCAAATGCTTAGCCACGGGTGTCCTGCCTACGGGCAGCTAAGCTGTAAGCGGTCCGAGGAGCACCAGCAGGTTCTTGGCCCTGGAACAGGCAGAATGCCCGCGTTGCTAAGACTCCGGAGGGGACGGGGCTTGGAGGATCTTCCTGTGGTCCCCCGGTGTGCCCGGGCCCCTGCGCCCCAAGTGCAGCTCCCCAGCAGGAAAGGTGGGTCTGTCCCGCTCCTTACGTGCACAGGAACTCTGCTTTGGAGCCGCTGGCTGGGAACCAAGCGCCAGGGCCCGGAACAGAGGGACCTTTATGCCGCCCCCTCCCCGCGCGGGCTCCCGGGCCCTGTTTTCTTTTCATCCCGTGCTGCCGGGATTCAATGGGCAGAAACTCTGCCCCCTGCCTCACTGTGGCGACACAAACGTCCATTCTCCGCAGGGGCCCCCGAGACGCTCCACGGTGGAGGGGGAGAGGCTGCTACAAAGAACCGATTGTGTGCTGGGGCCCCGGGAGCCGGCAGGGCCTGGGCAGCGGCGGGCAGGAGCCAACCTGAGCCCTGCCGGGCAGCCGGAGGGGAGAGAGGGGCAGGGGCAGGCCAGGGCCTGCAGGCAAGGGCTGGGGGCCTACGCCCCCCCGGCTGGCACGGCCGGGAAGAGAGGCACTCTGGATGAAAGAGGGGTGCAGCTGGCGCTGGGAGGGGCCAAGGCCCGCCCGGCTCTCCTAGCTCACCTTTGAAGGCGGCCAGCTTTTCCGGCAGGTTCTCTTCATCGCTGTACTTCTGGTCACAGAGAAACTCCTGCAGGAGAGAGAGGACAGCACTGAGCAAGGAGTCATCATCACACGGGCCCACCGCCCGGCGCCTCCTCTCCCGCCAGGTGGCCGGGCAGGGCAGGAGGCCGCACTGTTTGTCCTGGCCTCCTGGCTGCAGGGTCCACCCTGTGGGTGGGAAGTTGGCTCAGCGGCTCGGGGTGGGGCCAGAGGTTCTGCTCTAGGAGACGGAACATCTTCACTCTGAATTACGGGCACAGGGAATCTGGGCTTCCCCCCAGGGCACCCCTGCTCCGGGATCCATGAAGCCATGTGCCCTAAAGACAGCCGCTTGGTTCCAGCATTAACCTCTTAGGTATGTGACTCTGAGCAAACTGATTTTGCCTTTTTTTCTTATTTTATCTTTTTACCTTTTCCTAGGGCCTCACCCACGGCATATGGAGGTTCCCAGGCTAGGGGTCTAATCGCAGCTGTAGCCACCAGCCTTCACCACAGCCACAGCAACGCCAGATCCTAGCCGCGTCTGCAACCTTCACCACAGCTCACGGCGACACCAGATCCTTAACCCACTGAGCAAGGCCAGGGATCGAACCTGCAACCTCATGGTTCCTAGTCGGATTCGTTAACCACTGAGCTACGACAGGAATTCGGATTTTCCTTTTTTTTTTTTTTTGCCTCGCCCAAGGCATGCGGAAATTCCCGGGCCAGGGATGGAACCCAAGCCACAGCGGCGACCAGAGCCGAGGCCGTGACAATGTCAAGTCCTTAACCACTAGGCCACCAAGGAACTCCTATTCCTCTTTGAATCACTATTGCTTTATCTGCCAAACGGTGATAATTTCATAGCTTCTTCTAGAGTTTGTATGAGAATCCAAGGAGAGCGTATGTACGAATCTTGGCAGCTCAATGAACAGCAGGTGTCACAGTCTCTCTCCAGCCAGAAAATCACTGTATGTATGAGGTCACCTACCCTCTCACCTGGGTCCTCACCTGTAGAACAGGGCCCACCTCCCCCTTAGATGCTTGGAGAGACTCGAGTCCAGATTGGGGTGGGAGATCACAGTAAGACCAGTGACAGCCCCTTAGTGAAGCACTTTCCCACGTGACCTAACTTGATCTTTCAGGGGGCCCAAGACGTAGCTACTGTTATTACTCCAATTTTATAGAAACTGAGGTTTACAGAGTCAGAACTTCAACACAGCTTTGACTGACTTAGAGCCTGCATCTTTAACCCTGACACTTAAAGATGGGCACAGAGGAGTTCCTATTGTGGCTCAGAACCCGACACAGTAACCGTGAGGATGCAGATTCAATCCCTGGCCTTGCCCAGTGGGTTAGATCAGTGGGCAAGCTGCGGTTTGGGTTCGACCCCTAGCCTGGGAACTGCCACATGCCGCAGGTGTTGCCAAAAAAAAAAAAAAAAAAAAGGTGGGGGGCATTTGCAGGGACTCTTCTGGCTCTAAAACAAAAAGGTGACAATTAGTAGGCACCTGGTAGGCCAGGTGCAGTGGCAGGTACTTTACCTGCCTTGTTCTAATCTTTTTTCTTTTTTTTTTCAGGGCAGCACCGGTGGCATATGGAGGCTCCCAGGCGAGGGGTCCAATCGGAGCTGTAGCCGCCGGCCTAAGCCACAGCCACAGCAACCCGGGATCCGAGCCGCGTCTGCAACCTACACCACAGCTCACGGCAACGCCGCATCCTCAACGCACCGAGCAAGGCCAGGGATTGAACCCACATCCTCATGGATACCAGTCAGATTTGTTTCTGCTGCTCCACAATGGGAATTCCTTTGTTGCTAATCTTCAAATGGCCCTAGGACCTACATTCAGAAGACGAAACAGACGGTGTGTTCCCACGCTGGCACCAGATTCCACAAGTCCCCTCACACCCCTGGATCTTGTTTTCCTCATTGAGCCAACTGGACATGGCCATGACTCCTACACTCCTTCAGCGATTTTTGAGGGACCACAGTGGACACAGCTCTGTTCTAGGCATCAAGGAACCAGTGAGACCAAGGCGAGTGAGACAAGGTCCTTATTCTAAAATTACAGGAAGTCCCTGTTTAAAATGACGTTAGGAGTCCTCCTATGGCACAGCACATTAAGGACTTGGCCTTGTCCCTGCAGGGGTTCAGGTTTTTGCTGTGGCTCGGGTTCAGTCCCCGCCCCAGGAACTTCCACGTGCTGCAGGCGTGGCCAATAAATAAGTAAATAAATAAATAGATAAATAAATAAATAAAATGATGTTAAATGTTATCTAGGTTTAACTAATGCAGAGTTTGAAGGCCTCTTCTGCTCCTCCCTAATCCAATTTCTTTTCCTTCCCAGAGGTAATCATTATGCTAAATTTGGGGGTTCTGCCATCCTCTTGAAAGTTTTTCCTGTTATAACTATGCCAACTATGGTCATAAAAATACATCTTGGAGTTCCCAGTCGTGGCTCAGTGGTAGTAAACCCGAGCGGTACCTATGAGGATGTGGGTTCGATCCCTGGCCTCACTCAGTGGGTTAAGGAACTGACACTGCCATGAGCTGTGGTGTAGGTTGAGGCTGGGATCCTGGGTTGCCGTGGCTGTGGCACAGGCTGCCAGCTTCGGCTCTGATTTGACCCTTAGCCTGGGAACTTCCATATGCCACAAGTTTGGCCCTAAAAAACGCAAAAAAAAATCGTATAAATTAATTTTGAGGGACTTAAAATTTTTTCTAATTCCAAATTTTGGAACATTCCATGTACATAGGAATTTGTAATTCAATGCATGGGTTTTTGTTGTTGTTTTTTTTTGTTTTTGCTTTTCTTTTTTTTTTTTTTTGTTTTGTTTTGTTTTTTAGGGCTGCGCCTGCAGCACATGGAAATTCCCAGGCCAGGGGTTGAATTGGAGCCGCAACTGCCGGCCTTCGCCACAGCCACAGCAACACCAGTTCCAAGCCACATCTGCAACCTACACCACAGCTCACAGCAATGCCGGATCCTTAACCCACTGAGTGAGGCCAGAGATTGAACCCACATCCTCACGGATCCTAGTCGGGTTCATTTTCACTGAGCCACAAGGGGAACTCCAATACATGATCTTTTAAATGAAAAAAAAAAAAAAAAGCTCATCTAGGTCAGTCTCTCAAACTGTTTCTAAATTCCCACTGTCCTTTCCCACTGAATGAGGACCAAGTCTGTACTTACACACCTCCCAGGACAGGGAACTCACTACCTGTCCAGTCAGTCATTGTAAATGGAATGAAGAATGGAAGAATGACAAGAGCCCAGCTGACGATAAAACACTCTGGGCTGGGATCTCAGGCCCCTCCTTACTAGCTGTGAAATGGGCCCGAGGGTACCCACCTCTGCAGGTGCCCAGCCCTCAATGCAAACAACCCACGGCAGGCAGCTATCACCGGGCTCAGACATCCACGCTCAGTAAACAACAGGGACAACTGAGCGTGAGGCAGAATCTGATCCCAGCCAGGGGTCAAGTTCCTCCACGCTAACGCAGCATCTTTGGACGGAGTATACCCACCCTATCAACATGGCCCCACTCGCTGGGTGAGGGCACTCAGATGGCCCCTTTGCTTTGGGCAGGCACTATGCTATCCCACTCAATCCTCATTGCCTCTGTCACTTGAGTTTACAGGTAAGGACCAGAACGGCTGATAACATGTCCAGGGTCCCCAGGTGCTAGGGAAGCTCAAGATTCGTTGGAAACCTGCGTCTATCAGACTCCAAGGCCAGGGGGAAGGCCGCCCCAGGGTGCCGGGGTTCCAGCTGGCTCTGCCGCAGCCTCACTCCTGGCCTCATTACCATTCACTGTGCACAGCCCTGCCCCCATGTAGCTCCACTGAGCTGGAACCTTCCCCTGCAGCCTAGGAGGCTGCCCGCCTGTGGGCTGGCTCTGCCTGTGACTTGCGTTCCTCAGACCCTGTCACAGCTCTCTTCCACTGCTGCCCCCACCCCCATTCTCTGACCAAAAGTGGGACAGTTAACTCTTGTGACCCTGAGCAAACCAAGCCCCTCTTGGGGTCACAGATCCCATATCTGTCCAGTGGGGCCACCAATCGGCCAGTGGTGCTCAGACTTTGGGATAAGGCAAAAAGAAACAACCCCCCCAAAAAAATTAGGGGGAGGTGCTAATACAGGGTTTCCAATATTTTATTTTTCCAAATGAAGATTTTAGGAGTTCCCATCATGGCTCAGCAGTAACAAACCTGACTAGCATCCACGAAGATGCAGGTTCGATCCCTGGCCTCACTCAGTGGGTTAAGGATCCCGCGCTGCCGTGAGCTGTGGTGCAGGTCGCAGATCCTGCGATGCTGTGGCTGTGGTCGTGGCTTTGGCCATGGCTGGCAGCTGTAGCTCCGATTGGGCCCCTAGCCTGGGAACCTCCATATGCCGCAAGTGAGACCCTAAAAAGCAAAAAAACCCTTGATCAATGAATTGAGATTCAGGCTAAACAACTGACTCATCAAGGCAGCACAGCTGGCAAGTGGCCGAGCTGGGATCAAACTCCATGGTACAGGCTGCCAGGGTTCCCTCCGTGCACACAGCTAGGAGTGGGAGTGACCCAAGGAAGTGGGTGTTGGAAGGATGCTAGGAGGAGGCAGGTCCTTGGTCACAAGCTCTAGGAGGATGTGTTTACTGTTCCTGCTCCTAGCACCCAGAAGTGCCCAGCATCTAGCAGGTGCTTGATAAACATTATTGAATAAACAGAGAAGACGGCCACTCAGCCCCCGATGACTTTCTCCACTCTTCCCACTGCAATGGAAAGGCAGCTTTGCAAAGGTCCGGGTACGTGTGTGACCCAGGCTGGAGAGGACTTAGCTTGGAATCCCATTTTTCCTTAGAGCCAAAGTGACAAAAGCTTGAGCCACAGGGTGACCAGGGGTGGGAGAAGCAGCTGACCGGCTCCTGCGTGGGTCGGCAGCCCTCGCTGACCCCGGGCTTGGGGCGGCTGGGTGGACCACACCTTGGGCGGGCAGGTGACAGGAACGGGAGCTCCCTTCTGGGCTGCCAGCTCCCACCCCGCCTCCGAGCTTCGGATTCTCTTGTTCCTGCTCGAGCACAGCCCACAGCTTCTTCCCTCCAGGCGTCCCTCCTCCACACCCTTGCCCGGCCTCGGGGCACAGCCGCACCCACTGGGAAGGTACCTTTTTTCCGTCCAGACTCCAGTATTCAAGGCTGCCCTAAATCTGCACCCCCCAGACGGAGGAGACGGAGCTAGACATCACTCCAGAAGTTTGGACGAAAAAAACCAAAGAAGAGGACAAGCTGGAGCGAGAATGCCTAGGTTTGAACACACTGAGTGCTGTGTGAAAATGACCTCATCTGTCTGTGTCTCAGTTTCCTCATCTGTAGGAAGGATTAAAAATATCTACCTCATAGGCCTGTCCTGAGAATTATACTATGTAAGTGAATATATATGTAAAGTGCCAAACACAGGGCCTGGCACTTAGTAAATGTTAAATAAATGTTAGCTATGTATTACTATTATTGTCTAACATTTATGTTATGTCCAACCCACTTATAACCCCTGCAGCTCATCATTCAGACCGCCAGCGACTGTTAAACAGATTAGGAAGGAAACCCCGTCCCCAGCTTAGGCTGGTAATGATTCCTCTTTCCCCTTTCTGGGTATCCCCATTTGACAGATGGAACAACTGAGGCCCAGGCAGGTTGCTTAACTTCCTCAAGATGGCAAAGTTTTAACAATTCAAGGCCTATCTCCCTTCACCACGCCAGCTCCCTCCCTGCTCCAAAACAAGGCCTGGCCACAGGTTTCTGGGCAAAGAAAGTCAATACTGGGAGTTACCTTTCCTCTTGGGCAGCTGCAGAAGGTTATTCCAGAGGCCTGGGAACCACTTTATAGCCCTCTAGGGGGATGGGGGTGTGCGTGGATGGTTTACACTAGTCCCCACCCACCCCACGCCACTCCAACTCACTGTCCCAAAGGGTACATTTGTCGTGCTGTAGAAACTGCTGTCAGGGCCTCTGGCTATGAGAGATACAGGGACCCCCTAGGCCCCAGAGTGACTAGTGACAAGCAGAGGGGCAAGTCTAGAGGCCTTGGTGGCCTGGTCAGTCCCAGGCAAAAAGCCAGAAAAAGCAAGCAGGGAGGAGCCCAGGGTCAAAAACAGGAAGCTGTGAGCCAGGCGGTCACTCCTTAAGCCAGTGTCCCCAGGGCCAGGCCTGGGGTGGTGACAGAGCTGTTATGACATCCACCCAGTCACAGAATCCAGAAGGTTCTGCCTCAGAGCCTCCAGCCTCTTCTCTTTGTTCAACAGCTGGAGAAACGGAGGCCCCAGAGGGCCAGGTCTTGACTAAATCATCTTTCCTCCAAGCGCAGGGCATGCAGGCAGAGGGATGGGGCAGGGAGGTTGAGTCGGACTGCCTGGGTTCAAGTCCCAGCTCCAGCAACTACCTGCTCTGTGGGCCTGGACAACTTGCTTGACCACTCTGGGCCTCTGTTTCCTCATCTGTAAAATGGAAGCCTAATGATAGAACCTCCTCATTGGGTCGGTATAAAGATTAAATGAGCTAACTGCGTAAAGAATCTGGCTCCTAGAACTCTTACTCGGGGTTAGCAATCATCACCACGTGTTTGCAAACTCAAGCCACAGCAAGAGACAACTACGAGCAGAGGAGGAGTAGAAAAGACCCAGCCGCAATTTTCTTTGTCCCCATTGCCCCACGAAGTCCTCCTGGGTGAGTCTGGACCCTCTGGTCATTCCTCCTCGCAGCTGGCTGAGCTGGCAGTGACAGGCCGTCCACGGGGACAGAAGGCGCCCATCTCAGCCCCAGAGGACGGCAGTCGCAGCTGTACCGGGTCACGGTCACGGCTGCCTGTCTTGGTCACCTACAACCTCCGATGCACATCAGAAGCCTCCTCTACCGGCCAGGACCCCTGTCCAAGTGCTCACACTCGGGAGGGGCTATTTCCCAAACCAGCAGAGGCTGGCAGCCCCTGCTGTGTCCTGGCCTCTGGATCCTTGCCACCAGCCCACTCTCCCCCGATCCCACCTCGGCTTAATGCTCTTTCTGGGCTGGTACCTCTAGCACGTGCTCCCGGATGCTAGCTCCTGGTCCTCCAGGCTCATCTTTATGTATCAGCTGCAGCAGAATTTTGAAGCGGGCTCCATCTTAGGAGCCATCCAAGGGACTGTCGGCTGAAGCCCTGGGCGAAAACCCCAAGGACAGGCAGCACCATGCCTGGCCGTGTGGTCTCTGATGCAACCCAGAGGCTCTTAAAGGGCCAGAACCAGGCCACAGATGCCCGGCCTCGGTGCCTGTGGGGTAGCGGGAGCCTGTCACATGTACCCACGAGGACAACGGGCTCACACTCCCCACGGCGGCTCTGGGGCCTCGTCTGGAGGCTGCGTCCTCGCCAGTAGATGGGGCAGCCAAAAAAAAAAACACCCACCGACTACCCGGATGAAGCAGACCCTGCAGAAATTCCACCTTTAGCCTCCCGTGACACGGCCGCACCAAGGTCGAGACTGGCTGGCCCTGTGGGGACACTGGATCCTCAGCGGCTCACGTGGCTGCTTATCACCATCTCCCTTATAATATATTAAGGAAGAGCAAGAGCGACGGGTGCCCAGTGATGCCAGCTGGGCACATTCACCTGGGCAGGGACAGGGTGGCACTGCCAGTACACAGGAAAAGAGACACGCCTGAGCAGTGCCTGGGTCAGGTCTCAGGGGTCCCCCACTTCTGGGGGATGGGCCGGGGACAAGCACCCTTCCCCCCTACCCTGGGCAGAGATACCCACCTGCTGTGCCCACTTCCCAGCACAGATGGCACATGGGTTCTGAAATAAATAAGGCACTGAAATGCGACAGGGAACGCTGAGTGCCCTTCATTCGACCCAGGAGGGCTGAGAGGGCGGGACAGTAGCCAGAGATCCTTATCCACGTAAGCAAGAGAGGCCTGTGTCACAGTGAGGTCACAGCCACCTGATGGACAGGCGCCAGGGCAAGCCGTGGGCAGTGACTGCAGACAGAATCCCGGCTCTACCACTTCCTGGCTGGGTGACTTTGGGCAGGTGACCTCACCTGGCTGAGCCTCTGTTTCCCCATCTCTAAAATGGGAGGCCTAGCAATCCCTGCCTCACGGGGGTGTTTACAGATTCTTGCTGAGTATCTGTGTACCGAGCATTCCATCGAGAGAAGTCACTGCGCTGAGCCCAGAGCCAAGGCACCACTCACGTTATTTTGTTCAACATCCTGGCCTCTGGCTGGCGCAAGCCACAGCTTCCACCATCCTCCAGACTCCTGCTCCGTTCCAAGGCTGAGGGCACTCTGAGAGGTGCCCACCCAGCCCCACTGCTTTCCTCTGTCCTTGTGGGAAGCCAGAGAGAATTTGTCCCATTCCCATATAAGGCTGGGTCTGGCTGGCCCGGGGTCACCTGCCATGCCATCAGGGAGCAGGGAATGTCAGCTATGCAGCGGGAGTAGGAGGCGCGCGCTGGTCCTGCCCCCTCCAGTACTGCCGAGAACACGCGTGCACGCACGCACACGCACACACAAGCACGCGGCACAGAGGTGGGGTGGGTGCCCACAGAGAAGACCCGGTCAAGCTCGGAGATTGGGTCCAAGTGTGGCTGTTTCAAGCCAGGCAGTCTACTCAGCCCCTTTGGTCTCGTTTCCTATAAAATCGGAACAGATGCTCGTAGGGTTAGAGTAAGCATCCAACACAATAAGGTTCGAAGCGCACCCGGCACAATGATGGCACACGCCAAGTGCTCAGAAAATGACAGCAAAAAGCAGAGTGAAACCCCAAAAAAGGGCATTTTCATACAGCTCTCCTGGGGCCCCTAGGTCCACCCAAGCCTCCTTCTATTTTGACTGCTCAATCCCTTATAATAACAATAGCCAAGGCGGAGCTCCCTTGGAAGCTGGCCCACCCCAGGGAGGGGAGAGAGGCCCCCAGAGCTCAAAGGCAGGCTGGGCTCTGTCCCGGCAGCAGCCACGGCGGTGCCCAAGCACATGCAGTGAGTCACGAAGTCCTGCCCTTCGCGCCTTCCGGCTTCTGCTCAGCCCAGCTCCCCAGAAGCCCGGCTCCAGCAGGGCAGCAAAGCTGCACCCCAAGGAAGGCCATCCAGGCTGCCAGCATGGATCCCTCTAGAAGCCGCTGACCCCAGGGAACTTCCCCCACGGCCACGGGTAAAACCGACCGAGATCCTCAAACACAGTGACCCTCGGAGTCTGCAAGAAGCTTCAGTCTGTTCACCCCACTGATTTTGTTTGTTTCTTCTTTGGTTGGCCACCCCAGGGCATATGGAGTTCCCAGGCCAGGCATCAGGTCCGAGCCATAGCTGCGACTTACGCCACAGCTGTGGCAACGCTGGATCCTTAAACCATGGTGCCAGGCTGGGGATCGAACCTGCGTCCCAGAACTCTGCCGATCCTGTTGCACCACAGCAGGAACTCCTACCTCCACTGATGGTTCTAGGGACTTGGAGTAGAGCAGGGGCCACTGCTCCCATTTCAGGCAACGGAAGATACGATTCTGCCGGACACAGGGGTCTGGTCCAAGCTGAGCAGCCAGCCCCTGGGTCTCCACCTTTAAGCTCCAAACAAACCAATGATAACAATCATGACAGCAGCCAGCGCTCCTGTGTACTTTTACATAGATTATCTCCGCTGAAAAAAATCACAACAAACCTACTGCTATTATCTCAAGTGGCTTGCCCAAGGTCACAGAGCCCATGAGCACCCCCCCCGCCCCCCCCCCACACACACACGTGGGCAAGGAGCTCAAGCTTCCAGTTTAATCCTGGAGACTCCTTCCTCCAGGAGCCCAGAGCCTGGGTCCCAGCAGCCCTACAGCAGCCTGGGCTCATGCGGTCAAGCTCAGAATAGCATCCAAGCAGGGAAAGGACTCTAGACCGGAAGCGCTGCCACTGGCTTCTGTGTGACCTTGGCCAGCTGCTTGCCCTCTCTGAGCACTAGGGTCCCAAGCTGGGTAGACACAGCCCTTCTTGTTCCCCTTCCCCAGTCTCCGCGTGGTCCAGACTGATCCCTGAGAGCCACAGCCCCTCCCCTTTCCGGGTCAAGCCAGCACACCTCCCCTCCCGCCCCAGGGCAGGGCTGGCATGGAAAGTCCCACACACTCTCGGCGCCTTCGCTCTGTGCAACTACAGTCCTCTCTCCCCCATCCCCAGCTGTCTCTGGCTCAGGGTCCTCTGGCTGTGGGTGGATTCAGCTGGCTTGGAACCTGGCCACTGAGCAGCCCAGGGGGCTGGATGAGGTCAGGGTTCCAGGCTCCCATCCAGAGGCCAAGAGCAGCCAAGACCAAGACCAGGCTGGCTGCGGAGTGAACTGGGAGGGAGCTCAGTAGCCTGGACCCCTGAGAGTCCCAGCCAGACGTCCAGGCTCCCTTTCAGCTGTGCTCAAGATGGCACCACGAGGCAAGGCGAGGATGGCAAGGAGGGGGCCAGCGTTTATCACTCTGGAGGTCCCCAGAGCCCTCCAGATTCCTACAGTCAGTGGAATGAAATCAGGCAAGCTGCCTAGTTCTAGGCAGTGCAAGAAAATCAAGGAGGGAATCGAGATTGCGAGCCTCCAGCGAGGCTTAATACCACCACCATACACTGCAGCCCCTGGACCCACCACCATACTGCCTCCACCAGGACGCTGCTGCCCCTTACCAGCTTCCCACTTTGGGACTCTTGAGCGGGGCTCGGGTGCCCGGTAGCCCGGGGAAGCCAGCAGGGGCAATGCCCAGCTTTGTCTCAGTGGACATGCCTCTGTAACCAGTCAGTAGGAACCTGGAGACATCCCCACCCCGGGAAGGAATTCTTTTTTTTTTGCCTTTTTTTGTCATTTTAGGGCCACACCCATGGCATGCGGAGGTTCCCAGGCTAGGGATCTAATCGGAGTTGTAGCCACTGGCCTACGCCGCAGCCACAGCAACGTAGGATCTGAGCCGCGTCTGCGACCTACACCACCGCTCACGGCAACGCTGGATCATTAACCCACTGAGCAAGGCCAGGGATCGAACCCGCAACCTCATGGTTCCTAGTCGGATTCGTTAACCACTGCACCACGACGGGAACTCCTGGGGAAGGAATTCTAGTAGCATCCATGGAGGTCTCCTCTCGTGCCAGGTGCTGGACCAAGTATACTACCTGCCTTCCCTCGTGGGGCTCCTGCGGTGGCCCAGGTGATGAGACTTCCTTGCTGGAAATCAGAGAGCTGGTACATGATGGAGACCAGATCTGAGACCTGGTCTTATACCTTGCTGTCTGAGTTTTGGCCAATCCAGGCAGGCCTTGACACTTTTCCTTATCTTCTAGAATTTAAATGGTCTTTGCAAAGGTCTGTAAAGTCCCATTGTGTGTCTCACGACAGCCGGAAGGATTTCTTTATAGAAATCCACTAGGATCAGGATGAAAAGCACCAAGTTTCTAAGGCAACCTTTCCCAAAAGCTGGAATGAGAAGGAGTTGGGATGGGGGGTGGGGGAGGGGCAGGCAGGCAAGAGGCCAGCACTTTCCCTGGTGGAGAAGGCACTGGCAGATGAGTCTGGGGCCCAGGGTTCTAACAGCAGCCTGGATTTGCTGTGCCATCTCAGGCCAGCCACCTCGGCTCTCTGGGCTTCTCTTCTCTTCCTCGCTGTAAAACTGGGGACGCCCAGGAGACCTCAGGGGTCCCTTCCAGGCCAAGTTCCTGCAGCTGGTCCCAGGTGGGCTCCTGGGCATCGCTGGCATCAGAGCTCCTGGGAGGGCCCTACCTCCCAGGTCTAAGAGTAACAACTTGCAACCCAAGACCAGAGGGCGATGGGGGGGCAGGGAGGGGGACCTACCTGGAGGCACAGAGCTGGAGGGAGGAAATTGGGGGAAGCCCGGGGTAAGGAGAAGAGGGTTTGATTTCCCAGCAGGCAAACGCAGATAGAGGTGGGACACGCCAGGCGCTAGGAGCTTTGGGGGCCCCTGGGCGGCGGCGGAGTTGGAAAAGCGAAGGCGGCGGCGCGCTTACCCGGTTGATCTCGGCCAGCCTCCTCTCCTGCCGGGCTTTGAGCAAGCCGAACGCTTTCCCTCCTGGAGGAAGACAAAGAGGCGGCCCGGGAAGCTGGGGTCTCTCAGGGCCGCGTGCCCTCACCCGCGCCCGCTCCCGCACGCCGCAGACCCCGTGGACCGCCCGGTGCGCGCAGGTGGCGAGCGGGAGTCACCGGGCACCGGCCAGGGGGCGAGGGACGCCGGACGGGGGCGGGGCGGGGGCGCGGGACAGCGTGGTCCGGGGAACAGCGGCGCCTACCTTGGAACCTGTTGCTGAGCGCGACCGACATGGTGAGCGGCGGGCTCCCGCCGGCTCGGGGCTTCGCGGCCGCGGCGAGGGACGAGGAGGAGGGACGGGCGCCTGGTCCGAGCTCCCGCGGCGTGTGGCGGCGGGACCGAGGGGCGGAGGGATGGCGCGGGCGGCCGGACACTCCGGGCCCGCCTCCCCTCCCCTCCGTCCCCTCCCCTCTCCTCCCCTCCCCCGCTCCCCGCCGCCAGCATCAAAGCAGCTATTATGCGGGACGCCGAGCCCGCCGGCCGGCCCCTCTGCTGGAGGACGCGGAAAATGCACAGCGCAGGGGCCGCCCGTGGGCACCTCCCTCTCCGCTCCTCCCGGGACCTCGACCGGTCCTTTCCGCCCGCGCCGGGCCCGCGGTTTCCCCATAAACAGAGCGGGGGCGACCTTAGCATGCACTTCCTGGGGCGGCTGTAAGGATCAAATGCCGGTCGCAGCTGCACCGGGTAAGTCACTTACCCAACCCGGGCCCTATAGTTATTATGGACTTTTGCGCACCGCGCACTTTTAGAAAGGAGGCCTACATTTCCAACCTTTATTCTTAACTCTTGAAAGAAAGATATAAAAACTTTTAGGTGTTAAGGAAGTGCATAATGACAAACTGCGGAGAGAGTATCAGTGACACTTGAAATCGATTAGAATGAGTTAGTGTTTTGTTAATAAAACCTACTTCTTTATAGCATTCACTGGGCGCCAGGGGCTTGGCCAGATCAACACAAGTTGTATGTGCTACATCACTTAATTTTCGAAACTCTATGAAATAGAACTCAGCATTTCCATTTCATAGAACAGTCATTAAGTTGAAGCCTGTAAAGCAGAAGTTGACAGAACATTGCAAGTCAACTATACTTTAATGTTAAGAAATTTTAAAGAGGAATTCCTGTCGTAGCTCAGTGGTAACAAATCTGACTAGTATCCATGAGGATACAGGTTTGATCCCTGGCCTCGCTCAGTGGGTTAAGGATCCCGTGTGGCTGTGGCGTAGGCCAGCAGCTATAGCTCGGATTTGTTTCCTAGCCTGGGAACTTCCATATGCCTCGGCTGCGGCCCTAAAAGAGACAAAAAACAAAAGAAAAAAAAGAGTTGAGTTCCCGTTGTGGCACAGTGGAAACAAATCCAACTAGTTTCCATGAGGATGTGGGTTCAATCCCTGGCCTCGCTCAGTGGGTCAGGGATCCAGAATTGCCTTGAGCTATGGCGTAGGTTGCAGATGCAGCTTGGATCCTGCGTTGCTGTGGCTGTGGTGTAAGCCAGCAGCTGTAGCTCTGATTTGACCCCTAGCCTGGGAACTTCCATATGCCTCGGGTGCAGCCCTAAAAAGGAAAAAAAAAGAAAGTTGAAGCCTGGATTACAAGTCCACTGGGATGATAAACCAAGACTCTAATGCCTGTAGTGGGGTTCAGGGTGCAGGAACTGGGGACTTGTCCAAATTCTGAGAATGAGAGGCGGCCTCCTAGCAATTACGCTGGTGTCACAGACATAGACACTGACTGTTCTAGGCAAAGAAGTGCACCTGGTTACCAGTAAGGTGCCTTTCCCCCAACCCACCCACAAGTACACTAAGCATGGCCCTGGGGACCTGATGCAGGCAGTCCCCTTCCCACAGGCTTGCCTCCTTCTTGATGGGAATCTTGGGACCAGCTGGCTCTCCTTTTTTCTGTAGCTGCCCTTGTGGAAGGAGGTGGCTGGGCTGTCCCAAGGGAGAGGGTTACATAGAATGAGACAGCCACAGTAGACCAATGCTAAGGCAGCAATTTAGGGGGGCAGGCCCCACCTCCCTAGCCTGTTACTCTCCAGATGTCTGTTCACCCCTACCTAGGGTTTGGATAAAGCTGTGTGACCTTGGGCAAAGCACTTGACCTGTCTGAGCCCCAGTCTCCTTGTCTGCAGAATGGAGGAACCAAGTGCTTCTCAGCCAGCAGGGGCTCTTACAACTTTTATTACCGTCAGGGTGATCTAAGCAGATAGGAGTTATAATTTGTGGTTGATGAGAGGTGCTCTAGTTGGAGGCATGGGGGACGGGGCGGGGAGTGCTGACTTAGAACAGGGCTCGCAGAAGGCACTTCCTGGTCCAGGCTCAGGCAGCCTGTTGCCCTGGTCACTTGGGCTGGGTGGCCCCGTCAGTGGTTCTGCAAGGCAGAGGCCACCCCACCTTCCACGGCTCAGCTGCTGGACTGCATTGCTGGCCAGATGTTCAGCGGCTGCCACATTCCACCCAGCCACAGCCCCACCTCTGGGGCCAGAGAGTGGCTCTGCACACGCCAGCCGTGACTGGACTGCCTGAGTCACGAGACATCAGGTCTGAGGCACGTCACCGCGGAACAGCGAGGGAGTCTGTTCTCCACCCGCTGGGGACGCTGGGACCGGGCTCTGCTGAGCCCCCGCAACGGCCCGGGCAGATAAATATTTGGTGCTAAGGGCAGGCATCAGAACAGCTGTGGGCCTCTGTCGGCAGAGAAGCTGGGTGGCAGGGAAGAGGGGATTGGGGACATCGGACCCAGTCCCAGAGGTCTCCAAAGAACCCCGGTCTCCTTAGCACCACTTACACCAGACAGCAATCATCAAACACCCTGTAGGGCAACGGATCCTGGTTTTGCCTCCCGCCCCTTGTCCCCGCTCTGGAATCTACCAGTCACCCCTTGGGTCACTCATGTGTACCGTGTCACCCCCTACCCCAGCCTCGGTTTTCAGTTTCCCTGTGGAAGAGCGACGGCATGCTCTCCCCCAGCGTGTATACACATGGCCTTGGACGCAGAGACCCTCATTATTCTGAACAGGTGACACCGGGAGACCTGGCCTGGGCTGGGTCGGTCTGGGAGGCTGGGTGCGCAAGCGTTTGGTCTGATGACAGGTAAACGCAGGGACGCTAGTGGGTCAGGATGGGATCAACGGGGTCAGCGGGGCGTCCTTTCCCATCAAGACCAGCAAAAGCAAACTGCTCTGCAGAGAGAAAAAAAAACAAAAAACCCAAAGCAAAGGTGGAGAGAGCAGAAGCAGAGACCCAGGGGGCAGGCAGCAGGGAACGGGGAGGTTAGCCCGGGGCCCCTGGCTGTCTCCGAGGCCTGGCAGCCCTTCCCGCCTCCGGATTCCAGGAGACTCTCCAGCGTCCTCCCAACAAACTCCCCTTTTCTGCTTAAACCAACAAGGGAGGCAGGCAGGAGCCCTGACTGCGCATCTGCCGTAATCCCAGGCCTATAACCTGGCTTCCCCGAGTGATCGTGCGGGCCAGGCCCCCACCCTGCACACGCTGGGCTGTTGCCCACCCTCTTGCCTGGAATGTTCCCCGCCGTCTCCCCACCCTTTGAGGCTTGGCCTGAAGCCCTCCTCCTCCTCCCCATCTCCTCACTGGTGTCCCTCCCTGAGCCTTTCTGCACCGCCAGACACTGATTTTTTTTTTTTTAGGGCCACACCCGCGACATATAGAAGTTCCCCGGGGTAGGGGTCGAATCAGAGCTACAGCTGCTGGCCACAACCACAGCCACAGGAACGCAGGATCCGAGCCTCGTCTGCGACCTACACCACAGCTCACTGCAACGCCGCGTTCTTAACCCACTGAACGAGGCCAGATTGAACCCGCATGTTCATAGATACTAGTCGGATTTGTTACTGCTGAGCCATAACAGGAAGTCTCTTGAGTTCCTTTCCTGCATGGGTGTCTCCAGCCTGAGCCAGAGATCAGCTGAAGATGTACCTGCACCCCACCCCTCAAACTCCCCAAGCCCCTAGACATTGCCAAATAAGCCGCCTGGAGCATAGAGGAGAGCAGACGCCTGGGGTTGCAGGACCCCAGCAGAGCCCCCAATGGGAGGACACTGATGAGGCCGGTGACCTCAGATTTGCCACCTTATTACTACCCTTTATGGGTCGAGTAGGATCAATGCATGTTCTGCCACTGACTCACTGGGTGCTGGGCATGGGCACCCACAAGACAGGGTGGTGAGTCTGCACCCATAGCCAGGGCTCCTGCCGCCGGCCAGCACTGGAGGACCAAAGGCACACTGCCAGCTAGTAAAGGGGTCATTTATTTCCATGTTAAACGAAATTGGTCTGTGCTGCCCCATCCCCCTGCTGGGGGCCAGAAGAGCCGTGGGAAGGGGCTGCCCCCCCCCCCGCTGGGAAGGGGCTGCCCCCCCCCCCCGGCACCTATCCTCCCACCACCAAAGCCTGCAGCCTGCTGGAAGAGGGCCTGGGAAAGCAGAGGAGTGCCAGGAGGCGTGCCGGGCATCCTGGGCAGAGGCCAGCAGGGGGTTCCCCCAGCCTGACCGGCTAGAAAGGCAGTCAGGCCTCCACGCCCAGCAGGGCCTCCCTTGTGGCAGCGGGGGCCACGGGGCTGCAGGGCCAGTCCGGAGGTGTCGATCGGTCAAAGGCCAACCGGGGTTGGCAGGGTCACAAAAGGAAGATCCAAGTAACCCATCTGAGCCCCCTGACCCAGGCTCCTGGAGGCCACGAGGCCCAGCTTTCTGGACGGACTGTAGACTGAGAGCGGCACCGGGCCCAGGACAGGCGATCCCCGCTTAGTGAGGCCGGCCCAGTCCCAGGATCCCGAGAAGGCAGGCTTCCGCAAAGCCGAAGACACCCCTGCAGGGGCGGCCTCGCCCGGGGCTGCCTGGCAGGCTGCACCATGGCCCCAGGAGTCCCGGTCTGTTTCCTCCGCTGCCAGCCCTCCAGGATCTTGCATCTTTGGACCTTCCTGGTCCCTCGGCTGGGCAGGCCCTGGGTGTCTGTGGCGGGTGACAGGTGTGGCGGCTGCAGGACAGAGGGCCGGTCCAGCACTGGGGCACTCTGGCTCTTGCTGAACCCGCCCTGGATCTCTGCCGAGGGGCCCCCTCCGCCTCCCAGGGACCAACCCTGCCTGGGTCCCTGCCTTCGGGGACAAGCGGGTAGGTCAGTGCCACAGGGCATTTAACTGAACTCAACGCCCCCAGCACCCAGGAAGGGCACCACACACGTGGATGGACTTGTACACATGTGCACCACATACGTGGGCGTGTGTCCATGTTACTGAGCCCGGGGAGTGTGTGTGTGTGTGTGCACGTGTATGGGGTAGGAGTGCACATTGATGGGGATTGCACACGGCAGCGTACACAGCAGTGAGCTCTGGGGAGTGGGCCTGCCTGGTGCACCCGCGGGGGGGTGTGCGTGCCCTGGGCCAGGGGCACCGCAGGGTCCGGGCGGCCCTCACTGCCAGCTGGCACAGCTCTCGGGCAGGCTGCGCAGAATGGCCTCCAGATTCTGCTTGTCGGCGCGGATCTCCGCAAGGTCGCTCTCGAAGTTTTGGATCTGCAGCTCCTGCTGCTCGGACTCCTGCTCCAAGAGCCTCAGCTTCCTCTGCAGGGCCCCCGGCGCGCCCAGCCGCAGCCTCAGATGCTCCAGTGCCCGCTGAGTCTCGTTCAGGGCCTGCGCTGGGGCTCGATGGGTGTCCAGCGACCCTGCCGAGGGGCACAGAGAGCCTGAGGGTGGGCCAGCTCCCCTGCAGCCCCCAGGAGCCTTTCAGCCCCCATCCCTGGAGACCTTCCCCAAGGCCTTGTGAGGCCCCATCCTGGGGAGGCTTTTCCCTCACGAAGCCTTGGGGTCCCCTCACCCAGCCGGGCCAGCAGCTCCGACAAGGCCTCGATGTCCTTCTCCAGGGAGGTTCGTGATTTCCGGAACTGCCGCTCCATCTCGCCCAGCCCGGCGCCCACCTTCTGCGGGGGGAGGAGAGGAGAGGCCTGAGCAGCTCCCAGCTGCCTCCCAAACCAGGAGGAAAGGGGCGGTGGGGGGTCCTGGCACACGTACCCGCTCGGCTGCCTCCAGCTCCCGTCTGCGAGCTTCCGAGGCCAGCACCTGCCAGGAGGCCTGTCGGAGCGTCGCCTGCGTCTGGCTGGAGAGCCGGCCGGCCCGGCGGAGCTCCCGCTTCCCCTCCCTCAGCAAGGCCTGGGCGAGCTGCGGGGCGGGCGGCAGCAGCAGGGAGAGGAGCATGAGTGGAGTTGGTGGAGGTGTTTGGGTGTTTACGGCAGTAATGCCAAGCGGTCACCGCGTCACGCACCGCTCGTTTGTTCATTCATTCATTCAACAAACATGGGCGCTGGTCTAGGGCAGATCGCCGGACACTGCCCGCCCCTCCCCAGGGGACAGATTCCAACTAGTTTACAGACAGGGAAACAGAGGCACAGAAGAGGAGCTGGACAAAAACAAAACGGCAGGACCAGGGAGTTCCCTGGTGGCCCAGTGGGTTAAGTACCCAGCGTTGTCACTGCCGTGGCGCGGGTCACTGCTGTGGTACAGGTTCAGTCCCTGGCTGGGGAACTTCTGCATGCTGAGGGCCCGGCCAAAAAGAAAAAAGTAGGGCCAGAAACCAAACCTGGGGACTCCTACTTCAACCCAGCCTTTTCTCTAGGCAGCTGTAAAGGCAGTTTACCTGGGGCCCGAGCAACAAAGCCAGGGAGGTGCCAGGGAGACACACATCGATTCAAACTTGGCCCCAAGGAAATAAGAAAAGCCTAGAGGTTCAGAGAGTGAAGCCGAACGGACTGAGGGGAGTCCTGGTTATGCGATTTAACTTACTGACCCAGGCCTGGCCTTAGGGTCCTCACTTGTCCCACAGGCACAGCAGTGACACCTAGTTCACGAGGAGTCAACAGGCTCATCCATCTGAAGCTCCAGAGCTCACAGCCTGGGACCCGCCGAGCCCTTAGTAAGTGCGGGGTGTTCAGCGTTGCACGCAGAAGGGGGCAGATTTACAGGGGCAACGTTCACCCTACCGCAGGGCGGCTCCTCTAAGACAGTGTCACCCCAGGGCCAAGAGGCAGAGATGCCTCTGGAGTCACAGCCGTGGCTCTGACCTTGGCACTGTCCTTGGCCAGCAGCTCGGCTTCCCTGCTCTTCTCCTTGGCGCTGGAGGAGACAGATGCTGCATTTCCCAGCATCCTCTCTGCCAGCTTGGTCTTCTTTTTCGAGTCTGCAAGTAGCCTGTCCTGGACGATGCCTGCCTTCCTCCTCAGCGAGGCCTGGTCCCTGGGCCGAGGAAACCTCGGCTTCAACCCTGCAAATGCGGCCGAGGCTGTGTCAGGAGGGCTGGGCTCACGCTGGCGAGCCTCTCAGGCGGGCGCTCACTGCCAGATGCCTGGCCAGCCCCAGGCCCTCAGACGATGTGAGAAGAGGTTCAAGATGCATGAGGTTTGTGTGTAAACCTCTCGGGCTCGTCCAGGAGAAACGTGAGTGAGACACACTGCCTTACGAATGGAAAGATTCTGGTTATATTATGATACTTACTAAAGTCACAGAGTTACATGGTGGCCAGCGCCTGGGCCACTGTGGAGGTGGGGGACCCCAGCACAGGACAAAGATCCATTTGGGTCTTTGTTTTTACGTGGCACCCATTCCTAAAAAGGCTTTGAGGCGGCTTACCCCGACAGACCAAGAACTGCACCATTAAGAGTGCCCGTCGTGGCTCAGCAGTTAACGAACCTGACTAGCATCCACGAGGACCCAGGTTCGATCCCTGGCCTCACTCAGTGGGTTAAGGATCCGGTGTTGCTGTGAGCTGTGGCATAGGTCACAGACATGGCTCAGATATGGCATTGCTGTGGCTGTGGCATAGGCCAGCCTGGACCCTTAGCCTGGGAACCTCCATATGCTGCGGGTGTGGCCCTAAAAAGCAAAGAAAAAAAGAACTGCACCATTAAAATGAAAAACCAAGGGCCATACGTAACTGGGGGGATGAAGATGCGAAAGAAGTGCCAGAATATTAGGTTAATGACAGCGCAGGTACCAAATGCTCTGTCTACCTTTCAGCCTCCCAGCAGCCAAGACAAAAAGGGAAAGTTCTACAATTCACGTAGGGTTTATTATCGAATAAGAAGTCGTTTCTGAGTTCCAGTGTGGCTCAGTGGGTTCAGGATCTGGCGTCGTCACTGCTGTGTTCCGAGTTCAATCCCTGGCCTGGGAACTTTTGCATGCCGCAGGTGTGGCCCCAAAAAAACCCCAAAAAGTAGTTTTCCTCTATAAAGAGAGACTTTTTCCTTTCCTTCTGGATAAAGTTCCAAGAGAAACTTACCCTAAGGAGCACTGATTATAGTGGACAAAGTCCAAAAAAATTTTTTTTGGCCGCATGTTTAGCGTGCCTAAGTCCTGGGGCCAGGGACTGACCCAAGCCACAGCAGCGACCTGAGCCACAGCAGTGACAATGCCGAATCCTTAACCTGCTAAGCCACCAGGGAACACCAAAGTCAAATTTTAAAAAGAATAAAACCTAATTTTCAGGGACATAATACTACATAATTGTTCCATGAGGATAATCCAAAAGTTAGATTTACTTTGCTTCCTATACACAAAATCGGTGTTTCCCTCCCCCCCCCCTTTTTTTTTTTTTTTGCTTTTTTAGGGCTGCACCCGTGGCATATGGAAGTTCCTAGGCTAGGGATCGAATTGGAGCTACAACTGCCGGCCTACACCATAGCCACAGCAAGGCCAGATCCGAGCTGTGTCTGCGACCTACACCACAGCTCACGGCAATGCCAGATCCTTAACCCACTGAGCAAGGCCAGGGATTGAACCCGCAACCTCATGGTTCCTAGTCAGATTTGTTAACTGCTGTGCCACGACAGGAACTCCAAAACTGGTATTTTCTTAAAGTGCCTGACATGGAGTCCTAATTCTACGGGGTGTCAACAAATGCTAGGGAGGAGTTCCCGTCGTGGCTCAGTGGTTAACAAATCCGACTAGGAACAATGAGGTTGCGGGTTCGATCCCTGGCCTTGTTCAGTGGGTGAAGGATCCGGCGTTGCCATGAGCTGTGGTGTTAGGTTGCAGATGCAGCTTGGATCCCGCGTTGCTGCGGCTGTGGCGAAGGCCGGCGGCTACAGCTCCTGTTGGACCCCTAGCCTGGGAACTTCCACATGCCGCGGGTGCGGCCCTAGGTAAGGCCAAAAATAAATAAATAAATGCTAGGGGAAAATATCAATTAAGTTTACATAAAGTGAACCCCGTTCCTTTATTGCAGGACTTCTCAGAGCCTTTAATATCCTAAAGTGTGCACTCAGGGCCTCAGGGGGATCTACAGCGCTTGACGTTTCCTAAATTTATTTGAACACAAACTCTCTCTTGGCAGAGCAATTACAGACTGTTCCACCTTTCATTTAGCAAAGTTTTCTTTCTTGGTCAAAACATCTGTAAAATGGGGGTACTTGGCCTCATTTTCCTAAAGCTCAAAAGAGACCTGAACTGGCATCAACTCACACTCCCTTCTAGAGAGATACCCTACATCACTGCCCATCGTCCCAAATGGACATTAGACCAGGGCAGCCATATCTGTACCAGGTACCCGGACCCCCCGCCAGAGGGGCCTAGATCGGGGTGAGAGCTGATGGAATCAGAGTCTCCTCCCACCTGGTCCTCAGGGGCTCGGCAGGTGGTCTGATGATGGATGCCACGTGGACAAGAACCTGGTGAGTGTATGTTGGATGCGTGGGACAAGCAGCCACAGGAGAGGGAGGTCCTGAGAGGCAGAGGGAACGGTCCCCTGCAGCCAAGCCTGCTCTGGCTGAGGCCTGAGCTCGGTGTCTGCCATGGGCATCTGTGCATTCTTGAGCCTGGGGTTAAGCAGGACACACATACCTTCCAGGTCAGCCAGCAGGGTCCTGGCTCCTGCGACGGTCACTGTGGCAGCCTGGACGGAGGAGGAGGCCCGGGTCAGGGCGGCTCTGGCTTCCTGATGCAGCTGGAGAGAAAAGAGAGAGGCTGGGCAGGTGGCGCTGGAGGTGTGCTCAGCAGAACTGGGTCAGGCGAGCAGTTCCCGCCATGGCTCAGTGGAAACAAATCTGACAGCATCCGTGAGGTTGCGGGTTCGAGCCCTGGTCTCACTCAGTGAGTTAAGGGTCTGGCGTTGCCGTGAGCTGTGGTGTAGGTTGCAAATTCGCCTCGGATCTGGTGTGGCTGTGGCTGTGGTGCAGGCTGTCAGCTGCAGCTCCAATTCGACCTCTAGCCTGGAAACCTCTGTATGCTGCAGGTGTGGTTCTAAAAAGGCAAAAAAAAAAAAAAAAGAATCGGGTCAGGTGGGCACCAAATCCACTTAAGTTCCCAAAATATCACCCAAATTCTGACACTGAGTTATGCTGTTTATCAGGAACACCCGATTTGTTTTATTATCTCAATACTAAGCCCTGAATACCTCTCCTAAGAAGTTGCCTGTCCCACAAAAGCTCACAGGAAAACTGGAACATAAGAACTAAAGGAAAGATGGACAATTGAAATTTCTTTCTTTCTTTCTTTTTGTCTCTTTGCCTTATCTAGGGCCGCACCTGCGGCATATGGAGGTTCCCAGGCTAGGGGTCTAACAGGAGCTGCAGCCGCCGGCCTTCGCCACAGCCACAGCAACGCGGGATCCGAGCCGCGTCTGCAACCTACACCACAGCCACAGCAACGCGGGATCCGAGCCGCGTCTGCAACCTACACCACAGCCCACAGCAACGCCGGATCCTTAACCCACTGAGCGAGGCCAGGGATCGAACCCACAACCTCAAGGTTCCTAGTCGGATTTGTTAACCACTGAGCCATGACGGGAACTCTCGACAACTGAAATTTCTTTTCAGAATACTGCTGTGTCTCAGCCAGAGAATGTAAAATAGCGAATCTTTTTATTTTATTTTTTTGTCCTTTTCAGGGCTGCACCCACAGCCTATTGGAAGTTCCCAGGCTAGGGGGTGAATCGGAGCTGCCGCTGCCGGCCTACACCACAGCCACACTAATGCAGGATCCAAGCCATGTCTGCAACCTACATCACAGCTCACAGCAATGCTGGATCCTTAACCCACTGAGTGAGGCTAGGAATCGAACCCAAGTCCTCATGGATCTCAGTTGGGTTTGCTACCCCGAGCCACAATGGGAATTCTCACGAATCTGTTTATTATGCAACTTTTACTCATAGAAAATTAGTTTCTCCCCACTACCACTAAATAAGTCTGAACACGTGAAGAATATGAGTTTGATGAATGAATGGATACACAAAATGTGGATTAGCCACACTGTGGAATATTATTCAGCCATGAAAAGGAATGGAGTTCTGATATATATACTACGGCATGGATGAATCTTGAAAATATGATAGTAAGCGAAAGGAGCTGGACATAAAAGGTGACATATCACATGATTCCGTTTATATGAAATGCCCAGAATAGGTAAATCAATAGAGACAGAAAGCAGATGGGTGGCTGCCGGGGGGGTGGGGTGGGGTGGGGGAAGGAAGGAGGAGTGACAACTTGACAGGTAGAAGGTTGCCCTCCGCAGTGATGCGTGTTTGGAACTAGACAGAAGCGGTGGCTGCCCAACACTGTGAGTCTGCTAAATGCCACTGCATTGTACACTTTAAAGCGGGTAATTTAAAAAATTCCCTAGTGGATCAGCAGGTTAAGGATCCGGCATTGTCACTGCTGTGGCTCTGTTTACCGCTGTGGTGTGGGTTTGATCCCGGCCCTGGGAATTTCCACATGCCTCAGGTGTGACCCAAACAAACAAACCAACCAACCATAAGGGGAAATCTGTGTAAAGGATATATGGACATTCTTTGCACTTTTTTTTTTTTTGTCTTTTTATGGCCGCACCCAAGGCATATGGAGGTTCCCAGGCTAGGGGTTGAATTGGAGCTGTAGCCAACGGCCTACACCACAGCCACAGCAAAGCCAGATCTGAGCCACATCTGCAACCTACACCGCAGCTCACAGCAACATCAGATCCTTAACCCAGCGAGCAAGGCCAGGGATTGAACTTGTGGCCTTTGTGGATACTAACCGAGTTCGTTACCACTGAGCCACGATGGGAAAACTCCTCCTTGTACTTTCTTTGCTACCTTTAAGTATAAAATTATTTCCAGATGAAAAATTAAAAAAAAAAAAACTTTAAGGGGTCTTTATCCTTTAAGACGCTGGGAACCACTGGGTTGGGCTAAATTCACCCATAATAATTGAACTCCCCAAGGATTTAGCATTGCCTTCCCTCCTGGGCTGTAAAGGCCGAACTGGTGTTGCATGCCACAGCCACGTGGTGCTCGCTAAAACGACTGGCAAGTGAACTTAATGCATGTTAAGAATCAGTGAATGAGACCCGTCCCGGCTAATAGGGGGTGGGGTGGGCGTGGCCCAGGCGGCTGCTGTCTGTCTGTCCGTGCGCCTATCCCGCCTCCTGTCACCCCTTTACTCCCTCCTTCTCAGGACATCGGGATCTCCCGCCCGGGTACGGGGGGACGGAGGGTCTCTGGAGTTTGGGGGGACACACTGGAGGGGCCTCTGGTCTTTGCCCCGCCCTCCTCCAGGTACGGCCCCAAAGGACCAGAGCCCACCTGCGTGAGGGGCTCCATCTGGTGCAGCACGGCCTGGGCGGTGGCCTGGAGGGTCTGCGCAGCCTCGCTGACCATGCGCTCTCTCGATGTGACCGTCTTCTCCAGCGCCTGCACCTTCAGGCCCAGGGCCCCGGCCCGGGACTTTTGAGGCTGCAAGGAGATGGTTGGGCTCAGGTGAGGCCTGACAGGGAAGGTGTGAGGTCAGGTCCTCCGCTGGGTGGGAGAAGCCCCAGGGGCAGGGATGCGGGGTAGGGCTCGTGTGGATCCCAAGAACCGGTCACCTGAGGCTCAGGTTCCAGTCCCAGAAACTTCTAGAAGCGCAGCCTCAGACAACTCAGCTAACCTCCCTGACCTCAGCTCACAGTCCCTTAGCGGAAACCTTGGGGCCGGATGTACTCCTGAATGCAGAATTTTCCATACTTTAGAGAACAGCGCTGTCTGGGTACTGCGTCCTCAGCGGTACCCCGGGCAGTGCCCAGGGCCAACCGTGCTGCCACCTGCATTTTCCTTCTTACAGGCAACGACGGGAACATCTGAGCAAGCAGCCTAGGGTGCAGGTCCTGGACAGACTGGGCCCAGATGCATTTTTGTAAGTTTACTCTTTTTTTTTTTTTTAAGCTTGTGTTTTGGGATTCCGGGATTATTGAGAAGACAAGATAAGCAGGTTTACCCAGAGGTGACGTGCGCAGGGCGAGAGGCAAGGGGGGGTGGGGGTGTTGGGGGAAGAGGGGGAGCTGACAATTTGCATTTCTCATAAATCCCCTCCCGGCCGCTCCTGGGTGCTGCCTTAAAACGACCTAATGGGTGAGCCCCATCTGGCAGACTGAGGCACAAGGACGGAAAGTCCTTGGCCAAGGTCACAGAGCTGGAGTGGCGGAGCTGGGATTTGGGCCCATGTCCTTCTGGTGTCACTACCAAAGCCACTATGATGGAGAAGAGGCCTCGGCCTCGATGTTACTGTAATTATAATCAACAGCAAAGGTTGGCTGAGCTCCCCCTCTGCGCCAGGCAGGCGCTCTGCAGCCGTGCACATGGGTTATCCTTTAATCAAATGCTGTGGTTAAAAATAAGCCACGTCATCTACCTCTGCCTGGGCCTCCCTGGCTCCCAGCTGCCACATTCTCCCCCATCCCCACCCAACGCGAGGACAGCTCAACTGACCAGTGGCCCGGGGGCAGCCGGCAAGGCCAGGCGCAGGGCTGTGTCTTCGCCGACTTGCTGCACGGCGGCCAGCACCCTCTCAGCTCCAGGCAGCGCCTCCGCCACGGCCGCGCCCAGCGCCTTCTGGGCCGCCTGGACCTCCTGGTACCTGGGAGGAGAGAGTCAGGGTGGCCCGGGAGCAGGTGCAGGCCGTCCCTCCGCATCGCTGGCCCGGGCCCCCGCTGGAGCTCTCTGAGTTTTTTTTTTGGAGCCCCCGATTTTTCAGGGCCTCTGGCAACTTCCCAGGCACAGCTGCCCTCTGTGCAGTCGGCACGCGGCAGCTGGCCGCAGAAACTGGCTGCTACTCAGCAGCTTTCCAATGAAAGGAAAGGCAGCCACGGAGGGCCTTCTTGTTTCTTCATTCACTTAATTCAATCCCACTTTTCTGAAGGGGCTCCCACTTGGTTTCCACTCGAAAACCATACGTTCTGCAAATGTTTGGCTCCTCTGCGTGAATCATGAGGAGGGAAATGCCCGGTGCTGGGGAAGCGAGGGCGGCTTGGGGCCCTGATGCCCTTGGGTGACCTTGGACATCTTGCTGTCCAGGCAAATGGAGACGCCTGCACTGCAGGATTGCTCTCAAGTGCTGAAAGCAATGAGCTAGAATAGCCTTCCCGTCCCCTGTCCAGCTGTCCACAACTGGCCCGCCCCACACCCGCCACAGGCACTGCTGCGATGGGACCCTGCCACCCCAGGGTCCTTCCTGTCCCTCAGTCCTTTCCAGAGAGCCAGCCCAGCACCCCTGCCTGTGGAGGCACATCAGGTCGGACATCAGGACTGGCCACCTGACCCAAGCCGGCCAATCAGATTCCCTCATCTGGAAGTCCACCTGGGCTCAGTGAGACGGGGGAGGGTCTCCATGGACCCTCTGACTGCGCTGGACGCAAGGGGGCCACTCAGAGCAGAGAAGCAGAGGCCAAGAGGAAAGCTGATGTCTGAGGGGAACTGCCCCTGGGGCCTGGAGGCAGGTGGGGGGCTGCTAGGGGCTGCGGGAAGCTGCGAGGGAGAGGCGGGTGGTGGGGGCAGAGATGTGCTGGTCCTCGCCCTCCTGTCACCTTCTTGTCTCTTCTCCCCAGAGATGAGCTGCACCCCCCCCACCCCCAAGCATGAGCAGGTTCCTATAACTCACCCCATGGGGGGCCCAAGACCCCAGGCATCCTACCTGCCCCATCTGGACTCAGGAAGGAAGCTGGTTCTGGAACCGGGGGGCCATCAGCTCCAGGAAGCCAACCCAAGCTCCTACCCACCGCCGGGAGGTCTCACCTGTCCTCCAGCTCCCGCTGGGCCTCCAGGGCCGTTCTGCTCTCCAGCAGACTCCAGAGAAGCGCGTGGCTAGTGTTGGAGGCGAGCAGGGCCCTCCGGGCAGCGGCCTCAATCTTGACGGTGGTGTCCCTGTGACTATATAGAAATACTCGTCTGACCATCGACCATCCCATCACCAGGAGCTCGCACAGAAGGGGGCCTAGGTCCAAAACTCCACCCTCCAGCGCACGGGCCTCTTGCCGTCCAAACAGCAAGAAGCCGCAGGGACCAGAGTCATTTCTCCTTTTGTCTAACAGTGAACTGCTGGGGAGGGTGTCCCTGTTGCTTAGGGCTTATGCCTGTTGTCCTGCCATAATGATTAACAGGGCCTTCTATCACACATAAAATCTCAGTTTGGACCATAAACTATACAGTCACCCTAATAAAGAAAGGATAGAGGAGAGTGGTCAGGACAGCCTGGGTTTGAATCCAGGCTCTATCACGTCCACGCTGTGTGTCCTTAAGCAAGTCACTTCCTTCTCTGGGTCTGTTTTCTCATCTGGAAAATGGGTCTACAGTCCCCAGATCCAGCTAAAAGGACTATCTGCTTCAGATCTCATGTCTTTAGGATCTCAGGCTGCTTCTTCTTTTCTATTCTTTTCTTTTTCCTTTTTTTTTTTTTTTTTTTTTTTTTTTTTTTTTTTTGCTTTTTAGGGCCATGCCTGCAGCATATGGAGGTTCCAGGCTAGGGATCAAGTTGGAGCTCCAGCTGCGGGCCTACACCACAGCCACAGCAGCACCAGATCCAAACTGCATCTGTGACCTACACCATAGCTCAGAGCAACGCTGGATCCTTAACCCACTGAGCCAGGACAGGGATCGAACCCACAACCTCATGGCTCCCAGTCGGATTATTTTCCGCTGCACCATGGCGGGAACTCCTAGGCTACTTCTTAAAGGCAGTAAATGAAACAACCCAAATGTCTATCAATGAATGAGTGGATACACAGAATGTGGCGTATTCGTACAATGGAATATTATTTGGTTGTGAAAAAGAATGAAGTACTGGGGTGATTGGATTAAGACGGTGGAACACAAGGACTGGAGCTCAACTTCTCTCCCAAAAAACAACAAAACTACACCAAATGCCGAGCAGCCTTCAACCAAATGGACTGTAAACTTCCAAAAAAGATACTCTGCTCCAGAAGGCAAAGAGCAGACCACATCAAGAGGTAGGAGGGGCGATTACGCGATAGAAGCAACCCCATACCTCCTGGGTGGGAAGCCCCACAGACTGGAAAGTAACTGCATCACAGAGACTCAGCTACAGGACTGGGAGTTCTGAGCCCCACGTCAAATCCCCACGCCTGGGGATCTGGCACAGGGAGAAAGAGCCCCCGGAGCATCTGGCATTGAAGGCCAGCGGGGCTTGTGTGCAGGAGCTCCACAGGACTGGGGGAAATAGAGACCCCATTCTTAAAGGCACACACAGACTTTCACGTGCACTGGGTCCCAGGGCAAAGCAGTCTCCATAGGAATCTGGGTAGAACCTGACTGCAATTCTTGGAGGATCTCCTGGGAAATCAGGGGTGACTGTGGCTTGTTGTGGGGGAAGGACATTGGAGGTAAAGCTCTCGGGAACATTCATCAGTCTGCTTTTCTCTGGAGGTGGCCACTTCTGGGAAAATCTGGTCCCTGCCATCAACACTGAGAAGCCCCAGGCCAAGCAATAATCCAGGTGGGATCACAGCCCCACCCATCACTAAACAGGCTGCCTAAAGACCCCTCAGGCACACAGCCAGCCTCTAATCTCATCCAGAGACAAAGCCCCACCCATCAGAGGGACAGGAATCAACCCCACCTACCAGTGGGCAGGCATCACTCCCTCCCATCAGGAAGCCTACAGCAAGACCCCTCCATACCAACTTTAGCCACAGGGGAGGCAAACTCCACAACTAAGAGAGGCTACAACTCTATTGTTGGCAAAAAAGGTCACCACACCAAAAACCTATAAAAATGAAAAGACAGAAAACTCTAACTCAGATAAGGGAGAAAGAGAAAAGCCCAGAAAAACAGCTCAGTGATGAGATTATCAGCCTCCCAGAAAGAGACTATAGACTGTTGATGCTGAAGATGATGCAAGGCATTGGAAATAAACTGGAGGCAAAGACTGATAATTTACAGGAAACACTGAGCAGAGTAATACAAGCTGTAAAAATTAAGCAAGAAGAGATGCAAAATACAATAGCTGAAATAAAAAATTCACTAGAAGCAGCCAACAGTAGAATACAGGAGGGGAGGCAGAAGAACGAATCAGCGAGGTGGAGGACAGATTAGTGGAAATCACTAATGCAGAAGATAAAAGAGATAAAAAATTGAAAGGAAATGAAATGAGTCTCAGAGAACTCTGAGATAATGTTAAATGCACCAACATCCATATTATAGGGGTGTCAGAGGGCCAAGAGAGAGAGAGAGAAGGGGCCAGAAAAAATATTGGAAGAGATAATAGCTGAAAACTTACCTAATATGGGAAAGGAACCACTCACTCAAATCCAGGAAGCGCAACGAGTACCATATAAAATAAACCCAAGGAGGAACATCCCGAGACACATATTAATCAAAATGACCAAAATTAAAGACAAAGAGAAAAATTTGAAAGCAGCTATGGAAAAGAAACAAATGACATACAAGGGAACCCCAATAAAGTTATCAGCAGATTTTTCAGCTGAAACTCTGCAGGCCAGAAGGGAGTGGCACGATATACTTAATGTGATGAAAGGGAAAAACTCCCAACCAAGATTGCTTTACCCTGCAAGGCTTTCATTCAGATTTGAAGGAGAGCTCAAAACCTTTACAGATAAGCAAAAGCTAAGAGATTTCTGCAACACTAAACCAGCTTTACAACAAATACTAAAGGAACTTCTCTAGGCAGAAAAGAAAAGGCCACGACCAGAAACAAAAACACTACAAATGACAAGGCTCACCAGGAAAGGCATATATACAGTAAAGATACTAAATCATCCATGCACAATTATGCTACCAAAATCAGAAATCGTGAGAAGAGAGCACAAATGCAGGTCACTGGAGACTCATGTGCAATTAAGAAACCAACAACTTAAAACAATCTTATTTGTATATAGACTCCTATATCAAAACTTCAGGGTAAAAAAAAAAAAAGAGCAACAAAAACCCCAAACAGTTAATACAATGGCAATAAGAACATATATATCAGTTATTACCTTAAATGTTAATGGACTAAATGCCCCAACAAAAAGACATAGACTAGCTGAATGGCTACAAAAACAAGACCCATATATATGCTGTCTTCAAGAGACCCACTTCACTTCTAGAGACACATATAAATTGAAAGTGAGAGGATGGAAGAAAATATTCCATGCAAATGGGCATCAAAAGAAAGCCGGAGTAGCAATACTCCTATCAGACAAAATAGACTTTAAGATGAAGAACATTTTAAGAGACAAGGAAGGGCACTACATAATGATCAAAGGATCAATCCAAGAAGAAGATGTAGTAATTTTAAATATCTATGCACCCAACATAGAATCACCACAATATATAAGGCAACTGCTAACAACCTTAAAAGGAGAAATCAACAATAACACAATCATAGAGGGGGAATTTAACACCCCACTTACAGCAATGGACAGGTCATCCAGACAGAAAATCAATAAGGAAACACAGGCCCTGAATGAAGCATCAGATCAGACAGACTTAATAGATATTTATAGGACATTACATCCAAAAGCAACAGAATACACATTCTTCTCAAGTGCGCATGGAACATTCTCTAAGATTGATCACGTCCTGGGCTACAAATCAAGCCTCAGTAACTTTAAGAAAACTGAAATCATATCAAGCATCTTCTCTGACCACAATGCTATACGACTGGAAATCAACAACAAGAAAAAAATGGCAAAAAATACAAACACGTGGAGACTAAACAACACGCTACTAAACAACCAATGGATCACTGAAGAAATCAAAGAGGAAATTAAAAAATACCTAGAAGCAAATGACAACAAAGATATGACACTCCAAAACCTCTGGGATGCAGCAAAAGCAGTTCTAAGAGGAAAGTATATAGCAAAACAAGCCTACCTCAGGAAACAAGAAAAAGCTCACATAACAACCTATCTTTACTTCTAAAGCAGCTAGAGAGGGAAGAAGCCAGGTCATGGAAACAACCTAAATGACCATCGACAGAGAAGTGGATAGGGAAGATATGGTACATACACACAATGGAATATTACTCAGCCATTAAAAGGAACGAAATAACATTTACAGCAACATGAATGGACCTAGATATTATCCTGTGAAGTGAAACCAGTCAGACAATTAGACAGCAACACCCAATGCTACCGTTTACATGTGGAAACTAAAGAGACACAATGAACTTCTTTGAAGAACAGACAATGACTCACAGATCTTGGAAAACCTTGGTTTTTCAAATAAGACAATCTGGGGGGTGGGGGGATGCACTGTGGGTTTGGGACACAAAATCTATCACACTGACTTGTGATGATCTTTGTACACCTAAAATTGAAATAAAACTCATTGTTATAAAAAAAAGAATGAAGTACTGATATATAATACAATATGGAAGAATCTTAAAAATATTATGTAGTAAAAGAAACCAGATACAAATGACCACATCTAATATGATTCCATTTGTGTGAAGCGTCCAGACTGGCAAAGCCATAGAGACAGAAAGTCGATCGGCGGTTAGTTACTGGGGCTGAGGAGGGAGGGGAGTGATGCCTCGTGAGGACAGGACCTGTTTCTGGGGTGAGGAAAATGTTCTAGAATTGACCGCGGGGCCGGCTGTACAGTTCTGTGAAAACTGAAGACTCCTGAATTGTCAGCTTTAAATGGCCAAGCTGCCTGGCGCGTGAATTCCGTCTCGATCGAGCCGAACTCCATCGTTACCCCCCGTCTTCGGGCTCACGCTGCCCCCACGCAGCCCTCCTGCCCACGGTGGTGACAAACCCCCCAACCCACCAGGCAGCCCCATACTCAACCGATTCCAGTTCCTGGGGTGGGGCGGGGGGAAGCCTAGGAGGCCGGCCCCCACTAGACACCCCCAGGAGGGCTGCGCCCCCTTCCTGGCTGGGTGGACAGGACCTCACCGTTCTCCTGGGGCCCGGGGGGCTCACCTCCTGGCAAGGGCACGGGCCTCTAGGGCCAGGTGGCTCCAGTTGGTGGGCTGGCTGGGCCGTTCCTGAGGAATTACCTTTAAAGGAAAGGGAGAAACGGGAGGGAAGTGATGGCCCATCCCTCAAGGGCAGGGCTGACATCCGGCTGAATTACTGGGCAGAACTGGGCTGAACCACTTATTTCATAAGTGCTCAGAGCTCGCGACGAAGTCAGCATATCCAGAGAGTGGAGCCCTGCGGCTTGGGGGTAAAGGAAATGAGGCCTAAGACCTGTGGGCCATTCGCTGTCTGCCTGGAATATGCCTCGTTCTCTGTTTTGGGGGGTTATTTTTGCTTTTTAGGGCTGCATCCACAGCACAGGGAAGTTCCCAGGCCAGGGTTCTACTCAGAGCTGCAGTCACCGGCCTACACCACAGCCGCACCAGATCCGAAACGCATCTGCAACCTACAGCCACGGTTCATGGCAACGCCAGATCCTTAACCCACTGAGCGAGAACCCGCATCCTCATGGATACTAGTTGGGTCCATTACTGGCTGAGCCACAGCAGGAACTCCCGCCTCGTTCTTTGTAAACATTATCTCACAGAATCAGCAGAGGAGGAACTGTGTGGCCCCATTTTGCAGGGAGGAAATCTGAGCTTCCCCAAAGGGGTGCCAGACCCGGGCTCAGTGGGGAGGGGTCTGGTCGGGAGGGGACTGGGGGGGGGCTGGAGTACCAAAGATGCGAGGACGGTGGCTGCGTGCAGAATCTCCTCTTCCGAGGACTCCAGCACCGCCTCCACGTCTGCCAGCTGGATGCAGGTCTTCTCAGCTCCGGCCCGAGCACAGTGGGCACTCCTGCGCAGCGCTTGCAGCTGCTCCCTCGCAGCCTTCACAGCCTCCTCAAGGCCTGTCACCTGCTCCAGGAAGGCTTCCTGGGCTCCTGCAGAAAGCCCGCAGTCTGGGGGTCACAATTCACCATAAAGCTCCCACCTTCAAGGGGCGCCATCTGCGTCCTCTGCTCCTCCTGGGCACAGCTTAACTCCATCACAGGCCTGAGCACCACCAGCCCATTAAAGGAAAAGCCTCCCCATTTTACAGGTGCAAAGACTGAGGCCAAGAAATGGCACATCATGACCCCAGGTCCCAGACACAGGAAGTCAGTCGCAAGCGAAGGACTAGAAGGAAGCCAGTCCTTGTAGAGCCACGACGAACAATTCCTGAAGCTGAGACAGCAGTAAAAACCCCGCCCTGCCTGAGTCAGCTCTGTACTTCGATGTGGTGGTTCTGTATGGACATTTTATTTATTAAATTTATTTATTTATTTTGCTTCTTCAGGCCGCACCTGCGGCATATGGAGGTTCCCACGCTAGCGGTCAAATCGGAGCTGCAGCTGCTGACCTGCGTCCCAGCCACAGCAACGCAGGATCTGAGCCGCATCTGCGACCTACACCACAGCTCACGGAAACGCCAGATCCTTAATCCACTGAGCCAGTCCAGGGATCCAACCTGCATCCTCATGAATACTAGTCAGGTTCGTTACTGCTGAGCCACAGCGGGAATTCCAGTAATGACGTTTTAACACACAGCATCTGATAGGTCCCTGTGTGTCTCGCTAACAGGTGCTCGGCTCACAGATGGCTGCACGGGAGTACAGGTCCTTCTGGACGTGAAATTTAACAAAATAACCAACTTGTTTTTGGTGCTCCCTCAATTTCAGTGTCCAGGGCCAAATTCCATCTGAACTTCACGACAGCCTTTCTTCTTACCCATTTATTTCCCATACTGGGATACAGCAGTGAGCAAAAGGGCCGAAGTCGAGACTACAGGAACTTTACCTGTTCAGCACCACGGACAGCGCCGGGGGGGGGCGCTACTTTGTGGAGTGACCGACTCCATAAATGAACCCAGGTCCAGTCCTCGCTGAGCTTACAGGGACAGTCCAGGTGGCTGAGGGGGTACAGGGACTGAGGCTCCAGTCGGAGGCTGATACTAATAAAGCCACAAGGTACAACTGGGCAAGGGACACTGAAAGAGAAGTCCATGGGGTGACAGGACTGTACTGCAGGGGGAGCTGACTTAAGCTGCGGAGGGCAGACAGGCTCTCCCAGCAAGCGGGTTCTCGTAGGGGCGAGCCCACAGCCCATGAAGTATCCTAAGGCCAGACTGAAGGCCTCCAAAGGGGGCATCTGGCTGGCCAGCTCCCTCCCCTCGCCTCCCCGTCTCCCCGTCTGCTCTCCCCCGTACCTCGCAGCAGGTGCTGGCCTTGGTACAGATCCCCCCACGGGGCCTCGCCTTGTAGAACGTCCAGCGGTCCCCAGGGCCTGCCACAGTCGGACCCCTGCAGCCACCCCTCCATCAGGGTCAGCCTGGCCTTCAGCTTTGCAGCCTGGAGAGGTCAGGGAAGGGAGAGCGTGTAAGGCCGGCGACCTGAGGTCCCGCCCGAACACCTCCTCCTGGCTTCCGCCTGGAGCAGAGCGTCAGCTTCTCCGATCCTTCTCTGGGCCTCAAAGCTAAGGACACACCAGCCCTCTGAGAAGCGGCCGTGCCCACCCCGTCCTCGTGGCTGTCCCTTCGCTTCTCACACCCTCGGCACCTGCTGGCATTCTGCTTCACCTCTGCCCAACTACAGGAGGCCCGGGAAGGGAGGACCCAGGAGGATTTCCTCCTGTCCTGCCGTGTTCCCAGGACTTGACACAGAGCAGGCGTGCGCCACTTGCAGGCTGAGTGAGTGTGCTTTGCCAGCCCCCGTTCTTTCAATCATATGAACAATAAATGCATTTATGGAACACTTCTAGAAGCCAGGCCTGAACGAACCCTGGCCACGCACCAGCTCACATTCACCTTGTAACCACCCTAAAGAGCAGGGGATACGGGTCCTGAGCTGTCTCCTCGATTCCAAATCCAAAATGCTCTGAAAACCTGCAAAGCTCTCCATCCCTTATTTGATGGCAAAGTCAGGTTCAGAAACACCCTGAACTCATTCAGAAAGGAGACTGTTCTGAATAAGGCCACTTGCGGCCTTTATTTACCCCCTTGCCGTGAACATTCACCCCATTTCCCTGCAAATGTATCACTGGGTTCAATCAGGTTGCTGGCCCAGCGTTGCCAGGGGTGACACCTAATGTGCAACACACACCGTCCTGTCTTTGTACAGAACCGGCATTCGGAGAGCTGGCCTCCCTGGTTTCAAGTAAGGGGTTGCAAGCCTGAACCGTCTCTAGTTTGGAGTAGGAGAGACACAGTGAAGGGCGCGTGACAACTAGCAGGAGCTGGGGGGGCACCCCAGAGGTCACACCCCTCCCAGAGGAAAGTCCACCTGTGCCCCCCGGAAGAGGCACTGCCCTCCTCCCCACAAAGGGCCACCTGTGGCCGCAGCCCCGCTGAACTTGGAGTGTGAACCCTCGGCCCGGGTGGTTAGGAAGGACCCCCAGCGAGAGCCGCTTTTCTGCGGTCGACCCAGGAGCTGGGGAAGGACAGAGGTAAGGGCTGCGTCAGACGGCGTGCGGGGCGGGGTGGGCGCCCCTGGGAGGAGGCGGCCGGCGGCCCCAGGAGGCCTGAGAGCTGTGGACAAGTGGGCCTTTCCCGGCGCCCAGCAGGCAGCTGGCACCTCCTGGGGTGCGCGATGGACGAGGCGGAGCGGGCCTGGGCAGAGGAGGGCTCACCTCCGCCTCCAGCAGCGCGTAGCAGGTTGGGCACTGCTGGCAGTGCGTGCCGCCGGCTGCAGGGAAGAAGTTGTGCTGGCAGCGGTCACACTTGTAGCCCGCAAAGCCGGGCCTGCACACACACGTGCTGTTCTCGTGGCACTGGGCCGAGGCGGCGCCCAGCGGGGAGCACCTGCAGGCTGGGGGGACCAGGGCAGATGGCGCTGGGTGCCCCGGCGGCCACCCCACACCGGCACCCCAGCACCCCCGCACCCTCACAGCTGGCTGCTCCAGACCCCCGTGGGCAGCTCAAGTTCATTCCTGGTCCTTCCCGGGAGACTGATTCCAAAGATCAGAGGGCATGACGGAGATCCTGAGTTATTTCACTGTCCCCCGGGATCCGAGGACCGGCCGGGTTGAGGACTGCCACGCAGTCCAACTGTACAGATGGGGAACTGGGGCCCAGAGAGCAGACCTGACGGCCCCCAGGCACATGGGTATTCATCCTTAACCCGCTGAGCGAGGCCAGGGATCGAACCTGCATCCTCATGAATGCCAGTCGCGTTTGCTACTGCTAAGCCATGATGGGAACTCCCAGAACAGATTCTTGGCCCCTACCCTGTCTCCGCTCACCCCCTCCACGTTTCTACAGCTGCTCTAAGAGGCGCCGCCCCCGGATCTGACCCTCCTCTCTCCCACGGCGCAGCCATCTTCCCCGTGGATTCTCTTCGCCTAAAACCTCAGGCCGTGCCTACTCTCTGGTCACCCGGAAAGGACGCGGCTTCCTTACCGCGGCAGCCTTTGATGGAGAAGCCGAAGAACCCCAGCTGACATCTGTCGCAGGCCTGGCCCTCGACGCCTGGACGGCAAGGGCACTGCCCGGTCTGGGGGTGGCACTGGTCCTCCTGGGAGCCCAGCGGGTGGCACTTGCAGCTACGATTAAGGACGGCACCTTAAGCTCGGGGCTGTCCCCAGCCACGCCTCCGCTGGCGCAGGCTGCTGAGGGGTCTTCGGATCACGCCCCGCCTCGCTGTGGTTGCCCGTCCAGCAGCTTCCCCCAAGCCGTGCCCTGGGAAGCACAGTCTCCCCAAACCCTCCCGCTCCCCAAAGGTATAGGGACGTCTCAGACTAGGCCCTAGGGCTGGAAAGTCACAATGCAATTAGCATATTAAAGGCTTGAGAAGTCTGGTAGCAAGAAACCCATTTGCTCCACTGGGCAGTTCCCCGAAGCTCTCTCCACGGCTCCCTAAGGACACCAGCTAAGCTGCTGCTGTGGTGAAAAGGTGGCAGAGTGACAGGGCTGCCGAGAAGGGAACCTGAGCCCAAACCAGCCCCTGCCCACCTGGACAGCCCTTAGGGTTGGCTTAGCCTGCGTCCTGAGTTGGCAGGGCCAGGGATCTTAACTAGCCCCCCACCCCAGGGACTGTCCCTTTGTCCCCCTTCAGTGCAGGGCACAGTGTATCTGGCAGTGGGCCTGGGAGGACACGATCCAAGCTCGGCCCCTCTCTGGAGGCTCCCTGGTGAGACACCCCAAGGAAGGGCACCCACCGCCTCACGCCACCCACCTCCGGCAGCCCCGCCCGGGCTGGAGGTCGTAGAAGCCAGGGCTGCAGTGGCCACAGTCCCGTCCGGTCACGTGAGGCAGGCAGGAGCACTGGCCGGTCAGTGGGTCGCAGGGTTGCTGCTCACCAACTGAGCCCGCCGGGTGGCAGCTGCAGGCTGCGGGCGGGAGCAGGAAAGGGGGTTGGGGAACCCGGCAGAACACCTGTCTGGCCTCTGGGGGTCCCCGAGAGGCAGAGACCACGGGGAGTCACGGAGGTGACTCATAGCCAGCTCAGACTCCTGAGCTGTCGCTGAACAAAAAGGCTCATAGAAAATCGAGCCCAAGCCCATTTCTGATGTCCTTGGAGAGACAGCCTAGTACAGTCGTGGTGGCAGATGGCCCTTCTGAGCCTGACCTGAGCCCGCGGAGGGTGGGGAGAAGGTCTGAAGCTCAGTTGGGGGTCACAGGCCAAGCCCTGTACCCACTGTCTGGAGTCCCCTGACTGCTCTTCTGGGCCCCAGAAAACAAGAGGCTGCAGATGTGAGGTGGAACGGGGCTCGGGAGCAAGTGAGTTTGGGGCGAATGCTGAACTTCTGCCTGCGGCACTTCTGGAAGCTTTGCACGAGCTGACGCTCGTGGGGGCCACTGGAGAGGGGACAGGGGGGCGAGCATCTGGGTGGGGAGACCCAGCCTGCCTGGAAGCCCAGAGGCGGGACAAACAGGATGAGTGCCACAGGCCTTCTGGGACAGTCCTAGGTGCCAACTGTACAACCTGAGATAAATGCCAGATTAGCCAGGCAGGAAAAGAAAAAAAAAAATCACAGGGTCAGACTCAATCAGACCTCAAGGCTAAAAGACCTTGGAGGAGAGCAAACCCTTATACTTTCTTGACAGGCCAACAGAGAAGGTGACTAATTTGCCTGACGTTGCACAGCCTTGCAGAGCAGTGGGCTAGAACTGGTGGAAGGGGGCCCACCGTGCCTCGCCTCGTGGGTCCAGGAGATGGGTACTCACGCACGCACTTGTCCCCGGGCAGCGGGGCCCGGGCGCTCCCGTAGAAGCCCTCCTGGCAGCGCTCGCAGTGGGCACCCGTCGTGTTGTGCAGACATCGCAGGCAGCGGCCAGACAGGGGGTCACAGTTGCCCACAGCGTTGGGGTCCACGTTCCCGCTGCACTGACACAGCTGGCAGGGCTGGGGGGCTCCAGAGAGCCCCCGTGGGTCCCCAAAAAAGCCGTCATCACAGATCTCACAGCGCCGCCCTGGGAAGCGAGAAAACTTGGGTAGAGGATCGAGAAGGAGGAACCAGCCGGCAGGGTCCGCAGTGGGTGAGGGTGGGTGTGAACCAAAGCAAGCTCCCTGGAGTCTCCTCGTGGAGCAAACGGGGGCCTCTGGGGTCCGGCTGACTTGGGGCCAGGACCCAGTGGGGCCATCAGCTGGCTGTGTGGTCTTGGGCAAACTGCTGTGCCTCTCTGATCTTGGGCTCCCTGTCTGCAAAAGTGGGAACAATAATGGCAGCTACCTCAAAGGACTGTTGGAACGCTTTGGTGAGATAATGTGTGCAAAGAACGGCTCTCGGGACCCCTGCTCCAGGGCGCCTCCCCAGCCCTGCTAGCCAACGGGGAGCTATTTTCAGAGGGCTCCCAACAAAGCAGGTATTGCCAGGACCCAGGTAACAGGGACTAAATGCAGAACCAGGTGTCTGAAACCGTGGAAACATCACACCAGGTGAAACAAGCCAGACGCAAAAGGACAAACGCTGTCTGATCCCACTTACACGAGGTACCTGGAACAGTCAAATTCAGAGATACAGAGACTACAGTGGCAGGTGCCAGGGGCTGGGGAGAGGGGGAACCATTAAATAAGTTAGGAGTTCCCCGGTGGCTCTGTGGGCTAAGGATCCGGCACTGTCACTGCTGTGGCTTGGGTCCCTGGCCTGGGAACTTTCACATGCTACAGGTGCAGCCAAGAAGGGGAAAAAAAAAAAAAAGATTAAAATGACAAATCTCATGCTACGCATATTTTACCAAAATTAAAAAATAAATAAATAATGGGGAGTTCCCACTGTGGCGCAGCGGTAACAAACCCAACTAGTATCCATGAAGACTCGGGTTCGATCCCTGGCCTCACTAAGTGGGTTAAGCTGCCGTCTGCTGTGGTGTAGGTTGTAGACACGGCTCAGATCCCATGTTGCTGTGGCTGTGGTGTAGGCCGGCGGCTACAGTTCCGATTGGACCCCCTAGCCTGAGAACCTCCATATGCTGCGGGTGTGGGCCTAAAAAGACAAAAAATACATATCAGTAATGGACTATACCAAAGAGCCACTGGGTTGTACATTTTAAATGATGAGTCACAGGACATGTGAATACTATCTCAATAAAGCTATGGGTTTTGCTTGTTTTTTAATTTTTTATCCAAGCCCACAGCATGTAGAAGTTCCTGGCCCAGGGATCAAACCCACACCACAGCAGTGACAACTCTGAGTCCTTAACCACTCGGCCATCAGGGAACTCCAATACAGTTTTTTGCTTTAAAAAAAAAAAAAAAATCAGATGTCTAGGGTGACTGTGAGTCCTGGAGTGGGAATGAGGAGTGGGGAAAGGGCTGGGGCTGGGGCACCTGTGCTTCACACATTATCCAGTGACATTTTTTTTTGTCTTTTTGCCTTATCTAAAGCCGCACCCGTGGCATGTGGTGGTTCCCAGGCTAGGGGTCTAACAGGAGCTGTAGCCGCCGGCCTTTGCCACAGCCACAGCAACACGGGATCCGAGTCGTGTCTGCAACCTACACCACAGCTCACGGCAACGCCGGATCCTTAACCCACTGAGCAAGGCCAGGGATCAAACCTGCAACCTCATGGTTCCTAGTCGAATTCGTTAACCACTGAGCCACGACAGGAACTCTGACAATTTTTTTTTTTTTAAGCTGAAAGTGTAAACAGAGTTTTCCACTTAAACTACTTAACAGAACCAGCCAGGGAACTTGACAGGAATACAGACTCCTGAGCTCTGTCTTAAGTTCCTAAACCAGACTCTGTGGGACCAGGGCCTATGACAATTTCCCAAATCTCCACGGTCAAGGATACGGTCAATGACCCAAATTCTTCCGGGAACCCCCAGCAGCCCAGGGCCCTGGTTACCCGTCTACAAGACTCAGCATCCCCTGAGGTCGGGCCTTCTGTCACCCCTAATCTGGGTCCGCCCTCACCTGCCACACCCCAAACCCAGGACCCACTCCTGGGGCCCGGGCAGAGGCAGGGCCCCGGGGCGCAAACCACTCACCTCTCTGGCCTGGGGGGCAGTGGGTACACACCACCTCCCCGCTCTCCGGCATGGTCGTGCAGGCCGATTGTCCAGGACACGGACAGGGCTGGCAGTCATCGGCTTGGCCCGTGACGGGGTTGCCATAGAAACCTGGCAAGCAGCGCTCACAGGAGGGGCCCTCGGTGTGGTGGCCGCACAGGCAGATCCCTGGGGACAGGACAAGCAGCCGGTTACCTGCGCCTGTGCCCAGATGCGCTGGGGGACAGTGGGCAGGCTTCTGGCCACGAGGGTCACGGAGCGCGTCCCAGGCAGAACCGGGCCGGGAGCCCCTCCGGGTGGAGGCAGCACAGCCCAGGGAGGAAATGTCCACCCCGGGTTCACATCCACCACTTACCGACCGTGTGAACCTGGGCACCCCTGCGCCTCCACGTCCTCACCCATAACATGGGCAAAAATGGCTCTGATCTCAAAAGGTTCTAGTCAGGCTCCCACAGTCCAAGCGCACAGTTATTGTTACGTTGTATTACAATATTACATATATTATAACACATACAATATTACAAAGTATTGACAGAATCATTGTCATCATTATTTTGTATTCCAAAATCTATAACCAAGCCAGAAGATGACACAGCTAACATTTGCTCTCACAGTTTTCTCTGTCTTCTGAGTCTTCTTCTTCTTTTTTTTTTTTTTTTTGTAATTGAAGCTTCTGTGTCCTCAACTTCAGCAATAGTGACCCAGACCCAGGATTCTGGCCTTGACATGAGGCTCCCATTTAGAAGGTCTAGAGTTCCTAGAGGCTTCCTGGTTTCATAGAACAGAACCCCCCCCTCTGCCCACAGGTTTCTTTTACTTTTTTTTTTTAAGAAATTAAACCTTATTCCTCCTGGACATTAGGTTCTGTTATTTTATTTAAATTGTTCTGGCCAGGCCCATGGCACATAGAAGTTCCTTAGCCCGGGATCAAACCCACACCACAGCAGTGACCCGAGCCACAGCAGTGCCAATGCCAGATCCTTAACCTGCTAGTCACCAGGGAACTCCCCACTGGTTTCTAATGAAGAGGTTCTGCCAGTCCCCTTCCGGAGCCCCACAGCCCCTGCAGCCTGCTCAGAGTCTGAGGCGCTAGGAAGGGAGGCCCCCCCGCCAGGGACTGAGAGGGGAGCCTGGATGAAAAGGGGTTAGGAGTTCCCGTCACAGCTCAGTGGTCACGAACCGACTGGTATCCATGAGGATGTGTGTTGGATCCCTGGCCTCGCTCAGTAGGTTAAAGGATCTGGCGTTGCTGTGAGCTGTGGTGTGGGTCGCAGACGTGGCTCGGATCTGGTGTTGCTGTGGCTGTGGTATAGGCCAGCAGCTGTAGCTCCAGTTCGACCCCTAGCCTGGGAACTTCCATGTGCTGTACCTGCAGCTCCAAAAAGAAAAAAAAAAAAAAAAGGAAGAAAGAAAGAAAAGGGGTTAAAACCACCACTTCCCAAAGACCCCAGAAGCACCCAGCGGGGACTGAGATGAACAGGAAGAAAAAGGGCACCCAGGGTGGACAAATGGACCTGGGGTGGCCTTCAGGGGGAAAGGTCACACCCGCCCTATTTTCCATATGTCCCTGTCTTGGCCCGGCCCCACCTACTCATCCCTCCTCCATCCATCCTGAGTGGGCAGCAGGGGCCGTTGTGCCCATTTCACAGATGAGGACTTGCTCATACGGAGCTGGAAGCTGTGGCAAGGGGCTCTGAGGTATGAAAGCTCAGTCCCATCTCATGAGAGCGCTCCCTCCTGGAGCACTGCAGGGAAGGCCTATGAGGCCTCCTCTGGCTCGATTAGTGATGCCTGCCATGGGCACAAGAAGGAAGGAGGCCCCTCAAGTTGTCCAGCCCGGCGGTCCTGCTGATTCCCAGGCTACCATCCTTTGTCAGCCGAGAGAAGGCATCTCCCTTTTCAGAGACCCCAGCAGCTCCAGGAGAGCAGCAGGGCGCTGACCCTCCCACCTCCTGTGGGAGGGGCCAGTGTCCAGCTCTGGTCCAGCATCTCCAGCTCTGTGACTGCAGGCAAGGTCTCTCCTTGGGTTTCCTCTTTCAGGATGAAGGGCTGGTGTTAACTTGTGGGAGGAGCAGCTCTGCCACCTACTGGCCGTATGGCCTCCCTGCACCTTAGGTCCCTCGCCTGTAAGATTAGACGGGAATGGTCCTGGCACCTCCAGGGGTTTTTTGGGGGGGGGGGGATTCCATGAGTAGCCTATAAAAAGGTGCCTGGCACGTGGAGGAACTCGAACACCACTCTCTTGGCGCTGTTTGTAGTGCTCACTCACATGCACTCAGCTGGCCCTGCTCAGGTCAATACTCACTTTGCTGTTCTGGGTTAAGCCCCAGCGGCCTCGGGGTGGGCGGTGCAAGGAGACTCACCTGTGCTGGGGTCACAGGTGCCGTGCTGGTTACAGGTGCAGCGAACACAGCTGGCATAGGGACCCCCCAGCGGTGTCTCCCTCTTGTATCCCGGAGCACAGGATTCGCAGAACTGGCCCGAGTATCCCGTGGGACAGGAGCAAGTCTCTACCCAGGAGGCTGGGGGGCCGAGCCCTGGCTGGGCAGACGTGAGCCGGACCTCGGTCAGGAGCACTCGGCCTGCAGAGCGAGGGTGGAGAAGGAGGGAGTTTCACACGTGGGTTTCTCCCTCAGTCCTTCCTATTCACGTATGTAACAGGCAAGGGGTTATTGCTCCATGGATCAACAACAGTTTTATTTTTATGGCTGCACCCGGGGCATATGGAAGCTCCCGGGCCAGGGACTGAAGTTGAGCTGCAGCTGTAGCAACACTGAATTTTTTAATCCACTGTGCCAGGCTGGGGATTGAAGCCACGTCTCTGCAGTGACCCGAGCCACTGCAGGCAGAATCTTAACCCACTGTGCCACAGTGGGAAATCCTCAGTTATAATTTTTTATTTTATTTTTGATTACATTTTTTAAGGGCCCCACCCTCAGCATATAGAAGTACCCAGGCTAGGGGTTAAGTTTGAGCTATAGCTGCCAGCCTACGCCACAGCCACAGCAATGGGGGATCCGAGGTGCATCTGTGACCTACACCACAGCTCACAGCAACGTCGGATCCTTAACCCACTTAGCGAGGCCAGACATCTGACCTGCATCCTCATGGATACTAGTCAGGTTCGTTACCACTGAACCACAATGAGAACTCCCTATAATTTTTTAAAAACAAAGGGAAAAGAGGTAATTTCCAGAATGAGAACTAGATCTGGCTGGGAACTTACAGAGATGGTTACTCTCACTCGTTATTAAAGATTCGTACATTTAGGAGTTCCTGTCGTGGCTCAACGGAAACGAATCTGACTAGGAAACATGAGGTTGTGGGTTCCATCCCTGGCCTTGCTCAGTGGGTTAAGGATCAGTGCTGCCATGAGTTATGGTGTAGGTCGCAGACGTGGCTCGGATCTGACGCTGCTGTGGCTGTGGTGTAGGCCGGCAGCCGTAGCTCTGATTAGACCCCTAGCCTGGGAACCTCCATATGCTGCGGGTGCGGCCCTAAAAAGCAAAAAAATTAAAAAAAAATAAAGATATGTACATTTAAAGGCTTATACCATTCGCAGACCTCAGACTGGTAAGCATTTGCTTGGCCACAAAGCAAACTTACGGTGACCAAAAGGGGATGGGTGGGGGGAAATGGGCTGGGGGTTCGGGACGGGCACAGGCACACTGAGGTGTATGGAATGATCGGCCAGCGGGGACCTGCCGTACAGCACAGGGAACCTGACCCCACATTCCGTGATCATCTACATGGGAAAGGAATCTGAAAGAGAAGGGATGCATGTATACGTGTAACTGAATCACTTTGGAGTAGAGAAGAAATGATCACAACCTTGTACGTCAACCAGACTTCAATACAACTTTCAAAAAATGGAGAGAAGGGAGTTCCCTTCATGGCTCAGTGGTTAATGAATCCGACCAGGAACCATGAGTTGCAGGTTTGATCCTTGGCCTTGCTCAGTGGGTTAAGGATCCGGCGTTGCCATGAGCTGTGGTGTAGGTTGCAGACGCGGCTCGGATCCCGCGTTGCTGTGGCTGTGGCGAAGGCCAGCGGCTACATCTCCTGTTAGACCCCTAGCCTGGGAACCTCCATATGCCGCGGATGCGGCTCTACATAAAGGCAAAAAGACAAAAAAAAAAAAAAAAAGAGAGAAAAAAAAGACTGATAGCATTCATAACTATCAGACTGCTAAGTATTCTGCAGACCAGGGACAGCGGAGGATGGGGGCCGAGGAACTCAGGCACGTGGGACGTAGGAACACAAATCGGGAGGCCCGGCTTCTAAGAACAGAGGAGCAGCTCCCACCAAAGCAACTTTCCCACAGAAAACAACTAGATATTCTGGGCGAAATAGAGAAACAACGAACTGTAATCACTGGAGAACAACCAGAGCAGGTGACGGCGGGGAGGGTCGACATCAGTCATCAGAAGATGCCGCGGTAGAGCCTTGGGAAGGAAAATGTTAAACCTGCGCTCTTTCTCCCAACATTTCCACTTCGGAGAATCTGACCTAAAGACGCACTTGCACGAGGGGACAGAGACCTCGTACGGTCCCTGCAGCGCTGTTTGCAGTGGTGAAAAGCTGGAAACCACCTCGAGATGCATGAAGAGGGGACGGTTAAAACTGTGAGGCATCTATGCCACAACGTGATACACAGTGGACAGAAAGCCAGCCTTCTGTATGTGCAAGACAAGCAACATCCTCCGGGATGGGCTGTTAGCTGAAAAAAGCAAGTGGCACAACATTATACTGGTGATCACATTTCTATATTTAAAAATACAAGGAGCGCGTTCCCTTCGTGGCTCAGCAGTTAACAAATCCAACTAGGATCCATGAGGAGGCAGGTTCCATCCCTGGCCTTGCTCAGTGGGTTAAGGATCCGGCGTTGCGGTGAGCTGTGGTGTGGGTTGCAGACGCGGATCAGATCTGGTGTTGCTGTGGCTGTGGCGTAGGCCGGTAGCCGTAGCTCCGATTTGACCCTTAGCCTGGGAACTTCCAAATGCTGCGGGTGTGGCCCTAAAAAGCAAAAAATAAAAATAAATTAAAAACGAAAATAAAAATACAAGGAGTTCCTGCTATGGGGCAGTGAGTTAAGAATCTGACGGCAGTGGCTTGGGTCACAGCAGAGGCATGGGTTCCATTCCTGGCCAGTGCAGTGGGTTAAAGGACCTGCTATTTCGGCAGCTGTGGCGTAGGTCACAGCTTCGGCTCAAATCCCAGACCTGGCCTTCCATATGCCACAGGTACAGCCATTAAAAAAAATGTAAGTAGGAGTTCCCGTCATGGCTCAGTGGTTAATGAAACCGACTAGGAACCATGAGGTTGCGGGTTCGATCCCTGGCCTTGCTCAGTGGGTTAAGGATCCGACGTTGCCGTGAGCTGTGGTGTGGGTTGCAGACGCGGCTTGGATCCCGCATTGCTGTGGCTGTGGTGTAGGCGAGTGGCTACAGCTCCGATTAGACCCCTAGCCTGGGAACCTCCATATGCCATGGGTGTGGCTCAAATAAGGCAAAAAGACAAAAAAAAAAAAAAGTAAGTACATGCACAGAGAACGGTCTGGAAAGGTAAACCCCCAGAACAATATCAGCGGGGAGATGAGGTCTGGGGGGGAGGTGCGTGGGGTGAAAGGAATGTCCACATGGTCAAGTGTGTCTCCAGGTCACCCCACCATGTGCCTGGCCTAAGTAGGTGCCTTGTAAACCTTTGTTAACTGGAGGTTGTGTGAATGACACAGGAAGTTCTGGAAGCTGCTGGAAAGAGTGAAAATGAAACTCCCGCAAAGGGGGCTCAGGGAGCAGGGAGGCTCCTGGGGACCCCTGGCAAGGATGGTGGGGATGAAGGCAGTTAACCCACAGCTCCAAAGTGGAGGAAGATGTGGAGCTGGAGGGGCCGGCTTATAACTCCCAAGCCTCGGACTCCGAAGGGCCCCAGGGAAAGCTGGTCAGCTAAGCCAGGGGCTCTCAAAAAGGGCAAATCACCCCCCTAGAGGCACTGACTGGAATTCACGTGGTTAGTTTAATTTTTTTTTTTTAATTTTTTATGTTTGGCCACACCCATGGCATGTGGAAGTTCCTGGGCCAGGAATCAAACCCAAGACACAGGAGTGACAACACTAGATCCTTAACCACTAGGGCCACCAGGAACTCCTGGTTATTTTGTACATATTTTTAAATTAAAATATAGCTGCTTTACGATGTTGTACCAATTCCTGCAGCACAGCAAAGCGACCCAGCCATATACATATATATATATATATTCCTTTCTCATATTATGTTCCTTCATGTTCTGTCTCAAGACTGGACATAGTTCCCTGTGCTGTAGAGTAGGACCTCATGGCTTATCCAGTCTTTACAATATATAATTTACTTTCTGTTTTTTTATTCTGTGTATTACAGTTAGGATATTAAATTGGTTTTCAAAAACTGTGCAGTTCCTACTGTGGCGCAGTGGGTGAAGGATCTGGCGTTGCCACAGCTACGGCGAAGGTCACAGCTGCAGCTTGGATTCAGCCCCTGGCCCAGGAACTTCCTTATGCTGCGGGTGAGGCCAAAAAGATACCGTGTCTAGGAGTTCCCATCGTGGCTCAGTGGTTAACGAATCCGACTAGGAACCGTGAGGTTGCGGGTTCGACCCCTGGCCTTGCTCAGTGGGTTAAGGATCCGGCGTTGCCGTGAGCTGTGGTGTAGGTTGCAGACGCGGCTTGGACCCCGCGTTGCTGTGGCTATGGCGTAGGCTGGCAGCTACAGCTCCCGTTAGACCCCTGGCCTGGGAACCTCCACATGCCGCAGGTGCGGCTCTAGATAAGGCAAAAAGACAAAAAAAAAAAGTGAAGATACCGTGTCTACGTATGTTATAATATCCGCAAGTTTCACTTCCAGATAGCAAAAGGGTGTTACATATGAAAGATCTGTTCTAAAAAGGGGCCGTGACAATGCCTGGTCTAGGCACATACAGGTGTGGGGAGAAGAGAAAGAGGTGAGCCCGTGAGGAGAGAAAGTACATTAAGGAAAGAAGGAGAAGCCGGGAATAATCAGAGGACCATCAGGGACCAGGACAAGAGGCGGTGAGAAATCTGGGTTGAAGCTGTGTGACCGACCACCTTGCCCCCTGGTTGAGAGGTGCAATACCGCCGGTGACCAGCAGGGGAGCCAACCCCGGAGAAATCCAGGCTTGCCCCCGACGGCCAGCACCAACCATGGCCCTCTAGGGTCCAACCTCCTGGCAGTGATGGACTCTGCCACGGTGTGACCGCCCCAGGCTCTTGGCTGCTTTTTGGCCAAGCACCTGCGCTCAGAGCTCCCCATCATCAGGCCCCTCACCTGTGTAGCCCCTGCCTGTGTTCTCAGCAACCACTGCTGCTGCCCTTACTGGTTATACGACCTTGGCCAAGTGTCCCGACCTCTCAGAGGCTCAGACCCCTTTTTGGGAAGCGGGGGTGGGGGGACAAGAGCCACCTGCTGTGAGGACTCAGCAAGGCTATGCACAGAAGAGCCCGGGGGCCCAGCTGCTTTGGGGGTGGGGGTGTTTCTAGCATTACTGACCAGAAGGGCTGGAGCTCTGGCCACCGGCCTGGACACGCAGAGCGGTCAGATTGGCCAGCAGCCGCTGGAAGTGGAAGGGGGGCAGCAGAGGGTCCGCGTCCTCGGAGGTCTCCTGCAACCTGGCACGGGGAGCGGGCAAAGCAGAAGCTGAGGCTGGAGGCAGGTGGTGCCAAGACCCCTCCAAGCAGGACGGGGAGAGGGGAGGAGGCCGTCAGACCGCAGAGGAACCAAGTCTGCTCGGGCCTCGGGGTCCACCCCACCCCCCAAGTCCATCTCTCCGGACTGAGCAGGACACTTACTGGAAATCGAGCTGTACCTCCTCTGGCTGCCGGGCATCCGGGGGACCGGGCGAGCTGGAGTGGTGCAGAGTCAGGGCCAGGCCGGTCCCTTCCAGCCTCAGCTGCGCCGGGAGAGGGGAGCCCCCGGGGGGGACCCGAAAGGTCAGTGTGAGGGGCTGCCCATAGCTGAACCGCTGATCTCCCAGGAACTTCTCTAAAGACAAAAAAAGGTTTGATAGTCTTCACTGAATTGGCTGGATTCTTTCTATCTACCTATCTATTTTTATAGGGCAACACCCATGGCATATGGAGGTTCCCAGGCCAGGGGTCGAACTGGGGCCACCATCGCTGGCCTACACCAACAACCACAGCAATGCCAGGTCTGAGCCATGTCTGTGACCTAGACCGCAGCTCATGGCAACGCTGGATCCTTAATGCACCGAGCGAGGCCAGGGACCCAACCCACAGCCTCATGGATACTAGTCGGGCTCATTTACTGCTGAGCCACAATGGGACCTCCTGAATTAGCTGGATTTTAAACGGCTGGGTTGATTTTATGGGCAATTAAACCTTCAAAAGAGAAAAACCACAGCAAGGAGAAAATCAGAGGGCCCCTGCACAGAAGATGCTGAGGGTGGCCCGCCCGCCCGTCCGCAGCCAGGGCGGGGAGTGACCCGGGGCCCCACGCCTCATTTCATGTTCCACTGTCACTGTCTTGACGTTCCTAATACTTTCACTTTGGAACCTGGGTTTCATAAGCGAAGTGCCGCGAGACGTGGGAGTCCTCGGGGGAGCAGAAGATTCTCGCGGTGTGCACTGCGGTGGCACCTGTCCATTCGCGCCACGCTCACGATGCCCCGAGAGCACGGAACTCCCGGGGACCCCAGGCGGAGGAGTTCAGTGAGGCTCAAAGCCCGGGTAAGCGTGCTGTGCAATGCAGGGGTGCTGATGGGCTCCCCAGGCCACGCTTTCCCTGGGAATCAGAACCCACTTCCAGCAGAGAGAAGGCGGAAACGCTAAGGACCAAGGAGCCCCTTCACAGCCGTTCTTACTCTGTTACTTCTCTGCAATAACCGAGTGCTTATGGGGGGAATCATGACACAGAAGGACAGGGACTAAGGGACATGCTGTGACGCCTTCCTTCGGGACTTCTGTCCACAAGGGTGCTTGGTAGAATGTATGCAGAACAAGAAGAGAAATAAAAACCCACCTTGCCCACCACAGTGGGCCCAGTACCCAGCGGAGAGCCAGCAAATGCTTCTTCGGTAATTAACTCCTGTTTTTTTGTTCGTTTGTTTTTTTACAGCTGCACCTCCGGCATATGGAGGTTCCTAGGCTAGGGGTCGAATGCGAGCTGCAGCTGCCGGCCTATGCCACAGCCACAGCAACGCCAGATCCCAGCCGCATCTGCAACCTACGCCATAGCTTGAGGCAACACAGGATTTTTAACCCACCGAGCGAGGTCAGGGATTAAACCCGCAACCTCACAGACACTATGTCGGGTTCTCAACCCACTGAACCACAAGGGGAACTCCTTTAAATGTGTCGACAAAGCAGCCATGAGACAGAGCGTGTTTTCTGCTCTCGGGCCCCTGGACCTGGAACACTTGCCCCAGGAGGGGCCTGAGGACTCCATGCCCTTTGCTCCTGGCTGCAGGGCACACGGGTGCCGCGTCCACGCAGCTCCTGGGACGTCGGCACCCCCGCAGGGAGGGCAAGGGCAGCACCGGGCAGGGAGCCCGTGGACCCCAAGTCTGGCCACCGTAGAGCTAAGGATGGGCCCCGGGCTCCTGGTCTGATACAGTTTCCAGGAGACACAAGTTGCCCTGATTGGTGGGGGGTGGTTTGGAATAACTAGACCTTTTTGCTATTACAGGAATACCATGGCCCGGGTGTGTGTGGAGCGTGTGTGAGGCTGATGGGCAATGCCCAGGGTTATCTAGGGTATGACAATGGCCCTGGCAAGACCGTGAAGAGGAAGCACATGCTGGGGGGCATGTGGTTGGCAGAAAAACACCCCCCAAAGCTGTCCACATCTCTATCCCCGGAATCTGTGTTTTATGCTGTGTGGTGGGAGCATTTAAGATTGTTAATCATCAGACCTAAAAGCAGAGAGACTGGAGTTCCCGCTGTGACGCAACATGATCAGCAGCATCTCGGGACCCCTGGGACAAGGTTTGATTCCCAGCCCAGCCCAGTGGGTTAAGGATCTGGCATTGCCACAGCTGCGGCTAAGTTCGCGGCCGTGGCTCGGATCTAATCCTTGGCCCTGAAACTCCACCTGCCACGAGGTGGCCAAAAAAAAAAGAGAGAGAGAGATTGTTTCAGATTATCCAGCTGAGCCCAGCAAAGTCCCCAAGGGCCTCCAGAGATGGAGGAGGAAGGCAGAGGAGCTGGCGCCGTGGGAAAGGTGGGACCAGCTTTGAAGGCGCGGGAAGGGGCCACGAACAGGGAGATGCAGGTGCCTCGAGAAGCTGGGAAAGGCCAGGGGACGGATCCTCCCGGGACCTCCAGAAGGAACACAGCCCTGCCGACCTTGACTTTAGCCCAGGAGGACCTGCTCTCAACTTCTGACCTCCAGAACACTAAGAGAAAACGTTTGTGTTGTTTCTCGTCCCTAGGTTGTGACAGCAGCCACAGGACTCGAACGCGGGCGGTCCGAGCCCTGCCTGTGCCTCAGGTACCTGGTGCCCTGAGGTCCCCCTGGTCCTCCGGGTCCAGGGGCAGCCCCCCCAGGCTCCATCGTGCAGGATGCGCTGGGCCCCCCAAGCTTCCGGCCCGCCAGCCATCGGCTCCTGGAAAGCAAACACACACAGGGCGTCGCCTCTGCCCCCTCCCACTTCACGCCCTTCCCTAGGTCTGGAGGACACCCCCCCAGCAGCCTGAAACAACAGGGTCCAAGGAGGGGAGAGACTGTTCTAGAGATTGGCCAGGCAGGGACGAGAGCTGGCTGGTGGTAGCAAATAGCTCCGGGCCCAGAACCGAGGCGTGGGGAACCCCACCCCGGATCGGATCAGGGTCCTGGGGTGGGACGTGGTCCCGGGCGAAGCTAGAAGCCTCGGGGACCCGGCTCTGTTGGCGGGTGGTCAGACCCCCGGGGCCCACCACGAGGACACAGCCTGGAGACCCCATCATGGACCATTGCTAATGAGACTGGACTTGACCTCGTTCAGGTCTTCAGAGAACTTCCTTGCTCATGACGCCTCTTACCACCCCTGTCCGTGGAGGTGTGTGTGCCATGAGCCCCCCTGCACACAGGGAGGCCCCCCGGTTAGGAAGTGGCAGGGCCCGAGTGGGAACGCAGGCCCAGTTTAGTTTCCTCTCCCTCTGGAGATGACTGCAGTCTGGCGCCGATGACCTCCAGGGGGCGCTCTCAGGGGGCGGCTGGGGAATAGGGTGGAGGCCCAACACCAGGGGGTGTGAGAGGGGCGGCACCCGTGCGGGGAGATGGAGGGATGAAGAAAGAGAGAGGTCGGAAAGAGGAGGTCCAGGACTCCTCAGTGCTAGACTAGGTTCTGCCCCTTACTGGCTGTGTGACCCTGGGAAAGTTATTTAACCTCTCTGAAGCTACTTTCTCATCTGCAAAATGAGGGCAATGAAGTACTTATGGTCTGGGAAGCAGTTCTCAAAGTTAGTCTAAATGCCCTGGGAGGAGTTCCCATTGTGGCTCAGTGGGAAGGAATCTGACTGGAATCCATAAGGACGCAGGTTCGATCCCTGGCCTCATTCAGTGGGTTAAGGATCCAGTGTTGCCATGAGCTGTGGTGTGGGTCGCAGATGAGGCTCGGATCTTGCATTGCTATGGCTGTGGTGCAGGCCAGCGGCCACAACTCCGATTCAACCCCTAGCTTGGGAACCTCCATATGCTGCGGGTGTGGCCCTAAAAAGACTATATATATATATATATATATACATATATACATACATATATATATATATATATACACATATATATATGTGTATGTGTGTGTGTATATATATATATATATATATACACACACACACACACACACACACACACACACACACACATATACATATGACCTGGGAGACCCCTAAGTCTCTTGGGGGGCGGGGGTCCATGACATCAGACTGTCTTAAGAAAACTAAGGTGTTACTTGCATTTTTCATTCTCTTATAGGGAGAATTTTCCACAAGCTACAAAAGGTGTGATCATGACAGAAGCCATAGTGAGAATCAGCAGGCTTCTATTAATCCAGACCTTAAAGAGAAGCGCAAAAATGTAAAACAAGTAGCATTTTCCTCACAAAACTTTTTCTCTTCTAAAATAATTGTTATTTTTCACAGGTGGATGTTCTGAGTTTTTTCTACGGTCATCTGTAAATGAATTAATATATAAAAATTTTAAATACTGTTTTAATTTATTTTCTTCTTTTTGTCTTTTCAGGGCCACACCCATGGCATATGGAGGTTCCCAGGCTAGGGGTCTAATCGGAGCTGCAGCTGCTGGCCTATGCCACTGCCACAGCAACACTGGATCCAAGACACATCTGCGACCTACACCACAGCTCATGGCAACACCATATCCTGAACCCACTAGGCAAGACCAGGGATCAAATCAGCATCCTCATAGATACTAGTCAGGTTCGTTACCACAGGAACTCCTATTTTAATTTCTAATATGGAAAATATCTATGTAAAAACCCTGCATAAATTAAAGACTTTGAGGTCCTCAAGAGTTTTTTTTTCCTTTTCCTTTTTTTTGCGGGGTGGTGGGGGTGGTGGTGGCGCACCCGCGGCATATGGAGGTTCCCAGGCTAGAGGTCTAACAGGAGCTGTAGCCGCCGGCCTTCGCCACAACCACGCCAGATCCAAGCCGCGTCTGCAACCTACACCACAGCTCATGGCAATGCCGGATCCTTAACCCACTGAGCGAGGCCAGGGATCGAACCCGCATCCTCAAGATTCCTAGTCAGATTCGTTTCCGCTGTGTGACGACGGGAACTCCGGAGGCCCTCAATTTTCAAGAGCATAAAGGGATCCAGAGACCAAGAAGCTTGAGAACTGCTGACCGGAGGCGTGTGTGTGTGTGTGATCACGTGAGATGCTGAGACTGAAGCCCCAAACCCAGGGCCTGACTCCGAGTGAGATCACGACCTTGTTCTGTGACTCGAGTCCTGTCAGACGCTGCACCTGTTCCAAGGCCCACTTGAGCCTTTCTGCGTGGCGTCCAGCAGAGGGCGCACTGCCCCTACATCCGGGGCGCCCCAGAGCCCAGCCCGGAAGTTCTACCTCCCTGGGCGAGATGCAGGGGCGCTGGGGACTCAGTGGGGCACGGCAGGGACCCACGCAAGTATGATTTAATGAGGAGTTCAGAGCTCCACTGCCATCCTGCACCAAAGATCCACCTGGAGTTGGGGACCCTGGGATCACGGCACTCCCAGATCCTGGCCCTACGGAGGGCCTGCGGGGCCGTTAAGAGCAAACCCAGGAGCTGATGAACCCAGGTGCCAACAACTAAGTTATGTGACTTACCTTTTCTGGGCCTCAGTTGCCTCATCTGTAAAATGGGAACATGTCTGTGTCTACCTGCCAGGGAAGACTTGAGGTTCCATGTATATCGGGAGCACAGCAGGTGCTCGATAGGTGGTTGCCAGGGGGTTGAGCCTGGATCCCTAGCACAGGGGTACGCCAAGGAGGCCAGTCATGACGGTGACTGGAAATTCTCTCATAGGCTCCGAAGGCTGCCATGAACTCACTCCCCGCCCCTGCTGGAGGCACCCCAGGGGTGCAGGTTAGGTGCTGGGGTTGCCGAAGGACACAGAGGGGCGTGGCCAGCGCGTGGCCCTGTGGAAGATGCTGGGGCTGGGGACACCATCCACACCACCCTTGCAGGATGTCCCCAGAGCCGGCCCGCCCGCCCGCCCAGGCTGGGCGCAGACCCCGCAGAGGTGGCTGCAGGGGCGCTTCTTACCCTGGCGGAAGTCGGAGAGGATGTGGTGCGCTCGGAACCGGGCGGCGGCCGCGCACACCTTGGAGTGGCCGTAGCAGAAGCAGCTGCTGCAGCCCACTGGGTTGTGGGGCTGCAGGTTAAATGTACCCGGGCGACATCTGAAATGGAGGCAGGACATGCCCCGGGGCCGGGGGAGGGGGCAAGTGAACTGGCGAGGCTCAGGGCCATCCCGCTAGACTAATTTGAGTCCAGGATCACTGGCGACATTTAAAAATTTTTCTGGGTATTCTTGTCGTGGCTCAAGAACCCAAGTAGTAGCCATGAGGATGCAGGTTCAACCCCTGGCCTCGCTCAGTGGGTTAAGGATCTGGTGTGGCCCCAAGTTGTGGTATGAGTCACAGACATGGCTCAGATCCTGCGTTGTTGTGGCTGTGGTATAGGCTGGCAGCTACAGCTCGGATTCGACCCCTTGCCTGGGAACCTCCATATGCTGCAGTGTGGCCCAAAAAAGAAAAAAAAAATTTTTTTTTTCCAGTTTACAGAGTAGTTAAAAAGATGGGAGAGCATTCCCATGGCCTCTTCTGCCAGCTTTTCCTAATATCTTTTTGGCTTAGCTGGCCGCATGTGGAACTTCCTGGGCCAGGGACCGAACCCGCAGCACAGCAGTGACCTGAGCCACAGCAGTGACAATGCTGGATCTTTAACCACTAGGCCACCAGGGAACTCCGGCTTTTCCTAATGTTAACACCCGACAGTACCAAGGTATGTTTATCAAAACGAAGAAACTATCATGGTTAACGTTATTAGCAAACCCTAGACTTTATTAGGATTTCTCCCCTTTTCCCACGAATGTCTACTTTCTGCTCCAGGATCCTATCCAGGACACGGTGTTGCATTTAGTTGTGACCTTAATTTCCTCTCATCTGTAAACAGCCTCTTGGTCTTTGGACTTTTGACAGTACCGGTCAGGATATTTTGTAGGATGTGCTCCATGTGGCTTTGTCTGAGGTTTTTCACGATTAGACTGGAGCTATGGGACTGGGGAGAAATGGAGCCGAAATGCCCTTCGCTGTCACATCACACCGCGGTAAACGGCACGTTACTGGGAACGGAACACATCACCAGTAAGGTGTGAAGTCACTGATAATGTCACCCGTCACCACTCAGCGAAGGCGCTGCCTGCCAGGTTCTAGTTGTTAGAAGCAAGTCACTGAATCCAGCCCATTGTCAAGTGGAAGAGAATTAAACTCTGCCTCTGGGGGGGGGGGGCATGCCAAGAATTGGAGACATACAGTAAAAAGTGAAACCCACCACGGTAATTAGTAAATATTTTGAGGGGCATATTTGGGGGCTATGCAAATATCCCGTTTCTCCTTCAAGTTTTTGTTTGTTTGTTTTGGTCTTTTCAGGGCCGCACCCGTGGCATATGGAGGTTCCCACGCCAGGGGTCTAATTAGAGCTGTAGCTGCCTGCCTACACCACAGCCACAGCAATGCGGCATCCGAGCCATGTCAGCAATCTACACCACAGCTCACGGCAACGCCTGGTCATTAACCCACTGAGCGAGGCCAGGGATTGAACCCGCGACCTCATGGCTCCTAGTCGGATTCGTTTCTGCTGCGCCATGACGGGAACTCCTAAGTTCTGCCCACGAATTTCAGCGTGCATCAGTGGCTCTGGCCTACAGCAACTATTATTGATATTCTTTTTCAGCCGCACCTGCATATGGAAGCTCCCAGGCCAGGTATCAAATCTGAGCTGCAGTCACAGCCTTTGCCACAGCTGCAGCAATGGCAGGTCCTTAACCCACTGTGCCACAGCGGGAACTCCTTACTCTGACATTCTAACAGTGATTTCATATTTCCCCCATTCCTCTTACGTTAAATGTGGAATTCTTCTGGAAGGAAGATCTGCCCCTTCATCCCCCTGTATTTATTTATTCACTGATGTATTTATATCAGTGTGACTCATGGATGTTTATTTTATTCGCTGGGTTATAATCCGATCTGGGAACTTGTTCAGGTTGGGCGCTCACGTCCTTTTGACACGAGCCCCCATCCTTGTTTGGGGTTTTCGGGGTTTGTTTCTGTTTTTGTTTTCGAGCACTTCCCTGCTTTCTGGCACCACCAGATGCTCCAGGCTCAACCAGTGTTTTCTCCGCCCCAGGCCCAGAATCAGCTGTGTCTCCAAGGAGCCCTGGAGAGGTGTTTTACAAATATATTCCTGGTTTGCACCCGGGGCTGGGGGTCCATTCGAGCCGACCCAGGTGGAGGAATATGACTCAGAAGCTGCTACTGATCCCAAGGCCTGGCCAGCTCCAAGGGTCACATCTCACCCAGCCGCCCCCCGCCCCCGCTTTCACAAATGGGCAAAGCGAGGCTGCGTGGAGAACCTCGGCCGGGTGCAAGGCATTGGAGCAGAGCTGGTGGGATCCGGTCCCCCAACTCCACCTTGTCCCTTCAACTTGAGGGGTCTCCAAGGAGGAAGACCGAGCAGGGAGTCCACCCCCGATCCCAGGACCCATGGCCATGCGTGTACAAGGTCAAGGTCAAGGCCGGGCTTCTTCCTGCACCTACAGGCCCAACACGGTCTGGCAATACATCGCTCGGACAGGTTTCCCACACGTACAGCCCGTGACCAGGGGAACAGAGAGGCCCGGGCACAGCCCCGCTGGCTGCAGAGGCCTCAGAGGCCAGAGACAAAGCCAGGAAGAGGGGACAGTGTGCGCCCACGAGGTAGACCCACATCTGTCTGCAGGCCCTGCTGCCGCAATGAGAAGGTCCCTGAACACGTGAAGGAGGAGTTTTAGCGAAAAGTCCTGCCTGGCTGAGCTTGAGATGCTACCTTTGTACCCTGATAGGATGGCAAGGAGGGCAACAGGCCTGAATCTCAGCTCAACTGGTGGGAGCTTCTTGGAGCAAGGTAGAGAAAAGGAGTCTGAGGTTACAGTAGGGCTCATGGTAAAGACTGCTGTGGTCCATTACTGATGTCTGATCTGGCGGTGCTCTGTTAGTGGTGTCTGCCCTGGGTGTGAGACGGGGGGTTGCGGTATGGGTACCACACATTTGCTAATCCCCGGATTAGACAATCTCTTCAGTCCTTTCTAGCTCTTTCTTTTCAAGATCCTGAGCTAACAGAGTTCCCGTCATGGTGCAGTGGTTAATGAATCCGACTAGGAACCATGAGGCCGTGGGTTAACGATCCAGCGTTGCCATGAGCTGTGGTGTAGGTCACAGACGAGGCTTGGGTCCTGCATTGCTGTGGCTGTGGTGTAGGCCGGCAGCTGTAGCACTGGTTCAACCCCTAGCCTGGGACTCTCCATAGGTAGTGGGTGCGGCCCTAAAAAGCAAAAAAAAAGAGAGAGATTCTGAGCTAAGAAAAAAAGATGTATTTTCAAGAGTTCCCATCATGGCTCATCAGTAACCAACCCGACTAGGATCCATGAGGACGCAGGTTCGATCCCTGGCCTCCCTCAGTGGGTTAAGGATCCAGCATTGCCATGAGCTGTGCTGTAGGTCACAGACACGGCTCAGATCTGGCGTTGCTGTGGCTGTGGAGTAGGCCAGCAGCTACAGCTTGGATTCGACTCCTAACCTGGGAACTTCCATATGCCATGGGTGTGGCCCTAAAAAGACAAAAAAACAAAAGGTATTTCACAGCTTGTGAACTATTAGTGGTGGCAATTCAAAGTATAAACAGTATCATAAAGCCTTAAGATAACTTCCTGGGTGTCAGATCCATGGTGCTTAGGAAGGGTGCCAGCTGATGGGGTTGCCCATGTCTGTGGGGGCCACGTCCCCTGCTCCTTTACCATCACTGAGGTCACTTCCTGCAGGCTTATTATTCAGTTGGCTCACCTACCTGTCACACAGGTTGCCTTCCACATTCTCTTTGCAAGGGCAGCGCCCGCTGCGAGGGTCACAGGTGCCCAGGCTGCCAGCGGAATTGCAGGTACAGGGTCTGCCAAAGAGACAGGACCAGAGGAAAGTGTCCAGCGAGCAACTCCAGAGTGGGGACGACCCACCCTGCTTGGAAGGAATCTCTCGTCTTCCTCACTGCCTCCAGGAGCAGGAGGCAGGCTGACCCAAGAGGCCGTTCCCCCCCCCCCCGCAGCTTGACCGTTCCCACTGAGTGAAGAAAGTGACCCATCCACTCACCCATCCATCTGTCCATCCATCGCTGCATCCTTCCTTCCTTCTATCACCCATCCACACACCTGTTCACTCGCTCATCTTTCCATCCACCCACCCATCCATCTACCCACCATCTGACAACACATGGCCCCTGTCCTCACGGAGCCTAGAGTCCAGTGAGGATGGACAAGCAAACAGCTAGCTGTTGTACTTGGATACGTCCTACAAGAGAGAACGTACAAGAAGCGGTGGCAGCACCAAGAAGGTACCCGGCATGGGGACAAGGGGACAGGGAGCAGGGAAGACTTCCTGGAGGAGGGGTACCTTGGCCGAGAACTGAGGGACAAGTAGGACTTTGTGCAGACACAAGCTAGGGCAAGGCAGGGGGTGGGTGAGGGAGAGGAGAACATTCCGGAGTGGAAGGAGCGTCACATGCAAAGGCCCAGAGGCCAGGGGGACCCTGGAGAAGCACCCAGGCCCCCACCTGATGGCCATTTTTATGCCGGGAACCACTATTTTGTGAGAGATCCGGGACCACCCCCCACCATACCTCTCCAGTGTCCTCACTGCTTTTCAAATATCCAAGGAGATGGTTGCAATTAACCAAAGCCAAGCTTCCCTTTTTTTTTTTTTTTGGCCCAGGTCAGGGATCAGATCTGAGTTGTAGTTACAACCTACACCACAGCTGCGTCAACATTGGATCTTTATTTATTTTTTTATTTTTAATTTTTTTTTTTGGCCTTTTAGGGCCGCACCCATGGCTTGCGGAGGTTCCCAGGCCAGGGGTGTAATCAGAGCTACAGCTGCCGGCCGACGCCACAGCCACAGCAACGCGGGATCCAAGCTGTGTCTGCGACCTACACCACAGCTCACGGCAATGCTAGATCCTTAACCCACTGAGCGAGGCCAGGGATCGAACTCGCAACCTCACAGTTCCTAGTTGGATTCGTTTCCACTGCGCCACGACAGGAGCTCCATACCGGATATTTAACCTGTGGCCCAGCACTCCAGAGATGCCGCCAATCCCATTGTGCCATAGCGGGAACTCCCAAAGCCAAATTCACTTAAAGATGCTTCTAAATTTATAAGAGCTTAACTTTTTTGGTCATCACGTATTTTCTCAACCAAGTCACGGCAGCTGTTAGACCCCACCTCTGAGGTCCAGACCCCGGTAGCCCCTGGCCTGTGCCTCTGCCTTTGCGTGTCCCACCAGCACCGCAAGTCAGCCTCTCCTCTCACCACGCTCCTCTTGTCGTGAATGGCCTCCCTCCACCCAGGTCCCCAAAGCAGAACCCCGGGAATCAGCCTCCATCCTTTCTTCCTCTTCTGTTCCCCGGGAACCACCTCCTGCCAACTCTGCCTTTCGAGGGGCTCAGGAATCTCCCCACTGCTTCCCCGTCACTCAGTCCAAATCCACGGTCATGCATCTCGGCTGGGCCGTCCACACCCACTGCCCCCACCGCCCTCACCTGCAGCCGCCCTCGCTGAGCGAATGGAACCCGGGCCGGCAGCGGTCACACTTCCAGCCTGTCACCGTGGGCTTGCACTTGCAGGTGCCCGAGTCATCGCACTGGAGGTGCAGGGAGCCTGGGGAGGAAGGGCACGGGGCAGCAAGGGCCGGTGGCGGGGGGCGAGGGTGGGCAGCCAGGGCGGCAGGGCCCACTCACCTGCCAGGTGGCAATCGCAGGGCTGGCACGGCATCTGCGGGTTCCAGCGATAGAAGTTCTCCTGGCAGCGCTCACAGTGCGGCCCAGCCGTGTGGTCACGGCAGTGGAGGCAGCGCCCGCCGTGGCCCGAGGCACGGAAGAGCTCCCGGTCAAACGTGCACTCCTCAGAGTGGCCGCTGCAGTTGCAAGCTGTGGGCAGGAGGCAGGGGAGGGTGATGTCTAAGAGGCCGTGGCGCGTGGCAGGAGGAGAGTCAATCGGACTCTTTGTAGTTAATGAGCAGGCAGCTGGAGGAAGGTCAAGGATGGAGTGCAGGCCTGGCTTGATTCAGGATCTGGAGACCAGTCAACTGATATCCCAAAGGAGGACACTCTCAAGAACAAAGGGGCCTCGTTACTAAATACACCCACACACAGGACCTTCCCAGGCAACCCAGGACATAGAGACACCTGGTTGTGGATCACAGACCGGCCACCTTCTAGGGGAGCAGCATAGCTCCCCACGGGATCGCCTACGGATCCTCTAAGCCATAATAGTGTGCGAGTCTGATCCCTAGTGACTAGCGGTCACTCGGAGGCATGGAGGTCACAAGTTACCTTTCAATCACTCATTAATAAATACATTTCTTCTATGGCCGCACCTGCAGCATAGGGAAGTTCCCCTGCCAGGGGTCAAATCAGAGCTGCAGATGCCAGCCTACACCACACCCACAGCAATGCAGGATCTGAGCTGCATCTGCAGTGCTGGATTCCTGAGCGAAGCCAGGGATCAAATCCACATCCTCACAGACACTATGTCGGGTTCCTAACCCGCTGAACCACATCGGGAACTCCAATCATTAACACACTTCTTAAAAAGTATGTACCAAGGACTGACTCCACCTTGGCTCCCGCGGTGAGCCCAGTGTGGGGTGGACCAGCGAACAGTATAAACCCAGTGAAAGGAGGGCCCTGTGTGTGTGACAGCTCTGGGCAGATGGGACCGGGCTTCCCGGAAGAAGTCACAGCTGAGCAGAAGCTGAAGGGTGAGCAGGAAGGAACCGGCCAGGCAAAGGCGGGGAGAGGAGGGAGGCGAGAGTCCCAGGCAGGAGATGAAAGGATAACTGGGGCACAGCCAGCGTGGGGGTGTGCGGTTGGCAGGTCATTCATGGGCGGGGCAGAGGGTGGGGACCCGGTGCAGGGTGACAGAACAGGGAGGGATGGAGGGGAGCTGTGAGGTCAAGAGGTCAGCAGAGCTTGAAGCAGGGAGGCTGGGCAGCCGTGGTCAGTGGCCTTCACCTTGGAGCAAGGAGCCCTGCGGGAGGGTGGCACAGGGGTGAACGCAATTGCATTTGCCCTTGAAAGTGCCTCTGGCTACGGGCAGCGGGGCTGGGGACCTGGAAGAGCAGGGAAGAGGGGGCTTCGGATGCTCAGAGGAGGGGCGATGGGCTGAACCACGGAGCTGGCTGCGCAGAAGAACACGGTTGGAGAGGGAGGTCCAGCGTGAACCCAGCAGCCAGGCTGGGAGGCGGTCACAGAGGTGTGACCCCAGAGGCGGCAGGAGACGCAGTCTAGCCTTGTGGGTCCCCACCATGAAGACAGCTCCAGACTCGGAACCAGTGAGCCAGCCAGCTTCCTTGGCCCCGAGAGGACTTCCTGGTGGAGGCGGGCCAGCCAGGGCAGCAGGGACTCACTGGGGCGCCGGGGGGCCCGGGAAGCTCCTCAGCCAGCTCCGTGTCTCATGGCACAGGCCGTCCCTCCCCAGGCCAGCTCTACAGGCCCGCGGCCCAGGCCCCGGGAGCACGGAGGGCCAAGGTCAAGCCGTCAGCGGTTCCCGTGCTTGAAGACCTCCCTCCTGCGGCCGCACAGCCAGACAACAACCAGCTATACATGGGAGGGGAGCCCGGAGCAAGCCAGATGCACGTCAAGAGAGACAGGGTGGGGCCTGGGGACAGTGGGAAGCTGGAGGTGGCACACCAGGCTGGGAGGACCCCCCAGCCGTGCGCAGCCCCCGTCCCTGGAGAAGGTGTGACATAGCACCACCCTCCCCAGCATCTCTGAGGCCGGGCGGTCCCCGCCACATCACACGGGGGCTGGGGCATCAAAGCGCTGCCTGGAGGCCTGCGGGAGAGGCTGGGTGGGCAGGTCAGCACCCTCGGGACCTGGGGCGGCCTAGCTTTCATTAGCAGCTGCGGTTGGAGCAGTCGAAACAAAGGAGCTTGTCGGGGGTCCCTTCGGGCCCTCCCACCGCGGGGGCCTCTGCTCGGGGCGGCTCAGTCTGGGGAGCCGTCTGTGCGGGTGAGGACTGAGGCTCAAGTGAATGTTCCCCCCGCAGCTCCCGCCCACCCCTGCACCGGGCCAGCCTGCCAAGCTGCCACCAGGCCCACCCAGGAGCAGCCCTGCTGCCAGGGACAGGGAGTGGGGTGCCCGGCCTGCACCCCAGCCTGCGGGCCCCAGGACACTCACGCAGACACTCGTTGGCGGCCTCGGCTGTGCCCCGGGCCCACGGGCGGTCCTGGAAGAACGGCAGGCAGCGCTCGCAGTCTGGGCCCGTGGTGTTGTGCTGGCACCGGCAGGCCAGCCGGCCCTCCTCATCCGGGCCACACTCGCTGGCGTGGCCGTTGCACTTGCATCTGGGAGAACGTGGTGGGGGAGGGGAAGTCCAGAAACTGGGGGAGGTGCCGGCAGAGGGGGGGTTCTTCGCCAGGTAGCCCCCAGTGCGCCTGCTCAGCGACGGGGCTTTACTGAACCGGGCTGCGCTGTTCCCGGCTCCGCACGCACACAAACCCACCGCATCTTCACAAGCCCCCTCTCATCCCCATTTAACAGACAGGGGAACTGAGGCACAGAGAGGCTGCCCGAGGCCAGCAGTTAGTAATGGCAAAGTCCTCAATGCCACTGAAGGCGCCACACCCGGAGGCCGAGAGGGACCAGGAAGAAGCCATCTCAGTCTCCCGGGGAGGGGGGGCAGCTCTCAGCAGTGGGCGGCAGGTAGGGGCCTGTTGCACCCTCCCGCCTGTCGAAAAGGATGAGAAAAATGTTGTCCCTTACACAGGACAGTCTCCAACTCATCTTCAGACCCCAGTGAGCCTGTGCCTTTGAGATCAGCCCCGGCCTGCCCCACCCCCACCCCCCACGGGGTCAGAATCAGGCAACAACAGAGGTGCCTGGGGAGCCACGCAGCGTGTTCAGCTGAGCCTGACCCTGTGGGGTCCCAGTCTGAGCCCAGCGGTGGCGCCCAGCTCCCAACTGAGCAGTTAGCTCACAGCTTCCTGCTGGAGTCTCACCCCCAAGGCGAGAAGGACCGTCACCACCCCCACTTCACAGATGAGGATACTGAGGCTCAGGCCAGGAGGTGACAGGTGGTTGGTGGCAGAGCTGGAATCCAAACACTACTGTCTCCTACTCCGCGCTGACCCCGAGCTCCCGGGCGCACCTCTGCGGCCGCTCTGTCCTAAACGGGCGCCGAAGAAGCTCGGACCACGGCCAGCACTCGAGGTGCTTTCTCTAGTCTGGGGACACGGGGCGTGGCGAGGGCGCGGGGCACTTTCTCCTCACTTGGAGAGGCAGGTGACGCCCAGCGTTTCCGGCAGGGATGAGGCAAGGCACCGGGCAGTCACGGGAGACAGGGTCACCCGTCTCGGGACAGTCACCCCTGACCCCAAGGCGGTGTGGCAAGCCCCTCCCTCCTCCGCAAAGCCCTCTGACCCCAAGGGAAGGGGTGAAACTCCTCTAGGCCCCCGTGGGACACAGGCTGCAGGGCCACTGTCCCCCAGACAGCTGCGGGCCCGGGGGTGGCCGGGCTCTGGCGGCTGGGGTCCAGATGTTCTCCGTCCCGAAGCCGCCAGCAGCTTCGGGGGCTCACCGCCACCCACCCTCCTTGCAGAGGCCCTGCTCCTGGGGGGGTCTGACCCAAATCAAACGTGGGAGTGATGGGGGCTGGGGGGGGCGGCACAGAGGGGCCCTCACAGACACCCCCATTTCCCTTCACTCCCGACCCCCGCGCCATGCAGGCAGCCAGGCCCGAGTCCCCTGCCCAGACCTCACCTCTCTGAGGGCCACCCAGCATCTCTGAATTCCAGAAGCCCCCGCTCCCCACCCCAGGGCCCGCCTCTTCCACATAGAGCTGACTTCCCACCGTATGTAGCTCGCCGACCCACACCTCTCCCAAGCTTCCTCCTTCTCTCATGGGCCCCCTTGCGATGTCAGGGGTTGGGGTGTCTTAGAAATCCGACCCTGTTACGAACCCCTCAACAGCGCCGCTGGTCGCAGAAACCTGACCCACAGCCCCACGAGCTGCTGCCGGGGGCTCCAGCGCTCCCTATTCTGGCCACACGGTCGGTGCCTGGTTCCTCAAGCCCGGGTCTCGCACTGGCTGGTCCTTCCCCCTGGGGTGCTCCTCCAGCCTCGGCGGGCCCCCATCTGCAAGGTGGTCTCCACGACCACCGCACACCCTCCGTTGCACCCCACCCCGTCCTTGTCACTCTGGGGCATGTGGCATCTTACTAGGACTGATCCAGTTACTGGGGGGGGGTGGGGAACACATCTGTCCCCCTCTCCTTTCCAAGAAGGAGCCTGATGAGCGTTTAAGCGAAGACTTCATTTATGCCTCCCTTTGACCCATAACCCGCCTGGAGGGCCCAGGACCCCCACGTCCAACATGTGAGGCAGGCCTGGGATGTCGACGGCTCCGGCTTCTTGGAGAGGCGAGATGCGTACACCAACAACCACACGCACTGACCGAAGACAGAAGAGCCTGCGGGCCAGGACCAGGGGTCCTGATGGCACAGCCGGACACCCCCCGACATGGGAAAGGGGGCGGAGCACGACGCCTACCTCAGGGACCTCGCTGGGTTGTCGCCTACAGGGCAGCGCGAACGGCTTTGTCCCGCGCCGAGACGCCTCAAAGTCTTACTAAAAACGTCTGGGGCCCCAGGAAGCCCTGCTCCACTCACGTTTATTGGGATGCCTGGGGAAGGACGAGCCTGATGGGCTCCATGGGTTATAAACTCAATGTAAAAGAGGGGAACCTTTAAAAGCCTGCGGTCCAAGCCTGCTCGTGGCCGCGGTTAACCAGCTTCACTAGGGGCGCTCGTCTGATGGAATGCAGTCCGGCTGGAAATTTCAGCCCCATATTAAGAGGGGGGCATGGAACACCCCGCACATGGGGACATGTACCATGAATGAATGTACCCGTCAGATGTTTTAAAAAAGATGAGGGGCGGGGTGGGGCCGCCAGGAGAGGGAACTGCAGGTGCAGAGGGCTGGGGTGTCCCCTGATGGCACGAACACAGGCGATGTGGGTAAAGCAGCAGCAGCGGGGCTGCGAGGACACGGCCCAGGGGACCAGGTTCCTGTTCCCCGCCCGCCTGCCCAGGCCCCCAGCACCAGAGACGGCTTCTTTACCCTCCCCGGAAGCCACCACGTGGCAGCCACCCTGTCCCCGGTCCCGGCCGCCTACCTGCCGCCCACAGAGAAGTCCGATACGGCATAGTAGTAGGACTGCAGCACCCTGGGGTCCTTGAAGATGTCGTCCCCGAACGTGTTGAGCCGGTCCAGGGAGACGAGGAGCTCCGTGCTGGTGACCCACTCCTGGGGCGGGGGCGGGGGGGACAGGAGGAGGGAAGGGGCGCGTCAGCCCCCCAGGGTTTGCTCCCACCCAGCTCTGCTGGAAGGTCCAGCCGGCTGCCCCCCTTCCCGGGTGGGGGTCTCCTGGGACTCAGGGACAGACCCAGCCCAGGCCGAGCCCATGAAATAAGATGCCTGTGCTTCAGGGCGACGCCAGCCTGGGTGCCCAGCTACTTCCTGGCGGTGCAACTTTGGGGAATTTGCTCAGCGTCTCAGAGCCTCCATTTCCCCATCTGTGCAATGGGATAAGGAATACTGTGACCCCAGGAGAATGTTGGAGGGGGACGGCCGAGGTCAGCGGTCAAGGTGCTGGGGAGGATAGGGCTGGAGCAGTTCATCTAAAACCCTGTCACACAGGTCACCCGACTTCTCCCAGCAGCAACTGCTCTCCCAGTACAGGCCAGCTAAGAGAGGACGCGTTCCAGTGACCTGGCGTGGGGCGGGGCTGTAGGTCTACAGGCTTCTCTCGTGCTAAGGGTCAGGCTCCCACAGGCAGGGCACCTGCCCCAGGTCATGTTTTTCCCACCAGAACACAGACCCCGGGGCCTCTGGTTCTCGCTGCTTCCCTGCCCCAGGCCCTGCCTGGCCCAGAGCGGGCCCTCGGTAAACGCTGGCTGAGGACTGAACGAGCAGCGCTGGCGGGGAGTTGGGGAGAGCCCACGTGAAGGCTGACATTTTCATCTGCCTGCTGTTGCAATCAGAGGTAGCTCGGCTGAATGTTAATCAGCATTTTAATTCAGCACAGGAGCTCCTGGTTGAGCAATCAGGCCCATCAGGATGGAAAATGAACTCCGGGCAAAGGCGGACTTCTCGCCCCAGCGTGACTCAGGCCTCACCCATCCCCTTGGGCTCAGCAATTCTTGACCCCTCGGCCTGGGGCCCAGGGCCTCTGTCGGAGGATGCTTCAGCTGGGGAGGGGTCCAGCACCAGAGAACTTCAGAGGGGACCTCGGCACTCAGTTTGTAAGCCCCTGTCACTCTCGAATCACTTCATGAACGTCAGGGTGCCTTAGGGATCAGGGCTGGGACCTGAAACTCTGTATTTCCCCACGTGCTCAGGTGGTGCTGATGCTGCAGGTCCCTGGGGCAGCTGAGGAGCAAGGGGGCTGAGGCCAGGGGTGGAAACCCAGGAGAGCACAGCTGATGCTCCAGAAAAAGGCCCGCTGGAGAACTCCAAACAGCTGATGTCCCAGCTGGAAGGCACAGCAGCTGACACTTATTGTACGATTAAGGCTCAGGTCTTCACATTAACCCCACGGGAAAGCGTGTTTTTTTTTTTTTTTTTGCTTTTTGCTTTATCACTGCACCTGCGGCATATATAAGTTCCAGGGCAGGGATCAAATCTGAGCCTCAGCTGTGACCTACACCACAGCTCAGCAACGCTGGATCCTTAACCCATTTCACAGGGCCAGGGATCGAACCCGTGCCTCTGCAGCAACCCAAGCCACTGCAGTTGGATTCTTAACCCACTGCACCACAGCGGGAACTCCAGGGGAGGGGTTATGCTTCTCCACACTCTGCAGACGAGGAGACTGAGGCTTGGCGACGGTTAAGTTCTCTGCTCCAGGTTGCACGGCTGCTGCACAGCAGAGCTGGGTTCGGGTCTCTGCTCCCAGGGACCCCAGCTTTGGCCACTAGGTAGCTGTCTTCCCGCACCTACCCCAAGGCCCTCATCACAAGAGTGGAGCCCAGGGGGCAACGACCTGCCCTGGATCTCGGGCGCGCAGTGACCCTCCTCCTGGTCCCTGCATCAGTCTGCGAAGACAATGGCAGCAGAACAGCACCCAAGTCTCCCCGAGACACCAGGACGGGGGCTGGGAGGGAGAAGAGGAATTTGTCCCTTTGCCCAGTTTGTACGGTCCACTCCCTGAGGCCTTGGGGGTCGCTTTGGGGCAAACCCTAAGGCACACAAGGCAGTGGGTTTTTGCAACTTGCAACAGCCCAGCTAAAACTACAAGTGGGCTCCTGGGTTGACTTTGGACAGACCTGGAGGCCAGAAGGTGGCTTGAAGGAGAAGCAGGAGGTGGCAGCTTCGGCAGTTCTGCCCCTGGCAGCACCCTGAGGAGGGTCAGCCTTCTCCCTGAGGTCCTCGGCCCCCTTGAGAGACAGAGAGACCCAGCACCCAGCAGCCGCACAGACACAAGCTTCATCATCCCCACCCCAAACACTCCACGTCCTCAGAGGAAGTGCCACCCTGGAGTGCCTAGAGGGGAGAGGAGGCTGGGCTTGACTTTCCTTGTCCTTCTCTGACCTTGGCTTCTGCCCAGGGGCCAAAGGGGGCTCATTTCTGAAAAGGTCTGGGATGACATTCAGGACATATGGGGCAAGTCAGGGAACCCCACTAACCAAGGCGACACAGCTGGAGGTGGAGCAGGGGCTCAGCCCTTCTGCTTGTCTGCAAATGACCTTGGCTGATGTTTTCTCATCTTCAGAGCTCGCAGCCCCGTGGAGAAGAAATCGTCATTTTAAACAGAATCACGATGATTACATGTGAACATTTTTAATGGGATAAGCAGGTCCCGAGCATCTGAAGATGTAATTCTGTGCCATAAAGGATTAACCTTGCCCAGTGGGAGCTCTGGCCTTTGTCCCCTGTTCTTGGGGGGAGTGTCACCTGTAAGTCCTGAGAATGCCCTGTTTGATTAGAGTATCTTTGTTCACCTGGGGCCTTGGGCCACCCGGGGCAGCCCACGGGGACAACGTGCTTTATGGCACCAAGGCCTCAGTTTCCCCACCCACCCACAAAGAGGTCTGCTGAGTTGGTGGCGGTCAGAGGGCTCTGCCATAGAGGCGAGGGAGGGGACGCT